>CM059802.1:42151875-43368841 GCA_030435695.1 Brachymystax lenok tsinlingensis | reverse complement strand
CATGCAATGTGTAAGTGATTTCTAGTGCAGTAGCAGTCGTTAAGATTATAGGAACACTATGAGACTGTTTTCAGCATGTTGAAACTCTGAAATCAAGCTATGAACACTTTTCATGAAACAAGGTCTAAAATCATGTTCGATGCAATGTGTAAGTGATTTCTAGTGCAGTAGCAGTCGTTAAGATTATAGGAACACTATGAGACTGTTTTCAGCATGTTGAAACTCTGAAATCAAGCTATGAACACTTTTCATGAAACAAGGTCTAAAATCATGTTCGATGCAATGTGTAAGTGATTTCTAGTGCAGTAGCAGTCGTTAAGATTATAGGAACACTATGAGACTGTTTTCAGCATGTTGAAACTCTGAAATCAAGCTATGAACACTTTTCATGAAACAAGGTCTAAAATCATGTTCGATGCAATGTGTAAGTGATTTCTAGTGCAGTAGCAGTCGTTAAGATTATAGGAACACTATGAGACTGTTTTCAGCATGTTGAAACTCTGAAATCAAGCTATGAACACTTTTCATGAAACAAGGTCTAAAATCATGTTCGATGCAATGTGTAAGTGATTTCTAGTGCAGTAGCAGTCGTTAAGATTATAGGAACACTATGAGACTGTTTTCAGCATGTTGAAACTCTGAAATCAAGCTATGAACACTTTTCATGAAACAAGGTCTAAAATCATGTTCGATGCAATGTGTAAGTGATTTCTAGTGCAGTAGCAGTCGTTAAGATTATAGGAACACTATGAGACTGTTTTCAGCATGTTGAAACTCTGAAATCAAGCTATGAACACTTTTCATGAAACAAGGTCTAAAATCATGTTCGATGCAATGTGTAAGTGATTTCTAGTGCAGTAGCAGTCGTTAAGATTATAGGAACACTATGAGACTGTTTTCAGCATGTTGAAACTCTGAAATCAAGCTATGAACACTTTTCATGAAACAAGGTCTAAAATCATGTTCGATGCAATGTGTAAGTGATTTCTAGTGCAGTAGCAGTCGTTAAGATTATAGGAACACTATGAGACTGTTTTCAGCATGTTGAAACTCTGAAATCAAGCTATGAACACTTTTCATGAAACAAGGTCTAAAATCATGTTCGATGCAATGTGTAAGTGATTTCTAGTGCAGTAGCAGTCGTTAAGATTATAGGAACACTATGAGACTGTTTTCAGCATGTTGAAACTCTGAAATCAAGCTATGAACACTTTTCATGAAACAAGGTCTAAAATCATGTTCGATGCAATGTGTAAGTGATTTCTAGTGCAGTAGCAGTCGTTAAGATTATAGGAACACTATGAGACTGTTTTCAGCATGTTGAAACTCTGAAATCAAGCTATGAACACTTTTCATGAAACAAGGTCTAAAATCATGTTCGATGCAATGTGTAAGTGATTTCTAGTGCAGTAGCAGTCGTTAAGATTATAGGAACACTATGAGACTGTTTTCAGCATGTTGAAACTCTGAAATCAAGCTATGAACACTTTTCATGAAACAAGGTCTAAAATCATGTTCGATGCAATGTGTAAGTGATTTCTAGTGCAGTAGCAGTCGTTAAGATTATAGGAACACTATGAGACTGTTTTCAGCATGTTGAAACTCTGAAATCAAGCTATGAACACTTTTCATGAAACAAGGTCTAAAATCATGTTCGATGCAATGTGTAAGTGATTTCTAGTGCAGTAGCAGTCGTTAAGATTATAGGAACACTATGAGACTGTTTTCAGCATGTTGAAACTCTGAAATCAAGCTATGAACACTTTTCATGAAACAAGGTCTAAAATCATGTTCGATGCAATGTGTAAGTGATTTCTAGTGCAGTAGCAGTCGTTAAGATTATAGGAACACTATGAGACTGTTTTCAGCATGTTGAAACTCTGAAATCAAGCTATGAACACTTTTCATGAAACAAGGTCTAAAATCATGTTCGATGCAATGTGTAAGTGATTTCTAGTGCAGTAGCAGTCGTTAAGATTATAGGAACACTATGAGACTGTTTTCAGCATGTTGAAACTCTGAAATCAAGCTATGAACACTTTTCATGAAACAAGGTCTAAAATCATGTTCGATGCAATGTGTAAGTGATTTCTAGTGCAGTAGCAGTCGTTAAGATTATAGGAACACTATGAGACTGTTTTCAGCATGTTGAAACTCTGAAATCAAGCTATGAACACTTTTCATGAAACAAGGTCTAAAATCATGTTCGATGCAATGTGTAAGTGATTTCTAGTGCAGTAGCAGTCGTTAAGATTATAGGAACACTATGAGACTGTTTTCAGCATGTTGAAACTCTGAAATCAAGCTATGAACACTTTTCATGAAACAAGGTCTAAAATCATGTTCGATGCAATGTGTAAGTGATTTCTAGTGCAGTAGCAGTCGTTAAGATTATAGGAACACTATGAGACTGTTTTCAGCATGTTGAAACTCTGAAATCAAGCTATGAACACTTTTCATGAAACAAGGTCTAAAATCATGTTCGATGCAATGTGTAAGTGATTTCTAGTGCAGTAGCAGTCGTTAAGATTATAGGAACACTATGAGACTGTTTTCAGCATGTTGAAACTCTGAAATCAAGCTATGAACACTTTTCATGAAACAAGGTCTAAAATCATGTTCGATGCAATGTGTAAGTGATTTCTAGTGCAGTAGCAGTCGTTAAGATTATAGGAACACTATGAGACTGTTTTCAGCATGTTGAAACTCTGAAATCAAGCTATGAACACTTTTCATGAAACAAGGTCTAAAATCATGTTCGATGCAATGTGTAAGTGATTTCTAGTGCAGTAGCAGTCGTTAAGATTATAGGAACACTATGAGACTGTTTTCAGCATGTTGAAACTCTGAAATCAAGCTATGAACACTTTTCATGAAACAAGGTCTAAAATCATGTTCGATGCAATGTGTAAGTGATTTCTAGTGCAGTAGCAGTCGTTAAGATTATAGGAACACTATGAGACTGTTTTCAGCATGTTGAAACTCTGAAATCAAGCTATGAACACTTTTCATGAAACAAGGTCTAAAATCATGTTCGATGCAATGTGTAAGTGATTTCTAGTGCAGTAGCAGTCGTTAAGATTATAGGAACACTATGAGACTGTTTTCAGCATGTTGAAACTCTGAAATCAAGCTATGAACACTTTTCATGAAACAAGGTCTAAAATCATGTTCGATGCAATGTGTAAGTGATTTCTAGTGCAGTAGCAGTCGTTAAGATTATAGGAACACTATGAGACTGTTTTCAGCATGTTGAAACTCTGAAATCAAGCTATGAACACTTTTCATGAAACAAGGTCTAAAATCATGTTCGATGCAATGTGTAAGTGATTTCTAGTGCAGTAGCAGTCGTTAAGATTATAGGAACACTATGAGACTGTTTTCAGCATGTTGAAACTCTGAAATCAAGCTATGAACACTTTTCATGAAACAAGGTCTAAAATCATGTTCGATGCAATGTGTAAGTGATTTCTAGTGCAGTAGCAGTCGTTAAGATTATAGGAACACTATGAGACTGTTTTCAGCATGTTGAAACTCTGAAATCAAGCTATGAACACTTTTCATGAAACAAGGTCTAAAATCATGTTCGATGCAATGTGTAAGTGATTTCTAGTGCAGTAGCAGTCGTTAAGATTATAGGAACACTATGAGACTGTTTTCAGCATGTTGAAACTCTGAAATCAAGCTATGAACACTTTTCATGAAACAAGGTCTAAAATCATGTTCGATGCAATGTGTAAGTGATTTCTAGTGCAGTAGCAGTCGTTAAGATTATAGGAACACTATGAGACTGTTTTCAGCATGTTGAAACTCTGAAATCAAGCTATGAACACTTTTCATGAAACAAGGTCTAAAATCATGTTCGATGCAATGTGTAAGTGATTTCTAGTGCAGTAGCAGTCGTTAAGATTATAGGAACACTATGAGACTGTTTTCAGCATGTTGAAACTCTGAAATCAAGCTATGAACACTTTTCATGAAACAAGGTCTAAAATCATGTTCGATGCAATGTGTAAGTGATTTCTAGTGCAGTAGCAGTCGTTAAGATTATAGGAACACTATGAGACTGTTTTCAGCATGTTGAAACTCTGAAATCAAGCTATGAACACTTTTCATGAAACAAGGTCTAAAATCATGTTCGATGCAATGTGTAAGTGATTTCTAGTGCAGTAGCAGTCGTTAAGATTATAGGAACACTATGAGACTGTTTTCAGCATGTTGAAACTCTGAAATCAAGCTATGAACACTTTTCATGAAACAAGGTCTAAAATCATGTTCGATGCAATGTGTAAGTGATTTCTAGTGCAGTAGCAGTCGTTAAGATTATAGGAACACTATGAGACTGTTTTCAGCATGTTGAAACTCTGAAATCAAGCTATGAACACTTTTCATGAAACAAGGTCTAAAATCATGTTCGATGCAATGTGTAAGTGATTTCTAGTGCAGTAGCAGTCGTTAAGATTATAGGAACACTATGAGACTGTTTTCAGCATGTTGAAACTCTGAAATCAAGCTATGAACACTTTTCATGAAACAAGGTCTAAAATCATGTTCGATGCAATGTGTAAGTGATTTCTAGTGCAGTAGCAGTCGTTAAGATTATAGGAACACTATGAGACTGTTTTCAGCATGTTGAAACTCTGAAATCAAGCTATGAACACTTTTCATGAAACAAGGTCTAAAATCATGTTCGATGCAATGTGTAAGTGATTTCTAGTGCAGTAGCAGTCGTTAAGATTATAGGAACACTATGAGACTGTTTTCAGCATGTTGAAACAGTGAAATAAAGATATGAACACTTTTCATGAAACAAGGTCTAAAATCATGTTCGATGCAATGTGTAAGTGATTTCTAGTGCAGTAGCAGTCGTTAAGATTATAGGAACACTATGAGACTGTTTTCAGCATGTTGAAACTCTGAAATCAAGCTATGAACACTTTTCATGAAACAAGGTCTAAAATCATGTTCGATGCAATGTGTAAGTGATTTCTAGTGCAGTAGCAGTCGTTAAGATTATAGGAACACTATGAGACTGTTTTCAGCATGTTGAAACTCTGAAATCAAGCTATGAACACTTTTCATGAAACAAGGTCTAAAATCATGTTCGATGCAATGTGTAAGTGATTTCTAGTGCAGTAGCAGTCGTTAAGATTATAGGAACACTATGAGACTGTTTTCAGCATGTTGAAACTCTGAAATCAAGCTATGAACACTTTTCATGAAACAAGGTCTAAAATCATGTTCGATGCAATGTGTAAGTGATTTCTAGTGCAGTAGCAGTCGTTAAGATTATAGGAACACTATGAGACTGTTTTCAGCATGTTGAAACTCTGAAATCAAGCTATGAACACTTTTCATGAAACAAGGTCTAAAATCATGTTCGATGCAATGTGTAAGTGATTTCTAGTGCAGTAGCAGTCGTTAAGATTATAGGAACACTATGAGACTGTTTTCAGCATGTTGAAACTCTGAAATCAAGCTATGAACACTTTTCATGAAACAAGGTCTAAAATCATGTTCGATGCAATGTGTAAGTGATTTCTAGTGCAGTAGCAGTCGTTAAGATTATAGGAACACTATGAGACTGTTTTCAGCATGTTGAAACTCTGAAATCAAGCTATGAACACTTTTCATGAAACAAGGTCTAAAATCATGTTCGATGCAATGTGTAAGTGATTTCTAGTGCAGTAGCAGTCGTTAAGATTATAGGAACACTATGAGACTGTTTTCAGCATGTTGAAACTCTGAAATCAAGCTATGAACACTTTTCATGAAACAAGGTCTAAAATCATGTTCGATGCAATGTGTAAGTGATTTCTAGTGCAGTAGCAGTCGTTAAGATTATAGGAACACTATGAGACTGTTTTCAGCATGTTGAAACTCTGAAATCAAGCTATGAACACTTTTCATGAAACAAGGTCTAAAATCATGTTCGATGCAATGTGTAAGTGATTTCTAGTGCAGTAGCAGTCGTTAAGATTATAGGAACACTATGAGACTGTTTTCAGCATGTTGAAACTCTGAAATCAAGCTATGAACACTTTTCATGAAACAAGGTCTAAAATCATGTTCGATGCAATGTGTAAGTGATTTCTAGTGCAGTAGCAGTCGTTAAGATTATAGGAACACTATGAGACTGTTTTCAGCATGTTGAAACTCTGAAATCAAGCTATGAACACTTTTCATGAAACAAGGTCTAAAATCATGTTCGATGCAATGTGTAAGTGATTTCTAGTGCAGTAGCAGTCGTTAAGATTATAGGAACACTATGAGACTGTTTTCAGCATGTTGAAACTCTGAAATCAAGCTATGAACACTTTTCATGAAACAAGGTCTAAAATCATGTTCGATGCAATGTGTAAGTGATTTCTAGTGCAGTAGCAGTCGTTAAGATTATAGGAACACTATGAGACTGTTTTCAGCATGTTGAAACTCTGAAATCAAGCTATGAACACTTTTCATGAAACAAGGTCTAAAATCATGTTCGATGCAATGTGTAAGTGATTTCTAGTGCAGTAGCAGTCGTTAAGATTATAGGAACACTATGAGACTGTTTTCAGCATGTTGAAACTCTGAAATCAAGCTATGAACACTTTTCATGAAACAAGGTCTAAAATCATGTTCGATGCAATGTGTAAGTGATTTCTAGTGCAGTAGCAGTCGTTAAGATTATAGGAACACTATGAGACTGTTTTCAGCATGTTGAAACTCTGAAATCAAGCTATGAACACTTTTCATGAAACAAGGTCTAAAATCATGTTCGATGCAATGTGTAAGTGATTTCTAGTGCAGTAGCAGTCGTTAAGATTATAGGAACACTATGAGACTGTTTTCAGCATGTTGAAACTCTGAAATCAAGCTATGAACACTTTTCATGAAACAAGGTCTAAAATCATGTTCGATGCAATGTGTAAGTGATTTCTAGTGCAGTAGCAGTCGTTAAGATTATAGGAACACTATGAGACTGTTTTCAGCATGTTGAAACTCTGAAATCAAGCTATGAACACTTTTCATGAAACAAGGTCTAAAATCATGTTCGATGCAATGTGTAAGTGATTTCTAGTGCAGTAGCAGTCGTTAAGATTATAGGAACACTATGAGACTGTTTTCAGCATGTTGAAACTCTGAAATCAAGCTATGAACACTTTTCATGAAACAAGGTCTAAAATCATGTTCGATGCAATGTGTAAGTGATTTCTAGTGCAGTAGCAGTCGTTAAGATTATAGGAACACTATGAGACTGTTTTCAGCATGTTGAAACTCTGAAATCAAGCTATGAACACTTTTCATGAAACAAGGTCTAAAATCATGTTCGATGCAATGTGTAAGTGATTTCTAGTGCAGTAGCAGTCGTTAAGATTATAGGAACACTATGAGACTGTTTTCAGCATGTTGAAACTCTGAAATCAAGCTATGAACACTTTTCATGAAACAAGGTCTAAAATCATGTTCGATGCAATGTGTAAGTGATTTCTAGTGCAGTAGCAGTCGTTAAGATTATAGGAACACTATGAGACTGTTTTCAGCATGTTGAAACTCTGAAATCAAGCTATGAACACTTTTCATGAAACAAGGTCTAAAATCATGTTCGATGCAATGTGTAAGTGATTTCTAGTGCAGTAGCAGTCGTTAAGATTATAGGAACACTATGAGACTGTTTTCAGCATGTTGAAACTCTGAAATCAAGCTATGAACACTTTTCATGAAACAAGGTCTAAAATCATGTTCGATGCAATGTGTAAGTGATTTCTAGTGCAGTAGCAGTCGTTAAGATTATAGGAACACTATGAGACTGTTTTCAGCATGTTGAAACTCTGAAATCAAGCTATGAACACTTTTCATGAAACAAGGTCTAAAATCATGTTCGATGCAATGTGTAAGTGATTTCTAGTGCAGTAGCAGTCGTTAAGATTATAGGAACACTATGAGACTGTTTTCAGCATGTTGAAACTCTGAAATCAAGCTATGAACACTTTTCATGAAACAAGGTCTAAAATCATGTTCGATGCAATGTGTAAGTGATTTCTAGTGCAGTAGCAGTCGTTAAGATTATAGGAACACTATGAGACTGTTTTCAGCATGTTGAAACTCTGAAATCAAGCTATGAACACTTTTCATGAAACAAGGTCTAAAATCATGTTCGATGCAATGTGTAAGTGATTTCTAGTGCAGTAGCAGTCGTTAAGATTATAGGAACACTATGAGACTGTTTTCAGCATGTTGAAACTCTGAAATCAAGCTATGAACACTTTTCATGAAACAAGGTCTAAAATCATGTTCGATGCAATGTGTAAGTGATTTCTAGTGCAGTAGCAGTCGTTAAGATTATAGGAACACTATGAGACTGTTTTCAGCATGTTGAAACTCTGAAATCAAGCTATGAACACTTTTCATGAAACAAGGTCTAAAATCATGTTCGATGCAATGTGTAAGTGATTTCTAGTGCAGTAGCAGTCGTTAAGATTATAGGAACACTATGAGACTGTTTTCAGCATGTTGAAACTCTGAAATCAAGCTATGAACACTTTTCATGAAACAAGGTCTAAAATCATGTTCGATGCAATGTGTAAGTGATTTCTAGTGCAGTAGCAGTCGTTAAGATTATAGGAACACTATGAGACTGTTTTCAGCATGTTGAAACTCTGAAATCAAGCTATGAACACTTTTCATGAAACAAGGTCTAAAATCATGTTCGATGCAATGTGTAAGTGATTTCTAGTGCAGTAGCAGTCGTTAAGATTATAGGAACACTATGAGACTGTTTTCAGCATGTTGAAACTCTGAAATCAAGCTATGAACACTTTTCATGAAACAAGGTCTAAAATCATGTTCGATGCAATGTGTAAGTGATTTCTAGTGCAGTAGCAGTCGTTAAGATTATAGGAACACTATGAGACTGTTTTCAGCATGTTGAAACTCTGAAATCAAGCTATGAACACTTTTCATGAAACAAGGTCTAAAATCATGTTCGATGCAATGTGTAAGTGATTTCTAGTGCAGTAGCAGTCGTTAAGATTATAGGAACACTATGAGACTGTTTTCAGCATGTTGAAACTCTGAAATCAAGCTATGAACACTTTTCATGAAACAAGGTCTAAAATCATGTTCGATGCAATGTGTAAGTGATTTCTAGTGCAGTAGCAGTCGTTAAGATTATAGGAACACTATGAGACTGTTTTCAGCATGTTGAAACTCTGAAATCAAGCTATGAACACTTTTCATGAAACAAGGTCTAAAATCATGTTCGATGCAATGTGTAAGTGATTTCTAGTGCAGTAGCAGTCGTTAAGATTATAGGAACACTATGAGACTGTTTTCAGCATGTTGAAACTCTGAAATCAAGCTATGAACACTTTTCATGAAACAAGGTCTAAAATCATGTTCGATGCAATGTGTAAGTGATTTCTAGTGCAGTAGCAGTCGTTAAGATTATAGGAACACTATGAGACTGTTTTCAGCATGTTGAAACTCTGAAATCAAGCTATGAACACTTTTCATGAAACAAGGTCTAAAATCATGTTCGATGCAATGTGTAAGTGATTTCTAGTGCAGTAGCAGTCGTTAAGATTATAGGAACACTATGAGACTGTTTTCAGCATGTTGAAACTCTGAAATCAAGCTATGAACACTTTTCATGAAACAAGGTCTAAAATCATGTTCGATGCAATGTGTAAGTGATTTCTAGTGCAGTAGCAGTCGTTAAGATTATAGGAACACTATGAGACTGTTTTCAGCATGTTGAAACTCTGAAATCAAGCTATGAACACTTTTCATGAAACAAGGTCTAAAATCATGTTCGATGCAATGTGTAAGTGATTTCTAGTGCAGTAGCAGTCGTTAAGATTATAGGAACACTATGAGACTGTTTTCAGCATGTTGAAACTCTGAAATCAAGCTATGAACACTTTTCATGAAACAAGGTCTAAAATCATGTTCGATGCAATGTGTAAGTGATTTCTAGTGCAGTAGCAGTCGTTAAGATTATAGGAACACTATGAGACTGTTTTCAGCATGTTGAAACTCTGAAATCAAGCTATGAACACTTTTCATGAAACAAGGTCTAAAATCATGTTCGATGCAATGTGTAAGTGATTTCTAGTGCAGTAGCAGTCGTTAAGATTATAGGAACACTATGAGACTGTTTTCAGCATGTTGAAACTCTGAAATCAAGCTATGAACACTTTTCATGAAACAAGGTCTAAAATCATGTTCGATGCAATGTGTAAGTGATTTCTAGTGCAGTAGCAGTCGTTAAGATTATAGGAACACTATGAGACTGTTTTCAGCATGTTGAAACTCTGAAATCAAGCTATGAACACTTTTCATGAAACAAGGTCTAAAATCATGTTCGATGCAATGTGTAAGTAATTTCTAGTGCAGTAGCAGTCGTTAAGATTATAGGAACACTATGAGACTGTTTTCAGCATGTTGAAACTCTGAAATCAAGCTATGAACACTTTTCATGAAACAAGGTCTAAAATCATGTTCGATGCAATGTGTAAGTGATTTCTAGTGCAGTAGCAGTCGTTAAGATTATAGGAACACTATGAGACTGTTTTCAGCATGTTGAAACTCTGAAATCAAGCTATGAACACTTTTCATGAAACAAGGTCTAAAATCATGTTCGATGCAATGTGTAAGTGATTTCTAGTGCAGTAGCAGTCGTTAAGATTATAGGAACACTATGAGACTGTTTTCAGCATGTTGAAACTCTGAAATCAAGCTATGAACACTTTTCATGAAACAAGGTCTAAAATCATGTTCGATGCAATGTGTAAGTGATTTCTAGTGCAGTAGCAGTCGTTAAGATTATAGGAACACTATGAGACTGTTTTCAGCATGTTGAAACTCTGAAATCAAGCTATGAACACTTTTCATGAAACAAGGTCTAAAATCATGTTCGATGCAATGTGTAAGTGATTTCTAGTGCAGTAGCAGTCGTTAAGATTATAGGAACACTATGAGACTGTTTTCAGCATGTTGAAACTCTGAAATCAAGCTATGAACACTTTTCATGAAACAAGGTCTAAAATCATGTTCGATGCAATGTGTAAGTGATTTCTAGTGCAGTAGCAGTCGTTAAGATTATAGGAACACTATGAGACTGTTTTCAGCATGTTGAAACTCTGAAATCAAGCTATGAACACTTTTCATGAAACAAGGTCTAAAATCATGTTCGATGCAATGTGTAAGTGATTTCTAGTGCAGTAGCAGTCGTTAAGATTATAGGAACACTATGAGACTGTTTTCAGCATGTTGAAACTCTGAAATCAAGCTATGAACACTTTTCATGAAACAAGGTCTAAAATCATGTTCGATGCAATGTGTAAGTGATTTCTAGTGCAGTAGCAGTCGTTAAGATTATAGGAACACTATGAGACTGTTTTCAGCATGTTGAAACTCTGAAATCAAGCTATGAACACTTTTCATGAAACAAGGTCTAAAATCATGTTCGATGCAATGTGTAAGTGATTTCTAGTGCAGTAGCAGTCGTTAAGATTATAGGAACACTATGAGACTGTTTTCAGCATGTTGAAACTCTGAAATCAAGCTATGAACACTTTTCATGAAACAAGGTCTAAAATCATGTTCGATGCAATGTGTAAGTGATTTCTAGTGCAGTAGCAGTCGTTAAGATTATAGGAACACTATGAGACTGTTTTCAGCATGTTGAAACTCTGAAATCAAGCTATGAACACTTTTCATGAAACAAGGTCTAAAATCATGTTCGATGCAATGTGTAAGTGATTTCTAGTGCAGTAGCAGTCGTTAAGATTATAGGAACACTATGAGACTGTTTTCAGCATGTTGAAACTCTGAAATCAAGCTATGAACACTTTTCATGAAACAAGGTCTAAAATCATGTTCGATGCAATGTGTAAGTGATTTCTAGTGCAGTAGCAGTCGTTAAGATTATAGGAACACTATGAGACTGTTTTCAGCATGTTGAAACTCTGAAATCAAGCTATGAACACTTTTCATGAAACAAGGTCTAAAATCATGTTCGATGCAATGTGTAAGTGATTTCTAGTGCAGTAGCAGTCGTTAAGATTATAGGAACACTATGAGACTGTTTTCAGCATGTTGAAACTCTGAAATCAAGCTATGAACACTTTTCATGAAACAAGGTCTAAAATCATGTTCGATGCAATGTGTAAGTGATTTCTAGTGCAGTAGCAGTCGTTAAGATTATAGGAACACTATGAGACTGTTTTCAGCATGTTGAAACTCTGAAATCAAGCTATGAACACTTTTCATGAAACAAGGTCTAAAATCATGTTCGATGCAATGTGTAAGTAATTTCTAGTGCAGTAGCAGTCGTTAAGATTATAGGAACACTATGAGACTGTTTTCAGCATGTTGAAACTCTGAAATCAAGCTATGAACACTTTTCATGAAACAAGGTCTAAAATCATGTTCGATGCAATGTGTAAGTGATTTCTAGTGCAGTAGCAGTCGTTAAGATTATAGGAACACTATGAGACTGTTTTCAGCATGTTGAAACTCTGAAATCAAGCTATGAACAACTTTCATGAAACAAGGTCTAAAATCATGTTCGATGCAATGTGTAAGTGATTTCTAGTGCAGTAGCAGTCGTTAAGATTATAGGAACACTATGAGACTGTTTTCAGCATGTTGAAACTCTGAAATCAAGCTATGAACACTTTTCATGAAACAAGGTCTAAAATCATGTTCGATGCAATGTGTAAGTGATTTCTAGTGCAGTAGCAGTCGTTAAGATTATAGGAACACTATGAGACTGTTTTCAGCATGTTGAAACTCTGAAATCAAGCTATGAACACTTTTCATGAAACAAGGTCTAAAATCATGTTCGATGCAATGTGTAAGTGATTTCTAGTGCAGTAGCAGTCGTTAAGATTATAGGAACACTATGAGACTGTTTTCAGCATGTTGAAACTCTGAAATCAAGCTATGAACACTTTTCATGAAACAAGGTCTAAAATCATGTTCGATGCAATGTGTAAGTGATTTCTAGTGCAGTAGCAGTCGTTAAGATTATAGGAACACTATGAGACTGTTTTCAGCATGTTGAAACTCTGAAATCAAGCTATGAACACTTTTCATGAAACAAGGTCTAAAATCATGTTCGATGCAATGTGTAAGTGATTTCTAGTGCAGTAGCAGTCGTTAAGATTATAGGAACACTATGAGACTGTTTTCAGCATGTTGAAACTCTGAAATCAAGCTATGAACACTTTTCATGAAACAAGGTCTAAAATCATGTTCGATGCAATGTGTAAGTGATTTCTAGTGCAGTAGCAGTCGTTAAGATTATAGGAACACTATGAGACTGTTTTCAGCATGTTGAAACTCTGAAATCAAGCTATGAACACTTTTCATGAAACAAGGTCTAAAATCATGTTCGATGCAATGTGTAAGTGATTTCTAGTGCAGTAGCAGTCGTTAAGATTATAGGAACACTATGAGACTGTTTTCAGCATGTTGAAACTCTGAAATCAAGCTATGAACACTTTTCATGAAACAAGGTCTAAAATCATGTTCGATGCAATGTGTAAGTGATTTCTAGTGCAGTAGCAGTCGTTAAGATTATAGGAACACTATGAGACTGTTTTCAGCATGTTGAAACTCTGAAATCAAGCTATGAACACTTTTCATGAAACAAGGTCTAAAATCATGTTCGATGCAATGTGTAAGTGATTTCTAGTGCAGTAGCAGTCGTTAAGATTATAGGAACACTATGAGACTGTTTTCAGCATGTTGAAACTCTGAAATCAAGCTATGAACACTTTTCATGAAACAAGGTCTAAAATCATGTTCGATGCAATGTGTAAGTGATTTCTAGTGCAGTAGCAGTCGTTAAGATTATAGGAACACTATGAGACTGTTTTCAGCATGTTGAAACTCTGAAATCAAGCTATGAACACTTTTCATGAAACAAGGTCTAAAATCATGTTCGATGCAATGTGTAAGTGATTTCTAGTGCAGTAGCAGTCGTTAAGATTATAGGAACACTATGAGACTGTTTTCAGCATGTTGAAACTCTGAAATCAAGCTATGAACACTTTTCATGAAACAAGGTCTAAAATCATGTTCGATGCAATGTGTAAGTGATTTCTAGTGCAGTAGCAGTCGTTAAGATTATAGGAACACTATGAGACTGTTTTCAGCATGTTGAAACTCTGAAATCAAGCTATGAACACTTTTCATGAAACAAGGTCTAAAATCATGTTCGATGCAATGTGTAAGTGATTTCTAGTGCAGTAGCAGTCGTTAAGATTATAGGAACACTATGAGACTGTTTTCAGCATGTTGAAACTCTGAAATCAAGCTATGAACACTTTTCATGAAACAAGGTCTAAAATCATGTTCGATGCAATGTGTAAGTGATTTCTAGTGCAGTAGCAGTCGTTAAGATTATAGGAACACTATGAGACTGTTTTCAGCATGTTGAAACTCTGAAATCAAGCTATGAACACTTTTCATGAAACAAGGTCTAAAATCATGTTCGATGCAATGTGTAAGTGATTTCTAGTGCAGTAGCAGTCGTTAAGATTATAGGAACACTATGAGACTGTTTTCAGCATGTTGAAACTCTGAAATCAAGCTATGAACACTTTTCATGAAACAAGGTCTAAAATCATGTTCGATGCAATGTGTAAGTGATTTCTAGTGCAGTAGCAGTCGTTAAGATTATAGGAACACTATGAGACTGTTTTCAGCATGTTGAAACTCTGAAATCAAGCTATGAACACTTTTCATGAAACAAGGTCTAAAATCATGTTCGATGCAATGTGTAAGTGATTTCTAGTGCAGTAGCAGTCGTTAAGATTATAGGAACACTATGAGACTGTTTTCAGCATGTTGAAACTCTGAAATCAAGCTATGAACACTTTTCATGAAACAAGGTCTAAAATCATGTTCGATGCAATGTGTAAGTGATTTCTAGTGCAGTAGCAGTCGTTAAGATTATAGGAACACTATGAGACTGTTTTCAGCATGTTGAAACTCTGAAATCAAGCTATGAACACTTTTCATGAAACAAGGTCTAAAATCATGTTCGATGCAATGTGTAAGTGATTTCTAGTGCAGTAGCAGTCGTTAAGATTATAGGAACACTATGAGACTGTTTTCAGCATGTTGAAACTCTGAAATCAAGCTATGAACACTTTTCATGAAACAAGGTCTAAAATCATGTTCGATGCAATGTGTAAGTGATTTCTAGTGCAGTAGCAGTCGTTAAGATTATAGGAACACTATGAGACTGTTTTCAGCATGTTGAAACTCTGAAATCAAGCTATGAACACTTTTCATGAAACAAGGTCTAAAATCATGTTCGATGCAATGTGTAAGTGATTTCTAGTGCAGTAGCAGTCGTTAAGATTATAGGAACACTATGAGACTGTTTTCAGCATGTTGAAACTCTGAAATCAAGCTATGAACACTTTTCATGAAACAAGGTCTAAAATCATGTTCGATGCAATGTGTAAGTGATTTCTAGTGCAGTAGCAGTCGTTAAGATTATAGGAACACTATGAGACTGTTTTCAGCATGTTGAAACTCTGAAATCAAGCTATGAACACTTTTCATGAAACAAGGTCTAAAATCATGTTCGATGCAATGTGTAAGTGATTTCTAGTGCAGTAGCAGTCGTTAAGATTATAGGAACACTATGAGACTGTTTTCAGCATGTTGAAACTCTGAAATCAAGCTATGAACACTTTTCATGAAACAAGGTCTAAAATCATGTTCGATGCAATGTGTAAGTGATTTCTAGTGCAGTAGCAGTCGTTAAGATTATAGGAACACTATGAGACTGTTTTCAGCATGTTGAAACTCTGAAATCAAGCTATGAACACTTTTCATGAAACAAGGTCTAAAATCATGTTCGATGCAATGTGTAAGTGATTTCTAGTGCAGTAGCAGTCGTTAAGATTATAGGAACACTATGAGACTGTTTTCAGCATGTTGAAACTCTGAAATCAAGCTATGAACACTTTTCATGAAACAAGGTCTAAAATCATGTTCGATGCAATGTGTAAGTGATTTCTAGTGCAGTAGCAGTCGTTAAGATTATAGGAACACTATGAGACTGTTTTCAGCATGTTGAAACTCTGAAATCAAGCTATGAACACTTTTCATGAAACAAGGTCTAAAATCATGTTCGATGCAATGTGTAAGTGATTTCTAGTGCAGTAGCAGTCGTTAAGATTATAGGAACACTATGAGACTGTTTTCAGCATGTTGAAACTCTGAAATCAAGCTATGAACACTTTTCATGAAACAAGGTCTAAAATCATGTTCGATGCAATGTGTAAGTGATTTCTAGTGCAGTAGCAGTCGTTAAGATTATAGGAACACTATGAGACTGTTTTCAGCATGTTGAAACTCTGAAATCAAGCTATGAACACTTTTCATGAAACAAGGTCTAAAATCATGTTCGATGCAATGTGTAAGTGATTTCTAGTGCAGTAGCAGTCGTTAAGATTATAGGAACACTATGAGACTGTTTTCAGCATGTTGAAACTCTGAAATCAAGCTATGAACACTTTTCATGAAACAAGGTCTAAAATCATGTTCGATGCAATGTGTAAGTGATTTCTAGTGCAGTAGCAGTCGTTAAGATTATAGGAACACTATGAGACTGTTTTCAGCATGTTGAAACTCTGAAATCAAGCTATGAACACTTTTCATGAAACAAGGTCTAAAATCATGTTCGATGCAATGTGTAAGTGATTTCTAGTGCAGTAGCAGTCGTTAAGATTATAGGAACACTATGAGACTGTTTTCAGCATGTTGAAACTCTGAAATCAAGCTATGAACACTTTTCATGAAACAAGGTCTAAAATCATGTTCGATGCAATGTGTAAGTGATTTCTAGTGCAGTAGCAGTCGTTAAGATTATAGGAACACTATGAGACTGTTTTCAGCATGTTGAAACTCTGAAATCAAGCTATGAATTTTTTTATGAAACAAGGTCTAAAATCATGTTCGATGCAATGTGTAAGTGATTTCTAGTGCAGTAGCAGTCGGTAAGATTATAGGAACACTATGAGACTGTTTTCAGCATGTTGAAACTCTGAAATCAAGCTATGAACACTTTTCATGAAACAAGGTCTAAAATCATGTTCGATGCAATGTGTAAGTGATTTCTAGTGCAGTAGCAGTCGTTAAGATTATAGGAACACTATGAGACTGTTTTCAGCATGTTGAAACTCTGAAATCAAGCTATGAACACTTTTCATGAAACAAGGTCTAAAATCATGTTCGATGCAATGTGTAAGTGATTTCTAGTGCAGTAGCAGTCGTTAAGATTATAGGAACACTATGAGACTGTTTTCAGCATGTTGAAACTCTGAAATCAAGCTATGAACACTTTTCATGAAACAAGGTCTAAAATCATGTTCGATGCAATGTGTAAGTGATTTCTAGTGCAGTAGCAGTCGTTAAGATTATAGGAACACTATGAGACTGTTTTCAGCATGTTGAAACTCTGAAATCAAGCTATGAACACTTTTCATGAAACAAGGTCTAAAATCATGTTCGATGCAATGTGTAAGTGATTTCTAGTGCAGTAGCAGTCGTTAAGATTATAGGAACACTATGAGACTGTTTTCAGCATGTTGAAACTCTGAAATCAAGCTATGAACACTTTTCATGAAACAAGGTCTAAAATCATGTTCGATGCAATGTGTAAGTGATTTCTAGTGCAGTAGCAGTCGTTAAGATTATAGGAACACTATGAGACTGTTTTCAGCATGTTGAAACTCTGAAATCAAGCTATGAACACTTTTCATGAAACAAGGTCTAAAATCATGTTCGATGCAATGTGTAAGTGATTTCTAGTGCAGTAGCAGTCGTTAAGATTATAGGAACACTATGAGACTGTTTTCAGCATGTTGAAACTCTGAAATCAAGCTATGAACACTTTTCATGAAACAAGGTCTAAAATCATGTTCGATGCAATGTGTAAGTGATTTCTAGTGCAGTAGCAGTCGTTAAGATTATAGGAACACTATGAGACTGTTTTCAGCATGTTGAAACTCTGAAATCAAGCTATGAACACTTTTCATGAAACAAGGTCTAAAATCATGTTCGATGCAATGTGTAAGTGATTTCTAGTGCAGTAGCAGTCGTTAAGATTATAGGAACACTATGAGACTGTTTTCAGCATGTTGAAACTCTGAAATCAAGCTATGAACACTTTTCATGAAACAAGGTCTAAAATCATGTTCGATGCAATGTGTAAGTGATTTCTAGTGCAGTAGCAGTCGTTAAGATTATAGGAACACTATGAGACTGTTTTCAGCATGTTGAAACTCTGAAATCAAGCTATGAACACTTTTCATGAAACAAGGTCTAAAATCATGTTCGATGCAATGTGTAAGTGATTTCTAGTGCAGTAGCAGTCGTTAAGATTATAGGAACACTATGAGACTGTTTTCAGCATGTTGAAACTCTGAAATCAAG
Source organism: Brachymystax lenok tsinlingensis (assembly GCA_030435695.1). Taxonomy (NCBI): domain Eukaryota; kingdom Metazoa; phylum Chordata; class Actinopteri; order Salmoniformes; family Salmonidae; genus Brachymystax; species Brachymystax lenok. The sequence continues at coordinate 43,350,391 of CM059802.1, read as the reverse complement.
CTATGAACACTTTTCATGAAACAAGGTCTAAAATCATGTTCGATGCAATGTGTAAGTGATTTCTAGTGCAGTAGCAGTCGTTAAGATTATAGGAACACTATGAGACTGTTTTCAGCATGTTGAAACTCTGAAATCAAGCTATGAACACTTTTCATGAAACAAGGTCTAAAATCATGTTCGATGCAATGTGTAAGTGATTTCTAGTGCAGTAGCAGTCGTTAAGATTATAGGAACACTATGAGACTGTTTTCAGCATGTTGAAACTCTGAAATCAAGCTATGAACACTTTTCATGAAACAAGGTCTAAAATCATGTTCGATGCAATGTGTAAGTGATTTCTAGTGCAGTAGCAGTCGTTAAGATTATAGGAACACTATGAGACTGTTTTCAGCATGTTGAAACTCTGAAATCAAGCTATGAACACTTTTCATGAAACAAGGTCTAAAATCATGTTCGATGCAATGTGTAAGTGATTTCTAGTGCAGTAGCAGTCGTTAAGATTATAGGAACACTATGAGACTGTTTTCAGCATGTTGAAACTCTGAAATCAAGCTATGAACACTTTTCATGAAACAAGGTCTAAAATCATGTTCGATGCAATGTGTAAGTGATTTCTAGTGCAGTAGCAGTCGTTAAGATTATAGGAACACTATGAGACTGTTTTCAGCATGTTGAAACTCTGAAATCAAGCTATGAACACTTTTCATGAAACAAGGTCTAAAATCATGTTCGATGCAATGTGTAAGTGATTTCTAGTGCAGTAGCAGTCGTTAAGATTATAGGAACACTATGAGACTGTTTTCAGCATGTTGAAACTCTGAAATCAAGCTATGAACACTTTTCATGAAACAAGGTCTAAAATCATGTTCGATGCAATGTGTAAGTGATTTCTAGTGCAGTAGCAGTCGTTAAGATTATAGGAACACTATGAGACTGTTTTCAGCATGTTGAAACTCTGAAATCAAGCTATGAACACTTTTCATGAAACAAGGTCTAAAATCATGTTCGATGCAATGTGTAAGTGATTTCTAGTGCAGTAGCAGTCGTTAAGATTATAGGAACACTATGAGACTGTTTTCAGCATGTTGAAACTCTGAAATCAAGCTATGAACACTTTTCATGAAACAAGGTCTAAAATCATGTTCGATGCAATGTGTAAGTGATTTCTAGTGCAGTAGCAGTCGTTAAGATTATAGGAACACTATGAGACTGTTTTCAGCATGTTGAAACTCTGAAATCAAGCTATGAACACTTTTCATGAAACAAGGTCTAAAATCATGTTCGATGCAATGTGTAAGTGATTTCTAGTGCAGTAGCAGTCGTTAAGATTATAGGAACACTATGAGACTGTTTTCAGCATGTTGAAACTCTGAAATCAAGCTATGAACACTTTTCATGAAACAAGGTCTAAAATCATGTTCGATGCAATGTGTAAGTGATTTCTAGTGCAGTAGCAGTCGTTAAGATTATAGGAACACTATGAGACTGTTTTCAGCATGTTGAAACTCTGAAATCAAGCTATGAACACTTTTCATGAAACAAGGTCTAAAATCATGTTCGATGCAATGTGTAAGTGATTTCTAGTGCAGTAGCAGTCGTTAAGATTATAGGAACACTATGAGACTGTTTTCAGCATGTTGAAACTCTGAAATCAAGCTATGAACACTTTTCATGAAACAAGGTCTAAAATCATGTTCGATGCAATGTGTAAGTGATTTCTAGTGCAGTAGCAGTCGTTAAGATTATAGGAACACTATGAGACTGTTTTCAGCATGTTGAAACTCTGAAATCAAGCTATGAACACTTTTCATGAAACAAGGTCTAAAATCATGTTCGATGCAATGTGTAAGTGATTTCTAGTGCAGTAGCAGTCGTTAAGATTATAGGAACACTATGAGACTGTTTTCAGCATGTTGAAACTCTGAAATCAAGCTATGAACACTTTTCATGAAACAAGGTCTAAAATCATGTTCGATGCAATGTGTAAGTGATTTCTAGTGCAGTAGCAGTCGTTAAGATTATAGGAACACTATGAGACTGTTTTCAGCATGTTGAAACTCTGAAATCAAGCTATGAACACTTTTCATGAAACAAGGTCTAAAATCATGTTCGATGCAATGTGTAAGTGATTTCTAGTGCAGTAGCAGTCGTTAAGATTATAGGAACACTATGAGACTGTTTTCAGCATGTTGAAACTCTGAAATCAAGCTATGAACACTTTTCATGAAACAAGGTCTAAAATCATGTTCGATGCAATGTGTAAGTGATTTCTAGTGCAGTAGCAGTCGTTAAGATTATAGGAACACTATGAGACTGTTTTCAGCATGTTGAAACTCTGAAATCAAGCTATGAACACTTTTCATGAAACAAGGTCTAAAATCATGTTCGATGCAATGTGTAAGTGATTTCTAGTGCAGTAGCAGTCGTTAAGATTATAGGAACACTATGAGACTGTTTTCAGCATGTTGAAACTCTGAAATCAAGCTATGAACACTTTTCATGAAACAAGGTCTAAAATCATGTTCGATGCAATGTGTAAGTGATTTCTAGTGCAGTAGCAGTCGTTAAGATTATAGGAACACTATGAGACTGTTTTCAGCATGTTGAAACTCTGAAATCAAGCTATGAACACTTTTCATGAAACAAGGTCTAAAATCATGTTCGATGCAATGTGTAAGTGATTTCTAGTGCAGTAGCAGTCGTTAAGATTATAGGAACACTATGAGACTGTTTTCAGCATGTTGAAACTCTGAAATCAAGCTATGAACACTTTTCATGAAACAAGGTCTAAAATCATGTTCGATGCAATGTGTAAGTGATTTCTAGTGCAGTAGCAGTCGTTAAGATTATAGGAACACTATGAGACTGTTTTCAGCATGTTGAAACTCTGAAATCAAGCTATGAACACTTTTCATGAAACAAGGTCTAAAATCATGTTCGATGCAATGTGTAAGTGATTTCTAGTGCAGTAGCAGTCGTTAAGATTATAGGAACACTATGAGACTGTTTTCAGCATGTTGAAACTCTGAAATCAAGCTATGAACACTTTTCATGAAACAAGGTCTAAAATCATGTTCGATGCAATGTGTAAGTGATTTCTAGTGCAGTAGCAGTCGTTAAGATTATAGGAACACTATGAGACTGTTTTCAGCATGTTGAAACTCTGAAATCAAGCTATGAACACTTTTCATGAAACAAGGTCTAAAATCATGTTCGATGCAATGTGTAAGTGATTTCTAGTGCAGTAGCAGTCGTTAAGATTATAGGAACACTATGAGACTGTTTTCAGCATGTTGAAACTCTGAAATCAAGCTATGAACACTTTTCATGAAACAAGGTCTAAAATCATGTTCGATGCAATGTGTAAGTGATTTCTAGTGCAGTAGCAGTCGTTAAGATTATAGGAACACTATGAGACTGTTTTCAGCATGTTGAAACTCTGAAATCAAGCTATGAACACTTTTCATGAAACAAGGTCTAAAATCATGTTCGATGCAATGTGTAAGTGATTTCTAGTGCAGTAGCAGTCGTTAAGATTATAGGAACACTATGAGACTGTTTTCAGCATGTTGAAACTCTGAAATCAAGCTATGAACACTTTTCATGAAACAAGGTCTAAAATCATGTTCGATGCAATGTGTAAGTGATTTCTAGTGCAGTAGCAGTCGTTAAGATTATAGGAACACTATGAGACTGTTTTCAGCATGTTGAAACTCTGAAATCAAGCTATGAACACTTTTCATGAAACAAGGTCTAAAATCATGTTCGATGCAATGTGTAAGTGATTTCTAGTGCAGTAGCAGTCGTTAAGATTATAGGAACACTATGAGACTGTTTTCAGCATGTTGAAACTCTGAAATCAAGCTATGAACACTTTTCATGAAACAAGGTCTAAAATCATGTTCGATGCAATGTGTAAGTGATTTCTAGTGCAGTAGCAGTCGTTAAGATTATAGGAACACTATGAGACTGTTTTCAGCATGTTGAAACTCTGAAATCAAGCTATGAACACTTTTCATGAAACAAGGTCTAAAATCATGTTCGATGCAATGTGTAAGTGATTTCTAGTGCAGTAGCAGTCGTTAAGATTATAGGAACACTATGAGACTGTTTTCAGCATGTTGAAACTCTGAAATCAAGCTATGAACACTTTTCATGAAACAAGGTCTAAAATCATGTTCGATGCAATGTGTAAGTGATTTCTAGTGCAGTAGCAGTCGTTAAGATTATAGGAACACTATGAGACTGTTTTCAGCATGTTGAAACTCTGAAATCAAGCTATGAACACTTTTCATGAAACAAGGTCTAAAATCATGTTCGATGCAATGTGTAAGTGATTTCTAGTGCAGTAGCAGTCGTTAAGATTATAGGAACACTATGAGACTGTTTTCAGCATGTTGAAACTCTGAAATCAAGCTATGAACACTTTTCATGAAACAAGGTCTAAAATCATGTTCGATGCAATGTGTAAGTGATTTCTAGTGCAGTAGCAGTCGTTAAGATTATAGGAACACTATGAGACTGTTTTCAGCATGTTGAAACTCTGAAATCAAGCTATGAACACTTTTCATGAAACAAGGTCTAAAATCATGTTCGATGCAATGTGTAAGTGATTTCTAGTGCAGTAGCAGTCGTTAAGATTATAGGAACACTATGAGACTGTTTTCAGCATGTTGAAACTCTGAAATCAAGCTATGAACACTTTTCATGAAACAAGGTCTAAAATCATGTTCGATGCAATGTGTAAGTGATTTCTAGTGCAGTAGCAGTCGTTAAGATTATAGGAACACTATGAGACTGTTTTCAGCATGTTGAAACTCTGAAATCAAGCTATGAACACTTTTCATGAAACAAGGTCTAAAATCATGTTCGATGCAATGTGTAAGTGATTTCTAGTGCAGTAGCAGTCGTTAAGATTATAGGAACACTATGAGACTGTTTTCAGCATGTTGAAACTCTGAAATCAAGCTATGAACACTTTTCATGAAACAAGGTCTAAAATCATGTTCGATGCAATGTGTAAGTGATTTCTAGTGCAGTAGCAGTCGTTAAGATTATAGGAACACTATGAGACTGTTTTCAGCATGTTGAAACTCTGAAATCAAGCTATGAACACTTTTCATGAAACAAGGTCTAAAATCATGTTCGATGCAATGTGTAAGTGATTTCTAGTGCAGTAGCAGTCGTTAAGATTATAGGAACACTATGAGACTGTTTTCAGCATGTTGAAACTCTGAAATCAAGCTATGAACACTTTTCATGAAACAAGGTCTAAAATCATGTTCGATGCAATGTGTAAGTGATTTCTAGTGCAGTAGCAGTCGTTAAGATTATAGGAACACTATGAGACTGTTTTCAGCATGTTGAAACTCTGAAATCAAGCTATGAACACTTTTCATGAAACAAGGTCTAAAATCATGTTCGATGCAATGTGTAAGTGATTTCTAGTGCAGTAGCAGTCGTTAAGATTATAGGAACACTATGAGACTGTTTTCAGCATGTTGAAACTCTGAAATCAAGCTATGAACACTTTTCATGAAACAAGGTCTAAAATCATGTTCGATGCAATGTGTAAGTGATTTCTAGTGCAGTAGCAGTCGTTAAGATTATAGGAACACTATGAGACTGTTTTCAGCATGTTGAAACTCTGAAATCAAGCTATGAACACTTTTCATGAAACAAGGTCTAAAATCATGTTCGATGCAATGTGTAAGTGATTTCTAGTGCAGTAGCAGTCGTTAAGATTATAGGAACACTATGAGACTGTTTTCAGCATGTTGAAACTCTGAAATCAAGCTATGAACACTTTTCATGAAACAAGGTCTAAAATCATGTTCGATGCAATGTGTAAGTGATTTCTAGTGCAGTAGCAGTCGTTAAGATTATAGGAACACTATGAGACTGTTTTCAGCATGTTGAAACTCTGAAATCAAGCTATGAACACTTTTCATGAAACAAGGTCTAAAATCATGTTCGATGCAATGTGTAAGTGATTTCTAGTGCAGTAGCAGTCGTTAAGATTATAGGAACACTATGAGACTGTTTTCAGCATGTTGAAACTCTGAAATCAAGCTATGAACACTTTTCATGAAACAAGGTCTAAAATCATGTTCGATGCAATGTGTAAGTGATTTCTAGTGCAGTAGCAGTCGTTAAGATTATAGGAACACTATGAGACTGTTTTCAGCATGTTGAAACTCTGAAATCAAGCTATGAACACTTTTCATGAAACAAGGTCTAAAATCATGTTCGATGCAATGTGTAAGTGATTTCTAGTGCAGTAGCAGTCGTTAAGATTATAGGAACACTATGAGACTGTTTTCAGCATGTTGAAACTCTGAAATCAAGCTATGAACACTTTTCATGAAACAAGGTCTAAAATCATGTTCGATGCAATGTGTAAGTGATTTCTAGTGCAGTAGCAGTCGTTAAGATTATAGGAACACTATGAGACTGTTTTCAGCATGTTGAAACTCTGAAATCAAGCTATGAACACTTTTCATGAAACAAGGTCTAAAATCATGTTCGATGCAATGTGTAAGTGATTTCTAGTGCAGTAGCAGTCGTTAAGATTATAGGAACACTATGAGACTGTTTTCAGCATGTTGAAACTCTGAAATCAAGCTATGAACACTTTTCATGAAACAAGGTCTAAAATCATGTTCGATGCAATGTGTAAGTGATTTCTAGTGCAGTAGCAGTCGTTAAGATTATAGGAACACTATGAGACTGTTTTCAGCATGTTGAAACTCTGAAATCAAGCTATGAACACTTTTCATGAAACAAGGTCTAAAATCATGTTCGATGCAATGTGTAAGTGATTTCTAGTGCAGTAGCAGTCGTTAAGATTATAGGAACACTATGAGACTGTTTTCAGCATGTTGAAACTCTGAAATCAAGCTATGAACACTTTTCATGAAACAAGGTCTAAAATCATGTTCGATGCAATGTGTAAGTGATTTCTAGTGCAGTAGCAGTCGTTAAGATTATAGGAACACTATGAGACTGTTTTCAGCATGTTGAAACTCTGAAATCAAGCTATGAACACTTTTCATGAAACAAGGTCTAAAATCATGTTCGATGCAATGTGTAAGTGATTTCTAGTGCAGTAGCAGTCGTTAAGATTATAGGAACACTATGAGACTGTTTTCAGCATGTTGAAACTCTGAAATCAAGCTATGAACACTTTTCATGAAACAAGGTCTAAAATCATGTTCGATGCAATGTGTAAGTGATTTCTAGTGCAGTAGCAGTCGTTAAGATTATAGGAACACTATGAGACTGTTTTCAGCATGTTGAAACTCTGAAATCAAGCTATGAACACTTTTCATGAAACAAGGTCTAAAATCATGTTCGATGCAATGTGTAAGTGATTTCTAGTGCAGTAGCAGTCGTTAAGATTATAGGAACACTATGAGACTGTTTTCAGCATGTTGAAACTCTGAAATCAAGCTATGAACACTTTTCATGAAACAAGGTCTAAAATCATGTTCGATGCAATGTGTAAGTGATTTCTAGTGCAGTAGCAGTCGTTAAGATTATAGGAACACTATGAGACTGTTTTCAGCATGTTGAAACTCTGAAATCAAGCTATGAACACTTTTCATGAAACAAGGTCTAAAATCATGTTCGATGCAATGTGTAAGTGATTTCTAGTGCAGTAGCAGTCGTTAAGATTATAGGAACACTATGAGACTGTTTTCAGCATGTTGAAACTCTGAAATCAAGCTATGAACACTTTTCATGAAACAAGGTCTAAAATCATGTTCGATGCAATGTGTAAGTGATTTCTAGTGCAGTAGCAGTCGTTAAGATTATAGGAACACTATGAGACTGTTTTCAGCATGTTGAAACTCTGAAATCAAGCTATGAACACTTTTCATGAAACAAGGTCTAAAATCATGTTCGATGCAATGTGTAAGTGATTTCTAGTGCAGTAGCAGTCGTTAAGATTATAGGAACACTATGAGACTGTTTTCAGCATGTTGAAACTCTGAAATCAAGCTATGAACACTTTTCATGAAACAAGGTCTAAAATCATGTTCGATGCAATGTGTAAGTGATTTCTAGTGCAGTAGCAGTCGTTAAGATTATAGGAACACTATGAGACTGTTTTCAGCATGTTGAAACTCTGAAATCAAGCTATGAACACTTTTCATGAAACAAGGTCTAAAATCATGTTCGATGCAATGTGTAAGTGATTTCTAGTGCAGTAGCAGTCGTTAAGATTATAGGAACACTATGAGACTGTTTTCAGCATGTTGAAACTCTGAAATCAAGCTATGAACACTTTTCATGAAACAAGGTCTAAAATCATGTTCGATGCAATGTGTAAGTGATTTCTAGTGCAGTAGCAGTCGTTAAGATTATAGGAACACTATGAGACTGTTTTCAGCATGTTGAAACTCTGAAATCAAGCTATGAACACTTTTCATGAAACAAGGTCTAAAATCATGTTCGATGCAATGTGTAAGTGATTTCTAGTGCAGTAGCAGTCGTTAAGATTATAGGAACACTATGAGACTGTTTTCAGCATGTTGAAACTCTGAAATCAAGCTATGAACACTTTTCATGAAACAAGGTCTAAAATCATGTTCGATGCAATGTGTAAGTGATTTCTAGTGCAGTAGCAGTCGTTAAGATTATAGGAACACTATGAGACTGTTTTCAGCATGTTGAAACTCTGAAATCAAGCTATGAACACTTTTCATGAAACAAGGTCTAAAATCATGTTCGATGCAATGTGTAAGTGATTTCTAGTGCAGTAGCAGTCGTTAAGATTATAGGAACACTATGAGACTGTTTTCAGCATGTTGAAACTCTGAAATCAAGCTATGAACACTTTTCATGAAACAAGGTCTAAAATCATGTTCGATGCAATGTGTAAGTGATTTCTAGTGCAGTAGCAGTCGTTAAGATTATAGGAACACTATGAGACTGTTTTCAGCATGTTGAAACTCTGAAATCAAGCTATGAACACTTTTCATGAAACAAGGTCTAAAATCATGTTCGATGCAATGTGTAAGTGATTTCTAGTGCAGTAGCAGTCGTTAAGATTATAGGAACACTATGAGACTGTTTTCAGCATGTTGAAACTCTGAAATCAAGCTATGAACACTTTTCATGAAACAAGGTCTAAAATCATGTTCGATGCAATGTGTAAGTGATTTCTAGTGCAGTAGCAGTCGTTAAGATTATAGGAACACTATGAGACTGTTTTCAGCATGTTGAAACTCTGAAATCAAGCTATGAACACTTTTCATGAAACAAGGTCTAAAATCATGTTCGATGCAATGTGTAAGTGATTTCTAGTGCAGTAGCAGTCGTTAAGATTATAGGAACACTATGAGACTGTTTTCAGCATGTTGAAACTCTGAAATCAAGCTATGAACACTTTTCATGAAACAAGGTCTAAAATCATGTTCGATGCAATGTGTAAGTGATTTCTAGTGCAGTAGCAGTCGTTAAGATTATAGGAACACTATGAGACTGTTTTCAGCATGTTGAAACTCTGAAATCAAGCTATGAACACTTTTCATGAAACAAGGTCTAAAATCATGTTCGATGCAATGTGTAAGTGATTTCTAGTGCAGTAGCAGTCGTTAAGATTATAGGAACACTATGAGACTGTTTTCAGCATGTTGAAACTCTGAAATCAAGCTATGAACACTTTTCATGAAACAAGGTCTAAAATCATGTTCGATGCAATGTGTAAGTGATTTCTAGTGCAGTAGCAGTCGTTAAGATTATAGGAACACTATGAGACTGTTTTCAGCATGTTGAAACTCTGAAATCAAGATATGAACACTTTTCATGAAACAAGGTCTAAAATCATGTTCGATGCAATGTGTAAGTGATTTCTAGTGCAGTAGCAGTCGTTAAGATTATAGGAACACTATGAGACTGTTTTCAGCATGTTGAAACTCTGAAATCAAGCTATGAACACTTTTCATGAAACAAGGTCTAAAATCATGTTCGATGCAATGTGTAAGTGATTTCTAGTGCAGTAGCAGTCGTTAAGATTATAGGAACACTATGAGACTGTTTTCAGCATGTTGAAACTCTGAAATCAAGCTATGAACACTTTTCATGAAACAAGGTCTAAAATCATGTTCGATGCAATGTGTAAGTGATTTCTAGTGCAGTAGCAGTCGTTAAGATTATAGGAACACTATGAGACTGTTTTCAGCATGTTGAAACTCTGAAATCAAGCTATGAACACTTTTCATGAAACAAGGTCTAAAATCATGTTCGATGCAATGTGTAAGTGATTTCTAGTGCAGTAGCAGTCGTTAAGATTATAGGAACACTATGAGACTGTTTTCAGCATGTTGAAACTCTGAAATCAAGCTATGAACACTTTTCATGAAACAAGGTCTAAAATCATGTTCGATGCAATGTGTAAGTGATTTCTAGTGCAGTAGCAGTCGTTAAGATTATAGGAACACTATGAGACTGTTTTCAGCATGTTGAAACTCTGAAATCAAGCTATGAACACTTTTCATGAAACAAGGTCTAAAATCATGTTCGATGCAATGTGTAAGTGATTTCTAGTGCAGTAGCAGTCGTTAAGATTATAGGAACACTATGAGACTGTTTTCAGCATGTTGAAACTCTGAAATCAAGCTATGAACACTTTTCATGAAACAAGGTCTAAAATCATGTTCGATGCAATGTGTAAGTGATTTCTAGTGCAGTAGCAGTCGTTAAGATTATAGGAACACTATGAGACTGTTTTCAGCATGTTGAAACTCTGAAATCAAGCTATGAACACTTTTCATGAAACAAGGTCTAAAATCATGTTCGATGCAATGTGTAAGTGATTTCTAGTGCAGTAGCAGTCGTTAAGATTATAGGAACACTATGAGACTGTTTTCAGCATGTTGAAACTCTGAAATCAAGCTATGAACACTTTTCATGAAACAAGGTCTAAAATCATGTTCGATGCAATGTGTAAGTGATTTCTAGTGCAGTAGCAGTCGTTAAGATTATAGGAACACTATGAGACTGTTTTCAGCATGTTGAAACTCTGAAATCAAGCTATGAACACTTTTCATGAAACAAGGTCTAAAATCATGTTCGATGCAATGTGTAAGTGATTTCTAGTGCAGTAGCAGTCGTTAAGATTATAGGAACACTATGAGACTGTTTTCAGCATGTTGAAACTCTGAAATCAAGCTATGAACACTTTTCATGAAACAAGGTCTAAAATCATGTTCGATGCAATGTGTAAGTGATTTCTAGTGCAGTAGCAGTCGTTAAGATTATAGGAACACTATGAGACTGTTTTCAGCATGTTGAAACTCTGAAATCAAGCTATGAACACTTTTCATGAAACAAGGTCTAAAATCATGTTCGATGCAATGTGTAAGTGATTTCTAGTGCAGTAGCAGTCGTTAAGATTATAGGAACACTATGAGACTGTTTTCAGCATGTTGAAACTCTGAAATCAAGCTATGAACACTTTTCATGAAACAAGGTCTAAAATCATGTTCGATGCAATGTGTAAGTGATTTCTAGTGCAGTAGCAGTCGTTAAGATTATAGGAACACTATGAGACTGTTTTCAGCATGTTGAAACTCTGAAATCAAGATATGAACACTTTTCATGAAACAAGGTCTAAAATCATGTTCGATGCAATGTGTAAGTGATTTCTAGTGCAGTAGCAGTCGTTAAGATTATAGGAACACTATGAGACTGTTTTCAGCATGTTGAAACTCTGAAATCAAGCTATGAACACTTTTCATGAAACAAGGTCTAAAATCATGTTCGATGCAATGTGTAAGTGATTTCTAGTGCAGTAGCAGTCGTTAAGATTATAGGAACACTATGAGACTGTTTTCAGCATGTTGAAACTCTGAAATCAAGCTATGAACACTTTTCATGAAACAAGGTCTAAAATCATGTTCGATGCAATGTGTAAGTGATTTCTAGTGCAGTAGCAGTCGTTAAGATTATAGGAACACTATGAGACTGTTTTCAGCATGTTGAAACTCTGAAATCAAGCTATGAACACTTTTCATGAAACAAGGTCTAAAATCATGTTCGATGCAATGTGTAAGTGATTTCTAGTGCAGTAGCAGTCGTTAAGATTATAGGAACACTATGAGACTGTTTTCAGCATGTTGAAACTCTGAAATCAAGCTATGAACACTTTTCATGAAACAAGGTCTAAAATCATGTTCGATGCAATGTGTAAGTGATTTCTAGTGCAGTAGCAGTCGTTAAGATTATAGGAACACTATGAGACTGTTTTCAGCATGTTGAAACTCTGAAATCAAGCTATGAACACTTTTCATGAAACAAGGTCTAAAATCATGTTCGATGCAATGTGTAAGTGATTTCTAGTGCAGTAGCAGTCGTTAAGATTATAGGAACACTATGAGACTGTTTTCAGCATGTTGAAACTCTGAAATCAAGCTATGAACACTTTTCATGAAACAAGGTCTAAAATCATGTTCGATGCAATGTGTAAGTGATTTCTAGTGCAGTAGCAGTCGTTAAGATTATAGGAACACTATGAGACTGTTTTCAGCATGTTGAAACTCTGAAATCAAGCTATGAACACTTTTCATGAAACAAGGTCTAAAATCATGTTCGATGCAATGTGTAAGTGATTTCTAGTGCAGTAGCAGTCGTTAAGATTATAGGAACACTATGAGACTGTTTTCAGCATGTTGAAACTCTGAAATCAAGCTATGAACACTTTTCATGAAACAAGGTCTAAAATCATGTTCGATGCAATGTGTAAGTGATTTCTAGTGCAGTAGCAGTCGTTAAGATTATAGGAACACTATGAGACTGTTTTCAGCATGTTGAAACTCTGAAATCAAGCTATGAACACTTTTCATGAAACAAGGTCTAAAATCATGTTCGATGCAATGTGTAAGTGATTTCTAGTGCAGTAGCAGTCGTTAAGATTATAGGAACACTATGAGACTGTTTTCAGCATGTTGAAACTCTGAAATCAAGCTATGAACAACTTTCATGAAACAAGGTCTAAAATCATGTTCGATGCAATGTGTAAGTGATTTCTAGTGCAGTAGCAGTCGTTAAGATTATAGGAACACTATGAGACTGTTTTCAGCATGTTGAAACTCTGAAATCAAGCTATGAACACTTTTCATGAAACAAGGTCTAAAATCATGTTCGATGCAATGTGTAAGTGATTTCTAGTGCAGTAGCAGTCGTTAAGATTATAGGAACACTATGAGACTGTTTTCAGCATGTTGAAACTCTGAAATCAAGCTATGAACACTTTTCATGAAACAAGGTCTAAAATCATGTTCGATGCAATGTGTAAGTGATTTCTAGTGCAGTAGCAGTCGTTAAGATTATAGGAACACTATGAGACTGTTTTCAGCATGTTGAAACTCTGAAATCAAGCTATGAACACTTTTCATGAAACAAGGTCTAAAATCATGTTCGATGCAATGTGTAAGTGATTTCTAGTGCAGTAGCAGTCGTTAAGATTATAGGAACACTATGAGACTGTTTTCAGCATGTTGAAACTCTGAAATCAAGCTATGAACACTTTTCATGAAACAAGGTCTAAAATCATGTTCGATGCAATGTGTAAGTGATTTCTAGTGCAGTAGCAGTCGTTAAGATTATAGGAACACTATGAGACTGTTTTCAGCATGTTGAAACTCTGAAATCAAGCTATGAACACTTTTCATGAAACAAGGTCTAAAATCATGTTCGATGCAATGTGTAAGTGATTTCTAGTGCAGTAGCAGTCGTTAAGATTATAGGAACACTATGAGACTGTTTTCAGCATGTTGAAACTCTGAAATCAAGCTATGAACACTTTTCATGAAACAAGGTCTAAAATCATGTTCGATGCAATGTGTAAGTGATTTCTAGTGCAGTAGCAGTCGTTAAGATTATAGGAACACTATGAGACTGTTTTCAGCATGTTGAAACTCTGAAATCAAGCTATGAACACTTTTCATGAAACAAGGTCTAAAATCATGTTCGATGCAATGTGTAAGTGATTTCTAGTGCAGTAGCAGTCGTTAAGATTATAGGAACACTATGAGACTGTTTTCAGCATGTTGAAACTCTGAAATCAAGCTATGAACACTTTTCATGAAACAAGGTCTAAAATCATGTTCGATGCAATGTGTAAGTGATTTCTAGTGCAGTAGCAGTCGTTAAGATTATAGGAACACTATGAGACTGTTTTCAGCATGTTGAAACTCTGAAATCAAGCTATGAACACTTTTCATGAAACAAGGTCTAAAATCATGTTCGATGCAATGTGTAAGTGATTTCTAGTGCAGTAGCAGTCGTTAAGATTATAGGAACACTATGAGACTGTTTTCAGCATGTTGAAACAGTGAAATCAAGATATGAACACTTTTCATGAAACAAGGTCTAAAATCATGTTCGATGCAATGTGTAAGTGATTTCTAGTGCAGTAGCAGTCGTTAAGATTATAGGAACACTATGAGACTGTTTTCAGCATGTTGAAACTCTGAAATCAAGCTATGAACACTTTTCATGAAACAAGGTCTAAAATCATGTTCGATGCAATGTGTAAGTGATTTCTAGTGCAGTAGCAGTCGTTAAGATTATAGGAACACTATGAGACTGTTTTCAGCATGTTGAAACTCTGAAATCAAGCTATGAACGCTTTTTCTGAAACAAGGTCTAAAATCATGTTCGATGCAATGTGTAAGTGATTTCTAGTGCAGTAGCAGTCGTTAAGATTATAGGAACACTATGAGACTGTTTTCAGCATGTTGAAACTCTGAAATCAAGCTATGAACACTTTTCATGAAACAAGGTCTAAAATCATGTTCGATGCAATGTGTAAGTGATTTCTAGTGCAGTAGCAGTCGTTAAGATTATAGGAACACTATGAGACTGTTTTCAGCATGTTGAAACTCTGAAATCAAGCTATGAACACTTTTCATGAAACAAGGTCTAAAATCATGTTCGATGCAATGTGTAAGTGATTTCTAGTGCAGTAGCAGTCGTTAAGATTATAGGAACACTATGAGACTGTTTTCAGCATGTTGAAACTCTGAAATCAAGCTATGAACACTTTTCATGAAACAAGGTCTAAAATCATGTTCGATGCAATGTGTAAGTGATTTCTAGTGCAGTAGCAGTCGTTAAGATTATAGGAACACTATGAGACTGTTTTCAGCATGTTGAAACTCTGAAATCAAGCTATGAACACTTTTCATGAAACAAGGTCTAAAATCATGTTCGATGCAATGTGTAAGTGATTTCTAGTGCAGTAGCAGTCGTTAAGATTATAGGAACACTATGAGACTGTTTTCAGCATGTTGAAACTCTGAAATCAAGCTATGAACACTTTTCATGAAACAAGGTCTAAAATCATGTTCGATGCAATGTGTAAGTGATTTCTAGTGCAGTAGCAGTCGTTAAGATTATAGGAACACTATGAGACTGTTTTCAGCATGTTGAAACTCTGAAATCAAGCTATGAACACTTTTCATGAAACAAGGTCTAAAATCATGTTCGATGCAATGTGTAAGTGATTTCTAGTGCAGTAGCAGTCGTTAAGATTATAGGAACACTATGAGACTGTTTTCAGCATGTTGAAACTCTGAAATCAAGCTATGAACACTTTTCATGAAACAAGGTCTAAAATCATGTTCGATGCAATGTGTAAGTGATTTCTAGTGCAGTAGCAGTCGTTAAGATTATAGGAACACTATGAGACTGTTTTCAGCATGTTGAAACTCTGAAATCAAGCTATGAACACTTTTCATGAAACAAGGTCTAAAATCATGTTCGATGCAATGTGTAAGTGATTTCTAGTGCAGTAGCAGTCGTTAAGATTATAGGAACACTATGAGACTGTTTTCAGCATGTTGAAACTCTGAAATCAAGCTATGAACACTTTTCATGAAACAAGGTCTAAAATCATGTTCGATGCAATGTGTAAGTGATTTCTAGTGCAGTAGCAGTCGTTAAGATTATAGGAACACTATGAGACTGTTTTCAGCATGTTGAAACTCTGAAATCAAGCTATGAACACTTTTCATGAAACAAGGTCTAAAATCATGTTCGATGCAATGTGTAAGTGATTTCTAGTGCAGTAGCAGTCGTTAAGATTATAGGAACACTATGAGACTGTTTTCAGCATGTTGAAACTCTGAAATCAAGCTATGAACACTTTTCATGAAACAAGGTCTAAAATCATGTTCGATGCAATGTGTAAGTGATTTCTAGTGCAGTAGCAGTCGTTAAGATTATAGGAACACTATGAGACTGTTTTCAGCATGTTGAAACTCTGAAATCAAGCTATGAACACTTTTCATGAAACAAGGTCTAAAATCATGTTCGATGCAATGTGTAAGTGATTTCTAGTGCAGTAGCAGTCGTTAAGATTATAGGAACACTATGAGACTGTTTTCAGCATGTTGAAACTCTGAAATCAAGCTATGAACACTTTTCATGAAACAAGGTCTAAAATCATGTTCGATGCAATGTGTAAGTGATTTCTAGTGCAGTAGCAGTCGTTAAGATTATAGGAACACTATGAGACTGTTTTCAGCATGTTGAAACTCTGAAATCAAGCTATGAACACTTTTCATGAAACAAGGTCTAAAATCATGTTCGATGCAATGTGTAAGTGATTTCTAGTGCAGTAGCAGTCGTTAAGATTATAGGAACACTATGAGACTGTTTTCAGCATGTTGAAACTCTGAAATCAAGCTATGAACACTTTTCATGAAACAAGGTCTAAAATCATGTTCGATGCAATGTGTAAGTGATTTCTAGTGCAGTAGCAGTCGTTAAGATTATAGGAACACTATGAGACTGTTTTCAGCATGTTGAAACTCTGAAATCAAGCTATGAACACTTTTCATGAAACAAGGTCTAAAATCATGTTCGATGCAATGTGTAAGTGATTTCTAGTGCAGTAGCAGTCGTTAAGATTATAGGAACACTATGAGACTGTTTTCAGCATGTTGAAACTCTGAAATCAAGCTATGAACACTTTTCATGAAACAAGGTCTAAAATCATGTTCGATGCAATGTGTAAGTGATTTCTAGTGCAGTAGCAGTCGTTAAGATTATAGGAACACTATGAGACTGTTTTCAGCATGTTGAAACTCTGAAATCAAGCTATGAACACTTTTCATGAAACAAGGTCTAAAATCATGTTCGATGCAATGTGTAAGTGATTTCTAGTGCAGTAGCAGTCGTTAAGATTATAGGAACACTATGAGACTGTTTTCAGCATGTTGAAACTCTGAAATCAAGCTATGAACACTTTTCATGAAACAAGGTCTAAAATCATGTTCGATGCAATGTGTAAGTGATTTCTAGTGCAGTAGCAGTCGTTAAGATTATAGGAACACTATGAGACTGTTTTCAGCATGTTGAAACTCTGAAATCAAGCTATGAACACTTTTCATGAAACAAGGTCTAAAATCATGTTCGATGCAATGTGTAAGTGATTTCTAGTGCAGTAGCAGTCGTTAAGATTATAGGAACACTATGAGACTGTTTTCAGCATGTTGAAACTCTGAAATCAAGCTATGAACACTTTTCATGAAACAAGGTCTAAAATCATGTTCGATGCAATGTGTAAGTGATTTCTAGTGCAGTAGCAGTCGTTAAGATTATAGGAACACTATGAGACTGTTTTCAGCATGTTGAAACTCTGAAATCAAGCTATGAACACTTTTCATGAAACAAGGTCTAAAATCATGTTCGATGCAATGTGTAAGTGATTTCTAGTGCAGTAGCAGTCGTTAAGATTATAGGAACACTATGAGACTGTTTTCAGCATGTTGAAACTCTGAAATCAAGCTATGAACACTTTTCATGAAACAAGGTCTAAAATCATGTTCGATGCAATGTGTAAGTGATTTCTAGTGCAGTAGCAGTCGTTAAGATTATAGGAACACTATGAGACTGTTTTCAGCATGTTGAAACTCTGAAATCAAGCTATGAACACTTTTCATGAAACAAGGTCTAAAATCATGTTCGATGCAATGTGTAAGTGATTTCTAGTGCAGTAGCAGTCGTTAAGATTATAGGAACACTATGAGACTGTTTTCAGCATGTTGAAACTCTGAAATCAAGCTATGAACACTTTTCATGAAACAAGGTCTAAAATCATGTTCGATGCAATGTGTAAGTGATTTCTAGTGCAGTAGCAGTCGTTAAGATTATAGGAACACTATGAGACTGTTTTCAGCATGTTGAAACTCTGAAATCAAGCTATGAACACTTTTCATGAAACAAGGTCTAAAATCATGTTCGATGCAATGTGTAAGTGATTTCTAGTGCAGTAGCAGTCGTTAAGATTATAGGAACACTATGAGACTGTTTTCAGCATGTTGAAACTCTGAAATCAAGCTATGAACACTTTTCATGAAACAAGGTCTAAAATCATGTTCGATGCAATGTGTAAGTGATTTCTAGTGCAGTAGCAGTCGTTAAGATTATAGGAACACTATGAGACTGTTTTCAGCATGTTGAAACTCTGAAATCAAGCTATGAACACTTTTCATGAAACAAGGTCTAAAATCATGTTCGATGCAATGTGTAAGTGATTTCTAGTGCAGTAGCAGTCGTTAAGATTATAGGAACACTATGAGACTGTTTTCAGCATGTTGAAACTCTGAAATCAAGCTATGAACACTTTTCATGAAACAAGGTCTAAAATCATGTTCGATGCAATGTGTAAGTGATTTCTAGTGCAGTAGCAGTCGTTAAGATTATAGGAACACTATGAGACTGTTTTCAGCATGTTGAAACTCTGAAATCAAGCTATGAACACTTTTCATGAAACAAGGTCTAAAATCATGTTCGATGCAATGTGTAAGTGATTTCTAGTGCAGTAGCAGTCGTTAAGATTATAGGAACACTATGAGACTGTTTTCAGCATGTTGAAACTCTGAAATCAAGCTATGAACACTTTTCATGAAACAAGGTCTAAAATCATGTTCGATGCAATGTGTAAGTGATTTCTAGTGCAGTAGCAGTCGTTAAGATTATAGGAACACTATGAGACTGTTTTCAGCATGTTGAAACTCTGAAATCAAGCTATGAACACTTTTCATGAAACAAGGTCTAAAATCATGTTCGATGCAATGTGTAAGTGATTTCTAGTGCAGTAGCAGTCGTTAAGATTATAGGAACACTATGAGACTGTTTTCAGCATGTTGAAACTCTGAAATCAAGCTATGAACACTTTTCATGAAACAAGGTCTAAAATCATGTTCGATGCAATGTGTAAGTGATTTCTAGTGCAGTAGCAGTCGTTAAGATTATAGGAACACTATGAGACTGTTTTCAGCATGTTGAAACTCTGAAATCAAGCTATGAACACTTTTCATGAAACAAGGTCTAAAATCATGTTCGATGCAATGTGTAAGTGATTTCTAGTGCAGTAGCAGTCGTTAAGATTATAGGAACACTATGAGACTGTTTTCAGCATGTTGAAACTCTGAAATCAAGCTATGAACACTTTTCATGAAACAAGGTCTAAAATCATGTTCGATGCAATGTGTAAGTGATTTCTAGTGCAGTAGCAGTCGTTAAGATTATAGGAACACTATGAGACTGTTTTCAGCATGTTGAAACTCTGAAATCAAGCTATGAACACTTTTCATGAAACAAGGTCTAAAATCATGTTCGATGCAATGTGTAAGTGATTTCTAGTGCAGTAGCAGTCGTTAAGATTATAGGAACACTATGAGACTGTTTTCAGCATGTTGAAACTCTGAAATCAAGCTATGAACACTTTTCATGAAACAAGGTCTAAAATCATGTTCGATGCAATGTGTAAGTGATTTCTAGTGCAGTAGCAGTCGTTAAGATTATAGGAACACTATGAGACTGTTTTCAGCATGTTGAAACTCTGAAATCAAGCTATGAACACTTTTCATGAAACAAGGTCTAAAATCATGTTCGATGCAATGTGTAAGTGATTTCTAGTGCAGTAGCAGTCGTTAAGATTATAGGAACACTATGAGACTGTTTTCAGCATGTTGAAACTCTGAAATCAAGCTATGAACACTTTTCATGAAACAAGGTCTAAAATCATGTTCGATGCAATGTGTAAGTGATTTCTAGTGCAGTAGCAGTCGTTAAGATTATAGGAACACTATGAGACTGTTTTCAGCATGTTGAAACTCTGAAATCAAGCTATGAACACTTTTCATGAAACAAGGTCTAAAATCATGTTCGATGCAATGTGTAAGTGATTTCTAGTGCAGTAGCAGTCGTTAAGATTATAGGAACACTATGAGACTGTTTTCAGCATGTTGAAACTCTGAAATCAAGCTATGAACACTTTTCATGAAACAAGGTCTAAAATCATGTTCGATGCAATGTGTAAGTGATTTCTAGTGCAGTAGCAGTCGTTAAGATTATAGGAACACTATGAGACTGTTTTCAGCATGTTGAAACTCTGAAATCAAGCTATGAACACTTTTCATGAAACAAGGTCTAAAATCATGTTCGATGCAATGTGTAAGTGATTTCTAGTGCAGTAGCAGTCGTTAAGATTATAGGAACACTATGAGACTGTTTTCAGCATGTTGAAACTCTGAAATCAAGCTATGAACACTTTTCATGAAACAAGGTCTAAAATCATGTTCGATGCAATGTGTAAGTGATTTCTAGTGCAGTAGCAGTCGTTAAGATTATAGGAACACTATGAGACTGTTTTCAGCATGTTGAAACTCTGAAATCAAGCTATGAACACTTTTCATGAAACAAGGTCTAAAATCATGTTCGATGCAATGTGTAAGTGATTTCTAGTGCAGTAGCAGTCGTTAAGATTATAGGAACACTATGAGACTGTTTTCAGCATGTTGAAACTCTGAAATCAAGCTATGAACACTTTTCATGAAACAAGGTCTAAAATCATGTTCGATGCAATGTGTAAGTGATTTCTAGTGCAGTAGCAGTCGTTAAGATTATAGGAACACTATGAGACTGTTTTCAGCATGTTGAAACTCTGAAATCAAGCTATGAACACTTTTCATGAAACAAGGTCTAAAATCATGTTCGATGCAATGTGTAAGTGATTTCTAGTGCAGTAGCAGTCGTTAAGATTATAGGAACACTATGAGACTGTTTTCAGCATGTTGAAACTCTGAAATCAAGCTATGAACACTTTTCATGAAACAAGGTCTAAAATCATGTTCGATGCAATGTGTAAGTGATTTCTAGTGCAGTAGCAGTCGTTAAGATTATAGGAACACTATGAGACTGTTTTCAGCATGTTGAAACTCTGAAATCAAGCTATGAACACTTTTCATGAAACAAGGTCTAAAATCATGTTCGATGCAATGTGTAAGTGATTTCTAGTGCAGTAGCAGTCGTTAAGATTATAGGAACACTATGAGACTGTTTTCAGCATGTTGAAACTCTGAAATCAAGCTATGAACACTTTTCATGAAACAAGGTCTAAAATCATGTTCGATGCAATGTGTAAGTGATTTCTAGTGCAGTAGCAGTCGTTAAGATTATAGGAACACTATGAGACTGTTTTCAGCATGTTGAAACTCTGAAATCAAGCTATGAACACTTTTCATGAAACAAGGTCTAAAATCATGTTCGATGCAATGTGTAAGTGATTTCTAGTGCAGTAGCAGTCGTTAAGATTATAGGAACACTATGAGACTGTTTTCAGCATGTTGAAACTCTGAAATCAAGCTATGAACACTTTTCATGAAACAAGGTCTAAAATCATGTTCGATGCAATGTGTAAGTGATTTCTAGTGCAGTAGCAGTCGTTAAGATTATAGGAACACTATGAGACTGTTTTCAGCATGTTGAAACTCTGAAATCAAGCTATGAACACTTTTCATGAAACAAGGTCTAAAATCATGTTCGATGCAATGTGTAAGTGATTTCTAGTGCAGTAGCAGTCGTTAAGATTATAGGAACACTATGAGACTGTTTTCAGCATGTTGAAACTCTGAAATCAAGCTATGAACACTTTTCATGAAACAAGGTCTAAAATCATGTTCGATGCAATGTGTAAGTGATTTCTAGTGCAGTAGCAGTCGTTAAGATTATAGGAACACTATGAGACTGTTTTCAGCATGTTGAAACTCTGAAATCAAGCTATGAACACTTTTCATGAAACAAGGTCTAAAATCATGTTCGATGCAATGTGTAAGTGATTTCTAGTGCAGTAGCAGTCGTTAAGATTATAGGAACACTATGAGACTGTTTTCAGCATGTTGAAACTCTGAAATCAAGCTATGAACACTTTTCATGAAACAAGGTCTAAAATCATGTTCGATGCAATGTGTAAGTGATTTCTAGTGCAGTAGCAGTCGTTAAGATTATAGGAACACTATGAGACTGTTTTCAGCATGTTGAAACTCTGAAATCAAGCTATGAACACTTTTCATGAAACAAGGTCTAAAATCATGTTCGATGCAATGTGTAAGTGATTTCTAGTGCAGTAGCAGTCGTTAAGATTATAGGAACACTATGAGACTGTTTTCAGCATGTTGAAACTCTGAAATCAAGCTATGAACACTTTTCATGAAACAAGGTCTAAAATCATGTTCGATGCAATGTGTAAGTGATTTCTAGTGCAGTAGCAGTCGTTAAGATTATAGGAACACTATGAGACTGTTTTCAGCATGTTGAAACTCTGAAATCAAGCTATGAACACTTTTCATGAAACAAGGTCTAAAATCATGTTCGATGCAATGTGTAAGTGATTTCTAGTGCAGTAGCAGTCGTTAAGATTATAGGAACACTATGAGACTGTTTTCAGCATGTTGAAACTCTGAAATCAAGCTATGAACACTTTTCATGAAACAAGGTCTAAAATCATGTTCGATGCAATGTGTAAGTGATTTCTAGTGCAGTAGCAGTCGTTAAGATTATAGGAACACTATGAGACTGTTTTCAGCATGTTGAAACTCTGAAATCAAGCTATGAACACTTTTCATGAAACAAGGTCTAAAATCATGTTCGATGCAATGTGTAAGTGATTTCTAGTGCAGTAGCAGTCGTTAAGATTATAGGAACACTATGAGACTGTTTTCAGCATGTTGAAACTCTGAAATCAAGCTATGAACACTTTTCATGAAACAAGGTCTAAAATCATGTTCGATGCAATGTGTAAGTGATTTCTAGTGCAGTAGCAGTCGTTAAGATTATAGGAACACTATGAGACTGTTTTCAGCATGTTGAAACTCTGAAATCAAGCTATGAACACTTTTCATGAAACAAGGTCTAAAATCATGTTCGATGCAATGTGTAAGTGATTTCTAGTGCAGTAGCAGTCGTTAAGATTATAGGAACACTATGAGACTGTTTTCAGCATGTTGAAACTCTGAAATCAAGCTATGAACACTTTTCATGAAACAAGGTCTAAAATCATGTTCGATGCAATGTGTAAGTGATTTCTAGTGCAGTAGCAGTCGTTAAGATTATAGGAACACTATGAGACTGTTTTCAGCATGTTGAAACTCTGAAATCAAGCTATGAACACTTTTCATGAAACAAGGTCTAAAATCATGTTCGATGCAATGTGTAAGTGATTTCTAGTGCAGTAGCAGTCGTTAAGATTATAGGAACACTATGAGACTGTTTTCAGCATGTTGAAACTCTGAAATCAAGCTATGAACACTTTTCATGAAACAAGGTCTAAAATCATGTTCGATGCAATGTGTAAGTGATTTCTAGTGCAGTAGCAGTCGTTAAGATTATAGGAACACTATGAGACTGTTTTCAGCATGTTGAAACTCTGAAATCAAGCTATGAACACTTTTCATGAAACAAGGTCTAAAATCATGTTCGATGCAATGTGTAAGTGATTTCTAGTGCAGTAGCAGTCGTTAAGATTATAGGAACACTATGAGACTGTTTTCAGCATGTTGAAACTCTGAAATCAAGCTATGAACACTTTTCATGAAACAAGGTCTAAAATCATGTTCGATGCAATGTGTAAGTGATTTCTAGTGCAGTAGCAGTCGTTAAGATTATAGGAACACTATGAGACTGTTTTCAGCATGTTGAAACTCTGAAATCAAGCTATGAACACTTTTCATGAAACAAGGTCTAAAATCATGTTCGATGCAATGTGTAAGTGATTTCTAGTGCAGTAGCAGTCGTTAAGATTATAGGAACACTATGAGACTGTTTTCAGCATGTTGAAACTCTGAAATCAAGCTATGAACACTTTTCATGAAACAAGGTCTAAAATCATGTTCGATGCAATGTGTAAGTGATTTCTAGTGCAGTAGCAGTCGTTAAGATTATAGGAACACTATGAGACTGTTTTCAGCATGTTGAAACTCTGAAATCAAGCTATGAACACTTTTCATGAAACAAGGTCTAAAATCATGTTCGATGCAATGTGTAAGTGATTTCTAGTGCAGTAGCAGTCGTTAAGATTATAGGAACACTATGAGACTGTTTTCAGCATGTTGAAACTCTGAAATCAAGCTATGAACACTTTTCATGAAACAAGGTCTAAAATCATGTTCGATGCAATGTGTAAGTGATTTCTAGTGCAGTAGCAGTCGTTAAGATTATAGGAACACTATGAGACTGTTTTCAGCATGTTGAAACTCTGAAATCAAGCTATGAACACTTTTCATGAAACAAGGTCTAAAATCATGTTCGATGCAATGTGTAAGTGATTTCTAGTGCAGTAGCAGTCGTTAAGATTATAGGAACACTATGAGACTGTTTTCAGCATGTTGAAATCTGAAATCAAGCTATGAACACTTTTCATGAAACAAGGTCTAAAATCATGTTCGATGCAATGTGTAAGTGATTTCTAGTGCAGTAGCAGTCGTTAAGATTATAGGAACACTATGAGACTGTTTTCAGCATGTTGAAACTCTGAAATCAAGCTATGAACACTTTTCATGAAACAAGGTCTAAAATCATGTTCGATGCAATGTGTAAGTGATTTCTAGTGCAGTAGCAGTCGTTAAGATTATAGGAACACTATGAGACTGTTTTCAGCATGTTGAAACTCTGAAATCAAGCTATGAACACTTTTCATGAAACAAGGTCTAAAATCATGTTCGATGCAATGTGTAAGTGATTTCTAGTGCAGTAGCAGTCGTTAAGATTATAGGAACACTATGAGACTGTTTTCAGCATGTTGAAACTCTGAAATCAAGCTATGAACACTTTTCATGAAACAAGGTCTAAAATCATGTTCGATGCAATGTGTAAGTGATTTCTAGTGCAGTAGCAGTCGTTAAGATTATAGGAACACTATGAGACTGTTTTCAGCATGTTGAAACTCTGAAATCAAGCTATGAACACTTTTCATGAAACAAGGTCTAAAATCATGTTCGATGCAATGTGTAAGTGATTTCTAGTGCAGTAGCAGTCGTTAAGATTATAGGAACACTATGAGACTGTTTTCAGCATGTTGAAACTCTGAAATCAAGCTATGAACACTTTTCATGAAACAAGGTCTAAAATCATGTTCGATGCAATGTGTAAGTGATTTCTAGTGCAGTAGCAGTCGTTAAGATTATAGGAACACTATGAGACTGTTTTCAGCATGTTGAAACTCTGAAATCAAGCTATGAACACTTTTCATGAAACAAGGTCTAAAATCATGTTCGATGCAATGTGTAAGTGATTTCTAGTGCAGTAGCAGTCGTTAAGATTATAGGAACACTATGAGACTGTTTTCAGCATGTTGAAACTCTGAAATCAAGCTATGAACACTTTTCATGAAACAAGGTCTAAAATCATGTTCGATGCAATGTGTAAGTGATTTCTAGTGCAGTAGCAGTCGTTAAGATTATAGGAACACTATGAGACTGTTTTCAGCATGTTGAAACTCTGAAATCAAGCTATGAACACTTTTCATGAAACAAGGTCTAAAATCATGTTCGATGCAATGTGTAAGTGATTTCTAGTGCAGTAGCAGTCGTTAAGATTATAGGAACACTATGAGACTGTTTTCAGCATGTTGAAACTCTGAAATCAAGCTATGAACACTTTTCATGAAACAAGGTCTAAAATCATGTTCGATGCAATGTGTAAGTGATTTCTAGTGCAGTAGCAGTCGTTAAGATTATAGGAACACTATGAGACTGTTTTCAGCATGTTGAAACTCTGAAATCAAGCTATGAACACTTTTCATGAAACAAGGTCTAAAATCATGTTCGATGCAATGTGTAAGTGATTTCTAGTGCAGTAGCAGTCGTTAAGATTATAGGAACACTATGAGACTGTTTTCAGCATGTTGAAACTCTGAAATCAAGCTATGAACACTTTTCATGAAACAAGGTCTAAAATCATGTTCGATGCAATGTGTAAGTGATTTCTAGTGCAGTAGCAGTCGTTAAGATTATAGGAACACTATGAGACTGTTTTCAGCATGTTGAAACTCTGAAATCAAGCTATGAACACTTTTCATGAAACAAGGTCTAAAATCATGTTCGATGCAATGTGTAAGTGATTTCTAGTGCAGTAGCAGTCGTTAAGATTATAGGAACACTATGAGACTGTTTTCAGCATGTTGAAACTCTGAAATCAAGCTATGAACACTTTTCATGAAACAAGGTCTAAAATCATGTTCGATGCAATGTGTAAGTGATTTCTAGTGCAGTAGCAGTCGTTAAGATTATAGGAACACTATGAGACTGTTTTCAGCATGTTGAAACTCTGAAATCAAGCTATGAACACTTTTCATGAAACAAGGTCTAAAATCATGTTCGATGCAATGTGTAAGTGATTTCTAGTGCAGTAGCAGTCGTTAAGATTATAGGAACACTATGAGACTGTTTTCAGCATGTTGAAACTCTGAAATCAAGCTATGAACACTTTTCATGAAACAAGGTCTAAAATCATGTTCGATGCAATGTGTAAGTGATTTCTAGTGCAGTAGCAGTCGTTAAGATTATAGGAACACTATGAGACTGTTTTCAGCATGTTGAAACTCTGAAATCAAGCTATGAACACTTTTCATGAAACAAGGTCTAAAATCATGTTCGATGCAATGTGTAAGTGATTTCTAGTGCAGTAGCAGTCGTTAAGATTATAGGAACACTATGAGACTGTTTTCAGCATGTTGAAACTCTGAAATCAAGCTATGAACACTTTTCATGAAACAAGGTCTAAAATCATGTTCGATGCAATGTGTAAGTGATTTCTAGTGCAGTAGCAGTCGTTAAGATTATAGGAACACTATGAGACTGTTTTCAGCATGTTGAAACTCTGAAATCAAGCTATGAACACTTTTCATGAAACAAGGTCTAAAATCATGTTCGATGCAATGTGTAAGTGATTTCTAGTGCAGTAGCAGTCGTTAAGATTATAGGAACACTATGAGACTGTTTTCAGCATGTTGAAACTCTGAAATCAAGCTATGAACACTTTTCATGAAACAAGGTCTAAAATCATGTTCGATGCAATGTGTAAGTGATTTCTAGTGCAGTAGCAGTCGTTAAGATTATAGGAACACTATGAGACTGTTTTCAGCATGTTGAAACTCTGAAATCAAGCTATGAACACTTTTCATGAAACAAGGTCTAAAATCATGTTCGATGCAATGTGTAAGTGATTTCTAGTGCAGTAGCAGTCGTTAAGATTATAGGAACACTATGAGACTGTTTTCAGCATGTTGAAACTCTGAAATCAAGCTATGAACACTTTTCATGAAACAAGGTCTAAAATCATGTTCGATGCAATGTGTAAGTGATTTCTAGTGCAGTAGCAGTCGTTAAGATTATAGGAACACTATGAGACTGTTTTCAGCATGTTGAAACTCTGAAATCAAGCTATGAACACTTTTCATGAAACAAGGTCTAAAATCATGTTCGATGCAATGTGTAAGTGATTTCTAGTGCAGTAGCAGTCGTTAAGATTATAGGAACACTATGAGACTGTTTTCAGCATGTTGAAACTCTGAAATCAAGCTATGAACACTTTTCATGAAACAAGGTCTAAAATCATGTTCGATGCAATGTGTAAGTGATTTCTAGTGCAGTAGCAGTCGTTAAGATTATAGGAACACTATGAGACTGTTTTCAGCATGTTGAAACTCTGAAATCAAGCTATGAACACTTTTCATGAAACAAGGTCTAAAATCATGTTCGATGCAATGTGTAAGTGATTTCTAGTGCAGTAGCAGTCGTTAAGATTATAGGAACACTATGAGACTGTTTTCAGCATGTTGAAACTCTGAAATCAAGCTATGAACACTTTTCATGAAACAAGGTCTAAAATCATGTTCGATGCAATGTGTAAGTGATTTCTAGTGCAGTAGCAGTCGTTAAGATTATAGGAACACTATGAGACTGTTTTCAGCATGTTGAAACTCTGAAATCAAGCTATGAACACTTTTCATGAAACAAGGTCTAAAATCATGTTCGATGCAATGTGTAAGTGATTTCTAGTGCAGTAGCAGTCGTTAAGATTATAGGAACACTATGAGACTGTTTTCAGCATGTTGAAACTCTGAAATCAAGCTATGAACACTTTTCATGAAACAAGGTCTAAAATCATGTTCGATGCAATGTGTAAGTGATTTCTAGTGCAGTAGCAGTCGTTAAGATTATAGGAACACTATGAGACTGTTTTCAGCATGTTGAAACTCTGAAATCAAGCTATGAACACTTTTCATGAAACAAGGTCTAAAATCATGTTCGATGCAATGTGTAAGTGATTTCTAGTGCAGTAGCAGTCGTTAAGATTATAGGAACACTATGAGACTGTTTTCAGCATGTTGAAACTCTGAAATCAAGATATGAACACTTTTCATGAAACAAGGTCTAAAATCATGTTCGATGCAATGTGTAAGTGATTTCTAGTGCAGTAGCAGTCGTTAAGATTATAGGAACACTATGAGACTGTTTTCAGCATGTTGAAACTCTGAAATCAAGCTATGAACACTTTTCATGAAACAAGGTCTAAAATCATGTTCGATGCAATGTGTAAGTGATTTCTAGTGCAGTAGCAGTCGTTAAGATTATAGGAACACTATGAGACTGTTTTCAGCATGTTGAAACTCTGAAATCAAGCTATGAACACTTTTCATGAAACAAGGTCTAAAATCATGTTCGATGCAATGTGTAAGTGATTTCTAGTGCAGTAGCAGTCGTTAAGATTATAGGAACACTATGAGACTGTTTTCAGCATGTTGAAACTCTGAAATCAAGCTATGAACACTTTTCATGAAACAAGGTCTAAAATCATGTTCGATGCAATGTGTAAGTGATTTCTAGTGCAGTAGCAGTCGTTAAGATTATAGGAACACTATGAGACTGTTTTCAGCATGTTGAAACTCTGAAATCAAGCTATGAACACTTTTCATGAAACAAGGTCTAAAATCATGTTCGATGCAATGTGTAAGTGATTTCTAGTGCAGTAGCAGTCGTTAAGATTATAGGAACACTATGAGACTGTTTTCAGCATGTTGAAACTCTGAAATCAAGCTATGAACGCTTTTTCTGAAACAAGGTCTAAAATCATGTTCGATGCAATGTGTAAGTGATTTCTAGTGCAGTAGCAGTCGTTAAGATTATAGGAACACTATGAGACTGTTTTCAGCATGTTGAAACTCTGAAATCAAGCTATGAACACTTTTCATGAAACAAGGTCTAAAATCATGTTCGATGCAATGTGTAAGTGATTTCTAGTGCAGTAGCAGTCGTTAAGATTATAGGAACACTATGAGACTGTTTTCAGCATGTTGAAACTCTGAAATCAAGCTATGAACACTTTTCATGAAACAAGGTCTAAAATCATGTTCGATGCAATGTGTAAGTGATTTCTAGTGCAGTAGCAGTCGTTAAGATTATAGGAACACTATGAGACTGTTTTCAGCATGTTGAAACTCTGAAATCAAGATATGAACACTTTTCATGAAACAAGGTCTAAAATCATGTTCGATGCAATGTGTAAGTGATTTCTAGTGCAGTAGCAGTCGTTAAGATTATAGGAACACTATGAGACTGTTTTCAGCATGTTGAAACTCTGAAATCAAGCTATGAACACTTTTCATGAAACAAGGTCTAAAATCATGTTCGATGCAATGTGTAAGTGATTTCTAGTGCAGTAGCAGTCGTTAAGATTATAGGAACACTATGAGACTGTTTTCAGCATGTTGAAACTCTGAAATCAAGCTATGAACACTTTTCATGAAACAAGGTCTAAAATCATGTTCGATGCAATGTGTAAGTGATTTCTAGTGCAGTAGCAGTCGTTAAGATTATAGGAACACTATGAGACTGTTTTCAGCATGTTGAAACTCTGAAATCAAGCTATGAACACTTTTCATGAAACAAGGTCTAAAATCATGTTCGATGCAATGTGTAAGTGATTTCTAGTGCAGTAGCAGTCGTTAAGATTATAGGAACACTATGAGACTGTTTTCAGCATGTTGAAACTCTGAAATCAAGCTATGAACACTTTTCATGAAACAAGGTCTAAAATCATGTTCGATGCAATGTGTAAGTGATTTCTAGTGCAGTAGCAGTCGTTAAGATTATAGGAACACTATGAGACTGTTTTCAGCATGTTGAAACAGTGAAATCAAGCTATGAACACTTTTCATGAAACAAGGTCTAAAATCATGTTCGATGCAATGTGTAAGTGATTTCTAGTGCAGTAGCAGTCGTTAAGATTATAGGAACACTATGAGACTGTTTTCAGCATGTTGAAACTCTGAAATCAAGCTATGAACACTTTTCATGAAACAAGGTCTAAAATCATGTTCGATGCAATGTGTAAGTGATTTCTAGTGCAGTAGCAGTCGTTAAGATTATAGGAACACTATGAGACTGTTTTCAGCATGTTGAAACTCTGAAATCAAGCTATGAACACTTTTCATGAAACAAGGTCTAAAATCATGTTCGATGCAATGTGTAAGTGATTTCTAGTGCAGTAGCAGTCGTTAAGATTATAGGAACACTATGAGACTGTTTTCAGCATGTTGAAACTCTGAAATCAAGCTATGAACACTTTTCATGAAACAAGGTCTAAAATCATGTTCGATGCAATGTGTAAGTGATTTCTAGTGCAGTAGCAGTCGTTAAGATTATAGGAACACTATGAGACTGTTTTCAGCATGTTGAAACTCTGAAATCAAGCTATGAACACTTTTCATGAAACAAGGTCTAAAATCATGTTCGATGCAATGTGTAAGTGATTTCTAGTGCAGTAGCAGTCGTTAAGATTATAGGAACACTATGAGACTGTTTTCAGCATGTTGAAACTCTGAAATCAAGCTATGAACACTTTTCATGAAACAAGGTCTAAAATCATGTTCGATGCAATGTGTAAGTGATTTCTAGTGCAGTAGCAGTCGTTAAGATTATAGGAACACTATGAGACTGTTTTCAGCATGTTGAAACTCTGAAATCAAGCTATGAACACTTTTCATGAAACAAGGTCTAAAATCATGTTCGATGCAATGTGTAAGTGATTTCTAGTGCAGTAGCAGTCGTTAAGATTATAGGAACACTATGAGACTGTTTTCAGCATGTTGAAACTCTGAAATCAAGCTATGAACACTTTTCATGAAACAAGGTCTAAAATCATGTTCGATGCAATGTGTAAGTGATTTCTAGTGCAGTAGCAGTCGTTAAGATTATAGGAACACTATGAGACTGTTTTCAGCATGTTGAAACTCTGAAATCAAGCTATGAACACTTTTCATGAAACAAGGTCTAAAATCATGTTCGATGCAATGTGTAAGTGATTTCTAGTGCAGTAGCAGTCGTTAAGATTATAGGAACACTATGAGACTGTTTTCAGCATGTTGAAACTCTGAAATCAAGCTATGAACACTTTTCATGAAACAAGGTCTAAAATCATGTTCGATGCAATGTGTAAGTGATTTCTAGTGCAGTAGCAGTCGTTAAGATTATAGGAACACTATGAGACTGTTTTCAGCATGTTGAAACTCTGAAATCAAGCTATGAACACTTTTCATGAAACAAGGTCTAAAATCATGTTCGATGCAATGTGTAAGTGATTTCTAGTGCAGTAGCAGTCGTTAAGATTATAGGAACACTATGAGACTGTTTTCAGCATGTTGAAACTCTGAAATCAAGCTATGAACACTTTTCATGAAACAAGGTCTAAAATCATGTTCGATGCAATGTGTAAGTGATTTCTAGTGCAGTAGCAGTCGTTAAGATTATAGGAACACTATGAGACTGTTTTCAGCATGTTGAAACTCTGAAATCAAGCTATGAACACTTTTCATGAAACAAGGTCTAAAATCATGTTCGATGCAATGTGTAAGTGATTTCTAGTGCAGTAGCAGTCGTTAAGATTATAGGAACACTATGAGACTGTTTTCAGCATGTTGAAACTCTGAAATCAAGCTATGAACACTTTTCATGAAACAAGGTCTAAAATCATGTTCGATGCAATGTGTAAGTGATTTCTAGTGCAGTAGCAGTCGTTAAGATTATAGGAACACTATGAGACTGTTTTCAGCATGTTGAAACTCTGAAATCAAGCTATGAACACTTTTCATGAAACAAGGTCTAAAATCATGTTCGATGCAATGTGTAAGTGATTTCTAGTGCAGTAGCAGTCGTTAAGATTATAGGAACACTATGAGACTGTTTTCAGCATGTTGAAACTCTGAAATCAAGCTATGAACACTTTTCATGAAACAAGGTCTAAAATCATGTTCGATGCAATGTGTAAGTGATTTCTAGTGCAGTAGCAGTCGTTAAGATTATAGGAACACTATGAGACTGTTTTCAGCATGTTGAAACTCTGAAATCAAGCTATGAACACTTTTCATGAAACAAGGTCTAAAATCATGTTCGATGCAATGTGTAAGTGATTTCTAGTGCAGTAGCAGTCGTTAAGATTATAGGAACACTATGAGACTGTTTTCAGCATGTTGAAACTCTGAAATCAAGCTATGAACACTTTTCATGAAACAAGGTCTAAAATCATGTTCGATGCAATGTGTAAGTGATTTCTAGTGCAGTAGCAGTCGTTAAGATTATAGGAACACTATGAGACTGTTTTCAGCATGTTGAAACTCTGAAATCAAGCTATGAACACTTTTCATGAAACAAGG
This sequence comes from Brachymystax lenok tsinlingensis, assembly GCA_030435695.1. NCBI lineage: Eukaryota > Metazoa > Chordata > Actinopteri > Salmoniformes > Salmonidae > Brachymystax > Brachymystax lenok. Next base: position 43,317,384 of record CM059802.1, on the reverse strand, counting down.
TCTAAAATCATGTTCGATGCAATGTGTAAGTGATTTCTAGTGCAGTAGCAGTCGTTAAGATTATAGGAACACTATGAGACTGTTTTCAGCATGTTGAAACTCTGAAATCAAGCTATGAACACTTTTCATGAAACAAGGTCTAAAATCATGTTCGATGCAATGTGTAAGTGATTTCTAGTGCAGTAGCAGTCGTTAAGATTATAGGAACACTATGAGACTGTTTTCAGCATGTTGAAACTCTGAAATCAAGCTATGAACACTTTTCATGAAACAAGGTCTAAAATCATGTTCGATGCAATGTGTAAGTGATTTCTAGTGCAGTAGCAGTCGTTAAGATTATAGGAACACTATGAGACTGTTTTCAGCATGTTGAAACTCTGAAATCAAGCTATGAACACTTTTCATGAAACAAGGTCTAAAATCATGTTCGATGCAATGTGTAAGTGATTTCTAGTGCAGTAGCAGTCGTTAAGATTATAGGAACACTATGAGACTGTTTTCAGCATGTTGAAACTCTGAAATCAAGCTATGAACACTTTTCATGAAACAAGGTCTAAAATCATGTTCGATGCAATGTGTAAGTGATTTCTAGTGCAGTAGCAGTCGTTAAGATTATAGGAACACTATGAGACTGTTTTCAGCATGTTGAAACTCTGAAATCAAGCTATGAACACTTTTCATGAAACAAGGTCTAAAATCATGTTCGATGCAATGTGTAAGTGATTTCTAGTGCAGTAGCAGTCGTTAAGATTATAGGAACACTATGAGACTGTTTTCAGCATGTTGAAACTCTGAAATCAAGCTATGAACACTTTTCATGAAACAAGGTCTAAAATCATGTTCGATGCAATGTGTAAGTGATTTCTAGTGCAGTAGCAGTCGTTAAGATTATAGGAACACTATGAGACTGTTTTCAGCATGTTGAAACTCTGAAATCAAGCTATGAACACTTTTCATGAAACAAGGTCTAAAATCATGTTCGATGCAATGTGTAAGTGATTTCTAGTGCAGTAGCAGTCGTTAAGATTATAGGAACACTATGAGACTGTTTTCAGCATGTTGAAACTCTGAAATCAAGCTATGAACACTTTTCATGAAACAAGGTCTAAAATCATGTTCGATGCAATGTGTAAGTGATTTCTAGTGCAGTAGCAGTCGTTAAGATTATAGGAACACTATGAGACTGTTTTCAGCATGTTGAAACTCTGAAATCAAGCTATGAACACTTTTCATGAAACAAGGTCTAAAATCATGTTCGATGCAATGTGTAAGTGATTTCTAGTGCAGTAGCAGTCGTTAAGATTATAGGAACACTATGAGACTGTTTTCAGCATGTTGAAACAGTGAAATCAAGCTATGAACACTTTTCATGAAACAAGGTCTAAAATCATGTTCGATGCAATGTGTAAGTGATTTCTAGTGCAGTAGCAGTCGTTAAGATTATAGGAACACTATGAGACTGTTTTCAGCATGTTGAAACTCTGAAATCAAGCTATGAACACTTTTCATGAAACAAGGTCTAAAATCATGTTCGATGCAATGTGTAAGTGATTTCTAGTGCAGTAGCAGTCGTTAAGATTATAGGAACACTATGAGACTGTTTTCAGCATGTTGAAACTCTGAAATCAAGCTATGAACACTTTTCATGAAACAAGGTCTAAAATCATGTTCGATGCAATGTGTAAGTGATTTCTAGTGCAGTAGCAGTCGTTAAGATTATAGGAACACTATGAGACTGTTTTCAGCATGTTGAAACAGTGAAATCAAGCTATGAACACTTTTCATGAAACAAGGTCTAAAATCATGTTCGATGCAATGTGTAAGTGATTTCTAGTGCAGTAGCAGTCGTTAAGATTATAGGAACACTATGAGACTGTTTTCAGCATGTTGAAACTCTGAAATCAAGCTATGAACACTTTTCATGAAACAAGGTCTAAAATCATGTTCGATGCAATGTGTAAGTGATTTCTAGTGCAGTAGCAGTCGTTAAGATTATAGGAACACTATGAGACTGTTTTCAGCATGTTGAAACTCTGAAATCAAGCTATGAACACTTTTCATGAAACAAGGTCTAAAATCATGTTCGATGCAATGTGTAAGTGATTTCTAGTGCAGTAGCAGTCGTTAAGATTATAGGAACACTATGAGACTGTTTTCAGCATGTTGAAACTCTGAAATCAAGCTATGAACACTTTTCATGAAACAAGGTCTAAAATCATGTTCGATGCAATGTGTAAGTGATTTCTAGTGCAGTAGCAGTCGTTAAGATTATAGGAACACTATGAGACTGTTTTCAGCATGTTGAAACTCTGAAATCAAGCTATGAACACTTTTCATGAAACAAGGTCTAAAATCATGTTCGATGCAATGTGTAAGTGATTTCTAGTGCAGTAGCAGTCGTTAAGATTATAGGAACACTATGAGACTGTTTTCAGCATGTTGAAACTCTGAAATCAAGCTATGAACACTTTTCATGAAACAAGGTCTAAAATCATGTTCGATGCAATGTGTAAGTGATTTCTAGTGCAGTAGCAGTCGTTAAGATTATAGGAACACTATGAGACTGTTTTCAGCATGTTGAAACTCTGAAATCAAGCTATGAACACTTTTCATGAAACAAGGTCTAAAATCATGTTCGATGCAATGTGTAAGTGATTTCTAGTGCAGTAGCAGTCGTTAAGATTATAGGAACACTATGAGACTGTTTTCAGCATGTTGAAACTCTGAAATCAAGCTATGAACACTTTTCATGAAACAAGGTCTAAAATCATGTTCGATGCAATGTGTAAGTGATTTCTAGTGCAGTAGCAGTCGTTAAGATTATAGGAACACTATGAGACTGTTTTCAGCATGTTGAAACTCTGAAATCAAGCTATGAACACTTTTCATGAAACAAGGTCTAAAATCATGTTCGATGCAATGTGTAAGTGATTTCTAGTGCAGTAGCAGTCGTTAAGATTATAGGAACACTATGAGACTGTTTTCAGCATGTTGAAACTCTGAAATCAAGCTATGAACACTTTTCATGAAACAAGGTCTAAAATCATGTTCGATGCAATGTGTAAGTGATTTCTAGTGCAGTAGCAGTCGTTAAGATTATAGGAACACTATGAGACTGTTTTCAGCATGTTGAAACTCTGAAATCAAGCTATGAACACTTTTCATGAAACAAGGTCTAAAATCATGTTCGATGCAATGTGTAAGTGATTTCTAGTGCAGTAGCAGTCGTTAAGATTATAGGAACACTATGAGACTGTTTTCAGCATGTTGAAACTCTGAAATCAAGCTATGAACACTTTTCATGAAACAAGGTCTAAAATCATGTTCGATGCAATGTGTAAGTGATTTCTAGTGCAGTAGCAGTCGTTAAGATTATAGGAACACTATGAGACTGTTTTCAGCATGTTGAAACTCTGAAATCAAGCTATGAACACTTTTCATGAAACAAGGTCTAAAATCATGTTCGATGCAATGTGTAAGTGATTTCTAGTGCAGTAGCAGTCGTTAAGATTATAGGAACACTATGAGACTGTTTTCAGCATGTTGAAACTCTGAAATAAAGATATGAACACTTTTCATGAAACAAGGTCTAAAATCATGTTCGATGCAATGTGTAAGTGATTTCTAGTGCAGTAGCAGTCGTTAAGATTATAGGAACACTATGAGACTGTTTTCAGCATGTTGAAACTCTGAAATCAAGCTATGAACACTTTTCATGAAACAAGGTCTAAAATCATGTTCGATGCAATGTGTAAGTGATTTCTAGTGCAGTAGCAGTCGTTAAGATTATAGGAACACTATGAGACTGTTTTCAGCATGTTGAAACTCTGAAATCAAGCTATGAACACTTTTCATGAAACAAGGTCTAAAATCATGTTCGATGCAATGTGTAAGTGATTTCTAGTGCAGTAGCAGTCGTTAAGATTATAGGAACACTATGAGACTGTTTTCAGCATGTTGAAACTCTGAAATCAAGCTATGAACACTTTTCATGAAACAAGGTCTAAAATCATGTTCGATGCAATGTGTAAGTGATTTCTAGTGCAGTAGCAGTCGTTAAGATTATAGGAACACTATGAGACTGTTTTCAGCATGTTGAAACTCTGAAATCAAGCTATGAACACTTTTCATGAAACAAGGTCTAAAATCATGTTCGATGCAATGTGTAAGTGATTTCTAGTGCAGTAGCAGTCGTTAAGATTATAGGAACACTATGAGACTGTTTTCAGCATGTTGAAACTCTGAAATCAAGCTATGAACACTTTTCATGAAACAAGGTCTAAAATCATGTTCGATGCAATGTGTAAGTGATTTCTAGTGCAGTAGCAGTCGTTAAGATTATAGGAACACTATGAGACTGTTTTCAGCATGTTGAAACTCTGAAATCAAGCTATGAACACTTTTCATGAAACAAGGTCTAAAATCATGTTCGATGCAATGTGTAAGTGATTTCTAGTGCAGTAGCAGTCGTTAAGATTATAGGAACACTATGAGACTGTTTTCAGCATGTTGAAACTCTGAAATCAAGCTATGAACACTTTTCATGAAACAAGGTCTAAAATCATGTTCGATGCAATGTGTAAGTGATTTCTAGTGCAGTAGCAGTCGTTAAGATTATAGGAACACTATGAGACTGTTTTCAGCATGTTGAAACTCTGAAATCAAGCTATGAACACTTTTCATGAAACAAGGTCTAAAATCATGTTCGATGCAATGTGTAAGTGATTTCTAGTGCAGTAGCAGTCGTTAAGATTATAGGAACACTATGAGACTGTTTTCAGCATGTTGAAACTCTGAAATCAAGCTATGAACACTTTTCATGAAACAAGGTCTAAAATCATGTTCGATGCAATGTGTAAGTGATTTCTAGTGCAGTAGCAGTCGTTAAGATTATAGGAACACTATGAGACTGTTTTCAGCATGTTGAAACTCTGAAATCAAGCTATGAACACTTTTCATGAAACAAGGTCTAAAATCATGTTCGATGCAATGTGTAAGTGATTTCTAGTGCAGTAGCAGTCGTTAAGATTATAGGAACACTATGAGACTGTTTTCAGCATGTTGAAACAGTGAAATCAAGCTATGAACACTTTTCATGAAACAAGGTCTAAAATCATGTTCGATGCAATGTGTAAGTGATTTCTAGTGCAGTAGCAGTCGTTAAGATTATAGGAACACTATGAGACTGTTTTCAGCATGTTGAAACTCTGAAATCAAGCTATGAACACTTTTCATGAAACAAGGTCTAAAATCATGTTCGATGCAATGTGTAAGTGATTTCTAGTGCAGTAGCAGTCGTTAAGATTATAGGAACACTATGAGACTGTTTTCAGCATGTTGAAACTCTGAAATCAAGCTATGAACACTTTTCATGAAACAAGGTCTAAAATCATGTTCGATGCAATGTGTAAGTGATTTCTAGTGCAGTAGCAGTCGTTAAGATTATAGGAACACTATGAGACTGTTTTCAGCATGTTGAAACTCTGAAATAAAGATATGAACACTTTTCATGAAACAAGGTCTAAAATCATGTTCGATGCAATGTGTAAGTGATTTCTAGTGCAGTAGCAGTCGTTAAGATTATAGGAACACTATGAGACTGTTTTCAGCATGTTGAAACTCTGAAATCAAGCTATGAACACTTTTCATGAAACAAGGTCTAAAATCATGTTCGATGCAATGTGTAAGTGATTTCTAGTGCAGTAGCAGTCGTTAAGATTATAGGAACACTATGAGACTGTTTTCAGCATGTTGAAACTCTGAAATCAAGCTATGAACACTTTTCATGAAACAAGGTCTAAAATCATGTTCGATGCAATGTGTAAGTGATTTCTAGTGCAGTAGCAGTCGTTAAGATTATAGGAACACTATGAGACTGTTTTCAGCATGTTGAAACTCTGAAATCAAGCTATGAACACTTTTCATGAAACAAGGTCTAAAATCATGTTCGATGCAATGTGTAAGTGATTTCTAGTGCAGTAGCAGTCGTTAAGATTATAGGAACACTATGAGACTGTTTTCAGCATGTTGAAACTCTGAAATCAAGCTATGAACACTTTTCATGAAACAAGGTCTAAAATCATGTTCGATGCAATGTGTAAGTGATTTCTAGTGCAGTAGCAGTCGTTAAGATTATAGGAACACTATGAGACTGTTTTCAGCATGTTGAAACTCTGAAATCAAGCTATGAACACTTTTCATGAAACAAGGTCTAAAATCATGTTCGATGCAATGTGTAAGTGATTTCTAGTGCAGTAGCAGTCGTTAAGATTATAGGAACACTATGAGACTGTTTTCAGCATGTTGAAACTCTGAAATCAAGCTATGAACACTTTTCATGAAACAAGGTCTAAAATCATGTTCGATGCAATGTGTAAGTGATTTCTAGTGCAGTAGCAGTCGTTAAGATTATAGGAACACTATGAGACTGTTTTCAGCATGTTGAAACTCTGAAATCAAGCTATGAACACTTTTCATGAAACAAGGTCTAAAATCATGTTCGATGCAATGTGTAAGTGATTTCTAGTGCAGTAGCAGTCGTTAAGATTATAGGAACACTATGAGACTGTTTTCAGCATGTTGAAACTCTGAAATCAAGCTATGAACACTTTTCATGAAACAAGGTCTAAAATCATGTTCGATGCAATGTGTAAGTGATTTCTAGTGCAGTAGCAGTCGTTAAGATTATAGGAACACTATGAGACTGTTTTCAGCATGTTGAAACTCTGAAATCAAGCTATGAACACTTTTCATGAAACAAGGTCTAAAATCATGTTCGATGCAATGTGTAAGTGATTTCTAGTGCAGTAGCAGTCGTTAAGATTATAGGAACACTATGAGACTGTTTTCAGCATGTTGAAACTCTGAAATCAAGCTATGAACACTTTTCATGAAACAAGGTCTAAAATCATGTTCGATGCAATGTGTAAGTGATTTCTAGTGCAGTAGCAGTCGTTAAGATTATAGGAACACTATGAGACTGTTTTCAGCATGTTGAAACTCTGAAATCAAGCTATGAACACTTTTCATGAAACAAGGTCTAAAATCATGTTCGATGCAATGTGTAAGTGATTTCTAGTGCAGTAGCAGTCGTTAAGATTATAGGAACACTATGAGACTGTTTTCAGCATGTTGAAACTCTGAAATCAAGCTATGAACACTTTTCATGAAACAAGGTCTAAAATCATGTTCGATGCAATGTGTAAGTGATTTCTAGTGCAGTAGCAGTCGTTAAGATTATAGGAACACTATGAGACTGTTTTCAGCATGTTGAAACTCTGAAATCAAGCTATGAACACTTTTCATGAAACAAGGTCTAAAATCATGTTCGATGCAATGTGTAAGTGATTTCTAGTGCAGTAGCAGTCGTTAAGATTATAGGAACACTATGAGACTGTTTTCAGCATGTTGAAACTCTGAAATCAAGCTATGAACACTTTTCATGAAACAAGGTCTAAAATCATGTTCGATGCAATGTGTAAGTGATTTCTAGTGCAGTAGCAGTCGTTAAGATTATAGGAACACTATGAGACTGTTTTCAGCATGTTGAAACTCTGAAATCAAGCTATGAACACTTTTCATGAAACAAGGTCTAAAATCATGTTCGATGCAATGTGTAAGTGATTTCTAGTGCAGTAGCAGTCGTTAAGATTATAGGAACACTATGAGACTGTTTTCAGCATGTTGAAACTCTGAAATCAAGCTATGAACACTTTTCATGAAACAAGGTCTAAAATCATGTTCGATGCAATGTGTAAGTGATTTCTAGTGCAGTAGCAGTCGTTAAGATTATAGGAACACTATGAGACTGTTTTCAGCATGTTGAAACTCTGAAATCAAGCTATGAACACTTTTCATGAAACAAGGTCTAAAATCATGTTCGATGCAATGTGTAAGTGATTTCTAGTGCAGTAGCAGTCGTTAAGATTATAGGAACACTATGAGACTGTTTTCAGCATGTTGAAACTCTGAAATCAAGCTATGAACACTTTTCATGAAACAAGGTCTAAAATCATGTTCGATGCAATGTGTAAGTGATTTCTAGTGCAGTAGCAGTCGTTAAGATTATAGGAACACTATGAGACTGTTTTCAGCATGTTGAAACTCTGAAATCAAGCTATGAACACTTTTCATGAAACAAGGTCTAAAATCATGTTCGATGCAATGTGTAAGTGATTTCTAGTGCAGTAGCAGTCGTTAAGATTATAGGAACACTATGAGACTGTTTTCAGCATGTTGAAACTCTGAAATCAAGCTATGAACACTTTTCATGAAACAAGGTCTAAAATCATGTTCGATGCAATGTGTAAGTGATTTCTAGTGCAGTAGCAGTCGTTAAGATTATAGGAACACTATGAGACTGTTTTCAGCATGTTGAAACTCTGAAATCAAGCTATGAACACTTTTCATGAAACAAGGTCTAAAATCATGTTCGATGCAATGTGTAAGTGATTTCTAGTGCAGTAGCAGTCGTTAAGATTATAGGAACACTATGAGACTGTTTTCAGCATGTTGAAACTCTGAAATCAAGCTATGAACACTTTTCATGAAACAAGGTCTAAAATCATGTTCGATGCAATGTGTAAGTGATTTCTAGTGCAGTAGCAGTCGTTAAGATTATAGGAACACTATGAGACTGTTTTCAGCATGTTGAAACTCTGAAATCAAGCTATGAACACTTTTCATGAAACAAGGTCTAAAATCATGTTCGATGCAATGTGTAAGTGATTTCTAGTGCAGTAGCAGTCGTTAAGATTATAGGAACACTATGAGACTGTTTTCAGCATGTTGAAACTCTGAAATCAAGCTATGAACACTTTTCATGAAACAAGGTCTAAAATCATGTTCGATGCAATGTGTAAGTGATTTCTAGTGCAGTAGCAGTCGTTAAGATTATAGGAACACTATGAGACTGTTTTCAGCATGTTGAAACTCTGAAATCAAGCTATGAACACTTTTCATGAAACAAGGTCTAAAATCATGTTCGATGCAATGTGTAAGTGATTTCTAGTGCAGTAGCAGTCGTTAAGATTATAGGAACACTATGAGACTGTTTTCAGCATGTTGAAACTCTGAAATCAAGCTATGAACACTTTTCATGAAACAAGGTCTAAAATCATGTTCGATGCAATGTGTAAGTGATTTCTAGTGCAGTAGCAGTCGTTAAGATTATAGGAACACTATGAGACTGTTTTCAGCATGTTGAAACTCTGAAATCAAGCTATGAACACTTTTCATGAAACAAGGTCTAAAATCATGTTCGATGCAATGTGTAAGTGATTTCTAGTGCAGTAGCAGTCGTTAAGATTATAGGAACACTATGAGACTGTTTTCAGCATGTTGAAACTCTGAAATCAAGCTATGAACACTTTTCATGAAACAAGGTCTAAAATCATGTTCGATGCAATGTGTAAGTGATTTCTAGTGCAGTAGCAGTCGTTAAGATTATAGGAACACTATGAGACTGTTTTCAGCATGTTGAAACTCTGAAATCAAGCTATGAACACTTTTCATGAAACAAGGTCTAAAATCATGTTCGATGCAATGTGTAAGTGATTTCTAGTGCAGTAGCAGTCGTTAAGATTATAGGAACACTATGAGACTGTTTTCAGCATGTTGAAACTCTGAAATCAAGCTATGAACACTTTTCATGAAACAAGGTCTAAAATCATGTTCGATGCAATGTGTAAGTGATTTCTAGTGCAGTAGCAGTCGTTAAGATTATAGGAACACTATGAGACTGTTTTCAGCATGTTGAAACTCTGAAATCAAGCTATGAACACTTTTCATGAAACAAGGTCTAAAATCATGTTCGATGCAATGTGTAAGTGATTTCTAGTGCAGTAGCAGTCGTTAAGATTATAGGAACACTATGAGACTGTTTTCAGCATGTTGAAACTCTGAAATCAAGCTATGAACACTTTTCATGAAACAAGGTCTAAAATCATGTTCGATGCAATGTGTAAGTGATTTCTAGTGCAGTAGCAGTCGTTAAGATTATAGGAACACTATGAGACTGTTTTCAGCATGTTGAAACTCTGAAATCAAGCTATGAACACTTTTCATGAAACAAGGTCTAAAATCATGTTCGATGCAATGTGTAAGTGATTTCTAGTGCAGTAGCAGTCGTTAAGATTATAGGAACACTATGAGACTGTTTTCAGCATGTTGAAACTCTGAAATCAAGCTATGAACACTTTTCATGAAACAAGGTCTAAAATCATGTTCGATGCAATGTGTAAGTGATTTCTAGTGCAGTAGCAGTCGTTAAGATTATAGGAACACTATGAGACTGTTTTCAGCATGTTGAAACTCTGAAATCAAGCTATGAACACTTTTCATGAAACAAGGTCTAAAATCATGTTCGATGCAATGTGTAAGTGATTTCTAGTGCAGTAGCAGTCGTTAAGATTATAGGAACACTATGAGACTGTTTTCAGCATGTTGAAACTCTGAAATCAAGCTATGAACACTTTTCATGAAACAAGGTCTAAAATCATGTTCGATGCAATGTGTAAGTGATTTCTAGTGCAGTAGCAGTCGTTAAGATTATAGGAACACTATGAGACTGTTTTCAGCATGTTGAAACTCTGAAATCAAGCTATGAACACTTTTCATGAAACAAGGTCTAAAATCATGTTCGATGCAATGTGTAAGTGATTTCTAGTGCAGTAGCAGTCGTTAAGATTATAGGAACACTATGAGACTGTTTTCAGCATGTTGAAACTCTGAAATCAAGCTATGAACACTTTTCATGAAACAAGGTCTAAAATCATGTTCGATGCAATGTGTAAGTGATTTCTAGTGCAGTAGCAGTCGTTAAGATTATAGGAACACTATGAGACTGTTTTCAGCATGTTGAAACTCTGAAATCAAGCTATGAACACTTTTCATGAAACAAGGTCTAAAATCATGTTCGATGCAATGTGTAAGTGATTTCTAGTGCAGTAGCAGTCGTTAAGATTATAGGAACACTATGAGACTGTTTTCAGCATGTTGAAACTCTGAAATCAAGCTATGAACACTTTTCATGAAACAAGGTCTAAAATCATGTTCGATGCAATGTGTAAGTGATTTCTAGTGCAGTAGCAGTCGTTAAGATTATAGGAACACTATGAGACTGTTTTCAGCATGTTGAAACTCTGAAATCAAGCTATGAACACTTTTCATGAAACAAGGTCTAAAATCATGTTCGATGCAATGTGTAAGTGATTTCTAGTGCAGTAGCAGTCGTTAAGATTATAGGAACACTATGAGACTGTTTTCAGCATGTTGAAACTCTGAAATCAAGCTAAGAACACTTTTCATGAAACAAGGTCTAAAATCATGTTCGATGCAATGTGTAAGTGATTTCTAGTGCAGTAGCAGTCGTTAAGATTATAGGAACACTATGAGACTGTTTTCAGCATGTTGAAACAGTGAAATCAAGCTATGAACACTTTTCATGAAACAAGGTCTAAAATCATGTTCGATGCAATGTGTAAGTGATTTCTAGTGCAGTAGCAGTCGTTAAGATTATAGGAACACTATGAGACTGTTTTCAGCATGTTGAAACTCTGAAATCAAGCTATGAACACTTTTCATGAAACAAGGTCTAAAATCATGTTCGATGCAATGTGTAAGTGATTTCTAGTGCAGTAGCAGTCGTTAAGATTATAGGAACACTATGAGACTGTTTTCAGCATGTTGAAACTCTGAAATCAAGCTATGAACACTTTTCATGAAACAAGGTCTAAAATCATGTTCGATGCAATGTGTAAGTGATTTCTAGTGCAGTAGCAGTCGTTAAGATTATAGGAACACTATGAGACTGTTTTCAGCATGTTGAAACAGTGAAATAAAGATATGAACACTTTTCATGAAACAAGGTCTAAAATCATGTTCGATGCAATGTGTAAGTGATTTCTAGTGCAGTAGCAGTCGTTAAGATTATAGGAACACTATGAGACTGTTTTCAGCATGTTGAAACTCTGAAATCAAGCTATGAACACTTTTCATGAAACAAGGTCTAAAATCATGTTCGATGCAATGTGTAAGTGATTTCTAGTGCAGTAGCAGTCGTTAAGATTATAGGAACACTATGAGACTGTTTTCAGCATGTTGAAACTCTGAAATCAAGCTATGAACACTTTTCATGAAACAAGGTCTAAAATCATGTTCGATGCAATGTGTAAGTGATTTCTAGTGCAGTAGCAGTCGTTAAGATTATAGGAACACTATGAGACTGTTTTCAGCATGTTGAAACTCTGAAATCAAGCTATGAACACTTTTCATGAAACAAGGTCTAAAATCATGTTCGATGCAATGTGTAAGTGATTTCTAGTGCAGTAGCAGTCGTTAAGATTATAGGAACACTATGAGACTGTTTTCAGCATGTTGAAACTCTGAAATCAAGCTATGAACACTTTTCATGAAACAAGGTCTAAAATCATGTTCGATGCAATGTGTAAGTGATTTCTAGTGCAGTAGCAGTCGTTAAGATTATAGGAACACTATGAGACTGTTTTCAGCATGTTGAAACTCTGAAATCAAGCTATGAACACTTTTCATGAAACAAGGTCTAAAATCATGTTCGATGCAATGTGTAAGTGATTTCTAGTGCAGTAGCAGTCGTTAAGATTATAGGAACACTATGAGACTGTTTTCAGCATGTTGAAACAGTGAAATAAAGATAAGAACACTTTTCATGAAACAAGGTCTAAAATCATGTTCGATGCAATGTGTAAGTGATTTCTAGTGCAGTAGCAGTCGTTAAGATTATAGGAACACTATGAGACTGTTTTCAGCATGTTGAAACTCTGAAATCAAGCTATGAACACTTTTCATGAAACAAGGTCTAAAATCATGTTCGATGCAATGTGTAAGTGATTTCTAGTGCAGTAGCAGTCGTTAAGATTATAGGAACACTATGAGACTGTTTTCAGCATGTTGAAACTCTGAAATCAAGCTATGAACACTTTTCATGAAACAAGGTCTAAAATCATGTTCGATGCAATGTGTAAGTGATTTCTAGTGCAGTAGCAGTCGTTAAGATTATAGGAACACTATGAGACTGTTTTCAGCATGTTGAAACAGTGAAATCAAGATATGAACACTTTTCATGAAACAAGGTCTAAAATCATGTTCGATGCAATGTGTAAGTGATTTCTAGTGCAGTAGCAGTCGTTAAGATTATAGGAACACTATGAGACTGTTTTCAGCATGTTGAAACAGTGAAATAAAGATAAGAACACTTTTCATGAAACAAGGTCTAAAATCATGTTCGATGCAATGTGTAAGTGATTTCTAGTGCAGTAGCAGTCGTTAAGATTATAGGAACACTATGAGACTGTTTTCAGCATGTTGAAACTCTGAAATCAAGCTATGAACACTTTTCATGAAACAAGGTCTAAAATCATGTTCGATGCAATGTGTAAGTGATTTCTAGTGCAGTAGCAGTCGTTAAGATTATAGGAACACTATGAGACTGTTTTCAGCATGTTGAAACAGTGAAATAAAGATATGAACACTTTTCATGAAACAAGGTCTAAAATCATGTTCGATGCAATGTGTAAGTGATTTCTAGTGCAGTAGCAGTCGTTAAGATTATAGGAACACTATGAGACTGTTTTCAGCATGTTGAAACAGTGAAATAAAGATAAGAACACTTTTCATGAAACAAGGTCTAAAATCATGTTCGATGCAATGTGTAAGTGATTTCTAGTGCAGTAGCAGTCGTTAAGATTATAGGAACACTATGAGACTGTTTTCAGCATGTTGAAACTCTGAAATCAAGCTATGAACACTTTTCATGAAACAAGGTCTAAAATCATGTTCGATGCAATGTGTAAGTGATTTCTAGTGCAGTAGCAGTCGTTAAGATTATAGGAACACTATGAGACTGTTTTCAGCATGTTGAAACTCTGAAATCAAGCTATGAACACTTTTCATGAAACAAGGTCTAAAATCATGTTCGATGCAATGTGTAAGTGATTTCTAGTGCAGTAGCAGTCGTTAAGATTATAGGAACACTATGAGACTGTTTTCAGCATGTTGAAACAGTGAAATCAAGATAAGAACACTTTTCATGAAACAAGGTCTAAAATCATGTTCGATGCAATGTGTAAGTAATTTCTAGTGCAGTAGCAGTCGTTAAGATTATAGGAACACTATGAGACTGTTTTCAGCATGTTGAAACTCTGAAATCAAGCTATGAACACTTTTCATGAAACAAGGTCTAAAATCATGTTCGATGCAATGTGTAAGTGATTTCTAGTGCGGTAGCAGTTGTTAAGATTATAGGAACACTATGAGACTGTTTTCAGCATGTTGAAACTCTGAAATCAAGCTATGAACACTTTTCATGAAACAAGGTCTAAAATCATGTTCGATGCAATGTGTAAGTGATTTCTAGTGCAGTAGCAGTCGTTAAGATTATAGGAACACTATGAGACTGTTTTCAGCATGTTGAAACTCTGAAATAAAGCTATGAACACTTTTCATGAAACAAGGTCTAAAATCATGTTCGATGCAATGTGTAAGTGATTTCTAGTGCAGTAGCAGTCGTTAAGATTATAGGAACACTATGAGACTGTTTTCAGCATGTTGAAACAGTGAAATAAAGATAAGAACACTTTTCATGAAACAAGGTCTAAAATCATGTTCGATGCAATGTGTAAGTGATTTCTAGTGCAGTAGCAGTCGTTAAGATTATAGGAACACTATGAGACTGTTTTCAGCATGTTGAAACAGTGAAATAAAGATAAGAACACTTTTCATGAAACAAGGTCTAAAATCATGTTCGATGCAATGTGTAAGTGATTTCTAGTGCAGTAGCAGTCGTTAAGATTATAGGAACACTATGAGACTGTTTTCAGCATGTTGAAACAGTGAAATAAAGATAAGAACACTTTTCATGAAACAAGGTCTAAAATCATGTTCGATGCAATGTGTAAGTGATTTCTAGTGCAGTAGCAGTCGTTAAGATTATAGGAACACTATGAGACTGTTTTCAGCATGTTGAAACTCTGAAATCAAGCTATGAACACTTTTCATGAAACAAGGTCTAAAATCATGTTCGATGCAATGTGTAAGTGATTTCTAGTGCAGTAGCAGTCGTTAAGATTATAGGAACACTATGAGACTGTTTTCAGCATGTTGAAACAGTGAAATAAAGATATGAACACTTTTCATGAAACAAGGTCTAAAATCATGTTCGATGCAATGTGTAAGTGATTTCTAGTGCAGTAGCAGTCGTTAAGATTATAGGAACACTATGAGACTGTTTTCAGCATGTTGAAACTCTGAAATCAAGCTATGAACACTTTTCATGAAACAAGGTCTAAAATCATGTTCGATGCAATGTGTAAGTGATTTCTAGTGCAGTAGCAGTTGTTAAGATTATAGGAACACTATGAGACTGTTTTCAGCATGTTGAAACAGTGAAATAAAGATAAGAACACTTTTCATGAAACAAGGTCTAAAATCATGTTCGATGCAATGTGTAAGTAATTTCTAGTGCAGTAGCAGTCGTTAAGATTATAGGAACACTATGAGACTGTTTTCAGCATGTTGAAACTCTGAAATCAAGCTATGAACACTTTTCATGAAACAAGGTCTAAAATCATGTTCGATGCAATGTGTAAGTGATTTCTAGTGCAGTAGCAGTCGTTAAGATTATAGGAACACTATGAGACTGTTTTCAGCATGTTGAAACAGTGAAATAAAGATAAGAACACTTTTCATGAAACAAGGTCTAAAATCATGTTCGATGCAATGTGTAAGTGATTTCTAGTGCAGTAGCAGTCGTTAAGATTATAGGAACACTATGAGACTGTTTTCAGCATGTTGAAACTCTGAAATAAAGATAAGAACACTTTTCATGAAACAAGGTCTAAAATCATGTTCGATGCAATGTGTAAGTGATTTCTAGTGCAGTAGCAGTCGTTAAGATTATAGGAACACTATGAGACTGTTTTCAGCATGTTGAAACTCTGAAATCAAGCTATGAACACTTTTCATGAAACAAGGTCTAAAATCATGTTCGATGCAATGTGTAAGTGATTTCTAGTGCAGTAGCAGTCGTTAAGATTATAGGAACACTATGAGACTGTTTTCAGCATGTTGAAACAGTGAAATAAAGATAAGAACACTTTTCATGAAACAAGGTCTAAAATCATGTTCGATGCAATGTGTAAGTGATTTCTAGTGCAGTAGCAGTCGTTAAGATTATAGGAACACTATGAGACTGTTTTCAGCATGTTGAAACAGTGAAATAAAGATAAGAACACTTTTCATGAAACAAGGTCTAAAATCATGTTCGATGCAATGTGTAAGTGATTTCTAGTGCAGTAGCAGTTGTTAAGATTATAGGAACACTATGAGACTGTTTTCAGCATGTTGAAACAGTGAAATAAAGATAAGAACACTTTTCATGAAACAAGGTCTAAAATCATGTTCGATGCAATGTGTAAGTGATTTCTAGTGCAGTAGCAGTCGTTAAGATTATAGGAACACTATGAGACTGTTTTCAGCATGTTGAAACAGTGAAATAAAGATAAGAACACTTTTCATGAAACAAGGTCTAAAATCATGTTCGATGCAATGTGTAAGTGATTTCTAGTGCAGTAGCAGTCGTTAAGATTATAGGAACACTATGAGACTGTTTTCAGCATGTTGAAACAGTGAAATAAAGATAAGAACACTTTTCATGAAACAAGGTCTAAAATCATGTTCGATGCAATGTGTAAGGAATTTCTAGTGCAGTAGGAGTCGTTAAGATTATAGGAACACTATGAGACTGTTTTCAGCATGTTGAAACTCTGAAATCAAGCTATGAACACTTTTCATGAAACAAGGTCTAAAATCATGTTCGATGCAATGTGTAAGTGATTTCTAGTGCAGTAGCAGTTGTTAAGATTATAGGAACACTATGAGACTGTTTTCAGCATGTTGAAACAGTGAAATAAAGATAAGAACACTTTTCATGAAACAAGGTCTAAAATCATGTTCGATGCAATGTGTAAGTGATTTCTAGTGCAGTAGCAGTCGTTAAGATTATAGGAACACTATGAGACTGTTTTCAGCATGTTGAAACAGTGAAATAAAGATAAGAACACTTTTCATGAAACAAGGTCTAAAATCATGTTCGATGCAATGTGTAAGTGATTTCTAGTGCAGTAGCAGTCGTTAAGATTATAGGAACACTATGAGACTGTTTTCAGCATGTTGAAACTCTGAAATCAAGCTATGAACACTTTTCATGAAACAAGGTCTAAAATCATGTTCGATGCAATGTGTAAGTGATTTCTAGTGCAGTAGCAGTCGTTAAGATTATAGGAACACTATGAGACTGTTTTCAGCATGTTGAAACAGTGAAATAAAGATAAGAACACTTTTCATGAAACAAGGTCTAAAATCATGTTCGATGCAATGTGTAAGTGATTTCTAGTGCAGTAGCAGTCGTTAAGATTATAGGAACACTATGAGACTGTTTTCAGCATGTTGAAACTCTGAAATCAAGCTATGAACACTTTTCATGAAACAAGGTCTAAAATCATGTTCGATGCAATGTGTAAGTGATTTCTAGTGCAGTAGCAGTCGTTAAGATTATAGGAACACTATGAGACTGTTTTCAGCATGTTGAAACAGTGAAATAAAGATAAGAACACTTTTCATGAAACAAGGTCTAAAATCATGTTCGATGCAATGTGTAAGTGATTTATAGTGCAGTAGCAGTCGTTAAGATTATAGGAACACTATGAGACTGTTTTCAGCATGTTGAAACTCTGAAATCAAGCTATGAACACTTTTCATGAAACAAGGTCTAAAATCATGTTCGATGCAATGTGTAAGTGATTTCTAGTGCAGTAGCAGTCGTTAAGATTATAGGAACACTATGAGACTGTTTTCAGCATGTTGAAACTCTGAAATCAAGCTATGAACACTTTTCATGAAACAAGGTCTAAAATCATGTTCGATGCAATGTGTAAGTGATTTCTAGTGCAGTAGCAGTCGTTAAGATTATAGGAACACTATGAGACTGTTTTCAGCATGTTGAAACAGTGAAATAAAGATAAGAACACTTTTCATGAAACAAGGTCTAAAATCATGTTCGATGCAATGTGTAAGTGATTTCTAGTGCAGTAGCAGTCGTTAAGATTATAGGAACACTATGAGACTGTTTTCAGCATGTTGAAACAGTGAAATAAAGATAAGAACACTTTTCATGAAACAAGGTCTAAAATCATGTTCGATGCAATGTGTAAGTGATTTCTAGTGCAGTAGCAGTCGTTAAGATTATAGGAACACTATGAGACTGTTTTCAGCATGTTGAAACTCTGAAATCAAGCTATGAACACTTTTCATGAAACAAGGTCTAAAATCATGTTCGATGCAATGTGTAAGTGATTTCTAGTGCAGTAGCAGTCGTTAAGATTATAGGAACACTATGAGACTGTTTTCAGCATGTTGAAACAGTGAAATAAAGATAAGAACACTTTTCATGAAACAAGGTCTAAAATCATGTTCGATGCAATGTGTAAGTGATTTCTAGTGCAGTAGCAGTCGTTAAGATTATAGGAACACTATGAGACTGTTTTCAGCATGTTGAAACTCTGAAATCAAGCTATGAACACTTTTCATGAAACAAGGTCTAAAATCATGTTCGATGCAATGTGTAAGTGATTTCTAGTGCAGTAGCAGTCGTTAAGATTATAGGAACACTATGAGACTGTTTTCAGCATGTTGAAACTCTGAAATCAAGCTATGAACACTTTTCATGAAACAAGGTCTAAAATCATGTTCGATGCAATGTGTAAGTGATTTCTAGTGCAGTAGCAGTCGTTAAGATTATAGGAACACTATGAGACTGTTTTCAGCATGTTGAAACTCTGAAATCAAGCTATGAACACTTTTCATGAAACAAGGTCTAAAATCATGTTCGATGCAATGTGTAAGTGATTTCTAGTGCAGTAGCAGTCGTTAAGATTATAGGAACACTATGAGACTGTTTTCAGCATGTTGCAACTGTGAAATAAGGTGTTGCACTGTTTTCCAGAATAAATGTCAAAATCCTGTTTGAGCAAATTTGAAGGTAACAACTAGTGCAACACTGGTAGTATAGATAATAGGAACACTATGAGACCATGTTCAGCATGTTGCAACTGTGAAATAAAGTTTTGCACAGTTTTCCAGAATCAATGTCAAAATCCTGTTTGAGCAAATTTGAAAGGAACAACTATTGCAGCACTGGTTGTATAGATGATAGGAACACTATGAGACCATTTTCAGCATGTTGCAACTGTGGAATAAAGATTTGCACAGTTTTCCAAAATCAATGTCAAAATCATGTTTGAGCAAATTTGAAAGGAACAACTAGTGCAGCACTGGTAGAATAGATAATAGGAACACTATGAGACCATGTTCAGCATGTTGCAACTGTGGAATAAAGATTTGCACAGTTTTCCAGAATCAATGTCTAAAATCCTGTTTGAGCAAATTTGAAAGGAACAACTATTGCAGCACTGGTTGTATAGATGATAGGAACACTATGAGACCATTTTCAGCATGTTGCAACTGTGAAATAAAGATTTGCACAGTTTTCCAGAATCAATGTCAAAAACATGTTTGAGCAAATTTGAAGGTAACAACTAGTGCAACTCTGGTAGTATAGATAATAGGAACACTATGAGACCATGTTCAGCATGTTGCAACTGTGGAATAAAGATTTGCACAGTTTTCCAGAATCAATGTCAAAAATCATGTTTGAGCAAATTTGAAGGTAACAACTAGTGCAGCACTGGTAGAATAGATAATAGGAACCCTATGAGACCATTTTCAGCATGTTGCAACTGTGAAATAAAGTTTTGCACAGTTTTCCAGAATCAATGTTAAAATCCTGTTTGAGCAAATTTGAAAGGAACAACTATTGCAGCACTGGTTGTATAGATGATAGGAACACTATGAGACCATTTTCAGCATGTTGCAACTGTGAAATAAAGATTTGCACAGTTTTCCAGAATCAATGTCAAAATCATGTTTGAGCAAATTTGAAGGTAACAACTAGGGCAACACTGGCAGAAAAGATAATAGGAACACTATGAGAACATGTTCAGCATGTTGCAACGGTGAAATAAAGTTTTGCACAGTTTTCCAGAATCAATGTCAAAATCATGTTTGAGCAAATTTGAAGGTAACAACTAGTGCAGCACTGGTAAAATAGATAATAGGAACCCTAATAGACCATTTTCAGCATGTTGCAACTGTGAAATAAGGTGTTGCACTGTTTCCCGTATCAATGTCAAAATCCTGTTTGAGCAAATTTGAAGGTAACAACTAGTGCAGCACTGGTAGAATAGATAATAGGAACCCTATGAGACCATTTTTAGCATGTTGCAACTGTGAAATAAAGATTTGCACAGTTTTCCAGAATCAATGTCAAAATCATGTTTGAGCAAATGTGAAGGTAACAACTAGGGCAACACTGGCAGAATAGATAATAGGAACACTATGAGAACATGTTCAGCATGTTGCAACGGTAAAATAACGTTTTGCACAGTTTTCCAGAATCAATGTCAAAATCATGTTTGAGCAAATTTGAAGGTAACAACTAGTGCAGCACTGGTAGAATAGATAATAGGAACCCTAATAGACCATTTTCAGCATGTTGCAACTGTGAAATAAGGTGTTGCACTGTTTCCCGTATCAATGTCAAAATCCTGTTTGAGCAAATTTGAAGGTAACAACTAGTGCAGCACTGGTAGAATAGATAATAGGAACACTATGAGACTGTTTTCAGCATGTTGCAACTGTGAAATAAGGTTTTGCACAGTTTTCCAGAATCAATGTCAAAATCATGTTTGAGCAAATGTGAAGGTAACAACTAGTGCAACACTGGTAGTATAGATAATAGGAACACTATGAGACTGTTTTCAGCATGTTGCAACTGTGAAATAAAGTTTTGCACAGTATTCCAGAATCAATGTCAAAAACATGTTTGAGCAAATTTGAAGGTAACAACTAGTGCAGCACTGGTAGAATAGATAATAGGAACCCTATGAGACCATTTTCAGCATGTTGCATCTGTGAAATAACGTTTTGCACAGTTTTCCAGAATCAATGTCAAAATCCTGTTTGAGCAAATTTGAATGTGACAACTAGGGCAACACTGGTAGAATAGATAATAGGAACACTATGAGAACATGTTCAGCATGTTGCAACTGTGAAATAAAGTTTTGCACAGTTTTCCAGAATCAATGTCAAAATCATGTTTGAGCAAATGTGAAGGTAACAACTAGTGCAGCACTGGTAGAATAGATAATAGGAACACTATGACACTGTTTTCAGCATGTTGCAACTGTGAAATAAAGTTTTGCACAGTTTTCCAGAATCAATGTCAAAATCATGTTTGAGCAAATGTGAAGGTAACAACTAGTGCAACACTGGTAGAATAGATAATAGGAACCTTTATAGGCCATTTTCAGCATGTTGCAACTGTGAAATAAGGTGTTGCACTGTTTTCCAGAATAAATGTCAAAATCATGTTTGAGCAAATTTGAAGGTAACAACTAGTGCAACACTGGTAGAATAGATAATAGGAACACTATGAGACCATGTTCAGCATGTTGCAACTGTGAAATAAAGTTTTGCACAGTTTTCCAGAATCAATGTCAAAATCATGTTTGAGCAAATGTGAAGGTAACAACTAGTGCAACACTGGTAGAATAGATAATAGGAACCCTTATAGGCCATTTTCAGCATGTTGCAACTGTGAAATAAGGTGTTGCACTGTTTTCCAGAATAAATGTCAAAATCCTGTTTGAGCAAATTTGAAGGTAATAACTAGGGCAACACTGGTATTATAGATAATAGGAACACTATGAGACCATGTTCAGCATGTTGCAACTGTGAAATAAAGTTTTGCACAGTTTTCCAGAATCAATGTCAAAATCCTGTTTGAGCAAATTTGAAAGGAACAACTATTGCAGCACTGGTTGTATAGATGATAGGAACACTATGAGACCATTTTCAGCATGTTGCAACTGTGAAATAAAGATTTGCACAGTTTTCCAGAATCAATGTCAAAAACATGTTTGAGCAAATTTGAAGGTAACAACTAGTGCAGCACTGGTAGAATAGATAATAGGAACCCTAATAGACCATTTTCAGCATGTTGCAACTGTGAAATAAGGTGTTGCACTGTTTCCCGTATCAATGTCAAAATCCTGTTTGAGCAAATTTGAAGGTAACAACTAGTGCAGCACTGGTAGAATAGATAATAGGAACCCTATGATACCATTTTCAGCATGTTGCAACTGTGAAATAAAGATTTGCACAGTTTTCCAGAATCAATGTCAAAATCATGTTTGAGCAAATTTGAAGGTAACAACTAGTGCAGCACTGGTAGAATAGATAATAGGAACCCTAATAGACCATTTTCAGCATGTTGCAACTGTGAAATAAGGTGTTGCACTGTTTCCCGTATCAATGTCAAAATCCTGTTTGAGCAAATTTGAAGGTAACAACTAGTGCAGCACTGGTAGAATAGATAATAGGAACCCTATGAGACCATTTTCAGCATGTTGCAAATGTGAAATAAAGATTTGCACAGTTTTCCAGAATCAATGTCAAAATCATGTTTGAGCAAATGTGAAGGTAACAACTAGGGCAACACTGGCAGAATAGATAATAGGAACACTATGAGAACATGTTCAGCATGTTGCAACGGTGAAATAACGTTTTGCACAGTTTTCCAGAATCAATGTCAAAATCCTGTTTGAGCAAATTTGAAGGTAACAACTAGTGCAGCACTGGTAGAATAGATAATAGGAACCCTATGAGACCATTTTCAGCATGTTGCAACTGTGAAATAAAGTTTTGCACAGTTTTCCAGAATCAATGTCAAAATCCTGTTTGAGCAAATTTGAAAGGAACAACTATTGCAGCACTGGTTGTATAGATGATAGGAACACTATGAGACCATGTTCAGCATGTTGCAACTGTGGAATAAAGATTTGCACAGTTTTCCAAAATCAATGTCAAAATCATGTTTGAGCAAATTTGAAAGGAACAACTAGTGCAGCACTGGTAGAATAGATAATAGGAACCCTATGAGACCATTTTCAGCATGTTGCAACTGTGAAATAAAGTTTTGCACAGTATTCCAGAATAAATGTCAAAATCCTGTTTGAGCAAATTTGAAGGTAATAACTAGGGCAACACTGGTATTATAGATAATAGGAACACTATGAGACCATGTTCAGCATGTTGCAACTGTGAAATAAAGTTTTGCACAGTTTTCCAGAATCAATGTCAAAATCCTGTTTGAGCAAATTTGAAAGGAACAACTATTGCAGCACTGGTTGTATAGATGATAGGAACACTATGAGACCATTTTCAGCATGTTGCAACTGTGAAATAAAGATTTGCACAGTTTTCCAGAATCAATGTCAAAAACATGTTTGAGCAAATTTGAAGGTAACAACTAGTGCAGCACTGGTAGAATAGATAATAGGAACCCTAATAGACCATTTTCAGCATGTTGCAACTGTGAAATAAGGTGTTGCACTGTTTCCAGTATCAATGTCAAAATCCTGTTTGAGCAAATTTGAAGGTAACAACTAGTGCAGCACTGGTAGAATAGATAATAGGAACCCTATGATACCATTTTCAGCATGTTGCAACTGTGAAATAAAGATTTGCACAGTTTTCCAGAATCAATGTCAAAATCATGTTTGAGCAAATTTGAAGGTAACAACTAGTGCAGCACTGGTAGAATAGATAATAGGAACCCTAATAGACCATTTTCAGCATGTTGCAACTGTGAAATAAGGTGTTGCACTGTTTCCAGTATCAATGTCAAAATCCTGTTTGAGCAAATTTGAAGGTAACAACTAGTGCAGCACTGGTAGAATAGATAATAGGAACACTATGAGACCATTTTCAGCATGTTGCAAATGTGAAATAAAGATTTGCACAGTTTTCCAGAATCAATGTCAAAATCATGTTTGAGCAAATGTGAAGGTAACAACTAGGGCAACACTGGCAGAATAGATAATAGGAACACTATGAGAACATGTTCAGCATGTTGCAACGGTGAAATAACGTTTTGCACAGTTTTCCAGAATCAATGTCAAAATCCTGTTTGAGCAAATTTGAAGGTAACAACTAGTGCAGCACTGGTAGAATAGATAATAGGAACCCTATGAGACCATTTTCAGCATGTTGCAACTGTGAAATAAAGTTTTGCACAGTTTTCCAGAATCAATGTCAAAATCCTGTTTGAGCAAATTTGAAAGGAACAACTATTGCAGCACTGGTTGTATAGATGATAGGAACACTATGAGACCATGTTCAGCATGTTGCAACTGTGGAATAAAGATTTGCACAGTTTTCCAAAATCAATGTCAAAATCATGTTTGAGCAAATTTGAAAGGAACAACTAGTGCAGCACTGGTAGAATAGATAATAGGAACACTATGAGACCATGTTCAGCATGTTGCAACTGTGGAATAAAGATTTGCACAGTTTTCCAGAATCAATGTCAAAATCCTGTTTGAGCAAATTTGAAAGGAACAACTATTGCAGCACTGGTTGTATAGATGATAGGAACACTATGAGACCATTTTCAGCATGTTGCAACTGTGAAATAAAGATTTGCACAGTTTTCCAGAATCAATGTCAAAAACATGTTTGAGCAAATTTGAAGGTAACAACTAGTGCAACTCTGGTAGTATAGATAATAGGAACACTATGAGACCATGTTCAGCATGTTGCAACTGTGGAATAAAGATTTGCACAGTTTTCCAGAATCAATGTCAAAAACATGTTTGAGCAAATTTGAAGGTAACAACTAGTGCAGCACTGGTAGAATAGATAATAGGAACCCTATGAGACCATTTTCAGCATGTTGCAACTGTGAAATAAAGTTTTGCACAGTTTTCCAGAATCAATGTTAAAATCCTGTTTGAGCAAATTTGAAAGGAACAACTATTGCAGCACTGGTTGTATAGATGATAGGAACACTATGAGACCATTTTCAGCATGTTGCAACTGTGAAATAAAGATTTGCACAGTTTTCCAGAATCAATGTCAAAATCATGTTTGAGCAAATTTGAAGGTAACAACTAGGGCAACACTGGCAGAATAGATAATAGGAACACTATGAGAACATGTTCAGCATGTTGCAACGGTGAAATAAAGTTTTGCACAGTTTTCCAGAATCAATGTCAAAATCATGTTTGAGCAAATTTGAAGGTAACAACTAGTGCAGCACTGGTAAAATAGATAATAGGAACCCTAATAGACCATTTTCAGCATGTTGCAACTGTGAAATAAGGTGTTGCACTGTTTCCCGTGATCAATGTCAAAATCCTGTTTGAGCAAATTTGAAGGTAACAACTAGTGCAGCACTGGTAGAATAGATAATAGGAACCCTATGAGACCATTTTCAGCATGTTGCAACTGTGAAATAAAGATTTGCACAGTTTTCCAGAATCAATGTCAAAATCATGTTTGAGCAAATGTGAAGGTAACAACTAGGGCAACACTGGCAGAATAGATAATAGGAACACTATGAGAACATGTTCAGCATGTTGCAACGGTGAAATAACGTTTTGCACAGTTTTCCAGAATCAATGTCAAAATCATGTTTGAGCAAATTTGAAGGTAACAACTAGTGCAGCACTGGTAGAATAGATAATAGGAACCCTAATAGACCATTTTCAGCATGTTGCAACTGTGAAATAAGGTGTTGCACTGTTTCCCGTATCAATGTCAAAATCCTGTTTGAGCAAATTTGAAGGTAACAACTAGTGCAGCACTGGTAGAATAGATAATAGGAACACTATGAGACTGTTTTCAGCATGTTGCAACTGTGAAATAAGGTTTTGCACAGTTTTCCAGAATCAATGTCAAAATCATGTTTGAGCAAATGTGAAGGTAACAACTAGTGCAACACTGGTAGTATAGATAATAGGAACACTATGAGACTGTTTTCAGCATGTTGCAACTGTGAAATAAAGTTTTGCACAGTATTCCAGAATCAATGTCAAAAACATGTTTGAGCAAATTTGAAGGTAACAACTAGTGCAGCACTGGTAGAATAGATAATAGGAACCCTATGAGACCATTTTCAGCATGTTGCATCTGTGAAATAACGTTTTGCACAGTTTTCCAGAATCAATGTCAAAATCCTGTTTGAGCAAATTTGAATGTGACAACTAGGGCAACACTGGTAGAATAGATAATAGGAACACTATGAGAACATGTTCAGCATGTTGCAACTGTGAAATAAAGTTTTGCACAGTTTTCCAGAATCAATGTCAAAATCATGTTTGAGCAAATGTGAAGGTAACAACTAGTGCAGCACTGGTAGAATAGATAATAGGAACACTATGACACTGTTTTCAGCATGTTGCAACTGTGAAATAAAGTTTTGCACAGTTTTCCAGAATCAATGTCAAAATCATGTTTGAGCAAATGTGAAGGTAACAACTAGTGCAACACTGGTAGAATAGATAATAGGAACCTTTATAGGCCATTTTCAGCATGTTGCAACTGTGAAATAAGGTGTTGCACTGTTTTCCAGAATAAATGTCAAAATCCTGTTTGAGCAAATTTGAAGGTAACAACTAGTGCAACACTGGTAGAATAGATAATAGGAACACTATGAGACCATGTTCAGCATGTTGCATCTGTGAAATAAAGTTTTGCACAGTTTTCCAGAATCAATGTCAAAATCATGTTTGAGCAAATGTGAAGGTAACAACTAGTGCAACACTGGTAGAATAGATAATAGGAACCCTTATAGGCCATTTTCAGCATGTTGCAACTGTGAAATAAGGTGTTGCACTGTTTTCCAGAATAAATGTCAAAATCCTGTTTGAGCAAATTTGAAGGTAACAACTAGGGCAACACTGGTATTATAGATAATAGGAACACTATGAGACCATGTTCAGCATGTTGCAACTGTGAAATAAAGTTTTGCACAGTTTTCCAGAATCAATGTCAAAATCCTGTTTGAGCAAATTTGAAAGGAACAACTATTGCAGCACTGGTTGTATAGATGATAGGAACCCTATGAGACCATTTTCAGCATGTTGCAACTGTGAAATAAAGATTTGCACAGTTTTCCAGAATCAATGTCAAAATCATGTTTGAGCAAATTTGAAGGTAACAACTAGTGCAGCACTGGTAGAATAGATAATAGGAACCCTATGAGACCATTTTCAGCATGTTGCAACTGTGAAATAAAGATTTGCACAGTTTTCCAGAATCAATGTCAAAATCATGTTTGAGCAAATTTGAAGGTAACAACTAGTGCAGCACTGGTAGAATAGATAATAGGAACCCTAATAGACCATTTTCAGCATGTTGCAACTGTGAAATAAGGTGTTGCACTGTTTCCCGTATCAATGTCAAAATCCTGTTTGAGCAAATTTGAAGGTAACAACTAGTGCAGCACTGGTAGAATAGATAATAGGAACCCTATGAGACCATTTTCAGCATGTTGCAACTGTGAAATAAAGATTTGCACAGTTTTCCAGAATCAATGTCAAAATCATGTTTGAGCAAATGTGAAGGTAACAACTAGGGCAACACTGGCAGAATAGATAATAGGAACACTATGAGAACATGTTCAGCATGTTGCAACGGTGAAATAACGTTTTGCACAGTTTTCCAGAATCAATGTCAAAATCCTGTTTGAGCAAATTTGAAGGTAACAACTAGTGCAGCACTGGTAGAATAGATAATAGGAACCCTATGAGACCATTTTCAGCATGTTGCATCTGTGAAATAAGGTTTTGCACAGTTTTCCAGAATCAATGTCAAAATCCTGTTTGAGCAAATTTGAAGGTAACAACTAGGGCAACACTGGCAGATTAGATAATAGGAACACTATGAGAACATGTTCAGCATGTTGCAACTGTGAAATAAAGTTTTGCACAGTTTTCCAGAATCAATGTCAAAATCATGTTTGAGCAAATGTGAAGGTAAACAACTAGTGCAACACTGGTAGAATAGATAATAGGAACCCTATGAGGCCATTTTCAGCATGTTGCAACTGTGAAATAAGGTGTTGCACTGTTTTCCAGAATAAATGTCAAAATCCTGTTTGAGCAAATTTGAAGGTAACAACTAGGGCAACACTGGTAGTATAGATAATAGGAACACTATGAGACCATGTTCAGCATGTTGCAACTGTGAAATAAAGTTTTGCACAGTTTTCCAGAATCAATGTCAAAATCCTGTTTGAGCAAATTTGAAAGGAACAACTATTGCAGCACTGGTTGTATAGATGATAGGAACACTATGAGACCATTTTCAGCATGTTGCAACTGTGAAATAAGGTGTTGCACTGTTTCCCGTATCAATGTCAAAAACATGTTTGAGCAAATTTGAAGGTAACAACTAGTGCAGCACTGGTAGAATAGATAATAGGAACACTATGAGACTGTTTTCAGCATGTTGCAACTGTGAAATAAGGTTTTGCACAGTTTTCCAGAATCAATGTCAAAATCATGTTTGAGCAAATGTGAAGGTAACAACTAGTGCAACACTGGTAGTATAGATAATAGGAACACTATGAGACTGTTTTCAGCATGTTGCAACTGTGAAATAAAGTTTTGCACAGTATTCCAGAATCAATGTCAAAAACATGTTTGAGCAAATTTGAAGGTAACAACTAGTGCAGCACTGGTAGAATAGATAATAGGAACCCTATGAGACCATTTTCAGCATGTTGCATCTGTGAAATAACGTTTTGCACAGTTTTCCAGAATCAATGTCAAAATCCTGTTTGAGCAAATTTGAAGGTAACAACTAGGGCAACACTGGCAGAATAGATAATAGGAACACTATGAGAACATGTTCAGCATGTTGCAACTGTGAAATAAAGTTTTGCACAGTTTTCCAGAATCAATGTCAAAATCATGTTTGAGCAAATGTGAAGGTAACAACTAGTGCAGCACTGGTAGAATAGATAATAGGAACACTATGACACTGTTTTCAGCATGTTGCAACTGTGAAATAAAGTTTTGCACAGTTTTCCAGAATCAATGTCAAAATCATGTTTGAGCAAATGTGAAGGTAACAACTAGTGCAACACTGGTAGAATAGATAATAGGAACCTTTATAGGCCATTTTCAGCATGTTGCAACTGTGAAATAAGGTGTTGCACTGTTTTCCAGAATAAATGTCAAAATCCTGTTTGAGCAAATTTGAAAGGAACAACTATTGCAGCACTGGTTGTATAGATGATAGGAACACTATGAGACCATTTTCAGCATGTTGCAACTGTGAAATAAAGATTTGCACAGTTTTCCAGAATCAATGTCAAAAACATGTTTGAGCAAATTTGAAGGTAACAACTAGTGCAGCACTGGTAGAATAGATAATAGGAACCCTAATAGACCATTTTCAGCATGTTGCAACTGTGAAATAAGGTGTTGCACTGTTTCCGGTATCAATGTCAATATCCTGTTTGAGCAAATTTGAAGGTAACAACTAGTGCAGCACTGGTAGAATAGATAATAGGAACCCTATGAGACCATTTTCAGCATGTTGCAACTGTGAAATAAAGATTTGCACAGTTTTCCAGAATCAATGTCAAAATCATGTTTGAGCAAATGTGAAGGTAACAACTAGGGCAACACTGGCAGAATAGATAATAGGAACACTATGAGAACATGTTCAGCATGTTGCAACTGTGAAATAAGGTGTTGCACTGTTTTCCAGAATCAATGTCAAAATCCTGTTTGAGCAAATTTGAAGGTAACAACTAGTGCAGCACTGGTAGAATAGATAATAGGAACCCTATGAGACCATTTTCAGCATGTTGCATCTGTGAAATAAGGTTTTGCACAGTTTTCCAGAATCAATGTCAAAATCCTGTTTGAGCAAATTTGAAGGTAACAACTAGGGCAACACTGGCAGATTAGATAATAGGAACACTATGAGAACATGTTCAGCATGTTGCAACTGTGAAATAAAGTTTTGCACAGTTTTCCAGAATCAATGTCAAAATCATGTTTGAGCAAATGTGAAGGTAAACAACTAGTGCAACACTGGTAGAATAGATAATAGGAACCCTTATAGGCCATTTTCAGCATGTTGCAACTGTGAAATAAGGTGTTGCACTGTTTTCCAGAATAAATGTCAAAATCCTGTTTGAGCAAATTTGAAGGTAACAACTAGGGCAACACTGGTAGTATAGATAATAGGAACACTATGAGACCATGTTCAGCATGTTGCAACTGTGAAATAAAGTTTTGCACAGTTTTCCAGAATCAATGTCAAAATCCTGTTTGAGCAAATTTGAAAGGAACAACTATTGCAGCACTGGTTGTATAGATGATAGGAACACTATGAGACCATTTTCAGCATGTTGCAACTGTGAAATAAGGTGTTGCACAGTTTTCCGTATCAATGTCAAAATCCTGTTTGAGCAAATTTGAAGGTAACAACTAGTGCAGCACTGGTAGAGTAGACAATAGGAACACTATGAGACTGTTTTCAGCATGTTGCATCTGTGAAATAAAGATTTGCACAGTTTTCCAGAATCAATGTCAAAATCATGTTTGAGCAAATGTGAAGGTAACAACTAGGGCAACACTGGCAGAATAGATAATAGGAACACTATGAGAACATGTTCAGCATGTTGCAACGGTGAAATAACGTTTTGCACAGTTTTCCAGAATCAATGTCAAAATCCTGTTTGAGCAAATTTGAAGGTAACAACTAGTGCAGCACTGGTAGAATAGATAATAGGAACCCTATGAGACCATTTTCAGCATGTTGCATCTGTGAAATAAGGTTTTGCACAGTTTTCCAGAATCAATGTCAAAATCCTGTTTGAGCAAATTTGAAGGTAACAACTAGGGCAACACTGGCAGATTAGATAATAGGAACACTATGAGAACATGTTCAGCATGTTGCAACTGTGAAATAAAGTTTTGCACAGTTTTCCAGAATCAATGTCAAAATCATGTTTGAGCAAATGTGAAGGTAAACAACTAGTGCAACACTGGTAGAATAGATAATAGGAACCCTTATAGGCCATTTTCAGCATGTTGCAACTGTGAAATAAGGTGTTGCACTGTTTTCCAGAATAAATGTCAAAATCCTGTTTGAGCAAATTTGAAGGTAACAACTAGGGCAACACTGGTAGTATAGATAATAGGAACACTATGAGACCATGTTCAGCATGTTGCAACTGTGAAATAAAGTTTTGCACAGTTTTCCAGAATCAATGTCAAAATCCTGTTTGAGCAAATTTGAAAGGAACAACTATTGCAGCACTGGTTGTATAGATGATAGGAACACTATGAGACCATTTTCAGCATGTTGCAACTGTGAAATAAGGTGTTGCACAGTTTTCCGTATCAATGTCAAAATCCTGTTTGAGCAAATTTGAAGGTAACAACTAGTGCAGCACTGGTAGAGTAGACAATAGGAACACTATGAGACTGTTTTCAGCATGTTGCATCTGTGAAATAAGGTTTTGCACAGTTTTCCAGAATCAATGTCAAAATCCTGTTTGAGCAAATTTGAAGGTAACAACTAGGGCAACACTGGCAGAATAGATAATAGGAACACTATGAGAACATGTTCAGCATGTTGCAACTGTGAAATAAAGTTTTGCACAGTTTTCCAGAATCAATGTCAAAATCCTGTTTGAGCAAATTTGAAGGTAACAACTAGTGCAACACTGGTAGAATAGATAATAGGAACCCTTATAGGCCATTTTCAGCATGTTGCAACTGTGAAATAAAGTTTTGCACAGTTTTCCAGAATAAATGTCAAAATCCTGTTTGAGAAAATTTGAAGGTAACAACTAGTGCAGCACTGGTAGAATAGATGATAGGAACCCTATGAGACCATTTTCAGCATGTTGCAACTGTGAAATAAAGATTTGCACAGTTTTCCAGAATCAATGTCAAAATCCTGTTTGAGCAAATGTGAAGGTAACAACTAGGGCAACACTGGCAGAATAGATAATAGGAACACTATGAGAACATGTTCAGCATGTTGCAACTGTGAAATAACGTTTTGCACAGTTTTCCAGAATCAATGTCAAAATCCTGTTTGAGCAAATTTGAAGGTAACAACTAGTGCAGCACTGGTAGAATAGATAATAGGAACACTATGAGACTGTTTTCACCATGTTGCAACTGTGAAATAAGGTTTTGCACAGTTTTCCAGAATCAATGTCAAAATCCTGTTTGAGCAAATTTGAAAGGAACAACTATTGCAGCACTGGTTGTATAGATGATAGGAACACTATGAGACCATTTTCAGCATGTTGCAACTGTGAAATAAAGATTTGCACAGTTTTCCAGAATCAATGTCAAAATCATGTTTGAGCAAATGTGAAGGTAACAACTAGGGCAACACTGGCAGAATAGATAATAGGAACACTATGAGAACATGTTCAGCATGTTGCATCGGTGAAATAAAGTTTTGCACAGTTTTCCAGAATCAATGTCAAAATCATGTTTGAGCAAATTTGAAGGTAAGAACTAGTGCAGCACTGGTAAAATAGATAATAGGAACCTTAATAGACCATTTTCAGCATGTTGCAAATGTGAAATAAGGTGTTGCACTGTTTCCCGTATCAATGTCAAAATCCTGTTTGAGCAAATTTGAAGGTAACAACTAGTGCAGCACTGGTAGAATAGATAATAGGAACCCTATGAGACCATTTTCAGCATGTTGCAACTGTGAAATAAAGATTTGCACAGTTTTCCAGAATCAATGTCAAAATCATGTTTGAGCAAATGTGAAGGTAACAACTAGGGCAACACTGGCAGAATAGATAATAGGAACACTATGAGAACATGTTCAGCATGTTGCAACGGTGAAATAAAGTTTTGCACAGTTTTCCAGAATCAATGTCAAAATCATGTTTGAGCAAATTTGAAGGTAACAACTAGTGCAGCACTGGTAGAATAGATAATAGGAACCCTAATAGACCATTTTCAGCATGTTGCAACTGTGAAATAAGGTGTTGCACTGTTTCCAGAATCAATGTCAAAATCCTGTTTGAGCAAATTTGAAGGTAACAACTAGTGCAGCACTGGTAGAATAGATAATAGGAACACTATGAGACCATTTTCAGCATGTTGCAACTGTGAAATAAAGATTTGCACAGTTTTCCAGAATCAATGTCAAAATCATGTTTGAGCAAATGTGAAGGTAACAACTAGGGCAACACTGGCAGAATAGATAATAGGAACACTATGAGAACATGTTCAGCATGTTGCATCGGTGAAATAAAGTTTTGCACAGTTTTCCAGAATCAATGTCAAAATCATGTTTGAGCAAATTTGAAGGTAAGAACTAGTGCAGCACTGGTAAAATAGATAATAGGAACCTTAATAGACCATTTTCAGCATGTTGCAACTGTGAAATAAGGTGTTGCACTGTTTCCCGTATCAATGTCAAAATCCTGTTTGAGCAAATTTGAAGGTAACAACTAGTGCAGCACTGGTAGAATAGATAATAGGAACCCTATGAGACCATTTTCAGCATGTTGCAACTGTGAAATAAAGATTTGCACAGTTTTCCAGAATCAATGTCAAAATCATGTTTGAGCAAATGTGAAGGTAACAACTAGGGCAACACTGGCAGAATAGATAATAGGAACACTATGAGAACATGTTCAGCATGTTGCAACTGTGAAATAAAGTTTTGCACAGTTTTCCAGAATCAATGTCAAAATCCTGTTTGAGCAAATTTGAAGGTAACAACTAGTGCAGCACTGGTAGAATAGATAATAGGAACCCTAATAGACCATTTTCAGCATGTTGCAACTGTGAAATAAGGTGTTGCACTGTTTTCCAGAATCAATGTCAAAATCCTGTTTGAGCAAATTTGAAGGTAACAACTAGTGCAGCACTGGTAGAATAGATAATAGGAACACTATGAGACCATTTTCAGCATGTTGCAACTGTGAAATAAGGTGTTGCACAGTTTTCCGTATCAATGTCAAAATCCTGTTTGAGCAAATTTGAAGGTAACAACTAGTGCAGCATTGGTAGAATAGATAATAGGAACACTATGAGACTGTTTTCAGCATGTTGCAACTGTGAAATAAAGTTTTGCACAGTTTTCCAGAATAAATGTCAAAATCCTGTTTGAGCAAATTTGAAGGTAACAACTAGTGCAGCACTGGTTGTATAGATAATAGGAACCCTATGAGACCATGTTCAGCATGTTGCAACTGTGAAATAAAGTTTTGCACAGTTTTCCAGAATCAATGTCAAAATCCTGTTTGAGCAAATTTGAAAGGAACAACTATTGCAGCACTGGTTGTATAGATGATAGGAACACTATGAGACCATTTTCAGCATGTTGCAACTGTGAAATAAAGATTTGCACAGTTTTCCAGAATCAATGTCAAAATCCTGTTTGAGCAAATTTGAAGGTAACAACTAGTGCAGCACTGGTAGAATAGATAATAGGAACCCTATGAGACCATTTTCAGCATGTTGCAACTGTGAAATAAAGATTTGCACAGTTTTCCAGAATCAATGTCAAAATCATGTTTGAGCACATGTGAAGGTAACAACTAGGGCAACACTGGCAGATTAGATAATAGGAACACTATGAGAACATGTTCAGCATGTTGCAACTGTGAAATAAAGTTTTGCACAGTTTTCCAGAATCAATGTCAAAATCATGTTTGAGCAAATTTGAAGGTAACAACTAGTGCAGCACTGGTAGAATAGATAATAGGAACCCTAATAGACCATTTTCAGCATGTTGCAACTGTGAAATAAGATGTTGCACTGTTTCCCGTATCAATGTCAAAATCCTGTTTGAGCAAATTTGAAGGTAACAACTAGTGCAGCACTGGTAGAATAGATAATAGGAACCCTATGAGACCATTTTCAGCATGTTGCAACTGTGAAATAAAGATTTGCACAGTTTTCCAGAATCAATGTCAAAATCATGTTTGAGCAAATGTGAAGGTAACAACTAGTGCAACACTGGCAGAATAGATAATAGGAACACTATGAGAACATGTTCAGCATGTTGCAACTGTGAAATAAAGTTTTGCACAGTTTTCCAGAATCAATGTCAAAATCATGTTTGAGCAAATTTGAAGGTAACAACTAGTGCAGCACTGGTAGAATAGATAATAGGAACCCTATGAGACCATTTTCAGCATGTTGCAACTGTGAAATAAGGTGTTGCACTGTTTCCAGAATCAATGTCAAAATCCTGTTTGAGCAAATTTGAAGGTAACAACTAGTGCAGCACTGGTAGAATAGATAATAGGAACACTATGAGACCATTTTCAGCATGTTGCAACTGTGAAATAAAGATTTGCACAGTTTTCCAGAATCAATGTCAAAATCATGTTTGAGCAAATGTGAAGGTAACAACTAGGGCAACACTGGCAGAATAGATAATAGGAACACTATGAGAACATGTTCAGCATGTTGCAACTGTGAAATAAAGTTTTGCACAGTTTTCCAGAATCAATGTCAAAATCATGTTTGAGCAAATTTGAAGGTAAGAACTAGTGCAGCACTGGTAAAATAGATAATAGGAACACTTAATAGACCATTTTCAGCATGTTGCAACTGTGAAATAAGGTGTTGCACTGTTTTCCAGAATCAATGTCAAAATCCTGTTTGAGCAAATTTGAAGGTAACAACTAGTGCAGCACTGGTAGAATAGATAATAGGAACCCTATGAGACCATTTTCAGCATGTTGCAACTGTGAAATAAAGATTTGCACAGTTTTCCAGAATCAATGTCAAAATCATGTTTGAGCAAATGTGAAGGTAACAACTAGGGCAACACTGGCAGAATAGATAATAGGAACACTATGAGAACATGTTCAGCATGTTGCAACTGTGAAATAAAGTTTTGCACAGTTTTCCAGAATCAATGTCAAAATCATGTTTGAGCAAATTTGAAGGTAACAACTAGTGCAGCACTGGTAGAATAGATAATAGGAACCCTAATAGACCATTTTCAGCATGTTGCAACTGTGAAATAAGGTGTTGCACTGTTTTCCAGAATCAATGTCAAAATCCTGTTTGAGCAAATTTGAAGGTAACAACTAGTGCAGCACTGGTAGAATAGATAATAGGAACACTATGAGACCATTTTCAGCATGTTGCAACTGTGAAATAAGTTGTTGCACAGTTTTCCAGAATCAATGTCAAAATCCTGTTTGAGCAAATTTGAAGGTAACAACTAGTGCAGCACTGGTAGAATAGATAATAGGAACACTATGAGACCATTTTCAGCATGTTGCAACTGTGAAATAAAGTTTTGCACAGTTTTCCAGAATAAATGTCAAAATCCTGTTTGAGCAAATTTGAAGGTAACAACTAGTGCAGCACTGGTTGTATAGATAATAGGAACACTATGAGACCATGTTCAGCATGTTGCAACTGTGAAATAAAGTTTTGCACAGTTTTCCAGAATCAATGTCAAAATCCTGTTTGAGCAAATTTGAAAGGAACAACTATTGCAGCACTGGTTGTATAGATGATAGGAACACTATGAGACCATTTTCAGCATGTTGCAACTGTGAAATAAAGATTTGCACAGTTTTCCAGAATCAATGTCAAAATCCTGTTTGAGCAAATTTGAAGGTAACAACTAGTGCAGCACTGGTAGAATAGATAATAGGAACCCTATGAGACCATTTTCAGCATGTTGCAACTGTGAAATAAAGATTTGCACAGTTTTCCAGAATCAATGTCAAAATCATGTTTGAGCACATGTGAAGGTAACAACTAGGGCAACACTGGCAGATTAGATAATAGGAACACTATGAGAACATGTTCAGCATGTTGCAACTGTGAAATAAAGTTTTGCACAGTTTTCCAGAATCAATGTCAAAATCATGTTTGAGCAAATTTGAAGGTAACAACTAGTGCAGCACTGGTAGAATAGATAATAGGAACCCTAATGAGACCATTTTCAGCATGTTGCAACTGTGAAATAAGATGTTGCACTGTTTCCCGTATCAATGTCAAAATCCTGTTTGAGCAAATTTGAAGGTAACAACTAGTGCAGCACTGGTAGAATAGATAATAGGAACCCTATGAGACCATTTTCAGCATGTTGCAACTGTGAAATAAAGATTTGCACAGTTTTCCAGAATCAATGTCAAAATCATGTTTGAGCAAATTTGAAGGTAACAACTAGGGCAACACTGGCAGAATAGATAATAGGAACACTATGAGAACATGTTCAGCATGTTGCAACGGTGAAATAAAGTTTTGCACAGTTTTCCAGAATCAATGTCAAAATCATGTTTGAGCAAATTTGAAGGTAACAACTAGTGCAGCACTGGTAGAATAGATAATAGGAACCCTAATGAGACCATTTTCAGCATGTTGCAACTGTGAAATAAGGTGTTGCACTGTTTTCCAGAATCAATGTCAAAATCCTGTTTGAGCAAATTTGAAGGTAACAACTAGTGCAGCACTGGTAGAATAGATAATAGGAACCCTATGAGACCATTTTCAGCATGTTGCAACTGTGAAATAAGGTGTTGCACAGTTTTCCAGAATCAATGTCAAAATCCTGTTTGAGCAAATTTGAAGGTAACAACTAGTGCAGCACTGGTAGAATAGATAATAGGAACACTATGAGACTGTTTTCAGCATGTTGCAACTGTGAAATAAAGTTTTGCACAGTTTTCCAGAATAAATGTCAAAATCATGTTTGAGCAAATTTGAAGGTAACAACTAGTGCAGCACTGGTAGAATAGATAATAGGAACCCTATGAGACCATGTTCAGCATGTTGCAACTGTGAAATAAAGTTTTGCACAGTTTTCCAGAATCAATGTCAAAATCCTGTTTGAGCAAATTTGAAGGTAACAACTATTGCAGCACTGGTTGTATAGATAATAGGAACACTATGAGACCATTTTCAGCATGTTGCAACTGTGAAATAAAGATTTGCACAGTTTTCCAGAATCAATGTCAAAATCCTGTTTGAGCAAATTTGAAGGTAACAACTAGTGCAGCACTGGTAGAATAGATAATAGGAACCCTATGAGACCATTTTCAGCATGTTGCAACTGTGAAATAAAGATTTGCACAGTTTTCCAGAATCAATGTCAAAATCATGTTTGAGCAAATGTGAAGGTAACAACTAGGGCAACACTGGCAGATTAGATAATAGGAACACTATGAGAACATGTTCAGCATGTTGCAACTGTGAAATAAAGTTTTGCACAGTTTTCCAGAATCAATGTCAAAATCATGTTTGAGCAAATTTGAAGGTAACAACTAGTGCAGCACTGGTAGAATAGATAATAGGAACCCTAATAGACCATTTTCAGCATGTTGCAACTGTGAAATAAGATGTTGCACTGTTTCCCGTATCAATGTCAAAATCCTGTTTGAGCAAATTTGAAGGTAACAACTAGTGCAGCACTGGTAGAATAGATAATAGGAACACTATGAGACCATTTTCAGCATGTTGCATCTGTGAAATAAGGTTTTGCACAGTTTTCCAGAATCAATGTCAAAATCCTGTTTGAGCAAATTTGAAGGTAACAACTAGGGCAACACTGGCAGAATAGATAATAGGAACACTATGAGAACATGTTCAGCATGTTGCATCGGTGAAATAAAGTTTTGCACAGTTTTCCAGAATCAATGTAAAAATCATGTTTGAGCAAATTTGAAGGTAAGAACTAGTGCAGCACTGGTAAAATAGATAATAGGAACCTTAATAGACCATTTTCAGCATGTTGCAACTGTGAAATAAGGTGTTGCACTGTTTCCCGTATCAATGTCAAAATCCTGTTTGAGCAAATTTGAAGGTAACAACTAGTGCAGCACTGGTAGAATAGATAATAGGAACCCTATGAGACCATTTTCAGCATGTTGCAACTGTGAAATAAAGATTTGCACAGTTTTCCAGAATCAATGTCAAAATCATGTTTGAGCAAATGTGAAGGTAACAACTAGGGCAACACTGGCAGAATAGATAATAGGAACACTATGAGAACATGTTCAGCATGTTGCAACGGTGAAATAAAGTTTTGCACAGTTTTCCAGAATCAATGTCAAAATCATGTTTGAGCAAATTTGAAGGTAACAACTAGTGCAGCACTGTTAGAATAGATAATAGGAACCCTAATAGACCATTTTCAGCATGTTGCAACTGTGAAATAAGGTGTTGCACAGTTTTCCGTATCAATGTCAAAATCCTGTTTGAGCAAATTTGAAGGTAACAACTAGTGCAGCACTGGTAGAATAGATAATAGGAACACTATGAGACTGTTTTCAGCATGTTGCAACTGTGAAATAAAGTTTTGCACAGTTTTCCAGAATCAATGTCAAAATCCTGTTTGAGCAAATTTGAAGGTAACAACTAGTGCAGCACTGGTAGAATAGATAATAGGAACCCTATGAGACCATGTTCAGCATGTTGCAACTGTGAAATAAAGTTTTGCACAGTTTTCCAGAATCAATGTCAAAATCCTGTTTGAGCAAATTTGAAAGGAACAACTATTGCAGCACTGGTTGTATAGATGATAGGAACACTATGAGACCATTTTCAGCATGTTGCAACTGTGAAATAAAGATTTGCACAGTTTTCCAGAATCAATGTCAAAATCCTGTTTGAGCAAATTTGAAGGTAACAACTAGTGCAGCACTGGTAGAATAGATAATAGGAACCCTATGAGACCATTTTCAGCATGTTGCAACTGTGAAATAAAGATTTGCACAGTTTTCCAGAATCAATGTCAAAATCATGTTTGAGCAAATGTGAAGGTAACAACTAGGGCAACACTGGCAGAATAGATAATAGGAACACTATGAGAACATGTTCAGCATGTTGCAACTGTGAAATAAAGTTTTGCACAGTTTTCCAGAATCAATGTCAAAATCATGTTTGAGCAAATTTGAAGGTAACAACTAGTGCAGCACTGGTAGAATAGATAATAGGAACACTATGAGACCATTTTCAGCATGTTGCATCTGTGAAATAAGGTTTTGCACAGTTTTCCAGAATCAATGTCAAAATCCTGTTTGAGCAAATTTGAAAGGAACAACTATTGCAGCACTGGTTGTATAGATGATAGGAACACTATGAGACCATTTTCAGCATGTTGCAACTGTGAAATAAAGATTTGCACAGTTTTCCGTATCAATGTCAAAATCCTGTTTGAGCAAATTTGAAGGTAACAACTAGTGCAACACTGGTAGAATAGATAATAGGAACCCTATGAGACCATTTTCAGCATGTTGCAACTGTGAAATAAAGATTTGCACAGTTTTCCAGAATCAATGTCAAAATCATGTTTGAGCAAATGTGAAGGTAACAACTAGGGCAACACTGGCAGAATAGATAATAGGAACCCTAATAGACCATTTTCAGCATGTTGCAACTGTGAAATAAGATGTTGCACTGTGTCCCTTATCAATGTCAAAATGCAACTGTGGAATAAAGATTTGCACAGTTTTCCAGAATCAATGTCAAAAACATGTTTGAGCAAATGTGAAGGTAAACAACTAGTGCAACACTGGTAGAATAGATAATAGGAACCCTTATAGGCCATTTTCAGCATGTTGCAACTGTGAAATAAGGTGTTGCGCTGTTTTCCAGAATAAATGTCAAAATCCTGTTTGAGCAAATTTGAAGGTAACAACTAGGGCAACACTGGTAGTATAGATAATAGGAACACTATGAGACCATGTTCAGCATGTTGCAACTGTGGAATAAAGATTTGCACAGTTTTCCAGAATCAATGTCAAAAACATGTTTGAGCAAATTTGAAGGTAACAACTAGTGCAGCACTGGTAGAATAGATAATAGGAACACTATGAGACTGTTTTCAGCATGTTGCAACTGTGAAATAAGGTTTTGCACAGTTTTCCAGAATCAATGTCAAAATCATGTTTGAGCAAATGTGAAGGTAACAACTAGTGCAGCACTGGTAGAATAGATAATAGGAACCCTATGAGACCATTTTCAGCATGTTGCATCTGTGAAATAAGGTTTTGCACAGTTTTCCAGAATCAATGTCAAAATCCTGTTTGAGCAAATTTGAAGGTAACAACTAGGGCAACACTGGCAGATTAGATAATAGGAACACTATGAGAACATGTTCAGCATGTTGCAACTGTGAAATAAAGTTTTGCACAGTTTTCCAGAATCAATGTCAAAATCATGTTTGAGCAAATGTGAAGGTAAACAACTAGTGCAACACTGGTAGAATAGATAATAGGAACCCTTATAGGCCATTTTCAGCATGTTGCAACTGTGAAATAAGGTGTTGCGCTGTTTTCCAGAATAAATGTCAAAATCCTGTTTGAGCAAATTTGAAGGTAACAACTAGGGCAACACTGGTAGTATAGATAATAGGAACACTATGAGACCATGTTCAGCATGTTGCAACTGTGAAATAAAGATTTGCACAGTTTTCCAGAATCAATGTCAAAAACATGTTTGAGCAAATTTGAAGGTAACAACTAGTGCAGCACTGGTAGAATAGATAATAGGAACACTATGAGACCATTTTCAGCATGTTGCAACTGTGAAATAAGGTTTTGCACAGTTTTCCAGAATCAATGTCAAAATCATGTTTGAGCAAATGTGAAGGTAAACAACTAGTGCAACACTGGTAGAATAGATAATAGGAACCCTTATAGGCCATTTTCAGCATGTTGCAACTGTGAAATAAGGTGTTGCGCTGTTTTCCAGAATAAATGTCAAAATCCTGTTTGAGCAAATTTGAAGGTAACAACTAGGGCAACACTGGTAGTATAGATAATAGGAACACTATGAGACCATGTTCAGCATGTTGCAACTGTGGAATAAAGATTTGCACAGTTTTCCAGAATCAATGTCAAAAACATGTTTGAGCAAATTTGAAGGTAACAACTAGTGCAGCACTGGTAGAATAGATAATAGGAACACTATGAGACTGTTTTCAGCATGTTGCAACTGTGAAATAAGGTTTTGCACATTTTTCCAGAATCAATGTCAAAATCATGTTTGAGCAAATGTGAAGGTAACAACTAGTGCAGCACTGGTAGAATAGATAATAGGAACCCTATGAGACCATTTTCAGCATGTTGCATCTGTGAAATAAGGTTTTGCACAGTTTTCCAGAATCAATGTCAAAATCCTGTTTGAGCAAATTTGAAGGTAACAACTAGGGCAACACTGGCAGATTAGATAATAGGAACACTATGAGAACATGTTCAGCATGTTGCAACTGTGAAATAAAGTTTTGCACGGTTTTCCAGAATCAATGTCAAAATCATGTTTGAGCAAATGTGAAGGTAAACAACTAGTGCAACACTGGTAGAATAGATAATAGGAACCCTTATAGGCCATTTTCAGCATGTTGCAACTGTGAAATAAGGTGTTGCGCTGTTTTCCAGAATAAATGTCAAAATCCTGTTTGAGCAAATTTGAAGGTAACAACTAGGGCAACACTGGTAGTATAGATAATAGGAACACTATGAGACCATGTTCAGCATGTTGCAACTGTGAAATAAAGTTTTTCACAGTTTTCCAGAATCAATGTCAAAATCCTGTTTGAGCAAATTTGAAAGGAACAACTATTGCAGCACTGGTTGTATAGATGATAGGAACACTATGAGACCATTTTCAGCATGTTGCAACTGTGAAATAAAGATTTGCACAGTTTTCCAGAATCAATGTCAAAAACATGTTTGAGCAAATTTGAAGGTAACAACTAGTGCAACTAGAACCCTTATAGGCCATTTTCAGCATGTTGCAACTGTGAAATAAAGTTTTGCACAGTTTTCCAGAATAAATGTCAAAATCCTGTTTGAGCAAATTTGAAGGTAACAACTAGTGCAGCACTGGTAGAATAGATAATAGGAACCCTATGAGACCATGTTCAGCATGTTGCAACTGTGAAATAAAGTTTTGCACAGTTTTCCAGAATCAATGTCAAAATCCTGTTTGAGCAAATTTGAAAGGAACAACTATTGCAGCACTGGTTGTATAGATGATAGGAACACTATGAGACCATTTTCAGCATGTTGCAACTGTGAAATAAAGATTTGCACAGTTTTCCAGAATCAATGTCAAAATCATGTTTGAGCAAATGTGAAGGTAACAACTAGGGCAACACTGGCAGAATAGATAATAGGAACACTATGAGAACATGTTCAGCATGTTGCATCGGTGAAATAAAGTTTTGCACAGTTTTCCAGAATCAATGTCAAAATCATGTTTGAGCAAATTTGAAGGTAAGAACTAGTGCAGCACTGGTAGAATAGATAATAGGAACACTATGAGACTGTTTTCAGCATGTTGCAACTGTGAAATAAGGTTTTGCACAGTTTTCCAGAATCAATGTCAAAATCATGTTTGAGCAAATGTGAAGGTAACAACTAGTGCAGCACTGGTAGAATAGATAATAGGAACCCTATGAGACCATTTTCAGCATGTTGCATCTGTGAAATAAGGTTTTGCACAGTTTTCCAGAATCAATGTCAAAATCCTGTTTGAGCAAATTTGAAGGTAACAACTAGGGCAACACTGGCAGATTAGATAATAGGAACACTATGAGAACATGTTCAGCATGTTGCAACTGTGAAATAAAGTTTTGCACAGTTTTCCAGAATCAATGTCAAAATCATGTTTGAGCAAATGTGAAGGTAAACAACTAGTGCAACACTGGTAGAATAGATAATAGGAACCCTTATAGGCCATTTTCAGCATGTTGCAACTGTGAAATAAGGTGTTGCGCTGTTTTCCAGAATAAATGTCAAAATCCTGTTTGAGCAAATTTGAAGGTAACAACTAGGGCAACACTGGTAGTATAGATAATAGGAACACTATGAGACCATGTTCAGCATGTTGCAACTGTGAAATAAAGTTTTGCACAGTTTTCCAGAATCAATGTCAAAATCCTGTTTGAGCAAATTTGAAAGGAACAACTATTGCAGCACTGGTTGTATAGATGATAGGAACACTATGAGACCATTTTCAGCATGTTGCAACTGTGAAATAAAGATTTGCACAGTTTTCCAGAATCAATGTCAAAAACATGTTTGAGCAAATTTGAAGGTAACAACTAGTGCAACACTGGTAGTATAGATAATAGGAACACTATGAGACTGTGTTCAGCATGTTGCAACTGTGGAAATAAAGATTTGCACAGTTTTCCAGAATCAATGTCAAAAACATGTTTGAGCAAATTTGAAGGTAACAACTAGTGCAGCACTGGTAGAATAGATAATAGGAACCCTAATAGACCATTTTCAGCATGTTGCAACTGTGAAATAAGGTTTTGAACAGTTTTCCAGAATCAATGTCAAAATCCTGTTTGAGCAAATGTGAAGGTAACAACTAGTGCAGCACTGGTAGAATAGATAATAGGAACACTATGAGACTGTTTTCAGCATGTTGCAACTGTGGAATAAAGATTTGCACAGTTTTCCAGAATCAATGTCAAAATCATGTTTGAGCAAATGTGAAGGTAAACAACTAGTGCAACACTGGTAGAATAGATAATAGGAACCCTTATAGGCCATTTTCAGCATGTTGCAACTGTGAAATAAAGTTTTGCACAGTTTTCCAGAATAAATGTCAAAATCCTGTTTGAGCAAATTTGAAGGTAACAACTAGTGCAGCACTGGTAGAATAGATAATAGGAACCCTATGAGACCATGTTCAGCATGTTGCAACTGTGAAATAAAGTTTTGCACAGTTTTCCAGAATCAATGTCAAAATCCTGTTTGAGCAAATTTGAAAGGAACAACTATTGCAGCACTGGTTGTATAGATGATAGGAACACTATGAGACCATTTTCAGCATGTTGCAACTGTGAAATAAAGATTTGCACAGTTTTC
Source organism: Brachymystax lenok tsinlingensis (assembly GCA_030435695.1). Taxonomy (NCBI): domain Eukaryota; kingdom Metazoa; phylum Chordata; class Actinopteri; order Salmoniformes; family Salmonidae; genus Brachymystax; species Brachymystax lenok. The sequence continues at coordinate 43,272,572 of CM059802.1, read as the reverse complement.
CAGAATCAATGTCAAAATCATGTTTGAGCAAATGTGAAGGTAACAACTAGGGCAACACTGGCAGAATAGATAATAGGAACACTATGAGAACATGTTCAGCATGTTGCATCGGTGAAATAAAGTTTTGCACAGTTTTCCAGAATCAATGTCAAAATCATGTTTGAGCAAATTTGAAGGTAAGAACTAGTGCAGCACTGGTAAAATAGATAATAGGAACCTTAATAGACCATTTTCAGCATGTTGCAACTGTGAAATAAGGTGTTGCACTGTTTTCCAGAATCAATGTCAAAATCCTGTTTGAGCAAATTTGAAGGTAACAACTAGTGCAGCACTGGTAGAATAGATAATAGGAACCCTATGAGACCATTTTCAGCATGTTGCAACTGTGAAATATAGATTTGCACAGTTTTCCAGAATAAATGTCAAAATCCTGTTTGAGCAAATTTGAAGGTAACAACTAGGGCAACACTGGTAGTATAGATAATAGGAACACTATGAGACCATGTTCAGCATGTTGCAACTGTGAAATAAAGTTTTGCACAGTTTTCCAGAATCAATGTCAAAATCCTGTTTGAGCAAATTTGAAAGGAACAACTATTGCAGCACTGGTTGTATAGATGATAGGAACACTATGAGACCATTTTCAGCATGTTGCAACTGTGAAATAAAGATTTGCACAGTTTTCCAGAATCAATGTCAAAAACATGTTTGAGCAAATTTGAAGGTAACAACTAGTGCAACACTGGTAGTATAGATAATAGGAACACTATGAGACCATGTTCAGCATGTTGCAACTGTGGAATAAAGATTTGCACAGTTTTCCAGAATCAATGTCAAAAACATGTTTGAGCAAATTTGAAGGTAACAACTAGTGCAGCACTGGTAGAATAGATAATAGGAACCCTAATAGACCATTTTCAGCATGTTGCAACTGTGAAATAAGGTGTTGCACAGTTTTCCGTATCAATGTCAAAATCCTGTTTGAGCAAATTTGAAGGTAACAACTAGTGCAGCACTGGTAGAATAGATAATAGGAACACTATGAGACTGTTTTCAGCATGTTGCAACTGTGAAATAAAGTTTTGCACAGTTTTCCAGAATCAATGTCAAAATCATGTTTGAGCAAATGTGAAGGTAACAACTAGTGCAACACTGGTAGAATAGATAATAGGAACCCTTATAGGCCATTTTCAGCATGTTGCAACTGTGAAATAAAGTTTTGCACAGTTTTCCAGAATAAATGTCAAAATCCTGTTTGAGCAAATTTGAAGGTAACAACTAGTGCAGCACTGGTAGAATAGATAATAGGAACCCTATGAGACCATGTTCAGCATGTTGCAAATGTGAAATAAAGTTTTGCACAGTTTTCCAGAATCAATGTCAAAATCCTGTTTGAGCAAATTTGAAAGGAACAACTATTGCAGCACTGGTTGTATAGATGATAGGAACACTATGAGACCATTTTCAGCATGTTGCAACTGTGAAATAAAGATTTGCACATTTTTCCAGAATCAATGTCAAAATCATGTTTGAGCAAATGTGAAGGTAACAACTAGGGCAACACTGGCAGAATAGATAATAGGAACACTATGAGAACATGTTCAGCATGTTGCATCGGTGAAATAAAGTTTTGCACAGTTTTCCAGAATCAATGTCAAAATCATGTTTGAGCAAATTTGAAGGTAAGAACTAGTGCAGCACTGGTAAAATAGATAATAGGAACCTTAATAGACCATTTTCAGCATGTTGCAACTGTGAAATAAGGTGTTGCACTGTTTCCCGTATCAATGTCAAAATCCTGTTTGAGCAAATTTGAAGGTAACAACTAGTGCAGCACTGGTAGAATAGATAATAGGAACCCTATGAGACCATTTTCAGCATGTTGCAACTGTGAAATAAAGATTTGCACAGTTTTCCAGAATCAATGTCAAAATCATGTTTGAGCAAATGTGAAGGTAACAACTAGGGCAACACTGGCAGAGATGATAATAGGAACACTATGAGAACATGTTCAGCATGTTGCAACGGTGAAATAAAGTTTTGCACAGTTTTCCAGAATCAATGTCAAAATCATGTTTGAGCAAATTTAAAGGTCAGGGATTGGTTTTCGCTGTGAAATGTGTTTTGTGTGAACCGCGATGGTTTATGAATTTATGCTATTGGAAAAATATTGGAGGTGCTACCCTCAAACAATCAAATGTGCTGCTTTCGCCGTAAAGCCTTTTTGAAATCTGACAACGCCCTTATAAATCTGACCTTTTCTCCTTGCTCGGTGTGGATATGGTGTAACAGGACCTATGTTTGTCCTGGGGAGGAAGAGAATACCCTGCTGAATTACCAGCTTGTCTAGCTGTCTTGACTGCTCCGGCAGGAGATTTCGGCCACGGCGTACCTATGGAGTGGCCTCCTTTTTTCCCTTGTTCTCCACTGCCATTAAAGCCACACCCTCCTCTAATTCGTGGTACTTCTTCAGCAGGTTAACATGATAGAATTTGTTCTTTTTCCTCCTGTCGGGTTGTTTGATGCGGTAATTGACCATTGAAAGTATGTCCAAGCCGAGTTTTAGTCACAGCACATTTGTCTTAGGCTAGCTGTGTGTCTGTCAGGTTTCTGTACTGCACATGTGATGGCAGATTATGCAAACAAATGTGTACCCAATGTTTAAAAATCGTCATTATATACATCTGTCAAGAAGACACATTTAATTGGAAAGGACCTAAAAAAAGATTCTGCCATTTTCACGAAAAGGTGCTGACATTTTTTTTATTTATTTGTGACCCAGAAACGGTGTCTCCAGTCATGCCGAACTAACATCATGCCAGAAAGGACCTAAAAAAAAAGTTCTGCCATTTTCACGAAAAAGTGCTGAAAAATATGTTTCAAATTCGAGACCCAGAAACGATGACTCCGGTCATGCCGAACTAGCGACATTCCGGAAAGGACCTAAAAAAAGATTTTCTGCCATTTTCACGAAAATGTTTTGAAAAATATGTTTAAGATTTGTGACCCAGAAACGATGTCTCCGGTCATGCAGAACTTAAACGCTATCGCTACATTCGACGCGTGCCCAGCGTGAATGAACTCTTGCAGCACTTGGAAAAGGCCAAAGGGATCACCAAAGGGATATTGGCAAGTGAAGGAGGCTCCTGAGAACCGTCCAAAGACTGCCTTTTCCACACCGGAGGGGCTTTTTCAGTATGTTTTGATGTTTTCGGACTGCGTGGCACCTTGGCGACTTTTCAACACATCATGGATGCCATTCTACGGCCCAATCAAGAAGAGTATGCAGCAGCGTACATAGACGATGTGGTCATCCACAGTGAGGACAGGGATAGCTACCTCCAATGACTGCAGGCGGTGCTCCTGAGCTTGGAGGCTACAGGGCTAACAGCCAATCCAACAAAATGCTGCCTGTGTCTTTCCGAAGAGGAATACCTGGAATACACTGTGGGGAACGGATAAATACGTCCACAGGCCCCAAACGAAGAGGGACGTCCGAGCCTTCTTGGGAATAACGGGATATTATCATTGTTTCATCCCTGGAAATGCCACCATCGCCACCCCACTCAGAAATTTCATCAAGAAAAACCTGCCAAACCATGTAGCGTGGAAGGAGGAGATGGAAAACGCCTTCCAGTCGCAAAACAATAGCCTGTGCCCTGATTCCGTCCTGCGTGCTCCCGACTTCTCCCGAGAGTTCATTGTGCAGGTAGACGCCTCGGATAAGGGGCTGGGAGCCGTCCAGACTTAGGGTGAAGGCGAAGCCAAGAGGCCTATTCTCTTCATAAGTAGGAAGCTCAGTGACCGGGAACAGATACTCTGGCGTAGGTTCACCCTCGTTACAGAGCACACTCCCCTCACGTGGATGGCCAGTAAGAGAAACAATAACCATAGAATAGCAAGATGGTTTCTTGCATTACAATAATTCTCTTTCCGTGTCATCCACAGGAACGGGAAAGCGGATGTGCTGTCTCGACGTGACCAAGATGGCGCGTCTGGTGCCCGGCTAGCCGGTTCGGTCCTAAGTGGGGAGGTATGTGGAGGGACCACCAGGGGGCAGGCTGTGCCCACTGATAGTAGCCCAGCACGGCATGTGAGTGCAGGGGATCAGAGGCAGTTCAGCACATCTGGCAGCACTAATCATCTATTCTCTTCCTCCTACATAAGATACGGGTGAACCAGTAGTGGAGAGAGCTCGGTGGAAAAAGGACGTGTTGATTCTCCAAACGGATGACTTACCTGACAGACGACAGAAGAAAGGAACGGACTACCTCTTATGGAGTGGCAAACACTGATTCTCACCACCACCAGAAATGAGCTCTCCACGAACGTATAGTTAAGATGGTGACACACCTGTGATTTATGTTATAGTTGAACGTTACTCACCTTGTTTTCTTTATTCCTTTAAAGAAGAAGATTTGTGTTGTCCTTTTAAAATCATCCTTGGTTGTGTGGACATGTTGGAGAAGAAAAGATACCTCAATAGAGAACTTTGTTCTATGACAAAAACTGCTCCCGACTCGTTTATTCCATCTTTCCGCTTTGGAGCAACAGACAAAAGAATTGGTCCGCTCACAATAGATATGTTTTTAATTAAATTTTATTAGGCTCCCCATTAGCCGACGCCAATGGCGACATTAGTCTTACTGGGGTGCGACACATAACAAAAAAGACATTCACACACATTCACATCTAATGTACCTGTTGTGTAATAGACTGTTCAAGAGGATATAAGTGAAAGAAACTATTACAAGAGGGCAATATGTTGATAATCAATTATCTCGGTTGATCAATGGTATTTGGTGGAATGATTTGACAGTGTGAGTTGAAATAGATGGAGCCACAAAACTTTAATTGATGTGATTGAATCCATCTCCAGCCAAAATGTCAGCAAGGCCAGGATCAATGGCGACCGGTCATTCTGTTTTGAGCCCCACATTTTTTCAATAAAAAAAGTCTGAAGTTTTAATTACTCCAACCTCAGTGTTGGAGTAATTAAAATCGTTTTTCAACCACTCCACAAATTTCTTGTTAACAAACTATAGTTTTGGCAAGTCGGTTACGACGTCTACTTTGTGCATGACACAAGTCATTATTCTAACAATTGTTTACAGACAGATTATTTCACTTATAATTCACTGTATCACAATTCCAGTGGGTCAGAGGTTTACATACACTAAGTTGACTGTGCCTTTAAACAGCTTGGAAAATTCCAGAAAATGATGTCATGACTTTAGAAACATCTGATAAGCTGGCTAATTGACATAATTTGAGTCAATTGGAGGTGTACCTGTTGATGTATTTCAAGGCCTACCTTTAAACTCCATTGTCCATTGCCATTTTGCTTGACATCATGGGAAAATCAAATGAAATCAGACAAGACCTCCGAATTTTGTTTTAGACCTCCACAAGTTTGGTTCATCCCTGGGAGCAATTTCCAAACGCCTGAAGGTACCAAGTTCATCTGTACAAACAATAGTATGCAAGTATAAACACCACGGGACCACACAGCCGTCACACCACTCAGGAAGGAGACACTTTCTGTCTCTTAGAGATGAACGTACTTTGGTGTGAAAAGTGCAAATCAGTCCCAGAACAACAGCAAAGGACCATGTGAAGATGCTGGAGGAAACCGGTACAAAAGTATCTATATCCACAGTAAAATGAGTCCTATATCGACGTAACCTGTAACTGCTGCAACACCACTTTTTGGATAAATGTCCTCTGGTCTGTTGAAACAAAAATATAACTGTTTGGCCATAATGACCATCTTAATGTTTGGAGGAAAAAGGGGAAGCCGGAAGAACACCATCCCAGCCGTGAAGCGCGGGGGTGGAAGCATCATGTTGTGGGGGGTGCTTTGCTGCAGGAGGGACTGGTGCACTTCACAAAATAGATTGTAACATGAGGAAGGAAAATTATGTGGCTATATTGAAGCAACATCGCAAGACATCAGTCAGGAAGTTAAAGCTTGGTCGCAAATGGGTCTTCCAAATGAACAATGACCCCAAGCATACTTCCAAAGTTGTGGCAAAAGGGCTTAAGGACAACAAAGTCAATGTATTGGAGTGGCCATCACAAAGCCCTGAACTCAATCCTATAGAAAACGTGTGGGCAGGACTGAAAAAGCGTGTGCAAGCAAGGAGTCCTATACAAACCTGATTCAGTTACACCAGCTCTGTCAGGAGGAATGGGACAAAATTCACCCAACTTATTGTGGGAAGCTTGTGGAAGGCTACTGAAACGTTTGACCCAATGTCACGGTGTTCTAAATAATCGGACCAAGGCGCAACGTGCATAGCATTCCACATATTTTTTATCAATGTGAAACGTACAAAAACAACAAAATGAAGACCGGACAAATAAGTGTGCTGACAGGCACTAACCAAAAACAATAACCTACAAAGGCAAGTGGGATAGGGAACAAACTAAATAGGATTCCCAATTAGAGGCAACGACTAACAGCTGCCTCTAATTGGGAACCAACACAAAACCCAACATAAAGACACCTAGAAAACCCTAGTCACGCCTGTTTCAGTATGATATGTTCGATAAAAGAATAAAGACAGACACCAATGTCTAGTTCAATAGCCTTGTTCAAGCATTGTACAAATCCCTACACGCGGAGTTCGGGGAACAGTCCGGCTAGTCAATTACCTATCAACTAGACTCCGTAACATCATCCTTTTCAATAGAAAGTACAAACATAACGGCATAACATTAAGTTCTTAACAGTCAAGTCAAAACAATTGAAAAGCATTACATTTTCTTTTTTACTTCAGCTATCATCTTCCTCTTATGTTTTTCTTTATTTAAAAAAAATAATAATTAGAAACAGAGGACAAGTTAACACAATCTCTTGCTTACAGAGTAAGCCTGTCCGGTGGCTTGCACAGCTGACCCACCCGTGAGTAAGTATTGGCTCTGACAGGGGTAGGAATAGAGCCACGAGCTGGAGAGCTTGGTGGGGTAGAAGCCTCACATTCAGTTGGCTCATGTCTCAATTCTGCGCCCCTTGCCCTTAGGCCTGGACTGTGATCCAGCTTATCTAGGTGAGTGTATGGTGTGTTCTGGTGTGTCTGTCTGTCTGCTCTGCTACGTGCAGATCCACCCGATTGCGACGATAGAGGGAGCCACCAACATCCACCAGGTAAGAACGTGGTGCAACTCTCTGTAGGCACGTGCCCAGCCTCCAAAGTCCTGTGTGGTCTCCCGGCAGCGGTTTCATCCTCATCGCTTCACCGACCTCCAGCTCCGGTAGGTCTCGAGCAGTCCGGTCGTAGAAGCACTTAGCGAGCTTCTTTCTGTGATGCAGTTTGTCCGTGACACCAACCATGATGCAGGGCTCAAGTAGCTTGTTAGCTACAGGGATGGTGGTCTTCAGACATCTGGACAGAAGGTGTTGTGCTGGGCTGCTGTCCATGTTTTCGGTGGGTGTGTTCCTCCACTGTAAGATCGCTTTCCATGGGTCGTTGCTGTCACGCAAGGCCCTGCTTAACAGGTTTTTTGCAATCTTGACAGCTGACTCTGCCTTGCTATTTGCTTTGGGTGTCTTGGAGAGGAGGTCACGTGGTCAAATTCCCACTCTGAGGCGAAACGCTTGAACTGTGCTGTGAATTTGTGGGCCATTGTCCGTGATTACCTTGTCAGGCTGACCTTGCCTTGCAGCGCTTTATGACCGTCTCTGCAGATAAGTCAGGGAGCAGTTCAATTTCCCAAAAGTCAGAGTAGTGATCAACAATGAGAAGGTTATCCTTTTGTCTGTGTCTGTGGCTGAATAAGTTTATGCTGACGATTTGCCAAGCCCTTGTGGGCAGTTCGTGTGACATCATGGTTTCCTTTTGCTGTTCATGAGCATACTCGTTGCATGTGGTACAGCTGCTGACAAAGTCTTTAATTTCTGCTTGCATGTTTGGCCAGTATAATGTTTCACGAGCATGCATCACCTCCAACGTGACTGGAGTGTATGCGGGTAAGCATCTCTTGACATAGTGATTTGGGAATAATGACCTTCTGACCTCTGAACAAGATGCCATTTTGCACGCTGATCTCATCTCGAAAGGTCCAGTATTCTCTCACTGTGAAAGGTGTCTCCTCTTTCAGGTATGGCCAACCTAGGAGAGCCATGGACTTCTGTAGGTGTTCGTCCTTGTCAGTGTGTTGCCTGATCTGGGCTAGGCGGGGATCTCTGACGTTTAAGTAGTCTGCCTGATTGATCTGTTGAACATCTTGTTGTTCCTGCTGTAGTGAACAGATAGCATGCCACTGATAGGCAGTGCCTCTGCCTGTACATTGTGCTATTGCCCTGCTCAGTGTGTCGCTGATGTACATCTCTGGTCCTGGCTTGTAAATGACCTTCAGGCTGTAGTTTTGCAGAGTCAGGAGCATGCTTTGAAGCCTCTTGGGCGTGTTGAGGAGAGGTTTACTGAATATGGCATTGAGTGGTTTGTGGTCAGTTTCAGCGGTGACCAGCTCTCGACCATATAAGTAGTGATGGAAGCGCTGGCAGGAGAAGACTATGCTGAGGCACTCTTTCTCAATTTGTGCATAGTTCTGTTCAGTGGGGGTGAGCGCTCTCGAGGCAAACGCAACGGGCTGGCCTTCCTGCATAAGGCAGCATCCAAGTCCCCTTTGGCTAGAGTCACTCTGGATTGTGACAGGCTTCGTGACATCGTAGTAGCGCAACACTGGCATGGATGAAGCCAGAGATTTCATCTCCTGCACTGCGGCCTTGTGCTTGGGTAGCCAGTGCCATGGTGTGTCTTTGTCCAGCAACCGTCTCTTAGTAGACGCGCCGGCGCGTATCCTCATTTGCAATTTCCAGTACTATTTTGTCACAAATCAGTTCATCTTTCAATTCACCGTATTCACAAGTAGATGATTTTTCTCTCTCAAATGGGTTACAAAGTTGTGTACTGACTCACCCTCTTCCTGTTTGCAGCTTCCGAAAACGAACCGCTCGTAAATTACGTTTCTGGCGGGTTTGAAGTAATTCTCCAATGCATCCAATATAGCATTTGCATCACCCTGTTGTCGTGCTGTGAGGGTGAGATTGTGCCGATAGATGTGCCTGCATTCGCTGCCCATTAAACTCTTCAGAGTTGCCGCTTGTACCTCGTTGGGTTTCTCATGTAGACCGGTCGCCAGCGCATAGTCCTCGAATTCATCTCTGAAGTTGTCCCAATTAGTATTCCAGTCCCCTGTGAGAACCATGGGATTTGGTGGTGGAATGTTCGCTGCCATAGCGACGGAATAAGATATATCTTTGCCTTCAGCCATTGAGGTAGGTAGTGATGCTAGCTAGCCAGCTAACAACGAGTTGATCAGTGCTGTGATTAGGACACGGCGTGTGTTCGCATATGGAACGTAACTGCGCCTTATATGTACTTAGTTACAAAAATAACAAACGTGTGATTTTCAAGCCACTTCTGATACCATGTTTCAGTATGATATGTTGGATAAAGGAATAAAGACAGACACCAATGTCTAGTTCAATAGCCTTGTTCAAGCATTGTACAAATCCCTACACGCGGAGTTCGGGGAACAGTCCGGCTAGTCGATTACCTATCAACTAGACTCCGTAACAACGCCCTGACTTAACACACTATAGAGAAACCCAGAAGGCTCTCTATGGCCAGGGCGTGACACCCAAGCTAAACAATTTAAAGGCAATGCTACCAAATACTAATTGAGTGTATGTAAACTTCTGACCCACAGGGAATGTGATGAAAGAAATAAAAGCTGAAATAAATAATTCTCTCTACTATTATTCTGACATTTTACATTCTTAAAATGAAGTGGTGACCCTAACTGACCTAAGACAGGGAATCTTTACTAGGATAAAATGTCAGGAATTGTGAAAAACTGAGTTTAAATGTATTTGGCTAAGGTGTATGTAAACTTCCGACTTCAACTGTAAGTATTCAGACCCTTTACTCAGTATTTTGTTGAAGCACTTTTGGCAGCGATTACAGCCTTCTTAGATATGATGCTACAAGCTTGGCAGACCTGTATTTGGAAAGTTTCTCCCATTCCTCTCTGCAGATCCTCTCAAGGTCTGTCAGGTTGGATAGGGAGCGTTGCTGCACAGCTATTTCAGGTCTCTCCAGAGATGTTAGATCGGGTTCAAGTTATGGGCTCTGGCTGGGCCAATCAAGGACATTCAGAGATTTGTCCCAAAGCCACTCCTGTATTGTGCTTAGGGTCATTGTCCTGTTGGAAGGTGAACCTTCGCCTAAGTCTGAGTTCCTGAGCGCTCTGGTGCAGATTTTCATCAAGGATCTCTCTGTACATTGCTCCGTTCATCTTTGCCTTGGTCGTGACTACTCTCCCAGTCCGTGATGTTGAAAAACATCCCCACAGCATGATGCTGCCACCACGTGCTTCACTGTAGGGATGGTACCAGGTTTCCTCCAGTAGTGACGCTTGGCATTCAGTCCAAAGAGTTCAATCTTGGTTTCGTCAGACCAGATAGTCTTGTTTCTCATGATCTGAGAATCCTTTTGGTGCCTTTTGGCAAACTCCAAGCGGGCTGTCATGTGTCTTTTACTGAGGAGTGGCTTCCGTCTGGCCACAGAGGAACTCAGGTTCTCTGTCAGAGTGACCATCGGGTTCTTGATCACCTCCCTGACCAAGGCCCTTCTCCCCCCGATTGCTCAGTTTGGCCGGGCAGCCTGCTCTCGGAAGAGTCTTGGTTGTTCCACATTTTTTCAATTTAAGAATGATGGAGGCCGTTGTGTTCTTGGGGACCTTCAATGCTGCAGAAATGTTTTGGTACCCTTCCCTAGATTATGTGCCTAGACACAATCCTGTCTCTATGGACAATTCCTTCTACCTCATGGCTTAGTTTTTGCTCTGACATGCATTGTCAACTGTGGGACCTTATATAGACAGGTGTCTGCCTTTCCAAATCATGTCCACTCAATTTAATTTACCACAGGTGGACTCCAATCAAGTTGTAGAAACATCTCAAGGATGATCGATGGAAACAGGATCCTGAGCTCAATTTCGAGTCTCATAGCAAAGAGTCTGAATACTTAGGTAAATATGGTATTTCTGTTTTTGTGTTTAATACATTTGCTAAAACCTGTTTTTGCTTTGTCATTTTTATTGTGTGTAATGTCATGAGGGGAAAAAATAATAATACATTTTAGAATAATGCTGTAACGTAACAAAATGTGGAAAAAGTCAAGGGGTCTGAATACTTTCCAAATGCACTGTATTACTTTCACATTGCAAATTGTTTATAATAATATTAATAATAATAGGCCTTTAAACTTTTACATTCACTGATAAAATGTCTTGCCGGTCAAATTGAACAAATTTTATGTAAACAATATTTGCAACTCCGTGGATGGTGGTCATAGAGCTTTAGATGGTAGTTTGATTGTCCCGGAACAGAAAAGGTTTGGAACCGTTGCTCATGTACTGTAGTAGTTCACCAAAATCCAGGTAATTTACAGGTTGATATCTGGTGTTTCCAGGCCATTTCTACCACTTTAGTCAGGTTATTTATGAAATATAATGGCATATTATTGAAGATCCACTACTCACAAATACACATAGTTTTGTTTTTATATATGGCACTGAAAATCCAATAATAATATCTACTTTCCAAATTCTGATTCAGTATTGGCGGCCATATTGGATTGTGCATAATTTTTTGGGGGGCTAGCTCTTCTAATATCAATTTATATATCCCAAAGAGCATCTCTACCAAATTTGATGTAAGTATCCGGCGTGTAACGGTTTCATTCATTTTTGACGGTAAGACCCAACTTGTTTCTTTTACTTTCTAGCTTACTTACAGAGTAGGTAGCTAGTGTGCCAGCTAGCATTGTTGCTATGGATTGTTTGTACACCTCGTTAAGTAACTAAACAACTAGATGCTGGTTGATGTTTTCCTTTTTTCAACCAGGACAGAGAAAAACATTCACCTGCACAAACTGTCCACTTAATTTAAATGAGACATGTTCCTTAAATTGTTTTGTGTAACTGACTTAAAGTTAAGTAAACTTAAGATGTTTTATGCAACCGGGCGCAGGAATACATGGTGTTTTATGGAATTACAGTTTAACATTGAAAACTGTAATACAAGTGTCTAACTAAGAATGGATTAATAGGAATTTACATTTTAAAAGTAGAAGTGTATAGAAGTGTTGGAATTAATTTTAATAACTGTACTTATCAGAGCGAATGGCACTTATTTCTAGTACTGTTATTGTTACAGACAAATGATCAGAATTATTTCAGAAAGTGTTGCATTCATAATAGCTCAAAAATAGCTCTGCACCTCTTTCTCTTTATTATCATTGCAATGCAGTAGTTATTTTAATGTTCATACTGAGTAACATTTGCACATATAGAGGAGTTTAGTATTTTTCTATAACACACTGTGTTGAAAAGGAATGAGTGTGTTTTACAATGTAAATAAAAGCTTTACAAAATAATGCCCAATGTCCTACACATTTAAAGGAATTTATCGTGTTCCATCATGTCTCTCTTTCCATCATTTGTGAAAACCCCTATTCCTGAAACAAAATATGTTTTGTTGTTCTATGCTGGAAATCAACAGCAGAGGGCATTGTTTTATATAAAATAAAAGATAAAAGCTAGAGAAGAACGGTAATATATTTGAAACAACAGTGGGCTGACATGAAACATGTATGTTTCATTTTAAATTCAATATTTCCCAATTCTAGTTCATATTGTTATAGTGTTGCTCTATTTCTTGGCTGTTGGTACTGATCTAATCTGAGTGAACCTCTGCTTACAGTAGTTTACATGGTAGGAGGCCCAATTCTCAGAGTCACTGAGGCTAAAAAGCTTAATTTTTAACAGGATTGTAGTATGTTGTTGATGAATCTCTAAGGCAACATTCCCATTGAACAGCTCCGAGCAAAGGTGAGAGAGCCTTTTAAGTTTTATTTTAGATTGTTAAAAACATCTTAACAGATAATCTGGTTAAGACTGAGTAGATATTAATGTTGTACCTTTCCTTTGGGAAAATAGCCCAATAATTTAAGAGCATTCTTTTTGAATTTGTATAGGCAAATCAACGAAAGTGTGGCTGCTGTGCCTTGCATGGAGCCAAGACGTCACAATGCCAAGTAAAGCACAAGAGGTAAGTCAATGAGCAAGTTGGAAAGTTTGTAGAGAAAAGCTAAAAAGAAGGAAATGAACTGCACCTGTGTAATGTGGTTTAGACATTATGCATGTATAATGCTTTTGTAAAAAGCCATGAGCTATTACAAGTCCTTTATAGTCTCATAATGCACAACATGTTAAAAAAATATTTATTAAGTAATATTCTACTTGGAAATGCATTTTTTTCTCTGGGTCATCTTCATTAAAGTTGTTTGATGCGGTTTACCAGCACACTTCGCTTTACTACAGGCGACAGGTTCAGGTTCATCATTGGATTCTTTACCAGAAAGTAGGCCGACCCTCTTTGAAGTAACTTACTGTAGATCAATTCATTGCTCTGCTTTTATTCTGAACAAAAATATAAACTCAACATGCAACAATTTCAAAAATCTTACTCAGTTACAGTTCATAAATAGTGACAAATGTAGCCTTCACTTAGTTTTTGTCTTCTGGCACACTGTAGCAAAACTTTTTCCTACGAAAAACAACCGTTTGGACAATTTTAGATTTCGGTCACTCAATTTCAGTCCGCCTCCTTACGTTTTGAGCTTATTGAACAACACAACCCTGGTGTGTTTTCTAGGATGCTGTGATCAACCTGAAGTCTGTCCAGGAGATCTCCAGGGAGCTGGGGTTCAAGTGGACTGTTCTGGCCTACGAGCTGGGCTTCTCCAGGACTGAGGTCCATCAGTTCCATACCACATCCACAGAGAAGACGGTCCAGGCCAGAAGCATGCTAGAGTGCTGGTGTGTGAATTACCCTGTTTGAATAATTTTCCAATGCATCCTTCTTCCCTCCTGTCCTTGATATAATCACAGATATAAGATGACTGGTTTGGTTGCTTTGACCTATCCATATCACATACAGATCCGTGACTAGGAAAGGAAAGGTCAAGGGGATGCATTTTTGGAGTGTTCGAACAGGGCCTCTGTCATGGAATGATTACCTAATGTAGTAATGTGGAAGAAATGTCTTGTAAATGTCTGACATTAATCTTTATTCTACATGTCAGAGTGGCATTGTCTTTGTTCTACACACAGGTAATACCATATTAAGTTTATATCGTAATGTACCCTGTTGAACTCAGCCTATATCTCAATAGAGGGCTGCAGTGTGTGTGTGTGTGTGTGTGTGTGTGTAAGAGTGACGACAGAGAGACAGATGATTACTGATCATTCTTGTGCTATTAACGCATGATTGGATTTATTCTGTAAAACAGATGTATTTATGATCAACAGCACAGATACTAACATCACAAGAACAACACTTGAAATGTACATAGTCATTACATTAATTGATTATAGAAAATATTAATTTCCAATGCAGAAACATAACGTTAAACCCTCTTCCCCTCGCTCTATTCCTCATTTCTCTATCAATCTATCCCTCTCTCTCCCTCCCATCCCTGTATCTCTCTCCCATCCCAGGTATGAGAGATCTTGGGACAAGTCCAACAAGACCAAGTTGCTGCAGGACGGTCTGGAGCGTGCAGGGCGCCGCGACCTGGCTGAGAGGCTGCGCTGCCTCCACTGGGGCCACCAGAAATTGAGCCGCAGGGTGGAGCTGCCATCCGCCTTCCCCTTCCTTATCACTGTCCACAGGACCATCGAGAACCGTGACGGCCTCCGCCGGATCAATGACCTCAGCCGCAGATTCACCTGAGGCATGAGAAAAATATGCCTTGATACACCTGAAAACACATGGACACACAGATATACACATTCTGTAAGCACATGCAAACACACACAGGCAGACATCTATTGATCTATCACTGATGAGATGGATGTCTGTACAGCCACTTCAAATAACTAATTGAATTCACATTCAAAACAGTTTTTGAAAAATATAGACAAACGAATTTTAAGACAATGGATTTCAGTGCATCTTTTTTTTTGAAAACACTGCACTGTCACTACATACCATAAAAACTTGAAATAAAATTCAGAAAACCAGCAACCTGTAGTATTACTGTAAATAGTCAGCAATAAATAAATAGCCAGTGCAGTTTGTTTGGCTGCAGAAGCCAGCCCTCCAAATCGAGGTCAACAGAGGTAGTTCTCTGGGTTCAAGTAGTAAACTTCAAAGTATCCATTTCTCCTGAGGATGTGAAATTATTTTGAGTTAGCGATCTAGCTAACCACTTCCTCAGGTGTTGAATGAGACAATCACAGGGAAAGGTGAAACAGAGCATGGCATGACAGTACACCCCCCCCCCCCCCATCTCACCGTATACGCTAGCTGGCCATCAATTACCCGGGGGGAGGGATGGGCCTGGAAATAGAAGACAGGACAGTGAGACACAGGCTTAATTCTGGAACATGGAAAGTATGGTGGATACGGAGGGTACGGGGTAACACAAGATGGACAGCAGTGGAACTCAGGACTCTGGAGATGGGAAAATGACCAATGAACCGGGGAGACAGTTTGCGGGACAGTTTGCGGGACCCACAGGGGCAGGTCCTGAGTGGAAAGCCATACCCTCTGCCCAATGCGGTAGCGGGGAGCTGGGGTCTAGCGACGGTCCGCTTGTCGACGATACCTGGAGTTGGTCTTGAGAATAGCTGCCCTAGCTCTTCTCCAGGTACGTCGACAGCTGCGGACCAACATCTTGGTTGAGAGTATGCTGACCTGCTCTTGTTCCAGGATGAGTGGAGGCTGATACCCCATGGAGCACTCAAAAGGGGAGTCCCATGGCAGAACAGGAAAGGGTCCCGTGGCAGAACAGGGAAGGGTGTTCCGGGCATACTCCACCCAGACCAGTTGACAGCTCCAGGTAGTGGGATTGGTTGAGACCAGGCCTCTCAAGGTGGTTTCCAGGTCTTGTTTGGCTCACGCTGACTGACCGTTGGTTTGGGGAAGGAATCCTGATGAAAAGCTGGCCGACGACCCAATAAGGGTGCAGAAGGCCTTCCAGATCTGAGACGAGAACTGAGGACCCCGATCAGAGACCATGTCTAGCGGGAGTCCATGGATCCGGAAGACATGCTACACCATAAGCTGGGCCATCTCCTTGGTAGGTACTTTGGGGAGAGGGATGAAATGAGCAGCCTTGGAGAACCGATCGACTACCATCAGAATGACAGTGTTGCCATCAGACAGAGGGAGCCCAGTGACAAAGACCAGAGATAAGAGACAAGGGTCCATTTTCACGAAAAGTGCAGAAAAATATGTTTCAAATTCGTGACCCAGAAACGGTGTCTCTGGTCATGCCGAACTAACATCATGCCGGGAAGGGAACACCCCCATGAAATGGACAAAAATGAATGGCAACATATTGCCATTGGAACAAACATACACACGATGGAAAAGAGTGCCCAAATGGACGCCATTTCGTGTATTTCTTATGGCATACGGCAAATGCCAAGTGTAACAACTCAAAATTACTATAGGTGGCGAGTGCGTTCCAACGGGGCAAAACATATTGCAAATGTACATGAAGACAAGACCCAAGGGTCAAATTTTGACATTTCCAAAAAAATATCAGAATAACTATACCCCTAAAAAGTGCTTTCTGTCGTTTTTGCGATTCTAACGACTTTTCGTTATAATCTCACGCATAGAAGATGTGTATAAACATATCCTTGTCTAATTTTAATAAAGTTATTTTTATTAACTTTTTATTGTCCATTTGCAATATGTCTTGTCCATTTGCAATATGTTACCATAGGAAGTCAAAGGTCATGATGTTATGTCCATTTACATATATCGTCATAGGAAGTCGGCTTCGAACCCAAAAGTCAGTGAGCAATGTCCAAATGGCATTTAAACTGACAAAATGATATATATCACTATGTTAAGCCCTCAATCATCCTATAGGGTCTATTTTTTGAAAACGTCCAAAATGACCAGGGTGCCTACATTGGGATCGTGGATCTTAAAAGCCCATTGAAACATATTGCAAATGTACAGTGAAACATATTGCAAATGTACAGTACATTTACCAGGTCCATATTTTCAAAAGGGTTTTAAATGACTTTAGGGGGCTGCTCCTGGTCCAGGATCTTTATGGGAGTATCCCACTATGGCCCTAAGTCAGTGGGAGAAGCCCCTGCTCATTTATGGAGGTTTTCAAAAAAAGTGTCCACACTCTCTTCCATTGCTTTGTACAGTACATTTGCAATATGTTTCACTGTACATTTGCAATATGTTTCAATGGGCTGTTAAATTCACGAATATGACAAGCTCTAAAATACTTCAGGAATGGCCAATTGACTGCCCGTTGATCTCAGGATGGCCAGTATTGATAGTCCTACCTGTCCATAGCTCGTTGGTGTTGATTTCAACATGTCAAAAAAAAGCCCATTGAAACATATTGCAAATGTACAGTGAAACATATTGCAAATGTACAGTACATTTGCAATATGTTTCAATGGGCTGTTAACATCACGAATATGACAAGCTCTAAAATACTTCAGGAATGGCCCAATTGACTGCCCGTTGATCTCAGGATGGCCGGGCTTGACGGTTTTAACTTATTGCAAATGGACAAAAGTCTGCTATAAAGTCACTATAATGAAAACGTAAAACACCTAGTTACGTTCTAGTTGCGGGTCCAGTTCCGACGTTATGTGTCGGCCTATCTGAGGCGACCCCAAATCCCGAAGCTCGCTCGATAGGTCATTCGGAGCCCGAGCAGCGACCTTAATTGGTGCTGAAAATCCCACGTTTTCCGGCGTTGCTACGGGGTCCTTGAATGAGCTATCGGAGAGAAACGTTAGGGTCCGTCTCTATGGGCCAAGGCGGTTCTAATGCACCTAACCTTGTGTCTCTGGGACTTTTAGAAATTTTGTCATTTTCGTGATGTAAAAATGAATTGAAAATATTGCAAATGTACAAGGCTGTTTCGGCCTGTGAACCTTCTAGAGCCCCGTAGCTCACCGTGCACTATCGACATAAGCTCTAGAAAAGGGTTCTAAAGTTTCAGAGCTCTAGGTCTGACGGTTCTTTAATAGTTCGAACGAAAGTAACTATTGCAGGCAGTGTGTGTCTGTAAGCCCCACACTATGTCACTCCCCATGGACTGTGTGCATGTGTGAGTTTTTCAAGGGATTCTGATGGGAGAAATGACTGATTTACAGTTCATTGGGGTTGCCTAATCACACATGTGAAGTTTTGGAAAGATGTGACCTTTTTAACCCTTGAAACAGCACCTATGACCCCTATTTAAAGCACTTCCGGTTGTCACAGGAAGCTGTAGGTAGACACATATCCTCATTGGGGTATGCTTTAACAGAATCCTGAGTTTTAAGTCTTTAGGTTAAGAAATGACTGATTTACACAGGGTTGAAAGTCTGTTTTTCACAAACTGCAGGTTGGGTCTATCAAAACACCTTTAGGGTGATTTTTACCACTTCCGGTTGCTCCAGGAAGCTTAGAATCAACACAGGTAGACCTCATAGTGGTCTGATGGATTGCTATCGAAGACAGGTTCATAAGACATTCATAACCCACATAGGCACCAGGTTGAATTTAGGGGAGCAGGCAATGTATTCCTATGGGGAGAGATGTCATAGCAAACGGTTTGATGTAAATACCCTGTTTTCACTGTTAAGGGTTAATGCCACAGGGCCACGGTTAGGCTTGCACAGATCGGGAGGTCCTAAGGAACGCTCCTGAAGTCGAATCGTGCTTCTAACCCAAACGGTTCTGCCGCTGTCACCCAAAAGCAGCTGAAATTTAGGGCCAGGCTTCATTTCCGGCCTACTTTTGGCACGGTTGCTGCGGTCAGACCGAGTGAGCTACGGTCAAGCCGGGCATCTCGTTGAACTCGGCAAGGCCTAGAGACTATGGTGATGTCATTGCAGGCTCTGTGTGTCTTTAAGCCCCCACTGTGTCACTCCATCCCATATCTGTGTTTGTGTGTGTGTTTGAGGGTTTTCTTGTAAATCTGATGGGAGAAATGACTCATTTACAGTTCATGAGGGTTGCCTAATCACACATATGACGTTTTGTAAAGATGTGACCTTTTTAACCCTTCAAACAGCACCTATGACCCCTATTTAAAGCACTTCCGGTTGTCACAGGAAGCTGTAGGTAGACACATATCCTCATTGGGGTATGCTTTAACAGAATCCTGAGTTTTAAGTCTTTAGGTTAAGAAATGACTGATTTACACAGGGTTGAAAGTCTGTTTTTCACAAACTGCAGGTTGGGTCTATCAAAACACCTTTAGGGTGATTTTTACCACTTCCGGTTGCTCCAGGAAGCTTAGAATCAACACAGGTAGACCTCATAGTGGTCTGATGGATTGCTATCGAAGACAGGTTCATAAGACATTCATAACCCACATAGGCACCAGGTTGAATTTAGGGAGCAGGCAATGTATTCCTATGGGGAGAGATTTCATAGCAAACGGTTTGATGTAAATACCCTGTTTTCACTGTTAAAGGTTAATGCCACACAGTCACGGTTAGGCTTGCTCAGATCGGGAGGACCTTAGGAACATTCCTGAAGTTGAATTGTGCTTCTAACCCAAACGGGTCTGCCGCTGTCACCCAAAATCAGCTGACATTTAGGGCCAGGCTTCATTTTGCGCCTACTTTTTGCACGGTCTATGAGGTCAGAGCGAGCTACAGTCAAGTGGGGCGTCTCGTTGAACTTCGGCACGGCCTAGAGACTATGGTGATGCCCTTTTAGTGTTGATTTCAGTCTGTCATTTTGGTGATGTTTCAGCCCTATTGAAACATATTGCAAATGTACAAAAGTCAACGAGCAAGTCAGCGTCAATCAATCAATTAGATATCATTCTGACACCAAACTGATAAAAACTGACACCAAACCCACTTTTCCCATCTCATTTAGAAGCCAACAATCACATATATCAGGGAGGCTCAAAATTCTGTTTAAATCATAGTAAAAATGTAAAACACCTAGTTACGTTCTAGCTGCGGGTCCAGTTCCGACATTATGTGTCGGCCTAGCTGAGGCGACCCCGAATCTCAAGTTTCGGCTCGATAGGTCATTTGGAGTCCGAGCAGCGACCTTAATTGGTGCTGAAAATCCACGTTTTCCGGGCGTTGCTACAGGGTCCTTGAATGAGCTATCGGACAGAAACGTTAGGGTCCGTCTCTATGGGCCGAGGCGGTTCTAATGCACCTAGCCTTGTGTCTCTGGGACTTTTAGAAATTTTGTCATTTTCGTGATGTAAAAATGAATTGAAAATATTGCAAATGTACGAGGCTGTTTCTCGGCCTGAAAACCTTCTAGAGCCCCGTAGCTCACCGTGCACGATCGACTAAAGGTCTAGAATGGGTTTCTAAAGTTTCAGAGCTTTAGGTCTGACGGTTCTTTAATAGTTCGAACAAAAGTAACTATTGCAGGCAGTGTGTGTCTGTAAGCCCCTCACTGTGTCATTCCCCATTGACTGTGCATGTGTGTGATTTCAGAAAATCACAGAAAATCACAGAAATCACGTAGAGCTCCGAAACCCACTTTAACGGATCCGTCTGAACACGCAGCATCTGGATCCATAACTTTTTTGGGGAAAAAAAATATTTTTCTCAACATTACGAATTGGACATTTGACAATTAATCGAAAATTAAAAGAGATAAATGTCTGGTTCTTTTTTTCCTTACACCGTAGGTTCATGTACTTTGACGTAAAGCTGTCAAATTAGTGCTCTATTTCAATTTTTCACCTTTAATCCCAGAAAATGGGCCTTATCTCAAAAACCGTGAGTCCCTGACGCCATTCTGTTTCGGGGCCAACTGCCCATATGGCCAAACCCATGCCCACCAAGTTTCGTCTTCGAACTCTTTTCGGTTTAGGAGAAAAAGCCAGGTCAATTAGGTGTATGTTTTGTACATTTGCAATATGAAGGCATTCGCCATCTGGTGGGATTAACATGAAGGGCGGAAAAATGAAAAAAATGAATTTATTTTATTAAACGGACATCGAAAGTCCGAGAAAGTTCGTTTGATGACTTCCTGGAAGATTTGGCCCTAGGGCACGGCCCGACGGCGTCGGCTTATTTTAGAAACAATTTCGGATGTCTAGTAAGGGAGCGTACATTTGCAATATGCAGTTTCTCATCAAACATACAGCAAATGCCATCTGCGTCCCTTATGTAGGCAATGTATTCCTACTGGGAGAGAAGTCATTGCAAACTGTTAGATGAAAACACCCTGTTTTCACTGTTAAGGGTTAATGCCACACGGTCAAGGTTAGCCTTGCACAGATCGCATGGACCTTAGGAACGGGTCTGCCGCTGTCACCCAAAAGCACCTGAAATTTAGCCCAGGCTTCATTTTGGGCCTACCTTTTAGCACGGTCGCTATGCGGTCAGACCGAGCGAGCTACGGTCAAGTGGGTTATCTCGTTAAACTCGGCACGGCCTAGAGATTATGGTGATGCCATTGCAAGCTCTTTGTGTCTTTAAGCCCCACACTGTGTCACTCCATCCTAGCTGTGTGTGTGTGAGTTTTTTCTTTGACATCTGTTGGGAGAAATGACTGATTTACAGTTCGTGAGGGTTGCCTAATCACACATATGAAGTTTTGGAAAGATGTGACCTTTTTAACCCTTAGTAACAGCCCCTGTGACCCCAATTTCAGGCACTTCCGGTTGGCACAGGAAGCTGAAAGTACACACATATCCTCATTGGGGTAGGCTTCTACAGAATCCTGGGTATCAAGTCTTTACGTTAAGAACTGACTGATTTACACAGGCTTGAATGCAGTGTTTTTCACAAACTGCAGGTTGAGTATATCAAAAGACCTTTAGGGTGAATTTAACCACTTCCGGTTGCTCCAGGAAGCTTAGAATCAGCACAGGTAGTCCTCATAGTGGCTTGATGGATTGTCATCAAAGACAGGGTCATATGGCATTCATAACCCACATAGGCTTCAGGATGAATTTAGGGGAGTAGGCAATGTATTCCTACTGGGAGAGAAGTCATTGCAAACTGTTAGATGAAAACACCCTGTTTTCACTGTTAAGGGTTAATGCCACACGGTCAAGGTTAGCCTTGCACAGATCGGGAGGACCTTAGGAACGTTCATGAGGTTGTACTGTGCTTCTAACCCTAACGGGTCTGCCGCTGTCACCCAAAAGCACCTGAAATTTAGTCCAGGCTTCATTTTGGGCCTACTTTTTAGCACGGTCGCTGCGGTCAGACCGAGCGAGCTACGGTCAAGTGGGGCATCTCGTTAAACTCGGCACGGCCTAGAGATTATGGTGATGCCATTGCAAGCTCTTTGTGTCTTTAAGCCCCACACTGTGTCACTCTATCCTAGCTGTGTGTGTGTGAGTTTTTCTTTGACATCTGTTGGGAGAAATGACTGATTTACAGTTCGTGAGGGTTGCCTAATCACACATATGAAGTTTTGGAAAGATGTGACCTTTTTAACCCTTAGTAACAGCCCCTGTGACCCCAATTTCAGGCACTTCCGGTTGGCACAGGAAGCTGAAAGTACACACATATCCTCATTGGGGTAGGCTTCTACAGAATACTGGGTATCAAGTCTTTACGTTAAGAACTGACTGATTTACACAGGCTTGAATGCAGTGTTTTTCACAAACTGCAGGTTGGGTATATCAAAAGACCTTTAGGGTGAATTTAACCACTTCCGGTTGCTCCAGGAAGCTTAGAATCAGCACAGGTAGTCCTCATAGTGGCTTGATGGATTGTCATCAAAGACAGGGTCATATGGCATTCAGCTATCCCCGGGCGCCGAAGACGTGGAAGTCGATTAAGGCAGCCCCCCGCACCTCTCTGATTCAGAGGGGTTGGGTTAAATGCGAAAGACACATTTCGGTTGAAGGCATTCGGTTGTACAACTGACTAATAATGGTGACTTTGACTTTGACTTTTAACCCACATAGGCTTCAGGATGAATTTAGGGGAGTAGGCAATGTATTCCTACTGGGAGAGAAGTCATTGCAAACTGTTAGATGAAAACACCCTGTTTTCACTGTTAAGGGTTACTGCCACACGGTCAAGGTTAGCCTTGCACAGATCGGGAGGACCTTAGGAACGTTCATGAGGTTGTATTGTGCTTCTAACCCTAACGGGTCTGCCGCGGTCACCCAAAAGCACCTGAAATTTAGTCCAGGCTTCATTTTGGGCCTACTTTTTAGCACGGTCGCTGCGGTCAGACCCGAGCGAGCTACGGTCAAGTGGGTTATCTCGTTGAACTCGGCACGGCCTAGAGATTATGGTGAGGCCATTGCAAGCTCTTTGTGTCTTTAAGCCCCACACTGTGTCACTCCATCCTAGCTGTGTGTGTGTGAGTTTTTTCTTTGACATCTGTTGGGAGAAATGACTGATTTACAGTTCGTGAGGGTTGCCTAATCACACATATGAAGTTTTGGAAAGATGTGACCTTTTTAACCCTTAGTAACAGCCCCTGTGACCCCAATTTCAGGCACTTCCGGTTGGCACAGGAAGCTGAAAGTACACACATATCCTCATTGGGGTAGGCTTCTACAGAATCCTGGGTATCAAGTCTTTACGTTAAGAACTGACTGATTTACACAGGCTTGAATGCAGTGTTTTTCACAAACTTCAGGTTGGGTATATCAAAAGACCTTTAGGGTGAATTTAACCACTTCCGGTTGCTCCAGGAAGCTTAGAATCAGCACAGGTAGTCCTCATAGTGGCTTGATGGATTGTCATCAAAGACAGGGTCATATGGCATTCATAACCCACATAGGCTTCAGGATGAATTTAGGGGAGTAGGCAATGTATTCCTACTGGGAGAGAAGTCATTGCAAACTGTTAGATGAAAACACCCTGTTTTCACTGTTAAGGGTTACTGCCACACGGTCAAGGTTAGCCTTGCACAGATCGGGAGGACCTTAGGAACGTTCATGAGGTTGTATTGTGCTTCTAACCCTAACGGGTCTGCCGCTGTCACCCAAAAGCACCTGAAATTTAGCCCAGGCTTCATTTTGGGCCTACTTTTTAGCACGGTCGCTGCGGTCAGACCGAGCGAGCTACGGTCAAGTGGGGCATCTCGTTGTACTCGGCACGGCCTAGAGATTATGGTGATGCCATTGCAAGCTCTTTGTGTCTTTAAGCCCCACACTGTGTCACTCTATCCTAGCTGTGTGTGTGTGTGTTTTTTCTTTGACATCTGTTGGGAGAAATGACTGATTTACAGTTCGTGAGGGTTGCCTAATCACACATATGAAGTTTTGGAAAGATGTGACCTTTTTAACCCTTAGTAACAGCCCCTGTGACCCCAATTTCAGGCACTTCCGGTTGGCACAGGAAGCTGAAAGTACACACATATCCTCATTGGGGTAGGCTTCTACAGAATCCTGGGTATCAAGTCTTTACGTTAAGAACTGACTGATTTACACAGGCTTGAATGCAGTGTTTTTCACAAACTTCAGGTTGGGTATATCAAAAGACCTTTAGGGTGAATTTAACCACTTCCGGTTGCTCCAGGAAGCTTAGAATCAGCACAGGTAGTCCTCATAGTGGCCTGAGGGATTGTCATCAAAGACAGGGTCATATGGCATTCATAACCCACATAGGCTTCAGGATGAATTTAGGGTAGTAGGCAATGTATTCCTACTGGGAGAGAAGTCATTGCAAACTGTTAGATGAAAACACCCTGTTTTCACTGTTAAGGGTTACTGCCACACGGTCAAGGTTAGCCTTGCACAGATCGGGAGGACCGTAGGAACGTTCCTGAGGTTGTATTGTGCTTCTAACCCTAACGGGTCTGCCGCTGTCACCCAAAAGCACCTGAAATTTAGTCCAGGCTTCATTTTGGGCCTACTTTTTAGCACGGTCGCTGCGGTCAGACCGGCGAGCTACGGTCAAATGGGCATCTCGTTGAACTCGGCACGGCCTAGAGATTATGGTGATGCCATTGCAAGCTCTTTGTGTCTTTAAGCCCCACACTGTGTCACTCTATCCTAGCTGTGTGTGTGTGAGTTTTTTCTTTGACATCTGTTGGGAGAAATGACTGATTTACAGTTCGTGAGGGTTGCCTAATCACACATATGAAGTTTTGGAAAGATGTGACCTTTTTAACCCTTAGTAACAGCCCCTGTGACCCCAATTTCAGGCACTTCCGGTTGGCACAGGAAGCTGAAAGTACACACATATCCTCATTGGGGTAGGCTTCTACAGAATCCTGGGTATCAAGTCTTTACGTTAAGAACTGACTGATTTACACAGGCTTGAATGCAGTGTTTTTCACAAACTGCAGGTTGGGTATATCAAAAGACCTTTAGGGTGAATTTAACCACTTCCGGTTGCTCCAGGAAGCTTAGAATCAGCACAGGTAGTCCTCATAGTGGCTTGATGGATTGTCATCAAAGACAGGGTCATATGGCATTCATAACCCACATAGGCTTCAGGATGAATTTAGGGGAGTAGGCAATGTATTGCTACTGGGAGAGAAGTCATTGCAAACTGTTAGATGAAAACACCCTGTTTTCACTGTTAAGGGTTACTGCCACACGGTCAAGGTTAGCCTTGCACAGATCGGGAGGACCTTAGGAACGTTCCTGAGGTTGTATTGTGCTTCTAACCCTAACGGGTCTGCCGCTGTCACCCAAAAGCACCTGAAATTTAGTCCAGGCTTCATTTTGGGCCTACTTTTTAGCACGGTCGCTGCGGTCAGACCGAGCGAGCTACGGTCAAATGGGGCATCTCGTTGAACTCGGCACGGCCTAGAGATTATGGTGATGCCATTGCAAGCTCTTTGTGTCTTTAAGCCCCACACTGTGTCACTCTATCCTAGCTGTGTGTGTGTGAGTTTTCTTTGACATCTGTTGGGAGAAATGACTGATTTACAGTTCGTGAGGGTTGCCTAATCACAGTATGAAGTTTTGGAAAGATGTGACCTTTTTAACCCTTAGTAACAGCCCCTGTGACCCCAATTTCAGGCACTTCCGGTTGGCACAGGAAGCTGAAAGTACACACATATCCTCATTGGGGTAGGCTTCTACAGAATCCTGGGTATCAAGTCTTTACGTTAAGAACTGACTGATTTACACAGGCTTGAATGCAGTGTTTTTCACAAACTGCAGGTTGGGTATATCAAAAGACCTTTAGGGTGAATTTAACCACTTCCGGTTGCTCCAGGAAGCTTAGAATCAGCACAGGTAGTCCTCATAGTGGCTTGATGGATTGTCATCAAAGACAGGGTCATATGGCATTCATAACCCACATAGGCTTCAGGATGAATTTAGGGGAGTAGGCAATGTATTCCTACTGGGAGAGAAGTCATTGCAAACTGTTAGATGAAAACACCCTGTTTTCACTGTTAAGGGTTAATGCCACACGGTCAAGGTTAGCCTTGCACAGATCGCATGGACCTTAGGAACGTTCATGAGGTTGTATTGTGCTTCTAACCCTAACGGGTCTGCCGCTGTCACCCAAAAGCACCTGAAATTTAGTCCAGGCTTCATTTTGGGCCTACTTTTTAGCACGGTCGCTGCGGTCAGACCGAGCGAGCTACGGTCAAATGGGGCATCTCGTTGAACTCGGCACGGCCTAGAGATTATGGTGATGCCATTGCAAGCTCTTTGTGTCTTTAAGCCCCACACTGTGTCACTCTATCCTAGCTGTGTGTGTGTGAGTTTTCTTTGACATCTGTTGGGAGAAATGACTGATTTACAGTTCGTGAGGGTTGCCTAATCACACATATGAAGTTTTGGAAAGATGTGACCTTTTTAACCCTTAGTAACAGCCCCTGTGACCCCAATTTCAGGCACTTCCGGTTGGCACAGGAAGCTGAAAGTACACACATATCCTCATTGGGGTAGGCTTCTACAGAATCCTGGGTATCAAGTCTTTACGTTAAGAACTGACTGATTTACACAGGCTTGAATGCAGTGTTTTTCACAAACTGCAGGTTGGGTATATCAAAAGACCTTTAGGGTGAATTTAACCACTTCCGGTTGCTCCAGGAAGCTTAGAATCAGCACAGGTAGTCCTCATAGTGGCTTGATGGATTGTCATCAAAGACAGGGTCATATGGCATTCATAACCCACATAGGCTTCAGGATGAATTTAGGGGAGTAGGCAATGTATTCCTACTGGGAGAGAAGTCATTGCAAACTGTTAGATGAAAACACCCTGTTTTCACTGTTAAGGGTTACTGCCACACGGTCAAGGTTAGCCTTGCACAGATCGGGAGGACCTTAGGAACGTTCATGAGGTTGTACTGTGCTTCTAACCCTAACGGGTCTGCCGCGGTCACCCAAAAGCACCTGAAATTTAGTCCAGGCTTCATTTTGGGCCTACCTTTTAGCACGGTCGCTGCGGTCAGACCGAGCGAGCTACGGTCAAATGGGGCATCTCGTTGAACTCGGCACGGCCTAGAGATTATGGTGATGCCATTGCAAGCTCTTTGTGTCTTTAAGCCCCACACTGTGTCACTCTATCCTAGCTGTGTGTGTGTGAGTTTTTTCTTTGACATCTGTTGGGAGAAATGACTGATTTACAGTTCGTGAGGGTTGCCTAATCACACGTATGAAGTTTTGGAAAGATGTGACCTTTTTAACCCTTAGTAACAGCCCCTGTGACCCCAATTTCAGGCACTTCCGGTTGGCACAGGAAGCTGAAAGTACACACATATCCTCATTGGGGTAGGCTTCTACAGAATCCTGGGTATCAAGTCTTTACGTTAAGAACTGACTGATTTACACAGGCTTGAATGCAGTGTTTTTCACAAACTTCAGGTTGAGTATATCAAAAGACCTTTAGGGTGAATTTAACCACTTCCGGTTGCTCCAGGAAGCTTAGAATCAGCACAGGTAGTCCTCATAGTGGCTTGATGGATTGTCATCAAAGACAGGGTCATATGGCATTCATAACCCACATAGGCTTCAGGATGAATTTAGGGGAGTAGGCAATGTATTGCTACTGGGAGAGAAGTCATTGCAAACTGTTAGATGAAAACACCCTGTTTTCACTGTTAAGGGTTACTGCCACACGATCAAGGTTAGCCTTGCACAGATCGGGAGGACCGTAGGAACGTTCCTGAGGTTGTATTGTGCTTCTAACCCTAACGGGTCTGCCGCTGTCACCCAAAAGCACCTGAAATTTAGTCCAGGCTTCATTTTGGGCCTACTTTTTAGCACGGTCGCTGCGGTCAGACCGAGCGAGCTACGGTCAAGTGGGTTATCTCGTTAAACTCGGCACGGCCTAGAGATTATGGTGATGCCATTGCAAGCTCTTTGTGTCTTTAAGCCCCACACTGTGTCACTCTATCCTAGCTGTGTGTGTGTGAGTTTTTTCTTTGACATCTGTTGGGAGAAATGACTGATTTACAGTTCGTGAGGGTTGCCTAATCACACGTATGAAGTTTTGGAAAGATGTGACCTTTTTAACCCTTAGTAACAGCCCCTGTGACCCCAATTTCAGGCACTTCCGGTTGGCACAGGAAGCTGAAAGTACACACATATCCTCATTGGGGTAGGCTTCTACAGAATCCTGGGTATCAAGTCTTTACGTTAAGAACTGACTGATTTACACAGGCTTGAATGCAGTGTTTTTCACAAACTTCAGGTTGAGTATATCAAAAGACCTTTAGGGTGAATTTAACCACTTCCGGTTGCTCCAGGAAGCTTAGAATCAGCACAGGTAGTCCTCATAGTGGCTTGATGGATTGTCATCAAAGACAGGGTCATATGGCATTCATAACCCACATAGGCTTCAGGATGAATTTAGGGGAGTAGGCAATGTATTCCTACTGGGAGAGAAGTCATTGCAAACTGTTAGATGAAAACACCCTGTTTTCACTGTTAAGGGTTACTGCCACACGATCAAGGTTAGCCTTGCACAGATCGCGAGGACCTTAGGAACGTTCCTGAGGTTGTATTGTGCTTCTAACCCTAACGGGTCTGCCGCTGTCACCCAAAAGCACCTGAAATTTAGTCCAGGCTTCATTTTGGGCCTACTTTTTAGCACGGTCGCTGCGGTCAGACCGAGCGAGCTACGGTCAAGTGGGGCATCTCGTTGTACTCGGCACGGCCTAGAGATTATGGTGATGCCATTGCAAGCTCTTTGTGTCTTTAAGCCCCACACTGTGTCACTCCATCCTAGCTGTGTGTGTGTGAGTTTTTCATTTGACATCTGTTGGGAGAAATGACTGATTTACAGTTCGTGAGGGTTGCCTAATCACACGTATGAAGTTTTGGAAAGATGTGACCTTTTTAACCCTTAGTAACAGCCCCTGTGACCCCAATTTCAGGCACTTCCGGTTGGCACAGGAAGCTGAAAGTACACACATATCCTCATTGGGGTAGGCTTCTACAGAATCCTGGGTATCAAGTCTTTACGTTAAGAACTGACTGATTTACACAGGCTTGAATGCAGTGTTTTTCACAAACTGCAGGTTGGGTATATCAAAAGACCTTTAGGGTGAATTTAACCACTTCCGGTTGCTCCAGGAAGCTTAGAATCAGCACAGGTAGTCCTCATAGTGGCTTGATGGATTGTCATCAAAGACAGGGTCATATGGCATTCATAACCCACATAGGCTTCAGGATGAATTTAGGGGAGTAGGCAATGTATTCCTACTGGGAGAGAAGTCATTGCAAACTGTTAGATGAAAACACCCTGTTTTCACTGTTAAGGGTTACTGCCACACGATCAAGGTTAGCCTTGCACAGATCGCGAGGACCTTAGGAACGTTCATGAGGTTGTATTGTGCTTCTAACCCTAACGGGTCTGCCGCTGTCACCCAAAAGCACCTGAAATTTAGTCCAGGCTTCATTTTGGGCCTACTTTTTAGCACGGTCGCTGCGGTCAGACCGAGCGAGCTATGGTCAAGTGGAGCATCTCGTTGTACTCGGCACGGCCTAGAGATTATGGTGATGCCATTGAAAGCTCTTTGTGTCTTTAAGCCCCACACTGTGCCACTCCATCCTAGCTGTGTGTGTGTGAGTTTTTTCTTTGACATCTGTTGGGAGAAATGACTGATTTACAGTTCGTGAGGGTTGCCTAATCACACATATGAAGTTTTGGAAAGATGTGACCTTTTTAACCCTTAGTAACAGCCCCTGTGACCCCAATTTCAGGCACTT
This sequence comes from Brachymystax lenok tsinlingensis, assembly GCA_030435695.1. Lineage (NCBI taxonomy): Eukaryota > Metazoa > Chordata > Actinopteri > Salmoniformes > Salmonidae > Brachymystax > Brachymystax lenok. Next base: position 43,242,429 of record CM059802.1, on the reverse strand, counting down.
CCGGTTGGCACAGGAAGCTGAAAGTACACACATATCCTCATTGGGGTAGGCTTCTACAGAATCCTGGGTATCAAGTCTTTACGTTAAGAACTGACTGATTTACACAGGCTTGAATGCAGTGTTTTTCACAAACTGCAGGTTGGGTATATCAAAAGACCTTTAGGGTGAATTTAACCACTTCCGGTTGCTCCAGGAAGCTTAGAATCAGCACAGGTAGTCCTCATAGTGGCTTGATGGATTGTCATCAAAGACAGGGTCATATGGCATTCATAACCCACATAGGCTTCAGGATGAATTTAGGGGAGTAGGCAATGTATTCCTACTGGGAGAGAAGTCATTGCAAACTGTTAGATGAAAACACCCTGTTTTCACTGTTAAGGGTTAATGCCACACGATCAAGGTTAGCCTTGCACAGATCGGGAGGACCTTAGGAACGTTCCTGAGGTTGTATTGTGCTTCTAACCCTAACGGGTCTGCCGCTGTCACCCAAAAGCACCTGAAATTTAGTCCAGGCTTCATTTTGGGCCTACTTTTTAGCACGGTCGCTGCGGTCAGACCGAGCGAGCTACGGTCAAGTGGGGCATCTCGTTGTACTCGGCACGGCCTAGAGATTATGGTGATGCCATTGCAAGCTCTTTGTGTCTTTAAGCCCCACACTGTGTCACTCTATCCTAGCTGTGTGTGTGTGAGTTTTTTCTTTGACATCTGTTGGGAGAAATGACTGATTTACAGTTTGTGAGGGTTGCCTAATCACACGTATGAAGTTTTGGAAAGATGTGACCTTGTTTAACCCTTAGTAACAGCCCCTGTGACCCCAATTTCAGGCACTTCCGGTTGGCACAGGAAGCTGAAAGTACACACATATCCTCATTGGGGTAGGCTTCTACAGAATCCTGGGTATCAAGTCTTTACGTTAAGAACTGACTGATTTACACAGGCTTGAATGCAGTGTTTTTCACAAACTGCAGGTTGGGTATATCAAAAGACCTTTAGGGTGAATTTAACCACTTCCGGTTGCTCCAGGAAGCTTAGAATCAGCACAGGTAGTCCTCATAGTGGCTTGATGGATTGTCATCAAAGACAGGGTCATATGGCATTCATAACCCACATAGGCTTCAGGATGAATTTAGGGGAGTAGGCAATGTATTCCTACTGGGAGAGAAGTCATTGCAAACTGTTAGATGAAAACACCCTGTTTTCACTGTTAAGGGTTAATGCCACACGATCAAGGTTAGCCTTGCACAGATCGGGAGGACCTTAGGAACGTTCCTGAGGTTGTATTGTGCTTCTAACCCTAACGGGTCTGCCGCTGTCACCCAAAAGCACCTGAAATTTAGTCCAGGCTTCATTTTGGGCCTACTTTTTAGCACGGTCGCTGCGGTCAGACCGAGCGAGCTACGGTCAAGTGGGTTATCTCGTTGAACTCGGCACGGCCTAGAGATTATGGTGATGCCATTGCAAGCTCTTTGTGTCTTTAAGCCCCACACTGTGTCACTCTATCCTAGCTGTGTGTGTGTGAGTTTTTTCTTTGACATCTGTTGGGAGAAATGACTGATTTACAGTTCGTGAGGGTTGCCTAATCACACATATGAAGTTTTGGAAAGATGTGACCTTTTTAACCCTTAGTAACAGCCCCTGTGACCCCAATTTCAGGCACTTCCGGTTGGCACAGGAAGCTGAAAGTACACACATATCCTCATTGGGGTAGGCTTCTACAGAATCCTGGGTATCAAGTCTTTACGTTAAGAACTGACTGATTTACACAGGCTTGAATGCAGTGTTTTTCACAAACTTCAGGTTGAGTATATCAAAAGACCTTTAGGGTGAATTTAACCACTTCCGGTTGCTCCAGGAAGCTTAGAATCAGCACAGGTAGTCCTCATAGTGGCTTGATGGATTGTCATCAAAGACAGGGTCATATGGCATTCATAACCCACATAGGCTTCAGGATGAATTTAGGGGAGTAGGCAATGTATTCCTACTGGGAGAGAAGTCATTGCAAACTGTTAGATGAAAACACCCTGTTTTCACTGTTAAGGGTTAATGCCACACGATCAAGGTTAGCCTTGCACAGATCGCGAGGACCTTAGGAACGTTCCTGAGGTTGTATTGTGCTTCTAACCCTAACGGGTCTGCCGCTGTCACCCAAAAGCACCTGAAATTTAGTCCAGGCTTCATTTTGGGCCTACTTTTTAGCACGGTCGCTGCGGTCAGACCGAGCGAGCTACGGTCAAATTGGGCATCTCGTTGAACTCGGCACGGCCTAGAGATTATGGTGATGCCATTGCAAGCTCTTTGTGTCTTTAAGCCCCACACTGTGTCACTCTATCCTAGCTGTGTGTGTGTGAGTTTTTTCTTTGACATCTGTTGGGAGAAATGACTGATTTACAGTTCGTGAGGGTTGCCTAATCACACATATGAAGTTTTGGAAAGATGTGACCTTTTTAACCCTTAGTAACAGCCCCTGTGACCCCAATTTCAGGCACTTCCGGTTGGCACAGGAAGCTGAAAGTACACACATATCCTCATTGGGGTAGGCTTCTACAGAATCCTGGGTATCAAGTCTTTACGTTAAGAACTGACTGATTTACACAGGCTTGAATGCAGTGTTTTTCACAAACTGCAGGTTGGGTATATCAAAAGACCTTTAGGGTGAATTTAACCACTTCCGGTTGCTCCAGGAAGCTTAGAATCAGCACAGGTAGTCCTCATAGTGGCTTGATGGATTGTCATCAAAGACAGGGTCATATGGCATTCATAACCCACATAGGCTTCAGGATGGATTTAGGGGAGTAGGCAATGTATTCCTACTGGGAGAGAAGTCATTGCAAACTGTTAGATGAAAACACCCTGTTTTCACTGTTAAGGGTTAATGCCACACGATCAAGGTTAGCCTTGCACAGATCGCGAGGACCTTAGGAACGTTCCTGAGGTTGTATTGTGCTTCTAACCCTAACGGGTCTGCCGCTGTCACCCAAAAGCACCTGAAATTTAGTCCAGGCTTCATTTTGGGCCTACTTTTTAGCACGGTCGCTGCGGTCAGACCGAGCGAGCTACGGTCAAGTGGGTTATCTCGTTAAACTCGGCACGGCCTAGAGATTATGGTGATGCCATTGCAAGCTCTTTGTGTCTTTAAGCCCCACACTGTGTCACTCCATCCTAGCTGTGTGTGTGTGAGTTTTTTCTTTGACATCTGTTGGGAGAAATGACTGATTTACAGTTCGTGAGGGTTGCCTAATCACACATATGAAGTTTTGGAAAGATGTGACCTTTTTAACCCTTAGTAACAGCCCCTGTGACCCCAATTTCAGGCACTTCCGGTTGGCACAGGAAGCTGAAAGTACACACATATCCTCATTGGGGTAGGCTTCTACAGAATCCTGGGTATCAAGTCTTTACGTTAAGAACTGACTGATTTACACAGGCTTGAATGCAGTGTTTTTCACAAACTTCAGGTTGAGTATATCAAAAGACCTTTAGGGTGAATTTAACCACTTCCGGTTGCTCCAGGAAGCTTAGAATCAGCACAGGTAGTCCTCATAGTGGCTTGATGGATTGTCATCAAAGACAGGGTCATATGGCATTCATAACCCACATAGGCTTCAGGATGAATTTAGGGGAGTAGGCAATGTATTCCTACTGGGAGAGAAGTCATTGCAAACTGTTAGATGAAAACACCCTGTTTTCACTGTTAAGGGTTAATGCCACACGATCAAGGTTAGCCTTGCACAGATCGGGAGGACCTTAGGAACGTTCCTGAGGTTGTATTGTGCTTCTAACCCTAACGGGTCTGCCGCTGTCACCCAAAAGCACCTGAAATTTAGTCCAGGCTTCATTTTGGGCCTACTTTTTAGCACGGTCGCTGCGGTCAGACCGAGCGAGCTACGGTCAAGTGGGTTATCTCGTTAAACTCGGCACGGCCTAGAGATTATGGTGATGCCATTGCAAGCTCTTTGTGTCTTTAAGCCCCACACTGTGTCACTCCATCCTAGCTGTGTGTGTGTGAGTTTTTCTTTTACATCTGTTGGGAGAAATGACTGATTTACAGTTCGTGAGGGTTGCCTAATCACACATATGAAGTTTTGGAAAGATGTGACCTTTTTAACCCTTAGTAACAGCCCCTGTGACCCCAATTTCAGGCACTTCCGGTTGGCACAGGAAGCTGAAAGTACACACATATCCTCATTGGGGTAGGCTTCTACAGAATCCTGGGTATCAAGTCTTTACGTTAAGAACTGACTGATTTACACAGGCTTGAATGCAGTGTTTTTCACAAACTTCAGGTTGAGTATATCAAAAGACCTTTAGGGTGAATTTAACCACTTCCGGTTGCTCCAGGAAGCTTAGAATCAGCACAGGTAGTCCTCATAGTGGCTTGATGGATTGTCATCAAAGACAGGGTCATATGGCATTCATAACCCACATAGGCTTCAGGATGAATTTAGGGTAGTAGGCAATGTATTCCTACTGGGAGAGAAGTCATTGCAAACTGTTAGATGAAAACACCCTGTTTTCACTGTTAAGGGTTACTGCCACACGGTCAAGGTTAGCCTTGCACAGATCGGGAGGACCTTAGGAACGTTCCTGAGGTTGTATTGTGCTTCTAACCCTAACGGTCTGCCGCTGTCACCCAAAAGCACCTGAAATTTAGTCCAGGCTTCATTTTGGGCCTACTTTTTAGCACGGTCGCTGCGGTCAGACCGAGCGAGCTACGGTCAAGTGGGTTATCTCGTTAAACTCGGCACGGCCTAGAGATTATGGTGATGCCATTGCAAGCTCTTTGTGTCTTTAAGCCCCACACTGTGTCACTCCATCCTAGCTGTGTGTGTGTGAGTTTTTCTTTGACATCTGTTGGGAGAAATGACTGATTTACAGTTCGTGAGGGTTGCCTAATCACACATATGAAGTTTTGGAAAGATGTGACCTTTTTAACCCTTAGTAACAGCCCCTGTGACCCCAATTTCAGGCACTTCCGGTTGGCACAGGAAGCTGAAAGTACACACATATCCTCATTGGGGTAGGCTTCTACAGAATCCTGGGTATCAAGTCTTTACGTTAAGAACTGACTGATTTACACAGGCTTGAATGCAGTGTTTTTCACAAACTTCAGGTTGAGTATATCAAAAGACCTTTAGGGTGAATTTAACCACTTCCGGTTGCTCCAGGAAGCTTAGAATCAGCACAGGTAGTCCTCATAGTGGCTTGATGGATTGTCATCAAAGACAGGGTCATATGGCATTCATAACCCACATAGGCTTCAGGATGAATTTAGGGGAGTAGGCAATGTATTCCTACTGGGAGAGAAGTCATTGCAAACTGTTAGATGAAAACACCCTGTTTTCACTGTTAAGGGTTAATGCCACACGATCAAGGTTAGCCTTGCACAGATCGCGAGGACCTTAGGAACGTTCCTGAGGTTGTATTGTGCTTCTAACCCTAACGGGTCTGCCGCTGTCACCCAAAAGCACCTGAAATTTAGTCCAGGCTTCATTTTGGGCCTACTTTTTAGCACGGTCGCTGCGGTCAGACCGAGCGAGCTACGGTCAAGTGGGTTATCTCGTTAAACTCGGCACGGCCTAGAGATTATGGTGATGCCATTGCAAGCTCTTTGTGTCTTTAAGCCCCACACTGTGTCACTCCATCCTAGCTGTGTGTGTGTGAGTTTTTTCTTTTACATCTGTTGGGAGAAATGACTGATTTACAGTTCGTGAGGGTTGCCTAATCACACATATGAAGTTTTGGAAAGATGTGACCTTTTTAACCCTTAGTAACAGCCCCTGTGACCCCAATTTCAGGCACTTCCGGTTGGCACAGGAAGCTGAAAGTACACACATATCCTCATTGGGGTAGGCTTCTACAGAATCCTGGGTATCAAGTCTTTACGTTAAGAACTGACTGATTTACACAGGCTTGAATGCAGTGTTTTTCACAAACTGCAGGTTGGGTATATCAAAAGACCTTTAGGGTGAATTTAACCACTTCCGGTTGCTCCAGGAAGCTTAGAATCAGCACAGGTAGTCCTCATAGTGGCTTGATGGATTGTCATCAAAGACAGGGTCATATGGCATTCATAACCCACATAGGCTTCAGGATGAATTTAGGGGAGCAGGCAATGTATTCCTACTGGGAGAGAAGTCATTGCAAACTGTTAGATGAAAACACCCTGTTTTCACTGTTAAGGGTTACTGCCACACGGTCAAGGTTAGCCTTGCACAGATCGGGAGGACCTTAGGAACGTTCCTGAGGTTGTATTGTGCTTCTAACCCTAACGGGTCTGCCGCTGTCACCCAAAAGCACCTGAAATTTAGTCCAGGCTTCATTTTGGGCCTACTTTTTAGCACGGTCGCTGCGGTCAGACCGAGCGAGCTACGGTCAAGTGGGTTATCTCGTTAAACTCGGCACGGCCTAGAGATTATGGTGATGCCATTGCAAGCTCTTTGTGTCTTTAAGCCCCACACTGTGTCACTCCATCCTAGCTGTGTGTGTGTGAGTTTTTCTTTGACATCTGTTGGGAGAAATGACTGATTTACAGTTCGTGAGGGTTGCCTAATCACACATGAAGTTTTGGAAAGATGTGACCTTTTTAACCCTTAGTAACAGCCCCTGTGACCCCAATTTCAGGCACTTCCGGTTGGCACAGGAAGCTGAAAGTACACACATATCCTCATTGGGGTAGGCTTCTACAGAATCCTGGGTATCAAGTCTTTACGTTAAGAACTGACTGATTTACACAGGCTTGAATGCAGTGTTTTTCACAAACTGCAGGTTGGGTATATCAAAAGACCTTTAGGGTGAATTTAACCACTTCCGGTTGCTCCAGGAAGCTTAGAATCAGCACAGGTAGTCCTCATAGTGGCTTGATGGATTGTCATCAAAGACAGGGTCATATGGCATTCATAACCCACATAGGCTTCAGGATGAATTTAGGGGAGTAGGCAATGTATTGCTACTGGGAGAGAAGTCATTGCAAACTGTTAGATGAAAACACCCTGTTTTCACTGTTAAGGGTTACTGCCACACGGTCAAGGTTAGCCTTGCACAGATCGGGAGGACCTTAGGAACGTTCCTGAGGTTGTATTGTGCTTCTAACCCTAACGGGTCTGCCGCTGTCACCCAAAAGCACCTGAAATTTAGTCCAGGCTTCATTTTGGGCCTACTTTTAGCACGGTCGCTGCGGTCAGACCGAGCGAGCTACGGTCAAGTGGGTTATCTCGTTAAACTCGGCACGGCCTAGAGATTATGGTGATGCCATTGCAAGCTCTTTGTGTCTTTAAGCCCCACACTGTCACTCCATCCTAGCTGTGTGTGTGTGTGAGTTTTTTCTTTGACATCTGTTGGGAGAAATGACTGATTTACAGTTCGTGAGGGTTGCCTAATCACACATATGAAGTTTTGGAAAGATGTGACCTTTTTAACCCTTAGTAACAGCCCCTGTGACCCCAATTTAAGGCACTTCCGGTTGGCACAGGAAGCTGAAAGTACACACATATCCTCATTGGGGTAGGCTTCTACAGAATCCTGGGTATCAAGTCTTTACGTTAAGAACTGACTGATTTACACAGGCTTGAATGCAGTGTCAAAAGACCTTTAGGGTGAATTTAACCACTTCCGGTTGCTCCAGGAAGCTTAGAATCAGCACAGGTAGTCCTCATAGTGGCTTGATGGATTGTCATCAAAGACAGGGTCATATGGCATTCATAACCCACATAGGCTTCAGGATGGATTTAGGGGAGTAGGCAATGTATTCCTACTGGGAGAGAAGTCATTGCAAACTGTTAGATGAAAACACCCTGTTTTCACTGTTAAGGGTTACTGCCACGGTCAAGGTTAGCCTTGCACAGATCGGGAGGACCTTAGGAACGTTCCTGAGGTTGTATTGTGCTTCTAACCCTAACGGGTCTGCCGCTGTCACCCAAAAGCACCTGAAATTTAGTCCAGGCTTCATTTTGGGCCTACTTTTAGCACGGTCGCTGCGGTCAGACCGAGCGAGCTACGGTCAAGTGGGTTATCTCGTTAAACTCGGCACGGCCTAGAGATTATGGTGATGCCATTGCAAGCTCTTTGTGTCTTTAAGCCCCACACTGTGTCACTCCATCCTAGCTGTGTGTGTGTGAGTTTTTTCTTTTACATCTGTTGGGAGAAATGACTGATTTACAGTTCGTGAGGGTTGCCTAATCACACATATGAAGTTTTGGAAAGATGTGACCTTTTTAACCCTTAGTAACAGCCCCTGTGACCCCAATTTCAGGCACTTCCGGTTGGCACAGGAAGCTGAAAGTACACACATATCCTCATTGGGGTAGGCTTCTACAGAATCCTGGGTATCAAGTCTTTACGTTAAGAACTGACTGATTTACACAGGCTTGAATGCAGTGTTTTTCACAAACTGCAGGTTGGGTATATCAAAAGACCTTTAGGGTGAATTTAACCACTTCCGGTTGCTCCAGGAAGCTTAGAATCAGCACAGGTAGTCCTCATAGTGGCTTGATGGATTGTCATCAAAGACAGGGTCATATGGCATTCATAACCCACATAGGCTTCAGGATGAATTTAGGGTAGTAGGCAATGTATTCCTACTGGGAGAGAAGTCATTGCAAACTGTTAGATGAAAACACCCTGTTTTCACTGTTAAGGGTTACTGCCACACGGTCAAGGTTAGCCTTGCACAGATCGGGAGGACCTTAGGAACGTTCCTGAGGTTGTATTGTGCTTCTAACCCTAACGGGTCTGCCGCTGTCACCCAAAAGCACCTGAAATTTAGTCCAGGCTTCATTTTGGGCCTACTTTTAGCACGGTCGCTGCGGTCAGACCGAGCGAGCTACGGTCAAGTGGGTTATCTCGTTAAACTCGTACGGCCTAGAGATTATGGTGATGCCATTGCAAGCTCTTTGTGTCTTTAAGCCCCACACTGTGTCACTCCATCCTAGCTGTGTGTGTGTGAGTTTTTTCTTTGACATCTGTTGGGAGAAATGACTGATTTACAGTTCGTGAGGGTTGCCTAATCACACATATGAAGTTTTGGAAAGATGTGACCTTTTTAACCCTTAGTAACAGCCCCTGTGACCCCAATTTCAGGCACTTCCGGTTGGCACAGGAAGCTGAAAGTACACACATATCCTCATTGGGGTAGGCTTCTACAGAATCCTGGGTATCAAGTCTTTACGTTAAGAACTGACTGATTTACACAGGCTTGAATGCAGTGTTTTTCACAAACTGCAGGTTGGGTATATCAAAAGACCTTTAGGGTGAATTTAACCACTTCCGGTTGCTCCAGGAAGCTTAGAATCAGCACAGGTAGTCCTCATAGTGGCTTGATGGATTGTCATCAAAGACAGGGTCATATGGCATTCATAACCCACATAGGCTTCAGGATGAATTTAGGGTAGTAGGCAATGTATTCCTACTGGGAGAGAAGTCATTGCAAACTGTTAGATGAAAACACCCTGTTTTCACTGTTAAGGGTTACTGCCACACGGTCAAGGTTAGCCTTGCACAGATCGGGAGGACCTTAGGAACGTTCCTGAGGTTGTATTGTGCTTCTAACCCTAACGGGTCTGCCGCTGTCACCCAAAAGCACCTGAAATTTAGTCCAGGCTTCATTTTGGGCCTACTTTTTAGCACGGTCGCTGCGGTCAGACCGAGCGAGCTACGGTCAAGTGGGTTATCTCGTTAAACTCGGCACGGCCTAGAGATTATGGTGATGCCATTGCAAGCTCTTTGTGTCTTTAAGCCCCACACTGTGTCACTCCATCCTAGCTGTGTGTGTGTGTGAGTTTTTTCTTTGACATCTGTTGGGAGAAATGACTGATTTACAGTTCGTGAGGGTTGCCTAATCACACATATGAAGTTTTGGAAAGATGTGACCTTTTTAACCCTTAGTAACAGCCCCTGTGACCCCAATTTAAGGCACTTCCGGTTGGCACAGGAAGCTGAAAGTACACACATATCCTCATTGGGGTAGGCTTCTACAGAATCCTGGGTATCAAGTCTTTACGTTAAGAACTGACTGATTTACACAGGCTTGAATGCAGTGTTTTTCACAAACTTCAGGTTGAGTATATCAAAAGACCTTTAGGGTGAATTTAACCACTTCCGGTTGCTCCAGGAAGCTTAGAATCAGCACAGGTAGTCCTCATAGTGGCTTGATGGATTGTCATCAAAGACAGGGTCATATGGCATTCATAACCCACATAGGCTTCAGGTTGAATTTAGGGGAGCAGGCAATGTATTCCTACTGGGAGAGAAGTCATTGCAAACTGTTAGATGAAAACACCCTGTTTTCACTGTTAAGGGTTACTGCCACACGGTCAAGGTTAGCCTTGCACAGATCGGGAGGACCTTAGGAACGTTCCTGAGGTTGTATTGTGCTTCTAACCCTAACGGGTCTGCCGCTGTCACCCAAAAGCACCTGAAATTTAGTCCAGGCTTCATTTTGGGCCTACTTTTTAGCACGGTCGCTGCGGTCAGACCGAGCGAGCTACGGTCAAGTGGGTTATCTCGTTAAACTCGGCACGGCCTAGAGATTATGGTGATGCCATTGCAAGCTCTTTGTGTCTTTAAGCCCCACACTGTGTCACTCCATCCTAGCTGTGTGTGTGTGAGTTTTTTCTTTGACATCTGTTGGGAGAAATGACTGATTTACAGTTCGTGAGGGTTGCCTAATCACACGTATGAAGTTTTGGAAAGATGTGACCTTTTTAACCCTTAGTAACAGCCCCTGTGACCCCAATTTAAGGCACTTCCGGTTGGCACAGGAAGCTGAAAGTACACACATATCCTCATTGGGGTAGGCTTCTACAGAATCCTGGGTATCAAGTCTTTACGTTAAGAACTGACTGATTTACACAGGCTTGAATGCAGTGTTTTTCACAAACTTCAGGTTGAGTATATCAAAAGACCTTTAGGGTGAATTTAACCACTTCCGGTTGCTCCAGGAAGCTTAGAATCAGCACAGGTAGTCCTCATAGTGGCTTGATGGATTGTCATCAAAGACAGGGTCATATGGCATTCATAACCCACATAGGCTTCAGGATGAATTTAGGGGAGTAGGCAATGTATTGCTACTGGGAGAGAAGTCATTGCAAACTGTTAGATGAAAACACCCTGTTTTCACTGTTAAGGGTTACTGCCACACGGTCAAGGTTAGCCTTGCACAGATCGGGAGGACCTTAGGAACGTTCCTGAGGTTGTATTGTGCTTCTAACCCTAACGGGTCTGCCGCTGTCACCCAAAAGCACCTGAAATTTAGTCCAGGCTTCATTTTGGGCCTACTTTTAGCACGGTCGCTGCGGTCAGACCGAGCGAGCTACGGTCAAGTGGGTTATCTCGTTAAACTCGGCACGGCCTAGAGATTATGGTGATGCCATTGCAAGCTCTTTGTGTCTTTAAGCCCCACACTGTGTCACTCCATCCTAGCTGTGTGTGTGTGAGTTTTTTCTTTGACATCTGTTGGGAGAAATGACTGATTTACAGTTCGTGAGGGTTGCCTAATCACACATATGAAGTTTTGGAAAGATGTGACCTTTTTAACCCTTAGTAACAGCCCCTGTGACCCCAATTTCAGGCACTTCCGGTTGGCACAGGAAGCTGAAAGTACACACATATCCTCATTGGGGTAGGCTTCTACAGAATCCTGGGTATCAAGTCTTTACGTTAAGAACTGACTGATTTACACAGGCTTGAATGCAGTGTCAAAAGACCTTTAGGGTGAATTTAACCACTTCCGGTTGCTCCAGGAAGCTTAGAATCAGCACAGGTAGTCCTCATAGTGGCTTGATGGATTGTCATCAAAGACAGGGTCATATGGCATTCATAACCCACATAGGCTTCAGGATGAATTTAGGGTAGTAGGCAATGTATTCCTACTGGGAGAGAAGTCATTGCAAACTGTTAGATGAAAACACCCTGTTTTCACTGTTAAGGGTTACTGCCACACGGTCAAGGTTAGCCTTGCACAGATCGGGAGGACCTTAGGAACGTTCCTGAGGTTGTATTGTGCTTCTAACCCTAACGGGTCTGCCGCTGTCACCCAAAAGCACCTGAAATTTAGTCCAGGCTTCATTTTGGGCCTACTTTTTAGCACGGTCGCTGCGGTCAGACCGAGCGAGCTACGGTCAAGTGGGTTATCTCGTTAAACTCGCACGGCCTAGAGATTATGGTGATGCCATTGCAAGCTCTTTGTGTCTTTAAGCCCCACACTGTGTCACTCCATCCTAGCTGTGTGTGTGTGTGAGTTTTTTCTTTGACATCTGTTGGGAGAAATGACTGATTTACAGTTCGTGAGGGTTGCCTAATCACACGTATGAAGTTTTGGAAAGATGTGACCTTTTTAACCCTTAGTAACAGCCCCTGTGACCCCAATTTAAGGCACTTCCGGTTGGCACAGGAAGCTGAAAGTACACACATATCCTCATTGGGGTAGGCTTCTACAGAATCCTGGGTATCAAGTCTTTACGTTAAGAACTGACTGATTTACACAGGCTTGAATGCAGTGTTTTTCACAAACTGCAGGTTGGGTATATCAAAAGACCTTTAGGGTGAATTTAACCACTTCCGGTTGCTCCAGGAAGCTTAGAATCAGCACAGGTAGTCCTCATAGTGGCTTGATGGATTGTCATCAAAGACAGGGTCATATGGCATTCATAACCCACATAGGCTTCAGGATGAATTTAGGGTAGTAGGCAATGTATTCCTACTGGGAGAGAAGTCATTGCAAACTGTTAGATGAAAACACCCTGTTTTCACTGTTAAGGGTTACTGCCACACGGTCAAGGTTAGCCTTGCACAGATCGGGAGGACCTTAGGAACGTTCCTGAGGTTGTATTGTGCTTCTAACCCTAACGGGTCTGCCGCTGTCACCCAAAAGCACCTGAAATTTAGTCCAGGCTTCATTTTGGGCCTACTTTTAGCACGGTCGCTGCGGTCAGACCGAGCGAGCTACGGTCAAGTGGGTTATCTCGTTAAACTCGGCACGGCCTAGAGATTATGGTGATGCCATTGCAAGCTCTTTGTGTCTTTAAGCCCCACACTGTGTCACTCCATCCTAGCTGTGTGTGTGTGAGTTTTTTCTTTGACATCTGTTGGGAGAAATGACTGATTTACAGTTCGTGAGGGTTGCCTAATCACACATATGAAGTTTTGGAAAGATGTGACCTTTTTAACCCTTAGTAACAGCCCCTGTGACCCCAATTTCAGGCACTTCCGGTTGGCACAGGAAGCTGAAAGTACACACATATCCTCATTGGGGTAGGCTTCTACAGAATCCTGGGTATCAAGTCTTTACGTTAAGAACTGACTGATTTACACAGGCTTGAATGCAGTGTTTTTCACAAACTGCAGGTTGGGTATATCAAAAGACCTTTAGGGTGAATTTAACCACTTCCGGTTGCTCCAGGAAGCTTAGAATCAGCACAGGTAGTCCTCATAGTGGCTTGATGGATTGTCATCAAAGACAGGGTCATATGGCATTCATAACCCACATAGGCTTCAGGATGAATTTAGGGGAGTAGGCAATGTATTCCTACTGGGAGAGAAGTCATTGCAAACTGTTAGATGAAAACACCCTGTTTTCACTGTTAAGGGTTACTGCCACACGGTCAAGGTTAGCCTTGCACAGATCGGGAGGACCTTAGGAACGTTCCTGAGGTTGTATTGTGCTTCTAACCCTAACGGGTCTGCGCGCTGTCACCCAAAAGCACCTGAAATTTAGTCCAGGCTTCATTTTGGGCCTACTTTTTAGCACGGTCGCTGCGGTCAGACCGAGCGAGCTACGGTCAAGTGGGTTATCTCGTTAAACTCGGCACGGCCTAGAGATTATGGTGATGCCATTGCAAGCTCTTTGTGTCTTTAAGCCCCACACTGTGTCACTCCATCCTAGCTGTGTGTGTGTGTGAGTTTTTTCTTTGACATCTGTTGGGAGAAATGACTGATTTACAGTTCGTGAGGGTTGCCTAATCACACATATGAAGTTTTGGAAAGATGTGACCTTTTTAACCCTTAGTAACAGCCCCTGTGACCCCAATTTCAGGCACTTCCGGTTGGCACAGGAAGCTGAAAGTACACACATATCCTCATTGGGGTAGGCTTCTACAGAATCCTGGGTATCAAGTCTTTACGTTAAGAACTGACTGATTTACACAGGCTTGAATGCAGTGTTTTTCACAAACTGCAGGTTGGGTATATCAAAAGACCTTTAGGGTGAATTTAACCACTTCCGGTTGCTCCAGGAAGCTTAGAATCAGCACAGGTAGTCCTCATAGTGGCTTGATGGATTGTCATCAAAGACAGGGTCATATGGCATTCATAACCCACATAGGCTTCAGGATGAATTTAGGGTAGTAGGCAATGTATTCCTACTGGGAGAGAAGTCATTGCAAACTGTTAGATGAAAACACCCTGTTTTCACTGTTAAGGGTTACTGCCACACGGTCAAGGTTAGCCTTGCACAGATCGGGAGGACCTTAGGAACGTTCCTGAGGTTGTATTGTGCTTCTAACCCTAACGGGTCTGCCGCTGTCACCCAAAAGCACCTGAAATTTAGTCCAGGCTTCATTTTGGGCCTACTTTTTAGCACGGTCGCTGCGGTCAGACCGAGCGAGCTACGGTCAAGTGGGTTATCTCGTTAAACTCGGCACGGCCTAGAGATTATGGTGATGCCATTGCAAGCTCTTTGTGTCTTTAAGCCCCACACTGTGTCACTCCATCCTAGCTGTGTGTGTGTGAGTTTTTCTTTGACATCTGTTGGGAGAAATGACTGATTTACAGTTCGTGAGGGTTGCCTAATCACACATATGAAGTTTTGGAAAGATGTGACCTTTTTAACCCTTAGTAACAGCCCCTGTGACCCCAATTTCAGGCACTTCCGGTTGGCACAGGAAGCTGAAAGTACACACATATCCTCATTGGGGTAGGCTTCTACAGAATCCTGGGTATCAAGTCTTTACGTTAAGAACTGACTGATTTACACAGGCTTGAATGCAGTGTTTTTCACAAACTACAGGTTGGGTATATCAAAAGACCTTAAGGGGGAATTTAACCACTTCCGGTTGCTCCAGGAAGCTTAGAATCAGCACAGGTAGTCCTCATAGTGGCTTGATGGATTGTCATCAAAGACAGGGTCATATGGCATTCATAACCCACATAGGCTTCAGGATGAATTTAGGGTAGTAGGCAATGTATTCCTACTGGGAGAGAAGTCATTGCAAACTGTTAGATGAAAACACCCTGTTTTCACTGTTAAGGGTTAATGCCACACGATCAAGGTTAGCCTTGCACAGATCGCGAGGACCTTAGGAACGTTCCTGAGGTTGTATTGTGCTTCTAACCCTAACGGGTCTGCCGCTGTCACCCAAAAGCACCTGAAATTTAGTCCAGGCTTCATTTTGGGCCTACTTTTTAGCACGGTCGCTGCGGTCAGACCGAGCGAGCTACGGTCAAGTGGGTTATCTCGTTAAACTCGGCACGGCCTAGAGATTATGGTGATGCCATTGCAAGCTCTTTGTGTCTTTAAGCCCCACACTGTGTCACTCCATCCTAGCTGTGTGTGTGTGAGTTTTTTCTTTGACATCTGTTGGGAGAAATGACTGATTTACAGTTCGTGAGGGTTGCCTAATCACAATATGAAGTTTTGGAAAGATGTGACCTTTTTAACCCTTAGTAACAGCCCCTGTGACCCCAATTTAAGGCACTTCCGGTTGGCACAGGAAGCTGAAAGTACACACATATCCTCATTGGGGTAGGCTTCTACAGAATCCTGGGTATCAAGTCTTTACGTTAAGAACTGACTGATTTACACAGGCTTGAATGCAGTGTTTTTCACAAACTGCAGGTTGGATATATCAAAAGACCTTTAGGGTGAATTTAACCACTTCCGGTTGCTCCAGGAAGCTTAGAATCAGCACAGGTAGTCCTCATAGTGGCTTGATGGATTGTCATCAAAGACAGGGTCATATGGCATTCATAACCCACATAGGCTTCAGGATGGATTTAGGGGAGTAGGCAATGTATTCCTACTGGGAGAGAAGTCATTGCAAACTGTTAGATGAAAACACCCTGTTTTCACTGTTAAGGGTTAATGCCACACGATCAAGGTTAGCCTTGCACAGATCGCGAGGACATTAGGAACGTTCATGAGGTTGTATTGTGCTTCTAACCCTAACGGGTCTGCCGCTGTCACCCAAAAGCACCTGAAATTTAGCCCAGGCTTCATTTTGGGCCTACTTTTTAGCACGGTCGCTGCGGTCAGACCGAGCGAGCTACGGTCAAGTGGGTTATCTCGTTAAACTCGCACGGCCTAGAGATTATGGTGATGCCATTGCAAGCTCTTTGTGTCTTTAAGCCCCACACTGTGTCACTCTATCCTAGCTGTGTGTGTGTGTGTTTTTTCTTTGACATCTGTTGGGAGAAATGACTGATTTACAGTTCGTGAGGGTTGCCTAATCACACATATGAAGTTTTGGAAAGATGTGACCTTTTTAACCCTTAGTAACAGCCCCTGTGACCCCAATTTCAGGCACTTCCGGTTGGCACAGGAAGCTGAAAGTACACACATATCCTCATTGGGGTAGGATTCTACAGAATCCTGGGTATCAAGTCTTTACGTTAAGAACTGACTGATTTACACAGGCTTGAATGCAGTGTTTTTCACAAACTGCAGGTTGGATATATCAAAAGACCTTTAGGGTGAATTTAACCACTTCCGGTTGCTCCAGGAAGCTTAGAATCAGCACAGGTAGTCCTCATAGTGGCTTGATGGATTGTCATCAAAGACAGGGTCATATGGCATTCATAACCCACATAGGCTTCAGGATGAATTTAGGGGAGTAGGCAATGTATTCCTACTGGGAGAGAAGTCATTGCAAACTGTTAGATGAAAACACCCTGTTTTCACTGTTAACCTCTTAGCGCACGGATCACTTTAGCGGGATCGTTTTCTGAGCAAACATAACGCGCCAAATTCAAAATACATATTCGTAATACATATTCGTAATATTTAACTTCGATATACAAGTGTTGCATAGTGTTGCATAGCCATCAAAAGCTCTGCTTCTTGGCAATATCACTGCGTTGTCAGATTGTAAAAAGGCTTTACGGTGAAAGCACTACATTTGATTGTTTGAGGCTAGTACCTCACATATTTTCCACATTACCATAAATTCATATCCAGCTCGGTTCTCAAAATGTCCATATCACAGCTAATATAAATCGCTTACCTTTCAAATAACTTCTTCTGAGGTCTTCCCAAGTGTCCAAACAAGATAATCCATGGTTCTTTTGTTAGAAAAAGTAAATAATTATATCCATAAATATCCGTTGTTTTTGGCACGTTACGTTCAGCTACTCCACCAAGCATTGTCAGTCTACTCGCCCGTTTTACAGTGAAGGGATCGCGTTCAAATTATACCTCTCATCTTTTCACAAACAAATCAAATATCATTAATAATGCATCCTTATGTATTCTTTTATGAATAATAGCGATCATATTTTACAAGAACGGTAAGTGAAACGTTAAAAGGCGAAAAGAAAGTTGGTCGCTGGCGGCGTTCACGTTCGTGAACGCACGTCTGTTTACCTTTTTCCCTACGGTAGTAATTCTCTCTCTCTAAGGATCTGGTCAGAGCTTTTTCCTCCATACCCTTTCCAGAGACTGTTGACATCTAGTGGAAGCCATAAGTACTGCAACCTCGGTCCTATTCCCCATAGAAAAATATTACATGGGCTTCAAAATGAGAGGAGAGCAACAGAAAAATAAATTCCGGACAGAAATTTCTCTGGTTTTTGCCTGCTAAATCTGTTCTGGAACAGCCACAGACTATATCTTAATGGTTTTATAAACTTCAGAGTGTTTCCTATCCAATAGTACTAAATATGTAAATATCCTAGTTTCTGGCCATGAGTGGTAGGCATTTAACTTTGGGCACGTCAGACAGGCGAAAATTCGGAAAATGGGACCCTAGCTGGGTTAATGCCACACGGTCAAGGTTAGCCTTGCACAGATCGCATGGACCTTAAGAACGTTCATGAGGTTGTATTGTGCTTCTAACCCTAACGGGTCTGCCGCTGTCACCCAAAAGCACCTGAAATTTAGCCCAGGCTTCATTTTGGGCCTACTTTTTAGCACGGTCGCTGCGGTCAGACCGAGCGAGCTACGGTCAAATGGGGCATCTCGTTGAACTCGGCACGGCCTAGAGATTATGGTGATACCATTGCAAGCTCTTTGTGTCTTTAAGCCCCACACTGTGTCACTCCATCCTAGCTGTGTGTGTGTGTGAGTTTTTTCTTTGACATCTGTTGGGAGAAATGACTGATTTACAGTTCGTGAGGGTTGCCTAATCACACGTATAAAGTTTTGGAAAGATGTGACCTTTTTAACCCTTAGTAACAGCCCTTGTGACCCCAATTTAAGGCACTTCCGGTTGGCACAGGAAGCTGAAAGTACACACATATCCTCATTGGGGTAGTCTTCTACAGAATCCTGGGTATCAAGTCTTTACGTTAAGAACTGACTGATTTACACAGGCTTGAATGCAGTGTTTTTCACAAACTGCAGATTGGGTATATCAAAAGACATCTATCAAAAGACATAACGCACTTAGAAGCCTATGTGCGTTATGAATGCCTTATGAACCTGTCTTTGAAGAAAATCCATCAGGCCACTATGAGGTGTTCCTGTGTTGATTCTAAGCTGCCTGGAGCAACCGGAAGTGGTTATATTCACCCTAAAGATTTTTTGATTTACCCAACCTGCAGTTCGTGAAAAACACTGTCTCGTTGAACTCGGCAAGGCCTAGAGACTATGGTGATGCCATTTTTTGTGTTGATTTCAGTCTGTCATTTTGGTGATGGTTCATCACTGTTTAGTACAAAAGTCAGCCAGCAAATCATTGTCCATCAGTCAATGAGATATCATTCTGACACCAAACTGATACAAACTGACACCAAACCCACTTTGTCCAACTCGTTTAGAAGCCAACTATCACATATTTCAGAGCAGGCCCAAAATTCACAGCGCCTTCTGTTTAAACCATAATAAAAACATAAAACACGTTAGTTACGTTCTAGCTGCGGGTCCAGTTCAGAAATTATGTGTAGGACTATCTGAGGCGAACCCGAATCCCGAGTTTCGGCTCGATAGGTAATTCGGGAGCCTGAGCAGCGACCTTAATTGGTGCTGAAAATCCACTTTGCTACGGGGTCCTTGAATGAGCTATCGGACAGAAATGTTAGGGTCCGTCTCTATGGGCCGAGGCGGTTTCAATACACCTAGTCTTGTGACTTTTTCTCGATGGTCAAAATTTATTGAAGTTATTGCAAATGTACGAGGCTGTTTCTCAGCCTAAAAACCTTCTATAGCCACATAACCTTACGTGCACTATCGACATGAGCTCTAGAACAGGTTTCCAAAGTTTCAGAGCTCTAGGTCTGACGGTTCTTTGATAGTTCGAACGAAGGTAACTATTGCATGCTCTGTGTGTCTGTAATTTCAGAAAGAAACATATTTGACGTGAAGCGGTCGAATTAGCGCTCTATTACCGTTTTTGACCTGTTTCATTTGGCCAAACCTGTGCTCACTAAGTTTAGTCTTCGAAACATTTTCCGTTTAGGAGAAATGGCCATGTCACTTTGGTGATGTTTTGTCCATTTGCAATAAGCAGCCAGTCGCCATCTGATGGAATTTTCCCGGAACAACATGACCAACATTTAAAAAATGTATAAAACGGAAAACAAATGTCAGAGAGACTTCATTTGATGACTTCCCGGAATATCTGACCTTGGGGCACGACCCGAGGCCACCGGCCTATATTAAAAACATTAGTGGACGTCTAGTAAGGGACTGTACATTTGCAACATAGAGATCCTCATCGATCATACAGCAGATGCCATCTACTTCCCTTGTGTGTATTGTCAACATTCGGCCGGGTGTTTTCCGGTTTTTGACCACTAGAGGCTCCCATTGTGTCCTTTTTGTCTGATCCTTTTGTTTAGTTTTCCTTAGTTCTTTGCTCTGTGTTTGTACAGTGAGGGAAAAAAGTATTTGATCCCCTGCTGATTTTGTAAGTTTGCCCACTGACAAAGAAATTATCAGTCTATAATTTTAATGGTAAGTTTATTTGAACAGTGAGAGACAGAATAACAACTAAAAAATCCAGAACAACCCATGTGAAAAATGTTATAAATTGATTTGCATTTTAATGAGGGAAATAAGTATTTGACCCCCTCTCAATCAGAAAGATTTCTGGCTCCCAGGTGTCTTTTACCCAGGTAATGAGTTGAGATTAGGAGCACACTCTTAAAGGGAGTGCTCCTAATCTCAGCTTGTTACCTGTATAAAAGACACCTGTCCACAGAAGCAATCAATCAATCAGATTCCAAACTCTCCACCATGGCCAAGACCAAAGAGCTCTCCAAGGATGTCAGGGACAAGATTGTAGACCTACACAAGGCTGGAATGGGCTACAAGACCATCGCCAAGCAGCTTGGTGAGAAGGTGACAACAGTTGGTGCAATTATTCGCAAATGGAAGAAACACAAAATAACTGTCAATCTCCCTCGGCCTGGGGCTCCATGCAAGATCTCACGTCGTGGAGTTGCAATGATCATGAGAACGGTGAGGAATCATCCCAGAACTACATGGGAGGATCTTGCCAATGATCTCAAGGCAGCTGGGACCATAGTCACCAAGAAAACAATTGGTAACACACCATGCCGTGAAGGACTGAAATCCTGCAGCGCCCGCAAGGTCCCCCTGCTCAAGAAAGCACATATACATGCCCGGCTGAAGTTTGCCAATGAACAGGACAACTGGGTGAAAGTGTTGTGGTCAGATGAGAACAAAATGGAGCTCTTTGGCATCAACTCAACTCGCCGTGTTTGGAGGAGGAGGAATGCTGCCTATAACCCCAAGAAAACCATCCCCACCGTCAAACATGGAGGTGGAAACATTATGCTTTGGGGGTGTTTTTCTGCTAAGGGGACTAGACAACTTCACCGCATCAAAGGGACAATGGACGGGGCCATGTACTGTCAAATCTTAGGTGAGAACCTCAGCCAGGGCATTGAAAATGGGTCGTGGATGGGTATTCCAGCATGACAATGACCCAAAACACACGGCCAAGGTAACAAAGGAGTGGCTCAAGAAGAAGCACATTAAGGTCCTGGAGTGGCCTAGCCAGTCTCCAGACCTTAATCCCATAGAAAATCTGTGGAGGAGCTGAAGGTTCGAGTTGCCCAAGCGTCAGCCTCGAAACCTTAATGACTTGGAGAAGATCTGCAAAGAGGAGTGGGACAAAATCCCTCCTGAGATGTGTGCTAACCTGGTGGCCAACTGCAAGAAACGTCTGACCTCTGTGATTGCCAACAAGGGTTTTGCCTCCAAGTACTGAGTCATGTTTTGCAGAGGGGTCAAATACTTATTTCCCTCATTAAAATGCAATTCCATTTATAATATTTTTCACATGCGTTTTTCTGGATTTTTTTTGTTGTTATTCTGTCTCTCACTGTTCAAATAAACCTACTATTAAAGTTATAGACTGAGCATTTCTTTGTCAGTGGGCAAACGTACAAAATCAGCAGGGGATCAAATGCATCAATATACAAGTGTTTCATAGTCATCAAAAGCTCTGCTTCTTGGCAATATCACAGCATTGTCAGCTTTCCAAAAGGCTTTACGGCGAAAGCACCTCATTTGATTGTTTGAGGGTAGCACCTTCACTATTTTTCCCATTACCATGAATTCATTAGCCTTCACGGTTCACACAAAACACATTTCACAGGGAAAACAAATCAATTACCTGTTGAAGAACGTCTGCTGATGGCTTCCCAAGTGTCCAACGAAGACAATCCATGGTTCTTTTGTTAGAAAAAGAAATGTATTATATCCATATATCTCAGTTTGGTTAGCGCGTTTATAATCAGAAACTACAGCCTCCACTCCTCCATTGAAACGTGAAGAGAACTCGTTCAACTTATACCTATAAACTTGTCCAAGAACAATCAAACATCCTTTTTAATGTATCCTTAGGAACACTTTTATGTATATTTAGTATAATAATTCAACCGGAATATAAACTGGGCTATAAGAAAGGAAAAAACCAAGAGAGCGCGCGTCCTCTTCTATTGACATCTCTGGGGACACTTCCTGATTCCTCTTCTTCTCTGCTCTAATAGCATCTAAAAAAAATCTGAACACTGTCTCGAGACTGTTGACATCCAGAGGAAGCGATAGGTACTGCATTCATATGCCCTTATATAGGCATTTTCATAAGGGAGGGGTTCCAAATGAGCAATGTGTCAAAACCACTTTTTCCAGGACAGAAATTCCTCGGGGTTTTGCCTGCCATATCCGTTCTGTTTTACTCACAGACAAATGGTTAACACTTTTAGAAAATTCAGAGTGCTCCTTATCCAATGGTACTAAATATGTGCATATCCTATTTTCTGGGCCTGAATGGGAGGCATTTTACTTTGGGCACGCCAGGCTCTCCAAAACAGTCACCTCATGCGCTGCTCCCTAAGAAGTTAAAACACCGTCTCTGTTACGGCTGTGTCTGCCTTGTCTTCTGGGTTCTGCCAACTACTAGTGGCTCAGTTTGCTAAGTGACTGGTTCTCACACCGGAGATCCAAGTTCGTGACCGAGGACCTGACAGAAACACAGAGCCAAAAACATGAACCCAGAGGCAGCCTGTACCCAGGAGCTTTTTGCCACGCTGTCCCACCATGAGGAGACTGTCCAACGCCACGAAGCCGCTCTGGTTCAGCAAGAGGCCTTGATGGTTAGACATTCTCAACTTCTGTCGGAAATGCTGACTTCCATAAGGCAGATATGTGATCGACTTCCTCCGACAGCCGCTCCCGCCCCAGTACCTCAGATTCCAGTGCCCATGGCAGTTAACCCCCTGGCTGAACCCCGCCTTCCGCCTCCCCAAGGCGGAAGGCCGAGTGCTTGTAAGGTTTTTTTACCCAGTGTTCTGTCTCCTTCGAGCTGCAACCCTCGTCATTTCCCACCGACCGGTCCAAGATCGCATACATCATCACCCTGCTGTCGGAAAAAGCCCTGGCCTGGGCCACTGCTGTGTGGGATGCCCAGAGTCCCTGCTGTGCCAGTTACTCCGCTTTTACTGAAGAATTCAAGCGAGTGTTCCAAGGTCCTACCCTGACTCAGCCAAACAGCTTCTGACTCTCCGCCAAGGGTGGCGCAGCGTGACGACTATGCCATTCAGTTCCGCACGGTGGCAGCAGCGAGTGGCTGGAACGACGAGGCGCTCACGGTGTGCTTTCTGAAGGGTCTCTCCGACGCTATCCAAGATGACCTGGCCACTCGGGAACCACCGGACAATCTCGAGTCCCTGATCAAGTTGGCCTCGCGTACAGACCAGCGCCTGAGAGAGAACTCAACCGCAGACCCCCCGCCCTAGCTCCTATCGGTCCCAGCTCCGAGTCTCCACCTTTATCCCCGCTGGCTCCACTGGAACCCATGCAGATCGGATGCATCTCCCAGGCTGAAAGAGACCGCCGGATGAGGGAGCGATGCTGTCTATATTGCGGAAAACCGGTTCATTTCCGCTCTGCGTGTCCCAGGCTCCAGGGAAACGCACTGTCCCGTGCAGGCCTGGGGGGACTGTAATGGGAAACATAACCTCAAACTCCCGTCTGCTCATTCCAGTCACCCTTTTCTGGGACAACCACGAGCTACCCCTTCAAGCCTTGATAGACTCTGGAGCCGCAGGTAACTTCATGGACGGCATCTGGGCTAAGGAGAATGGCGTTCCCTCTGAACCTCTCACTGACCTCATGATGTTTACTACGTTGGATGGAAGCCCTCTGGGATCTGGACTTGTCACCCGCGTCACTGCTCCCTTACGACTATCAGCTCCCAACACCAGGAAGTAATAGACTTTCATCTGATCCCCTGTTCCGAGTTTCCTCTCGTCCTTGGCTACCCCTGGCTGCACAGCCATAACCCTCACATCGACTGGTCCGTGGGCACTGTCAAGCAGTGGGGTCCTACGTGCCAAGCCACTTGCATCTTCCCGAGTTCCCCGAGGTCTCCTCCCGAGTCTCTAGAATCCATTGACCTGTCCCGAGTTCCCGAGTGTTACCATGACCTCAAGCCGGTATTCAGCAAACAGAGGGCCACCAAACTACCACCCCATAGACCTTACGATTGCCCCATCAACTTCTCCCTTCAAGAACACACGAAGCATGTCAGACAAGTACTCAAACGTCTCCTAGACAGCCATTTGTACGTGAAGCTGGAAAAATGCAAATTCCATGTCCCCCGAATACAATTCCTGGGATTTGTAGTGGAACCCGGCCGAATCCAAATGGACTCCAGGAAGGTAGAGGCGGTAGCGGATTGGCCCACCCCTAAGTCCGTTAAGGAAGTTCAGCGTTTCTTGGGCTTCACAAACTTTTACCGCAAGTTCATCAAAAACTTCAGCTCAGTGGCAGCTCCTCTCTCAGCTCAGTGGCAGCTTTAACCAAGGGTGGCAACGCAAGGTTTCTGTGGGGAAAAGAAGCTGAGACGGCCTTCCAAGGACTCAAGCAGCGCATCCTCTCTGCTCCCATCCTGACACTACCTACAGTGGATGAACCTTTTGTGGTGGAGGTAGACGCCTCAGAGGTTGGTGTTGGAGCTGTCCTGTCTCAGAGGGGTGAAGACAAGAAGCTCCACCCTTGCGCCTTCTTCTCACTAGCGGTTAAGATGGCACTGGAGAAATGGAGACACTGGCTTGAGGGGGCTTCTCAACCGTTTCAAGTGCTCACGGACCACAAGAATCTGGAGTATATCCAGCAGGCGAAGCGGTTGAACTCCAGACAAGCTCGATGGTCTCTTTTTTTCAATCGATTTCAGTTTATCCTCACCTATCGGCCCGGGTTGAAGAATCTCAAATCGGACGCGTTGTCCCGAGTCTACGCTCCTGCCGTTAGAGAAGATACTGACATGCCTGTTCTTCCTACCGCTAAGATCGTGGCCCCGATCTCGTGGCAAGTTGAGGACACCGTTAGACGAGCTCAAGCTACCGAACCGGGTCCGATAGGAGGGCCTGCCAATCGGTTGTTTGTCCCCAAGGCAGCGAGGTCCCAGGTTCTTCTGTGGGGACACTCCTCTTGCCTCACCTGTCACCCGGGAGTAGGTCGCACCTTGGAGTTCATCCAGCGTAAGTTCTGGTGGCCCACCATAAAAGAAGACGTCGACACCTTCGTCAAGGCCTGTCCCGTGTGCTGCCAGGGCAAATCTTCTCACCTCCGCCCTCAAGGACTCCTTCACCCTTTATCTATCCCCCACCAACCCTGGTCCCATATCTCGTTGGACTTTATTACTGGCCTTCCTCCGTCCCTTGGTAATACTACTATCCTAGTCATCATCGACAGGTTTTCTAAGGCGGCCAGGTTCGTCCCCTTGACTAAGTTACCTTCGGCTAAGGAAATGGCTGAGCTGGTAATTAACCACGTGTTCCGGGTCTTCGGCATTCCTCAGGATATGGTTTCCGACAGAGGCTCCCAGTTCGCTTCGAGGTTTTGGAAGGCCTTCTGCCAGCTCATAGGGGCCACTGCCAGCCTTCAGGGTACCACCCGGAGTCCAACGGCCAAACCGAGAGGATGAGTCAAGAGCTGGAAACCGCCCTCAGATGTATGGCCTCCAACAACCCGTCCACATGGTCGTCTTTCATCATTTGGGCTGAGTACGCGCACAACACCTTGCGCTCCTCCTCCACTGGTATGTCCCCGCACGAGAGTCAGTTTGGCTATGCCCCCCCATTGTTCCTTGACCAGGAGGCAGAAGTCGGAGTGCCTTCAGCCCTGAAGTTCATCAGACGCTGTCGGCTTACGTGGAGGAAGACCCGTCTCAATCTTCTGCGTTCCTCACAGCGGTACCAACGACAAGCCAACAGACGTCGCCGTCCCGGCCCCAACCTGCGCCCCGGCCAGAGAGTCTGGCTCTCCACAAAAAAACTTACCTCTACAGGTGGAATCTTGCAAGCTGTCCCAGAAATACATCGGTCCCTTTAAGGTTGCCAGGAGAGTCAACCCCATTACATATCGCCTGCAATTACCCAGATCCCTTAAAATTAATCCCACATTTCACATCTCCTTATGTGAAATGTTCCTTCTTTCCTTGTGGTTTTACCTTTTTGTCTTGGTGGATTACCTTTTTGCCCGATGAACTTTATTTTTTGTCGTTATTAAAACACCGTCTCTATTACGGCTGTGTCTGCCTCATCTTCTGGGTTCTGCCAACTACTAGTGGCTCAGTTTGCTAAGTGACTGGTTCTCACACCGGAGACCCGAGTTCGTGACCGGGTCCTGACATGTATGAAACTATTTGTGAGAAGATGTAATGTGATGTTAGCCTTCCAAATGAGATAATTATTTTTTATATGAAGTCTTAACCAAGTCAGTGGCCATGCCCACGTGAACACAGACACTACGACAAAAGGAGGGAACCCCCCTTTTTCCTCGAGTGCAAAATTTACATTTAGTCAAAAAAAAACGTTGAAATGGATACTACTCTATAGACCAAGCAGGCGGACGGTGTGAACCGGAAGTCACGAACGGTTAAGAAATCTACAAAACTAAAGACTACGCATTCACAGTCTGCAGCTGTACGTGTAAAATAGTCTAGGAAACTCAACCGAAGAGAGAGAACAATTTCCTCTCACCACTATACAGTAGATACCTCTAAAGTATCTATTCTAGTAACCTCGACCAAGAACCACCGGGTGGTACTTATGAAAGATCCAATCTAAAGAACACTTCCCTATCGAACGACCATTGGTACGTCTGACATAACCATTATAACAGAGCTACAACTACAAAAGACTTTGAACTCTGGTGGACAAACCAGAGACTTTCTGTCGACTGACTCTCCAGCAGATGGACCGGAGATTTCAACAGAGAGACAACAAGACATACAAGCATAAATATATACATTGCAATTCCTTTCGAATGAGTGGTTGTTCATGTGCAAAGTATTAGCATATCAATGAGCCTAGTTATCAACTGTGTGTAGTGGGTCCCATTCTGTCTTTCCGCTCTTGCTCTGTCCCCAAACCTTTCCATTGTCTACCAAGCCGTCATATCGGTTTAGTCCACTAGGGACCTTTCATTGCATTGTGTTAGTAACCAATTGCCAATTGTTTGTGTGTTTATGTAATTCTGTGTGATTATTTAGTTAGTAGATAAATAATTAAGCCAATTTGTATACAGCTGATTCATCATTTATGCTAGGGTTCGTGTAGATAGCCAAGAATTTTGCGACATTCAGAATGAGACTGATAGAAGGTAAACAATTAATTCATGACTGATTGATGATTGTAATGTAAGAGATTATTTATATCTAACAGTTAATTTGGAAAACGGTAACTCCTTAAATAAACTTTTTCCGTGGTGCCCCAAGATTACTACTTAATTAATTGTTACATGGGTAATTTACTCATTGTAATAATTAGACATAGTTAATCGATTTGATAAAACAATCGTCATAACATCAATGATAGTCCAAAGACACGACAGTCTATTCAACACTGGTCTAAGCAATCGGAATCCATGCTTCAAGATTGTTTTGATAACTCGGATTGGGATATGTTCCAGGTTGCCTCTGAGAATAACATTGACTTATACGCTGACACGTTGACTGAGTTAATCAGGAAGTGTATAGGGGATGTTGTTCCCACTGTGACTATTAAAACCTACCCAAAACACATGGACAGATGGCAGCATTTGCACAAAACTGAAAGCGTGAACCACCGCAGTTAACCACGGCAAGGTGGCTGGGAATATCGTATACAAACATTGCAGTTATGCCCTCCGTAAGGCAGTCAAATAGGCAAAACGTCAGTACAGAGACAGTGGAGTCGCAATTCAATGGCTCAGACACAATATGTATGTGCCAGGGACTCCAGACAATCACAGATTACAAAGGGAAATCCAGCCACGTCGTGGACACTGACATCTTGCTCCAGGACAAGCTAAACCGACATGGCCCGTTCCCGAGGACTGTGGGCTCTTGCTCTCCTTGGCCGACGTAAGACATTCTGTCATCATGAAGTGCTTTGAGAGGCTAGTTAAGGATCATATCACCTCCACCTTACCTGCCACCCTAGACCCACTTCTATTTGCTTACCGCCCCAATAGATCCACAGATGATGCAATCACCATTGCACTGCACAATGCCTTATCCCATCCGGACAAGAGGAATACCTATGTAAGAATACTGTTCATTGACTACAGCTCAGCCTTAAACACCATAGTACCCTCCAAACTCATCATTAAGCTTGGGGGCCTGGGTCTGAATCCCGCACTGTGCAACTGGGTCCTGGACTTCCTGACGGGAAAATAACCTACCCCTCAACATCAACAAAACGAAGGGACAGTGGACTTCAGGAGATAGCAGACGGAGCACGCCCCCATCCACATCAAAGGGGCCGCAGTGGAGAAGGTGAAAAGCTTCAAGTTCCTCGGTGTACACAATATTGACAATCTGAAATGGTTCACCCACACAAACTGTGTGGTGAAGAAGACGCAACAACACCTCTTCAACCTCAGGAAGCTGAAGAAATTTGGCTTGGTCCATAAGACCCTCACAAACCTTTAGATGCACCATTGAGAGAATCCTGTCGGACTGTATCACCCATTGTCACAGGAAGGCCAAAAAGATCATGAAGGACATCAACCACCCGAGCCAGGGCCTGTTCACCTCGCTATCATCTAGAAGGTGAGGTCAGTACAGGTGCATCAAAGCAGGGACTGAGAGACTGAAAAACAGCTTCTATCTCAAGGCCATCACTGTTAAACAGCCATCACTAGCCGGCCTCCACGAGCACCCTGTCTTGAACTTAGTCACTGTCAGTAGCTCCCACCCGGTTACTCAACCCTGCACCTTAAAGGCTGCTGCCCTATGTACATACACATGGAACACTGGTCACCTAAATGTTAACATACGGTTTTATTCAATTCATATGCTGTATTCTAGTCAATGCCACTCCGAAATTGCTCATCCTAATATTTATATATTTCATTCTTTTACTTTGAGATGTGTGTATTGTTGTGAATTGTCGGATACTACTGCACTGTTGGACCTAGGAACACAAGCATTTTTCTACACCCGCAATAACAGCTAAATATCTGTACGTTACCAATAAAATTTGACTTGATTTTGAGTAAAAGACCATCCCCACAAGTGAAGTAAACAGTGAAGGGTGGTTGCTGGTGGGTGGAAATAACAGAAAGAGCAAAACTCCTCACATAAATGGTAGTTCCATTGCACTTGTTATGTATAAATCAAATGAAGTATTCAGGTAAAACGCAATTAAATATTTAGAACTGTGTATCCCTGAGTGGGTGCAGAAGAGTAGACACCATGAAATTAAGTACAGATATAGCAAAAATAAACAAGTGCTGTTTTTCAGAAAGATCTCTTTTATTCCAAGAAAAAAATGTATTTCCATCCCAAACAATAAAATAAACATATTAAATCAATCATTAAGAAGATAATACCTTTTTTTTCTTGTTTTATATGACGATATTGGTTGTGTTAAATTAAACATGCACCTTGAAGAGACATTTAAAAAAAAAATCTACTTCATCAACAAACTACCGGTCAAAAGTTTTAGAACAGCTACTCATTCAAGGGTTGTTCTTTATTTTTACTATTTTCTACATTGTAGAATAATCGTGAAGACATCAAAACTATGAAATAGCACATATGGAATCATGTAGTAACCCAAAAAGTGTTAAACAAATCAAAATATATTTTATATTCAAATAGCCACGCTTTGCCTTGATGACAGCTTTGCACACTCTTGGCATTCTCTCAACCAGCTTCATGAGGTAGTCACCTGGAATGCATCTCAATTAACAGGTGTGCATTTTTTAAATTTTAATTTGTGGAATTTCTTTCCTTCTTAATGCGTTTGAGCCAATCAGTTGTGTTGTGACAAGGTAGGGGTGGTATACAGAAGATAGGACTATTTGGTAAAAGACCAAGTCCATATTATGGCAAGAGCAGCTCAAATAATCAAAGAGAAACGACAGTCCATCATTACTTTAACACATGAAGGTCAGTCAATATGTAACATTTCAAGAACTTTGAAAGTTTCTTCAAGTGCAGTCACAAAAACCATCAAACGCTATGCTGTAACTGGCTATCATGAGGACCGCCACAGGAATGGAGTTACCTCTGCAGCAGAAGATAAGTTCATTCGAGTTACCAGCCTCAGAAATTGCAGCACAAATAAATGCTTCACAGAGTTCAAGTAACAGACACATCTCAACATCAACTGTTCAGAGGAGACCGTGAATCAGGCCTTCCTGGTCGAATTGCTGCAAAGAAACCACTACTAAAGGACAACAATAAGAAGAGACTTGCTTGGTCCAAGAAACACGAGCAATGGACATTACACTGGTGTAAATCTGTCCTTTGGTTTGGAGTTTAAATTTGAGATTTTTGGATCCAACCGCCGTGTCTCTGTGAGACGCGGTGTGGGTGAACGGATGATCTCCGCATGTGTATTTCCAACCGTAAAGCACAGAGGTGGTGTTCTGGTGGTGGGGGTGCTTTGCTGGTGACACTGTCAGTGATTTATTTAGAATTCAAGCCACACTTAAATAGCACGGCTATCATAGCATTCTGCAGCGATACGCCATCCCATCTGGTTTGGGCTTAGCGGAACTATCATTTGTTTTTCAAAAAAACAATGACCCAACACACCACCAGGCTTTGTAAGGGCTATTTTACCAAGGAGAGTGATTGAGTGCTACATCAGATGACCTGGCCTCCACAATCCCCTGATCTCAACCAAATTGAGATGGTTTGGTATGAGTCTGACCGCAGAGTGTAGGAAAAGCAGCCAACAAGTGCTCAGCATATGTGGGAACTGTTGGAAAAGCATTCCAGGTGAAGCTGGTTGAGAGAATGCCAAGAGTGTGCAAAGCTGTCAACAAGTCAAAGTCTGGTTATTTGAAGAATCGCAAATATAAAATATATTTTGATTTGTTTAACACTTCTTTGCTTACTACATGATTCCATATGTGTTATAGTTTTGATGTTTTCACTATTATTCTACAATGTAGAAAATAGTAAAAATAAAGAAAAACCCTTGAATGAGTAGATGTTCTAAAACCTTTGACCGGTAGTGTATGTGAAAATAGCACGTTTCTACGTTTAGCATTCAAAAAGATAGAGGAAGATACGTGCTTCCAATGACATCATCAACCAAATAGGAGGCAATTAGTAGGCAATGCCTACTCATAATTGGTTAAAATCACATGATGCGCTTTAATGATGTAATTGTAAACATGCCATTTTCACATATGTTAATGTTGGGGTGGTGCTGGAGATGAATATGAAGTTCAAAAATGTAGAAATTTCCCTTTAATAAGTCCAATGATGGTGTCAATGGTATTAGAAAGGAGGGGGTGGAGTCTTACTATGCTGGATCTTTATTGGTAGGTGTGGACAGGTAGAGATGGAGGGTTAGGGAGAACAGAAGACAGGATGGTTGCATGATGACGTTTGGATTTTTCTCTGTTCTGTTCAGTTCCTTTCAGGGGAAGTTGCTTGTGTGCTTGGTCCCCTTCATCAACTGCTGTCCGGAGAAGGTTCTCTATGCATAGAGTTCTTCTTCATGCTGTCGAGGTACTCTTGTTGTGAAACAGCCAAGACTGAGGCCAGAATCTCATCATCCTCCCAGTCTGTTAAACCTACACCATAAAGAGAGAAACAAATTAATTCAAAGGTAACACCTACACTTGTAGTTATTTTAAATCGTGAGGGGTACTGAAATTACTAGTTTGTAACATATCTTTAGTTGCTGGTTACATTCTGCACATTAGAGTGACAGTGGATAACAAAGGTTTTGTTTGGTTTTTGGGATGATAAAGCTTGTTCCCCCCAAAAAAATTGGTGGCTATGCACTTTGCAATTTGAGAGGGAGGTAATTTCAGGTTAGGTGCACCTGCTCTCAGCTGTGCCACTGCACCATTCCCTGGATTCAAGTTTCTACTATTCTATGTTTATTATTTGCTTTCCGATACAGTGTAGCTGAGAAATTATCACATAAAATGTATGTCAGTCCGAGGGTGAGCCAAATACTTTGCAAAGCAAAAAATAACTCACTCATCTCTACTTGCTGTGTTGTTATTCAAATGTCTTCACTCTAGCAGCAGCTAAAGAGCCATGTTTTCACAAGAGAGGTGTAATAACATCTGTCTATAACACTGTGATTGATATTACTTATGTTAAGGATTGCAGCTAGTGTTGACTACTATCCCCTCTGAAGTATTACATCTCAAACTGACAATACTGCCTATTCTATGCCTTAATAAAAACATCTAAAACAGTAGTAATTGCCTAAAGGGGACAAATAAAGTTTGAATTTAATTGAATGCATTTATTTGAATAAGTTTTTAAGTGAATAAAGAGCTATGCAATGATTACTTTACCAAAGGCAGTGGGTGACATTTCTTGCATGATAGCACGGTACTCCAATGCAGGGTACAGAGACTTCAGAGTTGAAGAGGTGGGTCTATCAGGCCTAACACAAGCCTGGTTGCTGGGACCTAGAGTAGGGGGCAGAAAGAGGAAACCCATAAGCAAAACATTTATGTTCAATTCATTTGATATGCCACCCTCTAAGTTGATTCAGGACACTTCTTAAGGTTTGTTACAGTGACTTACCAGGCACACAAGGTGATGGGGGCTTGGACATGACGAGGGCCGCTCCAGCAGGGGAGGGGGGCTTGATGCTTGTATCTGAGTGGGAGGGGTCAGTGTTCTCTGGTGAGGGAGCTGAGCTGCGCTGCCAGGGCAAGCGGGCGCTCCACTCTTCCAGACCACTGCACGCTGCTGCGGTGGCCGAGCTGCAGGTGGCACTAGCCTTACTTGGCTGGGCGGAGAGGGAGACAACAACCTCATTAAAATGCCAGCTGGTGCAACATTTCAATACCCGATACTAGACAAATATGAACCAAATGTGGTAGCATTGTTTTTCTAAGAAGATTGTCACTGGAATGATCTTCAATCTACCATTTACTTGCATGTTCTCTCTCACCTGCCGTGCCTGCTTTTCCTGATCCTGGAGCCACTGCAGGTAGGACTCCCTGGCCACCTGCTCCTCGATGGCCTCGTTGGTAGCCTCCCAGTCTGTGGCTCTCTTTTTGTCTTCCAGCATCTGCTGCTCGATCCAGGACTCCTCTGAGGTTTTAATGGCGTTCTTCATAAGTGACTGGTCTGCATACTGCTAGGAGGGAGGGAGAGGCAGAGGACAGAGGTCACTAACTGGACATAAAACCAGACAGTTTTGATTCTTAATATTGACAGACCAGTTCCCTCCCTCCCGCTGCCACCTCCATTTTTGGAGTAGTGCTGTAATCAATTGATTGTAATCTTGGATTGAGCAGACCTTCCCATAGAATTCTGATATCTCCATGAAAGACATACATCTACTATTCCAATTTCCAATATAATTTAAAAACAAAAACCCCTTCTCAAACATATTTTCAATGAATACAGGTCTTTTATCAAGCAGCACATTTGAGTTGCAACCATAATATTTGTTGTAATACTTGTTCAATATTTTCTGGGGGATGAAATTCAAACCATTGCTTGTCTGTAAAAGAGAGATACTTTGAACAAATATAATTTTTCAATTAATTGAAAATGAGAAATGGCAATCTGCACAAAGTCAAAAAGGCCGGTATTAAACAAGGGTTGAGCTTTTCTTAGTAATCAACTTCAGAACCATTTTGGGTTAAAGTAAAACTTTGGAATAAGTGAAGCACTTAGAGAGAAGTTTAGTGCTTTTATATTGAATAATCTCAGCCCACCCAGTTCATATTCATTATATACCGCAGGATAGTCACACTTGATCTTTTCTGGTTTAGCATCCCAGATAAAGCGAAATCTTTTTTTCTTAAATTATTTGAAAAACAAATCATCAGGAGTAGGCTGTGCCATAAGTGAGTAAACTGAGACATGACTAAGAAGTTAAGTGTCATTTCGATGTTTAATTAAAATTTATATTCCCTGCATTTCAGAATATACATCACGTCATAGAATGTACTGTACAAGAATATATAAAAAAATGTAATAGCACATTGAAACAAAGCCCTGTTGTGGCCAAAAGTTTTGAGAATGACACAAATATTAATTTCCACAAAGTTTGCTGCTTCAGTGTCTTTAGATATTTTTGTCAGATGTTACTATGGAATACTGAAGTATAATTACAAGCATTTCATAAGTTTCAAAGGCTTTTATTGACAATTACATGAAGTTGATGCAAAGAGTAAATATTTGCAGTGTTGACCCTTCTTTTTCAAGACCTCTGCAATCCGCCCTGGCATGCTGTCAATTAACTTCTGGGCCACATCCTGACTGATGGCAGCCCATTCTTGCATAATCAATGCTTGGAGTTTGTCAGAATTTGTGGGTTTTTGTTTGTCCACCCGCCTCTTGAGGATTGACCACAAGTTCTCAATGGGATTAAGGTCTGGGGAGTTTCCTGGCCACTTAGTTATCACTTTTGCCTTATGGCAAGGTGCTCCATCATGCTGGAAAAGGCATTGTTCATCATCAAACTGTTCCTGGATGGTTGGGAGAAGTTGCTCTCGGAGGATGTGTTGGTACCATTCTTTATTCATGGCTGTGTTCGGCAGGTAGCCTAGTGGTTAGAGCGTTGGACTTGTAACCCGGAGGGTTGCAAGTTCGAATCCCCGAGCTGACAAGGTAAAAACCTGTCGTTCTGCCCCTGAACAAGGCAGTTAACCCACTGTTCCCCGGGCGCCGAAGACGTGGATGTCGATTAAGGCAGCCCCCCGCACCTCTCTGATTCAGAGGGGTTGGGTTAAATGCGGAAGACATATTTCAGTTGAAGGCATTTGGTTGTACAACTGACTAATAATCACCAAACTGTTCCTGGATGGTGACTTTGACTTTTGTTCTTAGGCAAAATTGTGAGTGAGCCCACTCCCTTGGCTGAGAAGCAACCCCACACATGAATGGTCTCAGGATGCTTTTATGTTGGCATGACACAGGACTGATAGTTGCGCTCACCTTGTCTTTTCCAGACAAGCTTTTTTTCTGGATGCCGCAAACAATGGGAAAGGGGATTCATCAGAGAAAATGACTTTACCTCAGTCCTCAGCAGTCCAATCCCTGTACCTTTTACAGAATATCAGTCTGTCCCTGATGTTTTATCTGGAGAGAAGTGGCTTCTTTGCTGCCCTTCTTGACACCAGGCCATCCTCCAAAAGTCTTTGCCTCACTGTGCGTGCAGATGCACTCACACCTGCCTGCTGCCATTCCTGAGCAAGCTCTGTACTGGTGGTGCCCCGATCCCGCAGCTGAATCAACTTTAGAAGACGGTCCTGGCGCTTGCTGGACTTTCTTGGGCGCCCTGAAGTCTTCTTCACAACAATTGAACCGCTCTCCTTGAAGTTTTTGGTGATCCGATAAATGGTTGATTTAGGTGCAATCTTACTGGCAGCAATATCCTTGCCTGTGAAGCCCTTTTTGTGCAAAGCAATGATGACGGCACGTGTTTCCTTGCAGGTAACAGTGGTTGACAGAGGAAGAACAATGATTCCAAGCACCACCCTCCTTTTGAAGCTTCCAGTCTGTTATTCGAACTCAATCAGCATGACAGAGTGATCTCCAGCCTTGTCCTAGTCAACACACACCTGTGTTAATGATAGTATCATTGACATGATGTCAGCTGGTCCTTTTGTGGCAGGGCTGAGGGGGGATTCAGTTCTTTTGCATGGCAGAGGGACTTTGCAATAAATTGCAATTCATCTGATCACTCTTCATGACATTCTGGAGTATATGCAAATTGCCAAAATTAATATGTGTGTCATTCTCAAAACTTTTGGCCACGACTGTACAGTACATGACCAAAAGTATGTGTACACTTGCTCGTCGAACATCTCATTCCAAAATCGTGGGCATTAATATAGAGTTGGTCCCCACATTTCTGCTATAACAGCCTCCATTCTTCTGGGAAGGCTTTCCACTAGATGTTGGAACATTGCTGTGGGGACTTGCATCCATTTCAGCCACAAGAGCATTAGGGAGGTCGGGCACTGATGTTGGGCGATTAGGCCTGGCTTGCAGTTGGAATTCCAAATCATCCCAAAGGTGTTCGATGAGGTTGAGACATCAGTCATATAGTTGATGGGACTAGACGTCCGCGGGTCCCCTAAAATAGACTGACGGCCTCATGTCGCACACGCCGGGGCCCGGTCTTTTGGGAAGTCACGAAATAACGTTTTTTTTTGTAGTACCAGAAAAGTCTACCAGCGCGCGAAGGAGGGACACTTCATCAACAAATGGAAGGGGCCGTTTCTCGGAAACGTGGTGACTGCCCATTGTAATATATTGCAAATGGGCAGTGGTATATTCCCAGGTGCCAAAATGTCCTATTGTAATGGGACAGACTCACACAGTCCCCTGTGCCCCCCCTCCCTCCCAGAAACACAAGACTAGGTGCATTGAAACCGCCTCTGCCCATAGAAACTGACCCTACAAGTTTCTGGCCGATAGCTCTTTCAGGGACACCATAGCGACCCCTGAATTTGTTTTATTTTCAGTACTAATTAAGGCAGCTGCTCGGGCTCCGAATTATCTATCAAGCCGAAACTCGGGATTCGGGCTTGCCTCAGCTAGGCCTACAAATAATGTCAGAACTGGACCCGCAGCTCAAACGTAAATACATGTTTTAAGATTTTTTTAAGGTTTAAACAGACGGCGCTATGAATTTCTAGACGAGTTAGACAAAGGCTGTTTGGTGTCAGTATGATATCACATTGCCTGATGGCTAACTTGATAACTGACTATCCAATTGCAGTATGATAAATTGGCATAGTCCATATGTTATATTGCGAGTGGACAGTGTACATTAGCCATTTTATATTGCAATTTGAAATGTTGGCACTGGCAATATAGCATATGTCTAATGTACACAGTCCATTTCCAATATATTTAAGCAGGGATTTACCATCATCAAATGGACAGGCTGAAATCAACACCTACAAGTGAGGGAGAGGAACAACTAGCTCTGCTAGGCATCCCGAGTTCAGAGAGCCCGACAATTGGGGCATTTCAGCTATTTACTTGCATGTCCAATTTGTGACGGTAAATGCCCATTGTAATATATTGCTAATGGACAGTGTCCATTACATATATATTGTCGGTGTCAACATGTTACACTGCAATTGGACAGTGTAAATATATTTGAATAGGGATTTACCATCACAAAATGGGCAAGCTGAAATTAACACCTAAGAGAGAAGAGGAAGGAGGAAACACTGTCTGTTTTGACTCATACTGTATATTGCTAATGGACATTCTGTACATTGGCAATAAAATATGCTGCTAACTGGACAGTGCATGCATCATTGATCAGAATCATCATAAAAAGTCCAAGGACAGCAAAGATAGAGTTTGTGTGTACTGTACAGAATTACAGTAGTGGAATTTATTAGTTTAAGCCCTTTAACTGCATATCCAATTCGTGATGGTAAATGCCAATTGTAATATTTTGCTAATGGACAATGTCCATTGGATATATTGCCAGTGCTAACATTTCATACTCTCCTTCCCTCTTAGGTGTTAATTATGAATAGGGATATCCAATCACGAAATGGAAAATGGACATGCTGAAATTACCACCTAAGAGTGAGGGATAGGAAACACTGAGTAAATGCCAATTGCCAATATATTGCTAATGTCCATTACACATATAATATATTGCCAGTGTCAACATGTTATACTGCAATTGGATAGTGTCCATTACCAATATATTTTAATAGGGATTTACCATCACGAATAGGACAGGTTGAAACATCCTGAATTGGGCAGACCATATCTCAGTACTAGAACATAGTAGTTCAGTTGGAATGTTGATTCAAATGAAATGTTATTGGTCACATGCAGATGTTATTGCGGGTGTAGCGAAATGCTTATGTTCCTAGCGCCAACAGTGCAGTAGTGTCTAACAATTCAAAACAATACACACAAATCTAAAAGTAAAAGAATGGAATTAAGAAATATTAGGACGAGCGATGTCGGAGTGGCATTGACTAAAATACAGTAGAATAGAATACAGTATATAGACATGAGATGAGTAAAGCAGTATGTAAACATTATTAAAGTGACTAGTATTCCATTATTAAAGTAGTCAGTGATTCCATGTCTATGTATATAGGGCAGCAGCCTTTAATGGTGCAGGGTTGAGTAACCGGGTAGAAGCCGGCTAGTGATGGCTATTTAACAGTCTGATGGCCTTGAGATAGAAGCTGTCTCTCGGTCCCATCTTTGATGTACCTGTGCTGACCTCGCCTTCTAGATGATAACAGGGTGAACAGGCAGACTCAGACTGCTCGACCGTTAAGTTGGCTAGCTAGCTAACGCGTAAATGTCCGGTAGCCGTCTGTGGCAGTGGTCCAAGGTTATAAAAGCATCCGGTCGCGCAGCTAATGTTACACTTGTTTACTTCTCTCATCATCATCGAGCCTACAGCTCTTGAAACGTTGTCATGCTGACACAATGTGTTTGACCTGTTTGAAATAACACTGGACCTCATCCATATGCCCCTGTGCTCGGATGTGGGAGCCATGGATCGATCATCAGGATCATATGACAGAAGAACAAGCAGAGGTAGGCGTTTGATTGATTTCTCATTTAATAAGTGTATTATTATTCTATAATATGCCTACAACACATATTTCTATAACAGATTCAATGTAGTTTCTCAACAGATCATCACTGAAGACACAAAGGAGATGTGCCTGTCTCAGATCCTTATCCATCATGACACCCCAATGTACAAGCCAGTGCCACCCTGGGCAAAGAGGCTTGCTGGTGTGGAGGAGATGTTGGCTGTCCAGAGGGAGGTCACGGCCCTGCGCATGGTGCAGGAGGAGCTGCTGAAGGTAGAAGGTGAGAGAATAGCCCTGGAGGAGAAACTAGCCCTGGAGAAGGAGAAGCTGCCATGGAAAAGCGAAGAAGACGAAGATTAATATTCTAAAATAAATCTGTTTCGATATCATACCAACCTTATTTTTTGTCATGTGAATCTCCTTGAGGTCATTTATTGCTTGTAGGCCAGCATTGCATCTACCAGCGGCATTGTGGTCAGCGGCAACATCCTGGTCAGGAACATCTGGTGAAATGTCAGGTATATTGGGATGTGGCATCCTGTTTTGTATGCAGATGTTGTGCAAGACACATGCTGAGGTTAAGATCTTGCATGTTTTTTCTGGGCTGTATAAAACAACTCCCCCAGAGCGGTCAATGTAACAGAATTTGGATTTAAGGACTCTGATAGATCTCACGACTAAACTCCTCGTTTTCACCTGAGCGTGGTTGTAGTTCTCTTCTGCATCGTTGTTGGTTTGTAGGATTGGTGTCATGAGCCATGTTTTTTGTCCATAGCCACTATAACCTAAAACCCCAAACATACAAAGTAGTAAATTGATATCATAAGAAGCAACACTATTTTAAGTGTGCTGTGGATCACAAAACAATTACACAGGTAACAGGCAAAGAAAAGAAAGGGTTAGTGATTTCTGATTTCTTTACCTAATAGCCATTCTTTAGGAATGTGACCTTCCTCAAACTTGATTCCCAGGGCTGAATTTGATACAATGAAGGAGTCGTGTGCTCCCGGGCCACTTGGCAACAACATTTGTGAAAGCAAGTGTGGCATTGCAGACTACTTGCACATTGATTAAGTGGAAGTTCTTTTGATTAACATAAATGTCCTCATCACGTGGACCCCATCAGGAGAAATAGTAAGACTACATTAGATGCTTATAAGGCTATCAAAAATAATGTAGACGTTTTGACAGAAGCTTGACATCGTCACTGACCTTTATTGCCACATGGGTCCCATCCACAGCACCAGGGACATTGGGTAAGTTAGCCACAACTTTACTGAGGAATAGCAACTTTGCTTAACTTTAAGTCTAAAATGGCAGTTAAGATAAAATGTATTCTTAAGAATGTTTTGTGAAGCCGGCCCCTGGAGGGCAGGCAGAGTGCAGACCGCACCACCCTCTGGAGAGCCCTGTGGTTTAGGGCAGTGCAGTTGCTGTACCAGGCGGTGATACAGCCCGACAGGATGCTCTCAATTGTGCGTCTGTAAAGATTTGTGAGGGTCTTAGGGGGCCAAGACAAATTTCTTCAGCCTCCTGAGGTTAACCTCTCCGGGCTACGGGGCAGCGTTTGGAAGTTCGGAGAGTCTGGCGTGCCCAAAGTAAAATGCCTGTTACTCAGGCCCAGAAGCTAGGATATGCATATAATTAGTTGTATTTGAAGTTTCTAAAACTAATGTCTGAGTATAACAGAACTGATATGGCAGGCAAAAACCAGAGGAAAATCCATCCGAAAAAATAGCTTATTTGAGCTCACATGCAATTGGTATGGTTTCTTATTGCACAATGAAAAGAATAGCTCCCAGATTGCAGTACCTATGGCTTCCACTGGATGTCAACAGTCTTTAGACAAGATTTCAGGCTTGTTCTTTGAAAAATGAACAAGTAGCTGTAGTTTATCATTTGGTTCCTCCTTGGGTCTGTAGTCCTGAGGCACGCTCTTTGTAATTATCTCCGATATTGAACATACTACATTCCGTCTTAAATTGTATAGTTTATTTAAATATTAGGGTACCTAAGGATTGATTAGAAAAGTTGTTTGACTTGTTTGGACGAAGTTTATTGGTAACTTTTTGGATTCTTTTGTCTGTATGTTAAATGAGTTGAACGTTGAACGGGTGGATACTGAACAAAACGTGCCAACCAAACAGAGTTTTTGAGATATAAAGAGGGACTTTATCGAACAAAACAACCATTTATTGTGTAGCTGGGACCCTTGGGATTGCAAACAGAGGAAGTTCTTCAAAGGTAAGTGATTTATTTTATCACAATTTTTTATTTTTGTGACACCTGTGCTGATTTGAATATACTTAGATGCAGGAAGTATGCGGGGCGCTGTGTATTTCCTTTAACCAAGCCATTCACATTCATTTTTTCTATGCCTTTAGTTTTCAGTGAATTCTGAAAAGCTATCCAAGGATTGTTCCCATAAGGTTGTTTTTAGGGAGTGATATTGGTTCTTGTAGAATACGTTAAAATAAAATCCATATTGTTACAGTGCCCTCAACTAATATTAGCACCCTTGGTAAATATGAGCAAAACAGGCTATTTTTTGTTTATCCTCTTGGTCTTTCATTCAAA
Source organism: Brachymystax lenok tsinlingensis (assembly GCA_030435695.1). Lineage (NCBI taxonomy): Eukaryota > Metazoa > Chordata > Actinopteri > Salmoniformes > Salmonidae > Brachymystax > Brachymystax lenok. The sequence continues at coordinate 43,201,196 of CM059802.1, read as the reverse complement.
ATATTCACAGAATTCTAACTTTTAATTAAAGCAAAATTATTAAAAGAAAAAATGAATTCTTAACATAAAGCAAATATTTTTCTAAAATATACATGTGCCACAATTATTGGCACCCCTTCATTCAATACTTTGTGCAACCTCCCTTCGCCAAGATAACAGCTCTGAGTCTTCTCCTATAATGCGTAATGAGGTTGGAGAACACATGGCAAAGTATCAGAGACCATTCCTCCATACAGAATCTCTCCATATCCTTCAGATTCCGAGGTCCACGCTTGTGGACTCTCCTCTTCAGCTCATCGCACAGGTTCTCTATGGGGTTTAGGCCAGGGGACTGGGATGGCCATGGCAAAATCTTGATTCTGTTGTCAGTGAACCATTTTTGAGGTGTGCTTTGGTTCATTCGTTTCTGCATGGAAATCTTTTTGTCTACACCAAACCCACCTCTGGTGTTTGTTTCCAAAAAGCTCTATTTTGATCTCATCTTATCATAGAACCCAGTCCCATTGAAAGTTCCAGTAACGTTTGGCAAACTGTAGGTGCTTGAGTTTGTTGTTGAATGACAGCAAAGGCTTTTTTATGGCAACCCTCGCAAACAACTTGTAGTTACGTAGGTGGCATCTGATCGTAATTTTGGAGACTTTCTGACCCAAAGACCCAACTAACGTCTGTAATTCTCCAGCTGTGATCCTTGGAGATTTTTTGGCCGCTCTAACCATCCTCCTCACTGTGCGTGGGGTCAATATAGACACACGTCCTCTTCCAGGCCGATTGTTAACATCTCCAGTTGCTTTAAACTTCTTAATTATTTCCCTGATAGTGGAAATGGGCATTTCCAACCTATTTTCTCATAGCCATTTCCTGATTTGTGCAGCTCAACAATGTTTTTGTCGCACATCATTACTGTATTCTCAGGTCTTTCCCATAGTGATGGATGACTAGGGGAACTTGGCCAGTATGTCACCTCATATTTATACCACAGTGAAACAGGAAGTCATGGCTTACCACTTAAGTATTCTTAATCACTCAGGTGAACTTAAAAAATGTCAAATATATATATGGGAATATACTTCAGTTAGAATTTTTTTGTAAGAATTTCTACGGGTGCCAATAATTGTGGCACACGTTTTGGAGAAAAATATTTATTTCATATTTCTTTTTTCTCAATCATTTTTCTTTAATTAAAGGTTAGATTTTTGTGAATATTTTTAATCAAAGACCAAGAGGATAAACAGCAAAAAAAAATAAAAAAAATGTACAGCCCATTTTGCTTTTCCACATTTGGTTATTCTAAAATTGATTCTTTTTTAAAATCCTCATCAATTTACACACAATAGCCCATAATGACAAAGTCAAAACACGTTTGCAGAAAATATTGTTAAAAAAATTATACAAAGAAAAAAATACCTTACATAAGTATTCAGACCATTTGCTAAGAGACTCGATTTAAAATATATATATATTTTGCCTTTATTTAACTAGTCAGTTAAAGAACAAATTCTTATTTACAATGACGGCCTAGGAGCAGTGGCCTTGTTCAGGGACAGAATGACAGATTTTTATCTTGTCAGCTCAGGGATTCGATCTAGCAACCTTTCGGTTACTGGCCCAATGCTCTAACCACTAGGCTACCTGCTGCCCCAAAATTGAGCTCAGGTGCATCTTGTTTCCATTGATTGGTTTCTACAACTTGATTGGAGTCCACCTGTGATAAATTCAATTGATTGGACATGATTTGGAAAGGCACACACACACCAGTCTATATAAGGCCCCACAGTTGACAGTGCATGTCAGAGCTAAAACCAAGCCATGAGGTTGAAGGAATTGTCCATAGAGCTTCGAGACAGGATTTTGTAGAGGCACAGATCTGGTGAAGGGTACCAAAAAAAATTACATGGTGGCCTCCATCATTCATCAATGGAAGAAGTTTGGAACCACCAAGACTCTTCCTAGAGCTGGCTGCCCTGCCAAACTGAGCAATCGGGGGAGAAAGGGCCTTGGTCAGGGAGGTGACCAAGAATCGATGGTCACTCTGACAGAGCTCTAGAGTTCCTCTGTGGAGATGGGAGAACCTTCCAGAAGGACAACCATCTCTATAGCACTCCACCAATCAGGCTTTTATGGTAAAGTGGCCAGACAGAAGCCACTCCTCATTAAAAGGCACATGACAGCCTGCTTGGAGTTTGCCAAAAGGCACCTAAAGGACTCTCAGACCATGAGACCCAAGATTCTCTGGCCTGATGAAAACAAGATTGAACTCTTTGGCCTGAATGACAAGCATCACGTCTGGAAGAACGTGCCAGATTCTGGACTTAAACCCGATCTAATATCTCTGGAGAGATGTGAAAATAGCTGTGTAGCGACACTCCCCATCCAACCTGACAAGAGTTTGAGAGAGAAGAATGAGAGGAACTCCCTAAATACAGGTGTGCCAAGCTTGTAGCGACATAACAGCCTTAAATCTTCTTGGGTATCACCAAAGGTGCTTCAACAAATAAAGTGTCTGAATACTTAAGTAAATGTGATATTTCAGTCTATTTTTAATACATTTGTAAACATTTCTAAAAACCTGTTTTTGCTTTTTAGATTAAGGCTGTAACATAACAAAATGTGGAAAAACGGAAGGGGTCTGAATACTTTCCGAATGCACTAACATTATGGGGTATTGTGTGTAGATTGATGAGGAAATTGTTTTATGTAATACATTTTAGAATAAGGCTGTAACCTAACAACATTTGGAAAAAGGCACTGAATATCATTCCTGTATGACGAAAAAGACATGGCATGTTGCACAAGCCCTTCACATTTAAAATGGCCGTGTCCCCATGGGAATTTGCACATGTAACGAGCACCAATTAGGTAAAAGACTAAACCAATTATTATTTTCAACAACAACAAAAAAAATCATTTTGGAACACTAATTGGCGTCATATTTTATTTCAAACCTTGTCTTTCAAATTTCTTGTCCCCCAATATGGGGACCACCCCCAGAAGAAAAAGGAAAAAAGAAAAAAACAAAACAAACATGCACATTTCAGGGCGTTTCTCGGGCTCTGTAGTAGTCACGTTGTTTCACAGTTCTTACCTTTATAACAGTACTAAGCATGTGATTGTAGGACTTATAGTTTTGAAACCAATGTACTTTATGAGGATAGTATACAATTTTATGCATTATTTATAAAATGCCACCAGAGGGTTTAAGAGGTTATTAACCTATGATAACACAACTGTCACCTTCATAACACTTTCCCACTCCAAATGACAGCCTGGCTGGCTGACTGTGTCTGGAGGGACCCATGGACGTCATCCAAGCCTGTATAACTTCATGCAGCTAATCAATTCAGTAAGATTTGATGTAATCTTTAAGACAGGAGAAGACAATGGAAGTGATAACAACAATGCCAGCTAACTGCTAATGTTGTCAACGAATCAAATAAGAATTTAACTAAACTTAAACGGCCTGTCACTGAAATGACACTGCAATGTAAGATGCGTCTGTGCCTCAGGGGCAATGCAGGCTGGAAAGCGTAACATGTCAATGCACTGAAAGCCAACAATTTAGGCAACAGTGCTTAGAGAGACAGAGGGGTCAACTGAGTCACACATAGGAAGTGAGCCACACAGTCTTTAACAGGGTCATTATCACTACCATCATTGGAAGAGAATAAAGGTGAACCTAAGGACTCTCTACAGAAGGCACATAACACTTACGCTACCATTTGTCCTCAATCACTTGTAACCACAACGAAAAATATGTATTTTCTAATAATATAAAAACTACAAGGACATATTGCTCACTTAAGTGTTAGGTCCTACAGACAAAATGTAGGTACCCACCCCTGGTTTGAAAGCAGGAAGTCCAAGGCCTACTCCAATTGTGGCTTTGTTGGGGTTCACCACAGAGTTGTAGTGAATGTTACGATGGTAGCTGACTCTGATGGGTTCGTCATTATTTTGATGAATGCCATGGAATGTGTTGATTGGTTCTGGAAGAGGTGGGAAAAAAAAGAGTTAACAGAACTACTTGATCAATGTAGTGCACTACTATGTCCACACATTAAAAAAGGTCAAGAATTCAAAACTGTGTACAGTACCAGGCAGCTCTGCTGATCATGCAGCTGGCATGGCCCACTACTGAAAAACACACCTGTGCCCTCTTGGTAAACTTCCACTGGCCGATTGTACATCTCTGCCATAGCCTGCATCTCAATGTGATTCCCGTGGCAGTTGTTTTTCCTCTTCCTGTTGATGTATGTGGTGAAGTCTTCTGTCACGTAGTTCGAGAAGTAGTCTGCATTCTTCATCTGAAATTAGAGTACACATTTTCATTAAAAGAAAAACAGGTGAAATTTGACTGGTAACTATGGTAGAAAATTACAAGGTTATGTTTTAATACTGTTTATGCATCGAATAGCTTTTATGAGCACTCTCTCATCTGTGTTTATGAGACTGAGTTGGGCCTCTGGGGCTTGGCTGCTGGTGATTGATTTATGATAGCTTGGTGATAAAACCTACAGCCTGAATTCCATAGAATGAGTTAGTGTTTGTGTACTATGAAGTTTGAAAAATTAAAGGAGAGTCGCACACTCTAGGAGCTCAGATGCAATAATTTAATAACCTAATGAGTACTATGAGGTACCAGGGAGGAAATGTCTCTAGTGTGGACAGCTGATGAGAGGAACCTTGTCTTTGGGGCCAAAACCTGGTTTCTATACAATTAGAACAGTCTCCACAGTAAATGTTATCTGGCTGGGGGTTACTTCTTTTTCACATACAAAACCTCACCTTTGACCCATTCCACACATCGGTTGTTTGTCACATACTTAGAAGGATGTGCTTAGTCTATAAAAGGAAGTAAACCATCTCTGCTCGTTGTGTTCTCAACAATCACCTCCCGGGGTGGTTGTTGACGGCTCCATTACTGCAGTAATTAAATAATAAAGTTCAATTGTTTTGAAGAAATCTAAAAGTCTTTCTCCTTTGGTTAGAATTCATTCCACGAAATAACCAAAGAAAGAAGACAACTTACCAAGTAGTCCATGCAGTGTTTACGAACAACTTCATGCATATCTTGGTCTCCATATACTTGATCAGCTGCAAACAAGAGGGAATCAGGTGTTACAACATGCATACCAGTTCAACAACATTCTCATCTATTCAGGCTCATTTTCAATAGTCTTTCTGATGAAGCCTATATTAAATTAATAATATTAATTATTAGTATGTAGTTTAATCAATACGGATGTGTAGGACAATTTTATGTAAAGCATGTACAATGCCACACGTTTGAATGCTTAGATGGTAGATTGCTTGTAAACAGGGCTTTATCTTTGGTTGCATCCCCAACTATATGTGCAGATCTGAGAAGAGTCACTGATATGATAAACATATGTAAACATGTAGGGTAGCCCAGCCTGAGAAGTAACTCTTCTTATCAACTGTATGCAGGAATTCTCGGTGTTGGTCTTGCCTACCCCCATTGTCACACAAGTCTGATATCTGATTAGAGATTAACTTTACAGTAATACTATTATTATTACAACAGGTTTTGAATCCAAACAATTGATATTCTTATAAAAGGGTCTAAGATTAATTGTTCTTTGTCTTATTTGTTCTTGACCTGCTAGGGTGAGATTTTCTTTCCTTTTCTCTCCACCACATGGACACCATTTCTCTTTCTCCATGATTAGAATAATGCCTTGTTACTTAAGCTTTATGCCTTGTATGTGAATCAATTTGTTTTACAAAGTAGTTAAATAAACTTGTATTTAGAATTCTATTCTCAGACATTTCTTCATTGCCTATTACTGTAACTCAACCATACAGTCGTGGCCAAACATTTTTAGAATGACAAATATAAATGTTCACAAAGTCTGCTGCCTCAGTTTGTATGATGGCAATTTGCATATACTCCAAAATGTCATGAAGAGTGATCAGATGAATTGCAATTAATTGCAAAGTCCCTCTTTGCCATGCAAATTAACTGAATCCCCCAAAAACTTGTCCACTGCATTTCAGCCCTGCCACAAAAGGACCAGCTGACATCATGTCAGTGATTCTCTCGTTAACACAGGTGAGAGTGTTGACGAGGACAAGGCTGGAGATCACTCTGTCACGCTGATTGAGTTTGATAACAGACTGGAAGCTTCAAAAGGAGGGTGGTGCTTGGAATCATTGTTCTTCCTCTGTCAACCACGGTTATTTGCAAGGAAACACGTGCCGTCATCATTGCTTTGCACAAAAAGGGCTTCACAGGCAAGGATATTGCTGCCAGTAAGATTGCACCTAAATCAACCATTTATCAGATCATCAAGAACTTCAAGGAGAGCGGTTCAATTGTCGTGAAGAAGGCTTCAAGGCGCCCAAGAAAGTCCAGCAAGCACCAGGACCATCTCCTAAAGTCTATTCAGCTGCGGGATCGGGGCACCACCAGTACAGAGCTTGCTCAGGAATGGCAGCAGGCAGGTGAGAGTGCATCTGCACGCACAGTGAGGCGAAGAATTTTGGAGGATGGCCTGGTGTCAAGAAGGGCAGCAAAGAAGCCACGTATCTCCAGGAAAAACATCAGGGACAGACAGGGATTGGACTGCTGAGGACTGGGATAAAGTCATTTTCTCTGATGAATCCCATTTCCGATTGTTTGGGGCATCTGGAAAAAAGCTTGTCCGGAGAAGACAAAACTACCATCAGTCCTGTGTCATGCAAACATAAAAGCATCCTGAGACCATTCATGTGTGGGGTTGCTTCTCAGCCAAGGGAGTGGGCTCACTCACAATTTTGCCTAAGAACACAGCCATGAATAAAGAATGGTACCAACACATCCTCTGAGAGCAAATTCTCCCAACCATCCAGGAACAGTTTGGTGATGAACAATGCCTTTTTCAGCATGATGGAGCACCTTGCCATAAGGCAAAAGTGATAACTAAGTGGCTCTGGGAACAAAACATTGATATTTTAGGTCCATGACAAGGAAACTCCCCAGACCTTAATCCCATTGAGAACTTGTGGTCAATCCTCAAGAGGCGGGTGGACAAACAAAAACCCACAAATTCTGACAAACTCCAAGCATTGATTATGCAAGAATGGGCTGCCATCAGTCAGGATGTGGCCCAGAAGTTAATTGACAGCATGCCAGGGCGGATTGCAGAGGTCTTCAAAAAAGAAGGGTCAACACTGCAAATATATCTTTGCATCTTTAATATTTGTGTCATTCTCAAAACTTTTGGCAACGACTGTAGTCTCCTTGCATATTCCGATTTATCCTATGGAGTCAGATAAAGACAACTAATTTAATGGGCTAATTGCTTAGTCTTATTAGCTGTCACATGTGAGGTATTTATAATATCATATATTATGCCCACTACAAACAAAGCTGAAAGGGTTTCTCTCCACAGCTTCCAAATAGTCCTTTTTTTCCTCTACAAGCATCAGCTTCAGTCACATGCTAAATCCGCAAAGACTGAGAAACTCTTGGTCAATTTACTTTGTCCGTCTCAACCTGCTCTAGAAGGGTAGGGACAGAAATTTGTGAAAATAGTTTGCGGATGATTAATTATTTTTTAACATCTCTTTTTACTGAGTCATGATTTGTTTTTCTGAGTCCTACAGCAAGTTTGATACACACTCCTCGGGCTCAGTGGCTCCAGAGACATGCTCCAACCAACAACTGTCTGTCATGCAGGTACTGTATAGAAGTATGCGTGCAGGAAAATAGATAATGCTGTAGGCAGCATAGAGAAGAAAAATATATGTTTAGAACTGATAATTGATCGCATGGCAAGAATGAATGCAATTAATTGATTATTGAATGTTATGGACACAGCTTTGTAGAACCAAACATACACAGCCTTTGCTCAACAAACTCGAACACGAAATGCTTCGGAGGCTGCAGTTTGAGTCAAGCAATGCATTCCGCCAAGAGTTGTTCACAATGTAGTCCGGTTGCGGCCACAGCTAGACCTTGTTTCAAAACTATAATAAAGTATCCAAACCAAAAACCATGGATTACAGGCAAAATCATAGAATGGCGCCGGTGGAGATGGCTGCTGTTTTACAGGCTCCTAACCAATTGTGCTATTTTGTGTGTTTTTTCGCGTTGTTTGTAACTTCTTCTGTACATCATTTTCTGCAGCTGTATCTTATGATCGAAAAGAGCTTCTGGATATCAGAACAGCATTACTTACCTCGAACTGGATGAAGATTTTTTTTTTTACAAGTCGGACACGAAGGATTTACTCCAGATACCCGACCAGGATGAGCTCCGTTCAAGACTATCGTACCAACGGGACATTAAAAACTGTAATATCTTATGTTTCACGAAGTTGTGGCTGAAAGACGACAAGGGTAATATACAGTTGGCTGGTTTTTCCATGCATCGGCAAGACAGAACAGCTGACTCCGGTAAGATAAGGGGTGGCAGTCTCTGTCTATTTGTCAATAACAGTTTGTAGCTGTCCATTTACCACCACAACCCGATGCTCGCACTCAAGGAGCTGTATAAAGCCATAAGCGCTCCTAGTGGCCGGGGACTTTAATGCAGGGAAACAAATCGGTTTGACCTAATTTCTACCATCATGTTACATGTGCAACAAGAGAGAAAAAAACCTCTAGACCACCATTGCTCTACACACAGAGACGCGTACAAAGCTCTCCTCGCCCTCCATTTGGCAAATCGGACCATAATTCTATCTTCCTCATTGCTGCTTAAAAGCTAAAACTAAAGCAGGAAGTACCAGTGACTTGCACCATACAGAGGTGGTCAGATGACGCAGATGCTAAGCTACAGGACTGTTTCGCTAGCACAGACTGGAATATGTTCCGGGACTCATCCGATGGCATTGAGGAGTATACCACATCAGTCACCAGCATCATCAATCAGTGCATCGATGACGTTGTCCCCACAGTGACCGTACGTACATACCACAACTAGAAGCCATGGATTACACTGAGCTAAAGGTCAGAGCTGCTGCTTTCAAGGAGCGGGACTCTAACCCAGACGCTTATAAGAAATCCAGGTATGCCTTCAGACGAACAATCAAACAGGCAAAGCGTAAATACAGGACATGGCATGGCTTGCAAACTATTACGGTCTACAAAGGGAAGCCCAGCCGCGAGCTGCCAAGTGACACAAGTCTACCAGACGAGCTAAATTACTTCTATGTGCGCTTCGAGGCAAGCAACACTGAAGCATGCATGAGAGCACTAGCTGTTCCGCACAACTGTTTGACCACGCTCGCCGTAGACAATGTGAGTGAGACCGTAAAACAGGTCAACATTCACAAGGCCGCAGGGCCAGACGGCTTACCAGGACGTGTACTCCCCGAGCATGCGGTGACCAACTGGCAAGTGTCTTCACTGACATTTTCAACCTCTCCCTTTTTATTTAATCTCACCTTTATTTAACCAGGTAGGCAAGTTGAGAACAAGTTCTCATTTACAACTGCGACCTGGCCAAGATAAAGCAAAGGAGTTCGACACATACAACAGAGTTACACATGGAGTAAAACAAACATACAGTCAATAATACAGTAGAAAAACAAATCTATATACAAAGTGTGCAAATGAGGTAAGATAACGAAGGTAAGGCAATAAATAGGCCATGGTGGCAAAGTAATTACAATATAGCATTTAACTACATAGGGAGTGGTGGGGCCCCACTCCCGACACTACCCGGTGAAATGCAAGGCGCCAAATTCAAAATCCAAAAGAATTATTAAACATTCATCAATATACAAGTGTTGCATAGTCATCAAAAGCTCTGCTTCTTGGCAATATCACAGCGTTGTCAGATTTCAAAAAGGCTTTACGGCGAAAGCACAACATTTGATTGTTTGAGGGTAGCACCTCCAATATTTCTGCATGAGCATAAATTCATAAACCATCGCGGTTCACACAAAACACATTTCACAGCGAAAACAAATCAATTACCTTTTGAAGAACTTCTGCTGAGGAATTCCCAAGTGTCCAACGAAGACAATCCATGGTTCTTTTGTTAGAAAAAGTCATTTATTATATCCATAAATCTCCGTTTGGTTGGCGCATTATGTTCAGAAAATCCAACGTCGAATCGCCCATTGAAACGTGAAGAGAACGCATTCAAATATACCTATAAACTTTTCCTAAACATATCAAATACCAGTTAAAATGCATCCTTAGCTATCCTTTTATGAATATTAGCGATAATATTTCACTCGGATGGTCACCTATACCTTATATAAGTAAAATAAAGTGGGGCGCGCGCCAGCCAGACTCGCGCCCGAGAAAACTTGTTGACATTTGAGGTCCCAATGCAATTTCCTGTACCTATTCGCCCTGCTTACTCCAATCTCTCTGAGTCTTTGTATATAGACTGTTGACATCTAGTGGAAGCCATAGGTACTGCAGTCTCAGTCCTGGTAACAAATGGATTCAATAGGGAGTGTGTCTAAGAGAGCCAAAGGTCACCAAAAAACGGATTTCCGGATTCTTTTTTTCTCTGGTTTTTGCCTGCTAAATGAGTTCTGTTATACTCACAGACATTATGTTAACACTTTTAGAAACTTCAGTGTTTCCTATCCAATAGTACTAATTATGTGCATATCCTATTTTCTGAGCCTGAATGGCAGGCATTTTGCTTTGGGCATGCCAGACTCTCCAAAACCGTCACCTCACCTGCCGCTCCCTAAGAAGTTAAACACTGGAGTGGTAGATGTGCAGTAGATGAATGTGCAATGTAGAAAAACTGGGGCGCAAAGGAGCAAGATAAATAAATAAGGTAGGGGATGAGGTAGTTGGTTGGGCTATTTACAGATGGGCTATATACAGGGTCAGGCATCTGTGAGCTGCTCTGACAGCTGGTGCTTAAAGCTGGTGAGGGAGATAAGTGTCTCCAGTTTCAGAGATTTTTGTAGTTCATTCCAGTCATTGGCAGCAGAGAACTGGAAGGAAAGTCGGCCAAAGGAGGAATTGGCTTTGGGGGTGACCAGTGAGATATACCTGCTGGAGCGCGTGCTATGGGTGGGTGCAGCTATGGTGACCAGCGAGCTGAGATAAGGCGGGGCTTTCCCTAGCAGGGACTTGTAGATGACCTGGAGCCAGTGGGTTTGGCGACGAGTGTGAAGCGAGGGCCAGCCAACGAGAGCGTACAGATCGCAGTGGTGGGTGGTATATGGGGCTTTGGTGACAAAACGGATGGCACTGTGTTAGACTGCATCCAATTTGTTGAGTAGAGTATTGGAGGCTATTTTATAAAATGACGTCACCGAATTCACGGATCGGTAGGATGGTCAGTTTTACCAGGGTATGTTTGGCAGTATGAGTGAAGGATGCTTTGTTGCGAAATATGAAGCCAATTCTAGATTTAATTTTGGATTGGAGATGTTTAATGTGAGTCTGGAAGGAGAGTTTACAGTCTAACCAGACACCTAGGTATTTGTAGTTGTCCACATAATCTAAGACAAAACCGTCCAGAGTAGTGATGCTGGACGGGCGGGCAGGTGTGGGCAGCGATCGGTTTAAGATAATGCATTTAGTTTTACTTGCGTTTAAAAGCAGTTGGAGGCCACGGAAGGAGAGTTGTATGGCATTGAAGCTCTGGAGGGTAGTTAACACAGTGTCCAAAGAAGGGCCAGAAGTATACAGAATGGTGTCGTCTGCGTAAAGGTGGATCAGAGACTCACCAGCGGCAAGAGCGACATTATTGATATATACAGAGAAGGGGAGTCAACCCAAGAATTGAACCCTGTGGCACCCATTCATATCGTCATACCGTCCTTTTCTCATGCCGGGATTTACAGTATTACCGGCTTAGTACACAAGGGCCCAAAAATGCAACAAAAGCCCATTTGGTGTCGATTACCAGAATGCTAACAAAATTAGCACAAGTAGTAGCACATTTTCATGGAGGCTGCTAGCTAAATATGCTAAGAGTGCAAACGAAAATAAACGAATTGCTAAAACTGCCAATCCAGCTCATAAAGTTATACATATATACAGTGGGGAAAAAAAGTATTTAGTCAGCCACCAATTGTGCAAGTTCTCTTGTTTGTATGTGACCAAATACTTATTTTCCACCATAATTTGCAAATAAATTCATAAAAAATCCTACAATGTGATTTTCTGGATTTGTTTTCCTCATTTTGTCTGTCATAGTTGAAGTGTACCTATGATGAAAATTACAGGCCTCATCTTTTTAAGTGAGAGAACTTGCACAATTGGTGGCTGACTAAATACTTTTTTTCCCCACTGTAGGTAGGAGCTTCCGAATATCATTTTTGGTGAGTTTGGACAATTGCAAGCGAATGCGAACAAGAGACATTGTGCAAATGAACAAAGTTTTGAAGCATGCTTGTCTGAAGGAAGAACAGTACTGGCTCTGGAGCAGCATGTGAATACGCCATGTCTGTGTGGAGTCTGGAGTCACTAGGGCAACGGGCCTGCCTGCTTGGCTCTGAAAAGATAGGGGTGGAGCAGAAGGCCCGAGAATGTTTTGTAAACGCAGATCAAAAATGCCTCTTATTGTAATTTCTGCTCGGCATCAGACAAAATTTGTGCTTCAGTTGCACTTCTCCACTCTGATGAGAATTCACAAATGGGCATTCTATCAGCAAACAGAGCTCTGACCAATGTGTAGCTACTTTTCTAGTTGTAGCCAGACTACTTTTAACGGTAAAATGCTAGATTAACTTTTAAGAAAAAACATTAGGAAATGTAGCTGACTACATTCTTTCTATGATAAACATTAGAAATATGATGGCCATGCATCATTTTTGTTAAAAATATCTTGCTTTTTCATTGTAAGCTCATTTACTTGTGTGGCTGCTAGACAAAAAGTGTTGCACTTTTGTTGTCATCTGATGAAAATGAAGCCATTTTCTACCGAATGTGTTGCACTAATGTATTTTCTGAGAAGGAAAACTAATTGCACATCCCTGATCACTATCTTGAATCAAAATAACTAAGGCTGTCAAACAATTAAAATAATGAATAGCAATGAATCACATTACATTCTGTAGTTAATTGCCATTAATCGCTAATTTTGTATTTGATCAAATTTGGTGCTAAATAAATCAGTGTTAAAAATCAGTGTATTGTGTTATAGGTATGTAGGGACTGAAGCACAACAAATATTCTGTATCAGAATGTTTTTAATAGCATATTCACCATAAATAAGTTAAGTCATAAAAAAAGTCCTGTATTTGTATTTATTATGGATCCACATTAACTGCTGCCAAAGCAGAACTTACTCTTCCTGGGGTCCAGCAAAATTAAGGCAGTTTATACAATTTTAAAACATTACAATACATTCACAGATTTCACAACACACTTTGTGCCCTCAGGCCCCTACTACACCACTACCACATACGTACATTACTAAATCCATGTGTATGTATAGTGCATATGTTATCGTATGTGTGTGTGTGTGTGTGTATGCATGTGTCTGTGCCATTATTTATTACAAGATTTAGTTGAGGTTTAGGGTTTAGTGAGTGTTTTGTTCCAAATGCAATGCTTTTAGTTTTCGAAATATTTAGGACTAACTTTTTCCTTGCCACCCACTCTGAAACTAACTGCAGCTCTTTGTTGAGTGCTGCAGTCATTTCAGTCGCTGTAGTAGCTGACGTGTATAGTGTTGAGTCATCTGCTTTACTCAAAGTCAGTGGCATGATGTTAGTAAAAATTTTCAAAAGCTAGGGGCCTAAGCAGCTACCCTGGGGAATTCCTGATTCTAACTGGATTAAATTTGATTGGCTTCCATTAAATAACACCCTCTGTGTTCTGTTAGACAATTAACTCTTTATCCACATTATAGCAGGGGGTGTAAAGCCATTACACATACGTTTTTCCAGCAGTAGACTATGATCAATAATGTCAAAAGCTGCACTGAAGTCTAAGACAGCCCCCACAATCATTTTATCATCAATTTCTCTGTCAATCATCAGTCAGCTGTGTAAGGGCTGTGCTTGTTGAGTGTCCTCCCCTATAAGCATGCTGAAATTCTGTTGTCAATTTGTTTACTGTAAAATAGCATTGTATTTGGTCAAACACAATTTTTTCCAGAAGTTTACTAAGGGTTGGTAACAGGCTGATTGGTTGGCTATTTGAGCCAGTAAAGCGGGCTTTATTATTCTTGGTAGCGGAATGACTTTAGCTTCCCTCCAGGCCTGAGGGCACATGCTCTCTAGATGTGGCAAATAGGAGTGGCAATATTGTCTGCTATTATCCTCAGTAATTTTCCATATACTAGGATGTTTGTTTGTTGCTGACACTAAGTTCGCTTATCTTGCCAGTGAAAAAGTCATTAAAGTCGTTTACTATATATATATATATATATATATATATATATACACACTTTATTTAACGACTCAAATACCAGTGGGTCGCTAGCGGGATCATCCCGACACTACCAGCTAAAACCTGTAGCGCCAGATTTAAAATCCGAAAATTTAATTATTAAACATCCAGCTATATACAAGTGTTCCATACTCATCAAAAGCTCTGTTTCTTGGCAATATCACAGCGTTGTCAGATTTCAAAAAGGCTTTACTGTAAAGCAGCACATTCATTTGTTTGAGGGTAGCACCTCACATATTTTCCAATAGCCATGTATCGATTAGCAATCATGGCACACACATAACACATTTCACAGCGAAAACAAAGTAATTACCTGTTGAAGAACTTCTGCTGAGGTCTTCCTAAGTGTCCAACGAAGACAATCCATGGTTCTTTTGTTAGAAAAAGTAACGTCTTTTATCCATAAATCCTCCATTTGGTTCATGCAAACGACAGCCTCCATTACTCTTTTGAAACGCGGCGCCAACTCGCTCAAATGTTACCTATAAACTTGTCCAAAAACAATCAAACATAGTTTTAAATGTATCCTTAGGAACCCTTTTACGTATATGTACTATTATAAATCAGCCGGAATATAAACTGAACGCTAAAAGCGATAAATAAGGCACAGCGCTTCTCATGCACGCCAAGACTCTGAAGAGTTTTCATAGCGTGGTCTCTGTTCCAAGCTGTTTATCAATGGCGAAATTCCCCAAGATGGAGTAAAACACCGTCTCGTGGTTGATGACATCATAAGGAAGCGACGTGCACTGAGTTCACATGCCTATATATGGTCATTTTGGATAGGGAGGGGCTCAAAAATGAGCAATGTGTCAAAATGACTTTTTTCAGGACAGAGATTCCTCAGGGTTTTGCCTGCCAAATGCGTTGTGATTGACGCACAGACAAATGGTTAACAGTTTTGGAAAATTCAGAGTGTTTCCTATCCAATGGTACTAAATATATGCATATCCCATTTTCTGGGCCTAAATGGGAGGCATTTTACTTTGGGCACGCCAGGCTCTCCAAAACAGTCAGTTTTTCTGCTGGAGCCGGTGAAGTTAACTAGGCAAGTCAGTTAAGATTTTTTCAATGTCTGCCTAGGAACAGTGGGTTAACTGCCTTGTGCAGGGGCAGAATGACAGATTTTTACCTTGTCAACTCTGGGATTTGATCTTGCAACCTTTTGGTTACTAGTTCAACGCTCTAACCACTAGGCTACCTGCCGCCCCGAGCGTTGGGCTTTGTGATGAATGAGCCATCTGATTCAATAAATGAATGAGCGGAGTTGGTTTTTTCCAACCAAATTTCATTTAAGGTGCCCCAAAGCTTTTTACTATCATTCTTTATATAATTTAATCTTTGTTTCATAGTGTAGTTTCTTTTTCTTTAGTTTAGTCACATGATTTCTTAATTTGAAGTACGTTTGTCAATCAGTTGTGCTGCCAGACTTAAATTGCCATACCTTTTGCCTCATCCCTCTCAACCAGACAATTTTTCAATTCCTCATCAATCCAAGGGGATTTAACAGTTTTCACAGTCATTTTCTTAATGGGTGTGTGCTTATTAGTAACTGGAATAAGTAGTTTCATAAATGCGTCAAGTTACACACTACAGACCAGCAAATATTATTTATCACTACATCCTATGGATTTGGATACTGCTTTAAAGCAAATATCTGCTGCGTTAGTAAACATGTGATCAATACATGTTGATGATTTAATTCCTGTGATGTTTGTAACTACCCTGGTAGGTTGACTGACCACCTGATCCAGGTTGCAGGCACTGGTTACAGTTTTAAAAAAAATCCTGAGTGGGCAGCTTGATGATAGCGAGTCAATATTTAAAAATCACCCAGAAAATATACTTCTCTGTTGATATCGCATACATATTCAAGCATTTCACACATATTATCCAGATACTGACTGTTAGCACTTGGTGGTCTATAGCAGCTTCCCACAAGAATGGACTTTAGGTGAGGCAGATGAACCTGTAGCCATATTACTTCAACAATATTTAACATTTGAGCTTTACAGGAATGTGGTTCTGAATATAGAGAGCCATACCGCCTCCGTTGGCATTTCTGTCTTTTCGGTAGATGTTATAACCATGTATTGCTACCACTGTATCAAAGGTATTATCTAAGTGAGCTTCAGAGATGGTCAGAATATGAATGTCATCTGTTACAAGCAAGTTATTGACTTCATGGACCTTGTTTCTTAGGCTACATATGTTAATATGGGCTATTTTTAGCACTTTTCAGGGTTGCTTGATTGTTTTTAATGCTTTACTGGGAAGCTTATCAGAGGTAGACTTACTCATGTTATTTACATTGGAGCTGATAGTGCAGGGTGAGCTGTATAAAGTGGTCTTCCTTCTACTGCACACCGCCTCAGTGCAAACAGCGTAACTCTGGTTTTTAGGCTCATGATTACTACTTTCAATAGATGTAGGATAAACAGATGCATTCGGTGCAATTAGGGGTACATAAGTTAAATGACTTACATTGTGTTTGCCAATGGCCCTAAGATCATGTACATTTGTTGCAGCATTATGACGACTCATTGTCACAATGGTAGGGATTAACTGAGCTGGTCCTGGATCATTTAACAGGCCTCCAGTAACTTACTAATGCTCTCTCATAAATTCTCTCACCCACCCACAGAGTTAAAGCTTCAGCCATTCCAAATGATTGTTCTCCCAATTACTGATTGGAGGGTTGGCTATAAGAAAAAAAGAACTGGCTTAATGGATACTAAGAACAAAGATAATAAACCTGTCCAACAATGTCATGAATTCCACAGAACATAAACCTGTGACCATATGCTTAAGTCGTCCTTCTATTTCCTTTTACCAAATCAGTTGCAAAGACAAACAAGCCTGTTGACAATTTCAGGTAATAAAGCTGCCATCCTATTTTGTATGCTATGTCCAGAGAGTGAAAACAACCTCTCACACGGTACTGATCTGGCAGGCGTTTCCAGGTACCTTTGTGCAATGCAGGCCAGCCTGGTGTGAGCCCATGCATGCTGTGACAACCACTGTAGTGGACAGACCATGTTGATGCTGGGCTCTGCTTTGTAACGCTCCACACATTTCTCAATGGACACCTCTTCATCAGAGTCACACTCAAAAGAACTCAAAAAGGGCAGCTTTCTTCTTTGGTGGCTCTGATTCTGTTGCTTTATCAGGTTGCTGTACAGGCCTCTCTTCTTTCAGAAAGTCGCTGACCAAAGCCCACACTACACCACTCTCAGGTCTGGGAAGGCACCTCAGGTCCTTAAACCTTGGGTCGAGTGCTGTGGCGATCATCAGCCATGTGAGGTTGGTGTTTACCTTGCGTTTCTCCAGGTCTGTGGGGAATGTTAGCTTGAATCTTACCATGTACGCAGGGTCATCATCGGAGCTCTCCATCACCCGAAGGAGATGACACAAAGCAGGCAACACCACTGAGCAGGAAATGTATTTCTCTCCTCCCAGAAGTTCAGTCAAGTACTTGCAGTGAAAGATAATTCAAAATCACTTCAGTCAATTGTGAGTCTCTCTCACACACACTAAATCTTATTATAACACTAATAGTGAGATAAAGAAGATTACCTGCAGGGCTCCAAGTAGTGAATCCAGCTTCTGCAGTTTCTCTAGTTCAGCTGTGGTTTGAATGGTGATGTTAGTTTTCTGTTGGGCCAGAGCATCTCTCAGTGGTTGTTGGTTTCTGTGGACACACTTTACCACTTCCAGAGTGGAATTTCATCTTGTGCAAGTGACTCCTTTAGCCCATTTGCAACTTGCTGTTGTCCTAGCTCTGCAGCGTTTGGTGGGCTGCTTGAAATGCCCAACAATTTTTCGGCATTTGGCAAGGGCATTGTCAAACCCTCTGTTCTGTAGGGACACTGTGATGGACCTTTGGAGACTGTGCAGGGTAGAGGGCAGGTGTTCAAAAGGCAGATGTCTCGCAGCTGCAATCATGTTCCGTGCACTGCCTGTGCAAAGTGTGGTAACTTTGTTTTTAAATGTTCAACTGCTTTGCTAGATCCACAAAATGCTCACTGCATGTTTCAGCATTGTGCCACTTATGTCATCATTATGGACAGAGCGTGTGAATGCAGTTTACAGTTTATCTCTTGGGGTGCGCAGTATCCAAGGCAGTTGTGGTTACTGACCGAAGTCCAGTGGTCTCCCGTGTGAGCAACAGCCGTTGCATGTTTCAACAACTCCTCTTTCGTAGCCCTCTCGCTTCATACAGCTTGTGTATTCTTGTAATGACAGTGGCTCTCGAGGGTAACTCATGTGTTAAGTCGTTCGATGCGATCCGAATGATATCCCTCAAGCCTTCATCCTCCACAATGTGGTCTGGCCTGCAAGCTGTAGCTATCCACTTGTCTATTGCTTGTGTTAGCATGCTGCTCGTCGACTTGTCCATAGGCCTTCCGCTCGCTCTTCTAGCTTAGCCTGACGAAGATGTCCTCCATTGCTACTAGTAACGTTACTTGTATTGCCGGTGTCAAAAGTATGTTTCGCTTGTAAATGATAACGAAGACTCAATGTACTTTGGTGATAAATTCATCCTGTTCCCAGTTCAATAATTGCACCCGCATCTCTTTATATGGATGGCTGAGTTTGTGCAGCTTCATAATGTAAAATAATGTGACGAGTGAACTGAAGAATGCCATCTGCTTTATATCCTAACGTATTGCACAAGTTGACTGCAGGCAAAAGTATGTGGACATGTCGAACATCTCATTCCAAAATCATGGGCATTAATATAGAGTTGGTCCCCCATTTCTGCTATAACAGCCTCCACTCTTCTGGGAAGGCTTTCCACTAGATGTTGGAACATTGCTTCAGGGATTTGCTTCCATTCAGTCACAAGAGCATTAATGAGGTTGGGCAATGATGTTGGGCGATAAGGCCTGGCTCGCAGTCGGCGTTCCAATTCATCCCAAAGGTGTTTGATGAGGTTGAGGTCCGGGCTCTGTGCAGGCCAGTCAAGTTCTTCCACACCGATCACAAAAAACATTTCTGTATGGACGTTGCTTTGTGCAACGGGGGCATTGTCATGCTGAAACAGGAAAGGGCCATCCCCAAACTGTTGCCATAAAGTCGGAAGCGCATAATCGTCTAGAATGTCATTGTATGCTGTAGCGTTAAGATTTCCCTTCACTGGAACTAAGGGGCCTAGCCTGAACCATGAGCTACAGCCCCAGACCTTTTTTCATCCACCAAAGTTGGCACTATGCATTGGGGCAGGTAGCGTTCTCCTGGCAGCTGCCAAACCCATTAGTCCGTCGAACTGCCAGATGGTGAAGTGTGATTAATCACTCCAGAAAACACGTGTCCACTGCTCCAGAGTCCAATGGCGGCGAGCTTTACCATTCCAGCTGATGCTTGCCATCGCACATGGAGATCTTCGGCTTGTGTGCGGCTACACGGCCATGGAAACCCATTTCATGAAGTTCCTGATGAACAGTTCTTGTGCTGACGTTTCTTTCAGAGGCAGTTTGGAACTCGGTAGCGAGTGTTGCAAACAAGGACAGACAATTTTTACGCGCTACACGCTTCAGCACTCGGTGGTCCCGTTCTGTGAGCTTGTGTGGCCCACCACTTTGCGGCTGAGCCGTGGTGCTCCTAGCAGTTCCACTTCACAATAACAGCACTTACAGTTGACCGGGGCAGGTCTAACAGGTCAGAAATTTGACGAACCGACTTGTTGGAGAGGTGGCATCCTATGACGGAGCTCTTCAGTAAGACCATTCTACAGCCAATGTTTGTCTACGGAGATTGCATGGCTGTGTGCTCTATTTTGTATAGAAAACCTGTCAGCAATGGGTGTGGCTGAAATAGCATAATCCACTCATTTGAAGGGGTGTCCACATACTTTTGTATATATAGTGCAAGGTCCTCTCTTACAAAGAACAGAACACGTTTATGAACAAAAATGGACACTCCTCCACTTACTATTGTATTCTACAGTCGTGAACAGTATAATAAGGAGACATGTCATAAAGCATGGTTGTCTCTAGTCAACCATGTTTCTGAAAGGGCAACAATGGAAAATTCATGATTGAAAGATGACAGATAATGAACAAGGTGGTAATTTTTAGGAAGACTGCGAAGGTTCAAATGAAAGGTAGAAAATAAACTTGTCTTGGAATTAGATAAACTACTACAGGTTGTTAAATTGCTAACCATTTTAGTAATCACAAGTGATAGACAAATCTCTGTCAAATTTCAGATTTTTTTTATCTGGATCAAATTAATAATTAACCGCAGCTGTCTAGGCCACTTACTTTTTTTCAATCTTTACTTGAGTAAAGACAGTGTGGCTATGTATGTGGATGACTCAACACTATACACGTCAGCTACCACAGCGACAGAAATCACTGCAACACTTAACTTCTTAGGGAGCAGCTCCCAAGGTGATGGTTTTGGAGAGCCTGGCGTGCCCAAAGTAAAATGCCTCCCACTCAGGCCCAGAAAATAGGATATGCACATAATTAGTACTATTGGATAGGAAACACTCTGAAGTTTCTAAGAGTGTTAAAATTTTGTCTGTGAGTATAACAGAACGGATATGGCAGGCGAAAACCCGAGGAATGTCTGTCCTGGAAAAAGTGATTTTGACACATTGCCTCATTTTGAACCCCTCCCTTATGAAAATGCCCATATAAGGGTGTAAGATTTCAGTACCTATTGCTTCAACTGGATGTCAACAGTCTCTAGACAGTGTTTTGATTCTATTTAGTTGATCTGGATGGTAATAGAAGAAGAATTAGGAAGTGGTCACAAGAAGTAAACAGAAGAGGATGCGCGTTCACAGGCTTGCGCGCGCTGTGGTTTTTTCCTTTCCTATCGCCCAGTTTATATTCCGGTTGAAATATTATACTAAATATACATAAGTGTTCCTAAGGATACATTATCAATGATGTTTGATTGTTCTTGGACAAGTTTATAGGTATAGTTTCAACGAGTTCTCTCTCTTTTGAATGGTGTACAACACTTATATTTTCATTAATATTTAATATTACCATTTTTGTAATTTGAATTTGGCGCCTCTGGATGTTGTCGTAGCGGTCCACCTAGTCCAAACAGGTTAACTATGTTAATTAGCAAAAGCTTTGTGCATTAAGAAAATAGGCGCCCGTCTCAAATAGAAACCTGTCTCTAATAAGCGACTGTGGTGTTTTATGGAATATACAGTGGGGGAAAAAAGTATTTAGTCAGCCACCAATTGTGCAAGTTCTCTCACTTAAAAAGATGAGAGGCCTGTAATTTTCATCATAGGTACACTTCAACTATGACAGACAAAATGAGGAAAACAAATCCAGAAAATCACATTGTAGGATTTATGAATTTATTTGCAAATTATGGTGGAAAATAAGTATTTGGTCAATAACAAAAGTTTATCTCAATACTTTGTTATATACCCTTTGTTGGCAATGACAGAGGTCAAACGTTTTCTGTAAGTCTTCACAAGGTTTTCACACACTGTTGCTGGTATTTTGGCCCATTCCTCCATGCAGATCTCCTCTAGAGCAGTGATGTTTTGGGGCTGTCGCTGGGCAACACGGACTTTCAACTCCCTCCAAAGATTTTCTATGGGGTTGAGATCTGGAGACTGGCTAGGCCACTCCAGGACCTTGAAATGCTTCTTCTGAAGCCACTCCTTCGTTGCGGCGGTGTGTTTGGGATCATTGTCATGCTGAAAGACCCAGCCACGTTTCATCTTCAATGCCCTTGCTGATGGAAGGAGGTTTTCACTAAAAATCTCACGATACATGACCCCATTCATTCTTTCCTTTACACGGATCAGTCGTCCTGGTCCCTTTGCAGAAAAACAGCCCCAAAGCATGATGTTTCCACCCCCATGCTTCACAGTAGGTATGGTGTTCTTTGGATGCAACTCAGCATTCTTTGTCCTCCAAACACGACGAGTTGAGTTTTTACCAAAAGGTTCTATTTTGGTTTCATCTGACATTCTCCCAATCCTCATCTGGATCATCCAAATGCTCTCTAGCAAACTTTAGACGGGCCTGAACATGTACTGGCTTAAGCAGGGGACACGTCTGGCACTGCAGGATTTGAGTCCCTGGCGGCGTAGTGTGTTACTGATGGTAGGCTTTGTTACTTTGGTCCCAGCTCTCTGCAGGTCATTCACTAGGTCCCCGTGTGGTTCTGGGATTTTTGCTCACCGTTCTTGTGATCATTTTGACCCCACGGGTGAGATCTTGCGTGGAGCCCCAGATCGAGGAAGATTATCAGTGGTCTTGTATGTCTTCCATTTCCTAATAATTGCTCCCACAGTTGATTTCTTCAAACCAAGCTGCTTACCTATTGCAGATTCAGTCTTCCCAACCTGGTGCAGGTCTACAATTTTGTTTCTGGTGTCCTTTGACAGCTCTTTGGTCTTGGCCATAGTGGAGTTTGGAGTGTGACTGTTTGAGGTTGTGGACAGGTGTCTTTTATACTGATAACAAGTTCAAACAGGTGCCATTAATACAGGTAATGAGTGGAGGACAGAGGAGCCTCTTAAAGAAGAAGTTACAGGTCTGTGAGAGCCAGAAATCTTGCTTGTTTGTATGTGACCAAATACTTATTTTCCACCATAATTTGCAAATAAATTCATAAAAATCCTACAATGTGATTTTCTGGATTTTTTTTCCTCATTTTGTCTGTCATAGTTGAAGTGTACCTATGATGAAAATTACAGGCCTCTCTCATCTTTTTAAGTGAGAGAACTTGCACAATTGGTGGCTGACTAAATACTTTTTTTCCCCCCACTGTAAATATGTAAAGTGTAATTGTTGTTTATTGATCCAGCAAAATTAAGGCTTTTTATACAATTTGCCCTCAGGCCTCTACTCCACCACTACCACATATCTACAGTACTAAATTCATGTGAATGCATGTGTCTGTGCCTGTTTGTGTTGCTTCACAGTCCCATAATTAGGTTTTTTATCTGTTTTTTAAATCTAATTTTACTGCTTGCATCGGTTACTTGATGTGGAATAGAGTTCCATGTAGTCATGGCTCTATGTAGTACTATGCGCCTCCCATAGTCTGTTCTGGACTTGGGGACTGTGAAGAGACCTCTTGTGGGTTATGCAGGACTCATCTGCAAAAGAGACTGTGGTCTCAGCATGACCCCATGCTTGAATAAAAGTTCAATTAAAATGGTTTCCTCCATCAGGTAACAAAACATTTAGTGAAATGTTTTCCCATTGAGTGAGAAGGAAGTAGCCACGCATTTTATGAGCACATGGCTGAAAGGGAAGTGGTAGGGACATTTCAGGCCTGCTCTTCTTTAACTCCATTCTTGTTGGACTATCCCAATTGTTTGGGAATGGATTGATTTCACAACTGAAGTACTGAGACTGTGAAGGGAAATGTTCCTTGTGGGAATTCACACATCTAGGTCAATATGAATGTGGTTTCCATTCCATGCTATCAGACCCTGATATGAGGAGCCATTCTCAGCCTGTTCTCACACCTGCAGATGGGCAGGTCATGTAACTTGTAATAACTTTTTTTTTTTTTGTATAAATATTATCCACTTCATTCATGATTTTAATATTAAACACACAGTTCTCAATGCAAAATAATTTCCATGTGCTTTTTGACTGTGTTTAACTTGTTAGGGATACAATCCCGTGAACGGGATCGATTTTGACAACATCCGGTGAAATGCACAGCGCCAAATTCAAATTACAAAAATACTCATTTTAAACATTCATGAAAATACAAGTGTTGCACACTGTTCAAAAGCTTAGCATCTTGTTAATCTAACAGCGTTGTCAGATTTCAAAAGGCTTTACGTCGAAAGCAGAACATTTGATTGTCTGAGGACAGCGCCCCGCACAAATATTCAATTAGCATAATAACATAACTAGCAGAGGTGTCACAAAACTCAAAAATAGCAATAAAATAAATTGCTTACCTTTGAAGATCTTCATCTGATGGCATACCCAAGTGTCCCAGCTACACAATAAATTGTCCTTTTGTTCGATAAAGTCCCTCTTTATATCCATAAAGCTCCATTTGGTTGGCGCGTTTTGTTCAGTAATCAACCTGCCCAAAGGCGTTCATCCATGCAGACAAACAATACCCCAAAAGTACCGGTAAAGTTCGTCGAAACAAGTCAAACAGCGTTTCTAATCAATACTCAGATACCCTAAAATGAATATAAACTATAATATTTCAGACGGAATATAGCCTGTTGAATAGAAGAGAAAAAGAGCTAAGAGCGTGCTGACTGTTACGCGCTCAATCCATAAAAGAGCACTTGACGACACCTCAGGAAGAACATCTCTTACTCCATGGTTATTCAAGATAAAAGGTTGAAACCTTTTCTAAAGACTGTTGACCGCTAGTGGAAGCCATAGGAACTGCAATCTGGGAGCTAAAATACCCAGCTTTGAATAGGATGCCAATTGACAACAGTGTGACATGACAGATTCAGATTTTCCGGATGGATTTTCCTCAGGTTTTCACCTGCCAAATCAGTTCTGTTATACTCACAGACATTATTTTAACAGTTTTAGAGTGTTTTCTATCCAAAACTACAAATTATGTGCATATTCTAGTTTCTGGGCCTGAGTACCAGGCATTTTACTTAGGGCACACCAGACTCTCCGAACACTGACCCGGGCCTCGAACAGGTTAAAGTAATAACCAAATTAGAATTCACTATGAATTGTCATGGTAGAGTAGCGTCATCTAGTGTTATAAACTGAAATGACTAAACGTTACCTTGATACGTTCAATGTCTGGAAGACAAAATGTAGACTAACGACACTAATGTGAAGAATTTGTACATCATATTTATTCAAGCTTCTCCATGGAATCCATTATTGAGAAATACCATCAAAATTATTTTAGCATTTCATTGGAGCATTTCAAAGCAAGGTGATCAGCACATCTTTGCTGCAGGTTTTGTGTTGATGGACTGAATGAGTTTATAGACAATGCCTGGGTCTATTGGAGATCAAATGAGAAGCATGTCTACTTACCAACAGCTCTGAAGAGACATGCTCCATCCTCTTTCATTTTTTTTATGACGAATCCTTTCTTTTCCCCAAGCGCTTTCTCAAACCAGTGCTCCTGCTAAGAGAAATAGAAAACCTGTCATTTAATGCAGTGGGTTATAAAGGCAGGCCTAGCCTATAGGATGCAACATTACATTACTGTCTCAAGTGAGCCACGACCTTCCAAGAGAGCTGAATTAGGCTACTTAAATTATGTTAGTTTTAGCTACACATTTGTTTACAAAGTCTCCAATTAAATTTTCCGTTCCCATTAAAGCACTCCCGAGTGGCGCAGCGTTCTAAGGCACTGCATCTCAGCGCAAGAGGCATCACTACAGTTGATGGTTCGAATCCAGGCTGTATCACATTCGGCTGTGATTGGGAGTCTTATAGGGCGGCACAGAATTGGTTTGGCCGGGGTAGGCCGTCACTGTAAATAAGAATTTGTTCTTAACTTGTTAGGGAGTGGAAGCTGAGGGGTCGGTTTTGGAGAGTCTGGCGTGCCCAAAGTAAAATGCTTGCCACTCAGGCTCAGAAAATAGGATATGCACATAATTAGTACTATTGGATAGGAAACACTGAGGTTTCCAAAAGTGTTATCATTTTGTCTGTGAGTGTAACAGAAGTCATTTGGCAGGCAAAAACCAGAGAAAATTCCATCCAGAAATCTCATTCCTTGTGGCTTATAGCTCACTTTGAGACAGTGCCTTTAGAAAAGTCTTTATACCAGGACACTGAATGTAGTACCTATTGCTTCCACTGGATGTCAGCAGTGTATAGGTAAAGTTTAATGGAAATCGGAACTAGTGTGTTCTATTGGGAGAAGTTTTAGTCGAGGGAGCTATTTTTCAGTTGCACGTTTTTGGGCGCATGTTTGGCTGAGCGGTCCACTTTATTTGACTTATATAACGTTTAGGTGACCATCCATCCAATCCACTTTTATTCATAAAAGATAAGCTAAGGAAGCATTTTAATTGGTTTTTGTTTTGTTGAGGGAAAGTTTATAGGTATAGTTGAACGCGTTCTCGTTACATTGGATTTTCTGAACAGAAGGTGCCAACCAAATGGAGATTTAAGGATATAATAAATTACTTTTTCTAACCAAATACCCATGGATTGTCTTCGTTGGACACTTAGGAAGCCCTCTGCAGAAGTTCTACAAAAGGTAAGGCACAGGTTTTCCCTGTGAAATGCATTTTCTATCGACCGCGCTGGCTAAAGATTTCATGGTTATGGAAAATATGTGAGGTGCTACCCTCAAACAATCAAATGTAGTGCTTTCGCCGTAAAGCCTTTTTGAAATCC
Source organism: Brachymystax lenok tsinlingensis (assembly GCA_030435695.1). Classification (NCBI taxonomy): domain Eukaryota; kingdom Metazoa; phylum Chordata; class Actinopteri; order Salmoniformes; family Salmonidae; genus Brachymystax; species Brachymystax lenok. The sequence goes on along the minus strand of CM059802.1, from coordinate 43,174,563 downwards.
GACAACGCTGTGATATTGCCAAGAAGCAGAGCTTTTGATGAGTATGAAACACTTGTATATTGGTGCATTTTTAATAATTCAATTTTGGAATTTTGTCTTGCATTTCACCTGGTAGTGTCGGGAGTGGGGCGCTAACGCCCCGGCACTCCCTGAGAGGTTAAAGGTCTTACTCACATCGGCTGCAGAGATCAGATCACACAGTCATCCGGAACAGCTGAAGCTCTCATGCATGTTTCAGTGTTACTTGCATAGAAGTAATTTAACTTGTCTGGTTGGTTCGCGTCACTGGACAGCTCTCAGTGTCGGAGCAGGTGTAGTACGATTCAATCTTAGTCGTGTATTGGCGCTATGCCTGTATGATGGTTCATCGGAGGGCATAGCGCGATTTCTTATAAGCTTCTGGGTTAGAGTCCCGCTCCTTGAAAGCGGAAGCTCTACCCTTTAGCTCAGTGCGGATGTTGCCTGTAATCCATGGCTAGTTGGGTTATGTACGTACAGTCACTGTGGGGACGACGTCAACAATGCACTTATTGATGGAGCCATTGACTTATGTGGTGTACTCTTCAATGCCATCGGAAGAATCCCGGAACATATTACAGTCTGTGCTAGCAAACAGTCCTGTAGCTTAGCATCTGCTTCATCTTCATCTTTTTCACTGGTGCCTCATACTCAAATGTTTTGCTTTAAGCAGGAATCATGAGATGATGAAAACTCTCAAGGTAGATAGTGTGGGCTTACAGCTTATCATGAGATAGGCTAGCAAAACCTTGAGAGTTCCTTTGATATTGTGCACCAGCTGTTTACAAATTTACATAGACCCCCACCCCTTGTCTTCCCAGAGGCTGCTGTTCTATCCTGTTCTAACTTGCCAGCTGTATGATGTTCATGTCGTCGTTCAGCCATGACTCTGTGAAACATAAGATATCACAGTTTTTAATTTCCTTTTGGTAGTTTAATCTTGCTCGTAGGTCATAGATTTTATTTTCCAATGATTGCATGTTTGCCAATAGAACGGATGGAAGTGGGGTTTAACTCGCTTGCCTACAAATTCTCCGAAGGCAGCCCAACCTCCGCCCCCATTTTGAGTGTTTTTCTCCTGGTTAGGCTATATTCGGCAGGTAGCGTAGTGGTTAGAGAGTTGGACTTGTAACCGGAAGGTTGCAAGGTCGAATCCCCGAGCAGACAAGGTAAACATCTGTCGTTCTGCCCCTGAACAGGGCAGTTAACCCACTGTTCCCCGGGGCACCGAAGACGTGGATGTCGATTAAGGCAGCCCCCTCTCTGATTCAGAGGGGTTGGGATAAATGCGGAAGACACATTTCAGTTGAAGGCATTCAGTTGTACAACTGACTATGTATTCCCCTTTCCCTATTGATCTCTGATGCTCTCTTTCGTTCTTTGTGTGTCTTAATTTTTAACTGCAGTGCTTAAAGCATCAGACAAGCTCAGTAACCTACGTATAAACTCAGCAAAAAAAAAGAAACGGCCCCTTTTCAGGTACAAAAGTATCTATATCCACAGTAAAACGAGTCCTATATCAACATAACCTGAAAGGCCGCTCAGCAAGGAAGAAGCCACTGCTCCAAAACTGCCATAAAAAAAGCCAGACTTCAGTTTGCAACTGCACATGGGGACATTGTTGAAGCAACGTCTCAAAACATCAGTCAGGAAGTTAAAGCTTGGTCGCAAATGGGTCTTCCAAATGGACAATGACCCCAAGCATACTTCCAAAGTTGTGGAAAAATGGCTTAAGGACAACAAAGTCAAGGTATTGGAGTGGCCATCACAAAGCCCTGACCTCAATCCTACGAAAATTTGTGGGCAGAACTAAAAAAGGGTGTGCGAGCAAGGAGGCCTACAAACCTGACTCAGTTACACCAGCTCTGTCAGGAGGAATGGGCCAAAATTCACCCGACTTACTGTGGGAAGCTTGTGGAAGGCTACCCAAAATGTTTGACCCAAGTTAAACAAATTAAAGGCAATGCTAGCAAATACTAATTGGGAATGTGATGAAAGAAATAAAAGTTGAAATAATCATTCTCTCTACTATTATTCTTCTGACATTTCACATTCTTAAAATAAAGTGGTGATCATAACTGACCTAAGACAGGGTATTTTTACTAGGATTAAATGTCAGGAATTGTGAAAAACTGAGTTACAACTTAACCAAATACATTTTATGTAAACTTCAACTGTATCACTCCAACGTTAATTGCTAACTTGTAATTACTTCGTTACTATGGCCTATTTATTGCCTTACCTCCTTACGCCATTTTCACACACTGTATATAGACTTGTTCTATTGTGTAATTGACTGTGTTTGTTTCATGTGGGTGAACTTATTTCAGGATTTATTTCAAATTTGTAGCTTAGCTTTGTAGCTGTTTGTGTCGCACTGCTTTGCTTTATCTTGGCCAGGACGCAGTTGTAAATGAGAACTTGTTCTCAACTGGCCTGCCTGGTTAAATAAAGGTGAAATAAAAAAATAAAAAATCTCATGATAAGCTGTAGACCACATTATTTCCCAAGTTTTCATCTATATTTTTCGTAGCTGTCTACATACCACCACAAACTGAGGCTGGCACAAAGACCGCACTCAATGAGCTTTATACGGCCATAAGCAAACAGAAAAAAGGCGGCGCTCTTAGTGGCCGGGGGACTTTAACCTCTCAGGGATTGCTGGGGCGCTAGCGGGCTGCTCCCGACACTACCAGGTGAAATGTAAGGCGCCAAATTCAAAATCCAAAAGTTGAATTATTAAACATCCACCAATATACAAGTGTTCCATACTCATCAAAAGCTCTGTTTCTTGGCAATATCACAGCGTTGTCAGATTTCAAAAAGGCTTTACGGCAAAAGCAGCACATTTGATTGTTTGAGGGTAGCACCTCACATATTTTTCCCATAGCCATGAATCGATTAGCCATCACGGCACACACAACACATTTCACAGCGAAAACAAATCAATTACCTGTTGAAGCTGAGGTCATCCTAAGTGTCCAACGAAGACAATCCATGGTTCTTTTGTTGGAAAAAGTAATGTATTTTATCCATAAATCTCCATTTGGTTCACGCGTTATAATCAGAAACGACAGCCTCCACTCCATTGGAACATGACGCAAACTCGTTCATCTTATACCTATAAACTTGTCCAAGAACAATCAAACATAGTTTTAAATGTATCCTTAGGAACACTTTTACGTATATTTACTATTATAAATCAACCGGAATATAAACTGATCGATAAAGACAGTAAAAAAGACACAGCGCTCCTTGTCGGGAACGCGCACTGGGTACTGTTGACATAAAAAGTACACTTCCTGGTTTGCTCTTCTTTACACTGTCTCGAGACTGTTGACATCTAAAAAAAGCGATGGGTACTGCATTCATATGCCCTTATATGGTCATTTTCATGAGGGAGGGGTTCCAAATGAGCAATGTGTCAAAATCACTTTTTCCAGGACAGAAATTCCTCGGGGTTTCGCCTGCCATATGCGTTCTATTCTATCTTCCTGATTCCTGCTTACAAACAAAAACTAAAGCAGGAAGCACCAGTGACTCGGTCAATAAGAAAGTGGTCAGATGAAGCAGATGCTAAGCTACAGGACTGTTTTGCTAGCACAGACTGGAATATGTTCCGGGGTTCTTCCGATGTCATTGAGGAGTACACAACATCAGTCATTGGCTCCATCAATAAGTGCATCGATGACGTAGTCCCCACAGTGACCGTACGTACATACGCCAACCAGAAGCCATGGATTACAGGCAACATCGTACTGAGCTAAATGGTAAAGCTGTTGGGCTTCCAGTATGGCGCAGAGCTGATCAGTCACATCTTTTTAGCTAAGCTACAAATTTTAAATAAATCCTGAAATAAGTTCACCCTTGAAAAAGGCAGAAATTGTTTAATAGCTTCTGAAACCCACCATGCCGACAAAGAAAAAAGTCACACCAAAAAGCCAGACTTAACGAGTGAAAGTTTAGAATCTTTGGACGAAGGCGCCGTGCTAGCTACATGTGCTAGTGGTGGAAGCAGGACTGAGGCAAACACGTGCAGCGCCGTTAGCTCTGAAGATGTCCTCAAGGCCATCAAAGATATGAAGGCAGGATTCTCTATCAAATTCAAAAAGGTACTGTCTGCAGTGGACAACATTAAAAAGGAAGTCAAAGAATGTGCTGTGAAAATTTCAGGCTGAGGTACGCATCTCTGGAACCGAAGAGAACATTAAAGCCCTGCAGGCAACAACCACTGCTTGAGGAAAAGGTATAAATCGCTTACCTTTAAAACTAGGAGGGCCACAGCAGGAGATCGAACTTGAGACTAGTACATCTCCCCCGAAGGCGCTGAGGGGAGCGATGCTTGCTCTTTCCTAGAGCGGTGGCTTCCCGAGGCTCTGGAGATGGAGCCACTCCGGCTCTCCTTTGATAATTGAGAGAGTTCATCGGATTTGTCCCACAATCCGACCCCAACGCACCCCCCCCGAGGGCTCTGATAATGAAGTTCCTAAAACATTAAAATAAGATGCGCGTGGTGAATGCAGCCAGGCGAAAGGGAGAGTACTCTACAAGAATCATCAAGTTATGTTCTTCCCAGATCTCTCCATGGAAGTTCACAAGCAGCAGAAATGCTTTGACAGTGTCAAGCAGCGGCTACGGGCTAAGGCTATCCGGTATGGAATCATCTTTCCAGCGCGACTGAGGGTCTCCCACGGCGATCGTTCCTACATTTTTTAAACACCAGCCGAGGCGGAGCAGTTTCTTGAGATCTAGGCAGAGGTGTGGAAGCAGAGCAACGCTGAAGAAGAGGCAATAGCAACGTAGAGTTGAACTTTTGGAAATTTTTCCAACTGATGCTTTCGGTTTTGTCTAAACAGGTATATAAAGTTTGAGAAGGTTCACTGTTATAATTTATCTAGTAACATTATAGCACTGTCTATTGAACTATAATAACATGGCCAGTTTATAAGTAGGCCTTATTATAATTGTATGTACCATGAAACTTTTTGTTGTTGTATTTAGGCCTATATGAGGCTAGATCGCGGTGGTCTCACTCCTGGTATTTTGTTTGGTTCTTTGTTAAATTGTGAACACAATCTTGTGTAATGACAAGTGGCTGGGCAGAAGGTGTACAGAGGGGAAAGAAAAGAAAACGCAGAGGCGGCTCCTCACGTGTGTGTGTGGATCTGTTGAGCACCTTATACAGAGCGTCACTGAGAAGGGGAGGTCTGTTAGAGACTTTGGGGTAAGAGGGTTAATCACACATTCATGGTTGACTGTTAGGCATGTGTTTTTGTACAATGATGTGCTTTAAAGAGTCATGTGTTTTTGTTTAAGATGGTAACAGAGGTCTATTGGTATTATTATACCTTTATTTCAACAAGGAACACAGACGGAGACCAAGGGCTCTTTTACAGCTGGGCCCTGCGTTTACATGTTTACACATACAGTTTAGGTACAATGATGAAGAAATTACACAAGACAAAAAAACTATCACAGATAACACAAAAAAATACAACAGCAGACTATTACATTTCCCTAATAGCATTACTACCCAAAGCAGTTACAAGCAATACAAAAATAAAAATCCTCCAATAAATGTTTAACATGGGCAAGGGGGACAAGAGTCTCAAGTTTAAGTTTAGTCTGCAGGCTATTCCATAAGCAAGGAGCGTAAAGGGAAAAGGCAGCCATACCCAACTCTGTCGAGATTGCAGGGGCCTCAAGTGTAATCCATGCTTGAGACCTGGTTTTATGAATTATAATGATAATGTTCATTAAGTGATGTTGTTCTCGTCTCATGGATAGCAAAGTCCAACCCACATTTTGATATAAAACACAGTGGTGAGTTCTGTAGCTAGCACCCGTAATAAACCTAAGTGCGCAACGATAAGTAGCATCCAGCGGTTTAAGTGTGGATGCCTTAGCATTCATGTTCATCACCTCCCTTGAGGAGTGGTAAAACAAAAGCTGTTTCCAAGCTTAAGGAATCTTTCCTACGACTAATGATTGAAGATGTGCGCCACTGCACTAGCAATGGTAGGTGACGCACACTTGAGTAAATATGGATCTAGATTGTCAGCGCCTAACGAATTCTTTGAATCTATAGAAGATAGTGCAGATAAAAACTAATCTTCTGTGACTTTTTGAAACTTAAAAACCGGCTTGCTGTTTTCCACATCAGCTGCGGGCCGAGGGGCTGAAACAATAGACCGGTCAGGATCATATTGGCAATTTTTTCTTTCAAAAAGAAAACCAGCAGAAATAAAGTGCTTATTAAAAACATCACATGGGCAAGGGGGATCTGGGATCACTGGCAGGGACGTCGATTCAATTATTTGATTTCCATTTATACTCAACAAAAATATAAAACGCAACATGTAAAGTGTTGGTCCCATGTTTCATGACCTGAAATAAAATATCACAAACATTTTCCATATGCACAAAAAAAGCGTATTTCTCAAATTATGTGCACAAATTTGTTTACATCCCTGTTAGTTAGCATTTCTCCTTTGCCAAGGTAATCCATCCACCTGACAGGTGTTGCATATCAAGAAGCTGATTAAACAGCGTGTGTACACCAGCTTCAAACAGCTGAAAAATGATTTTCCTGATTAACCTCTTACTGATCCGATCCCGTGAGCGGGTTCGTTTTCGGAGCAAACAAAGCGCGGCAAATTCAAAATAAAAATGTGTAATATTTAACATTCATGGATATACAAGTGTTGCATATGGTTGCAAAGATTAGAGTCTTGTTAATATCACAGCGTTGTCAGATTTATAAAAGGCTTTACGGCAAAAGCACAACATTTGATTGTTTGAGGACAGCACCTCACATATTTTCCACATTAGCATAAATTCATATCCAGCGTGGGTCTCACAAAACCCATATAAGAGCTAAAATAAATCGCTTACCTTTTGAAGAATTTCTGCTGAGTGCATCCCAAGTGTCCAAACAAGAGAATCCATGGTTATTTTGTTAGAAAAAGTCATTTATTATAAATCTCTGTTTGGTTGGCGCGCGTTATGTTCAGATAGTCCACCAAGAATTTCCAGTCTACTCGCACGTTGTACAGTGAAGAGAATGCGTTCAAATTATACCTATCAACTTTGCCCAAACAAATCAAACATCATTTATAATTTATCCTTAGGCATCCATTTATCTATATTGGCTATTATACAGTGGGGAAAAAAAGTATTTAGTCAGCCACCAATTGTGCAAGTTCTCTCACTTAAAAAGATGAGAGGCCTGTAATTTTCATCATAGGTACACTTCAACTATGACAGACAAAATGAGGGGAAAAAAATCCAGAAAATCACATTGAAGGATTTTTTATGAATTTATTTGCAAATTATGGTGGAAAATAAGTATTTGGTCACATACAAACAAGCAAGATTTCTGGCTCTCACAGACCTGTAACTTCTTCTTTAAGAGGCTCCTCTGTCCTCCACTCATTACCTGTATTAATGGCACCTGTTTGAACTTGTTATCAGTATAAAAGACACCTGTCCACAACCTCAAACAGTCACAGTCCAAACTCCACTATGACCAAGACCAAAGAGCTGTCAAAGGACACCAGAAACAAAATTGTAGACCTGCACCAGGTTGGGAAGACTGAATCTGCAATAGGTAAGCAGCTTGGTTTGAAGAAATCAACTGTGGGAGCAATTATTAGGAAATGGAAGACATACAAGACCACTGATAATCTTCCTTGATCTGGGGCTCCACGCAAGATCTCACCCCGTGGGGTCAAAATGATCACAAGAACGGTGAGCAAAAATCCCAGAACCACACGGGGGGACCTAGTGAATGACCTGCAGAGAGCTGGGACCAAAGTAACAAAGCCTACCATCAGTAACACACTACGCCGCCAGGGACTCAAATCCTGCAGTGCCAGACGTGTCCCCTGCTTAAGCCAGTACATGTTCAGGCAAGTCTAAAGTTTGCTAGAGAGCATTTGGATGATCCAGATGAGGATTGGGAGAATGTCAGATGAAACCAAAATAGAACCTTTTGGTAAAAACTCAACTCGTCGTGTTTGGAGGACAAAGAATGCTGAGTTGCATCCAAAGAACACCATACCTACTGTGAAGCATGGAGGTGGAAACATCATGCTTTGGGGCTGTTTTTCTGCAAAGGGACCAGGACGACTGATCCGTGTAAAGGAAAGAATGAATGGGGCCATGTATCGTGAGATTTTGAGTGAAAACCTCCTTCCATCAGCAAGGGCATTGAAGATGAAACGTGGCTGGGTCTTTCAGCATGACAATGATCCCAAACACACCGCCTGGCAACGAAGGAGTGGCTTCGTAAGAAGCATTTCAAGGTCCTGGAGTGGCCTAGCCAGTCTCCAGATCTCAACCCCATAGAAAATCTTTGGAGGGAGTTGAAAGTCCGTGTTGCCCAGCGACAGCCCCAAAACATCACTGCTCTAGAGGAGATCTGCATGGAGGAATGGGCCAAAATACCAGCAACAGTGTGTGAAAACCTTGTGAAGACTTACAGAAAACGTTTGACCTCTGTCATTGCCAACAAAGGGTATATAACAAAGTATTGAGATAAACTTTTGTTATTGACCAAATACTTATTTTCCACCATAATTTGCAAATAAATTCATAAAAAATCCTACAATGTGATTTTCTGGATTTTTTTCCCCTCATTTTGTCTGTCATAGTTGAAGTGTACCTATGATGAAAATTACAGGCCTCTCATCTTTTTAAGTGAGAGAACTTGCACAATTGGTGGCTGACTAAATACTTTTTTTCCCCACTGTATTTCACTCGGATAATAACCTACACGATAGAAAAGGTAAACACCGAGATGCGCACTCCAGGGTATGTCGTGCACTAGACAGACAGGATTTCCTGGTATGTCATACAAAATCGTCTTCCTTTCAGGTCTCCTCCATTATAAATGCTTCAAAACACTGTCCAGAGACTGTTGACATCTAGTGGAAGCCATAGGTACTGCAACCTGAGTCCTATTTCCCTCAAAATTCAATAAACATTCAAAGTGAGGAAAGGTAAAAAGAGAACCTGAATTTCTGTCCGGAAATCATTTTTCGCCTGCTATATCAGTTCTGTTATACTCACAGACATTATTTTAACAGTTTTAGAAACTTCAGAGTGTTAGTACTAATGATGTGCATATCCTAGTTTCTGGGCCTGAGTGGCAGGCATTTTACTTTGGGCACATCAGACAGGCAAAAATTCGGAAAATGGGACCCTAGCCCTAAGAAGTTAGCTGACCTTCCTGTCTTAAAGTAATAATGAACTGTAATTTGTCTTTGGTTATTTGAGCGGTTCTTGCCATAATATGGACTTGCTCTTTTACCAAATAGGGCTATCTTCTGTATACCTTGTCACAACACAACTGACTGGCTCAAATGCATTGAGGAAGAAATTCCACAAATTAACAAGGCACACTTGTTAATTGAATTGCATTCCAGATGACTACCTGCTAAAGCAGGTTGAGAGAATGCTGAGCTGTCATCAAGGCAAAAGGTGGTTACTTTGAAGAATCTCAAATATAAAATATATTTGTTTAATACTTTTTTGGTTACTACATGATTCCATGTGTCATTTCACAGTTGGATGTCTTTACTATTATTCTACAACGTAGAAAACCTTTTTGATACTGTCGCAAAACTAACTAAAAAGCAGAGGATGGCTTTCACTTCAGCAGTGATAAATTCATGAACTTCTTTGAGGAAAAGATCATGATCATTAGAAAGCAAATTACGACTCCTCTTTAAATCTGCGTATTCCTCCAAAGCTCAGTTGTCCTGAGTCTGCAAAACTTTGCCAGGACATAGAATCAAGGGAGACACAAGGGAGACACTTGTAGTACCATATCTCTTGACACATTGATGAAAATAATCATGGCCTCTAAACCTTCAAGCTGCATACTGGACCCTATTCCAACTAAACTACTGAAAGAGCTGCTTCCTGTGCTTGGCGTTCCTATGTTGAACATAATAAACGGCTCTCTATCCACCGGATGTGTACCAAACTCACTAAAAGTGGCAGTAATAAAGCCTCTCTTGAAAAAGCCAAACCTTGACCCAGAAAATATAAAAAACTATGGGCCTATATCGAATCTTCCATTCCTTTCAAAAATGTTGTTGCGCAGAAACTCACTGCCTTCCTGAAGACAAACAATGTATACGAAACGCTTCAGTCTGGTTTTAGACCCCATCATAGCACTGAGACTGCACTTGTGAAGGTGGTAAATTACCTTTTAAATGGCGTCAGACCGAGGCTCTGCAACCTTCCTCGTGCTCCTAGACCTTAGGGCTGCTTTTGATACCATCGATCACCACATTCTTTTGGAGAGATTGGAAACCGAAATTGGTCTACACGGACAAGTTCTGGCCTGGTTTAGATCTTATCAGTCAGAAAGATATCAGTTTGTCTCTGTGGATGGTTTGTCCTCTGACAGATCAACTGTAAACTTCGGTGTTCCTCAAGGCTCTGTTTGAGGACCACTATTTTTTTCACTATATATTTTACCACTTGGTGATGTCATTCGGAAACATAATGTTAACTTTCACTGCTATGCGGATGACACACAGCTGTACATTTTGATGAAACATGGTGAAGCCCCAAAATTGACCTCCCTGGAAGCCTGTGTTTCAGACATAAGGAAGTGGATGGCGGCAAATGGCGACAATGGATGGCGACAATTAATCTTGATGGTTGTACAGTCGTCTCAAATAAAACTGAAGGACCTCGCCGTTACTCTGGCCACTGATCTTGACGAACATATTAAGACTGTTTCAAGGAGAGCTTTTTTCCATCAACGTAACATTGTAAAAATCTGAAACTTTCTGTCCAAAAATGATGCTGAAAAATGTATCCATGCTTTTGTCACTTCTAGGTTAGACTACTGCAATGCTCTACTTTCCGGCTAAAGCACTAAATAAACTTAAGTTAGTGCTAAACACTGCTGCTAGAATCTTGACTAGAACCAAAACATTTGATCATATTACACCAGTGCTAGCATCTCTACACTGTTAACCTCTTAGCGCGCCGATCCCTTTAGCGGGATCGTTTTCAGAGCAAACATAACGCGCCAAATTCAAAATACATATTCGTAATACATATTCGTAATATTTAACCCGATATACAAGTGTTGCATAGTGTTGCATAGCCATCAAAAAGCTCTGCTTCTTGGCAATATCACTGCGTTGTCAGATTTTAAAAAGGCTTTACGGTAAAGCACTACATTTGATTGTTTGAGGCTAGTACCTCACATATTTTCCACATTAGCATAAATTCATATCCAGCTCGGTTCTCAAAATATCCATATCACAGCTAATATAAATCGCTTACCTTTCAAATAACTTCTTCTGAGGTCTTCCCAAGTGTCCAAACAAGATAATCCATGGTTCTTTTGTTAGAAAAAGTAAATAATTATATCCATAAATATCCGTTGTTTTTGGCACGTTACGTTCAGCTACTCCACCAAGCATTGTCAGTCTACTCGCCCGCTTTACAGTGAAGGGATCGCGTTCAAATTATACCTCTCATCTTTTTCACAAACAAATCAAATATCATTAATAATGCATCCTTATGTATTCTTTTATGAATAATAGCGATCATATTTTACAAGAACGGTAAGTGAAACGTTAAAAGCGAAAAGAAAGTTGGTCGCGCTGGGCGCGTTCACGTTCGTGAACGCACGCGTCTGTTTACCTATTTTCCCTACCGTAGTAATTCTCTCTCTAAGGATCTGGTCAGAGCTTTTTCCTCCATACCCTTTCCAGAGACTGTTGACATCTAGTGGAAGCCATAAGTACTGCAACCTCGGTCCTATTCCCCATAGAAAAATATTACATGGGCTTCAAAATGAGAGGAGAGCCAAAGAAAAATAAATTCCGGACAGAAATTTCTCTGGTTTTTGCCTGCTAAATCTGTTCTGGAATAGCCACAGACTATATCTTAATGGTTTTATAAACTTCAGAGTGTTTCCTATCCAATAGTACTAAATATGTAAATATCCTAGTTTCTGGCCATGAGTGGTAGGCATTTAACTTTGGGCACGTCAGACAGGCGAAAATTCGGAAAATGGGACCCTAGCTGGAAGAGGTTAAGGCAAGGGCTGATTTCAAGGTTTTACTGCTAACCTACAAAGCATTACATGGGCTTGCTCCTACCCATCTTTCTCCATTTTTATGGAATGGTCTGCCTATCCATGTGAGAGACGCAGACTCGGTCTCAACCTTTAAGTCTTTATTGAAGACTCATCTCTTCAGTAGGTCCTATGATTGTGTTTAGTCTGGCCCAGGAGTGTGAAGGTGAACGGAAAGGCACTGGAGCAACGAACCACCCTTGCTGTCTCTGCCTGGCCGGTTCCCCACTCCACTGGGATTCTCTGCCTAAAACCCTATTACAGGGGCTGAGTCACTGGCTTACTGGTGCTCTTCCATGCCGTCCCTGGGGGGGGGGGGTGCGTCACTTGAGTGACTGACGTGATCCTCCTGTCCGGGTTGGCCACCCCCCCTCCCCCCTTGGGTTGTGCCGTGGCGGAGATCTTGTGGGCTATACTCGGCCTTGTCTCAGGATGGTAAGTTGGTGGTTGGAGATATCCCTCTAGTGGTGTGGGGGCTGTGCTTCGGCAGAGTGGGAGGGTTATATCCTGCCTGTTTGGCCCTGTCCGGGGGTATTGTCGGACGGGGCCACAGTGTCTCCCGACACCTCCTGTCTCAGCCTCCAGTATTTATGCTGCAGTAGTTTGTCGGGGGGGCTAGGGTCTGTCTGTTATATCTGGAGTATTTCTCCACACTTCTCCAGTTTCAACTGTTCTGCCTGTCCTGTGTGAATTTAAGTATGCTCTCTCTAATTATCTCTCTTTCTTGCTCTCTCTCTCGGAGGACCTGAGCATTAGGACCATTCCTCAAGGCCTACCAGCCCTGAGGACTCCTTGATGTCCCCAGTCCACTTGGCCGTGCTGCTTCTCCAGTTTCAACTGTTCTGCCTGTTTTATGAATATTTTAAAATCTTGTCCATGTTCTGTTATAATCTGCACCCAGCACAGCCAGAAGAGGACTGGACACCCCTCACAGCCTGGTTCCTCTCTAGGTTTCTTCCTAACCACCGTGCTTTTACACCTGCATTGCTTGTTGTTTGGGTTTTTAGGCTGGGTTTCTGTACAGCACTCTGTGACATCAGCTGATGTAAGAAGGGCTTTATAAATACATTTGATTTGATTTTTGATTTGATAGACATATTCAATTAGCATAATAACCAGCAGAGGTGTCACAAAACTCAAAAATAGCATAAAATAAATCGCTTACCTTTGAAGATCATCTGATGGCATACCGAAGCGTCCCGGTTACACAATAAAAGGTCCTTTTGTTCGATAAAGTCCCTCTTTATATCCATAAAGCTCCGTTTGGTTGGCGCGTTTTGTTCAGTAATCCACCTGCCCAAAGGCGTTCACCCATGCAGACAAATAATATCCCAAAAGTACCGGTAAAGTTCGACGAAACAAATCAAACAGCGTTTCTAATCAATACTCAGCTACCCTAAATTGAATAACGGAATATAGCCTGATGAATAGAAGAGAAAAAGAGCTAAGAGCGCGCTGACTGTTACGCGCGAAATCCATAACAGTACACTTGACGTGACCTCAGGAAGAACTACTTTAACTCCTTGGTTTTTCAAGATAAAAGCTTGAACCCTTTTTCTAAAGACTGTTGACATCTAGTGGAAGCCATAGGAACTGCAATCTAGGAGCTACTCCCCTATATAACCAATAGGCCTTCAATTGAAAACTGGTCACCTCAAAAAATCCCACTTCCTGGATGGATTTTGCTCGGGTTTTCACCTGCCATATCAGTTGTTATACTCACAGACATTATTTTAACAGTTTTAGAAACTTCAGAGTGTTTTCTATCCAAAGCTAAGCTATGCATATCCTAGCTTCTGGGCCTGAGTAACAGGTAGATTACTTTGGGCACGTTTTTCATTCGAACTTCAAAATACTGCCCCCTAGCTCAAACAGGTTAACACCAAGATAATGGAATTCATTGACCTTGACAATCAACTGTTCTCTGTCGTGGGTGATGTTGGCTTTCGCGACCGGTAGAGCACCGGTACACACTAATGTTACCAAGTGCTATTTTTCAGATGTTGCCCTACTGGAGTTACACAGTAATAGAGTCACTGCTATTAGCCTCACGACATACTATGGAACGCCGTATGGGTCTTTCGTGTCAAAAAAGACACTTACAGCAAAAGCAAGTAAGTGAAAGAAATAGGTTTTGATTAAGTTTTACTGGTTATGGGGACATACGTCAATGCCAACAAAATAACTTTTTGGTCAGTGTGGTGTGTGTGTAACCTTTATTTAACTAGGAAAGTCAGTTAAGAACAAATTCCTATTTACAAGGACGACTTACCCCTGACGATGCTGGGCCAATTGTGTGCCGCCTTATGGGACTCCTAATCACGGCCAGATGTGATACAGCCTGGATTTGAACCAGAGACTGTAGTGACGTCTCTTGCACTGAGATGCAGTGCCTTAGACCGCTGCGTCCATGTGTGTGTTAACTATTTAACTGTACTAGAATGCTTAAAAGGCAGCAAAAATGTTAAATATCGGTATCAGGTTTTTTGGCAAGGAAAATATTGGATATTTGTATCGGCCAAAAATGTCATATCGGTGCATCACTACATTGCACAGGATATAACGTTGTAAATTGCGGCATCTCGCTATCGCTCTCTGTCAGCCCATAGCGAACTGAACTAGATCGGCTTGGCCAATTAATTAGGGACGATTTCAAGTTTTCATAACAATCGGTAATCTGCATTTTTGGACGCCGATTATGGCCGATTACATTGCACTCCACGGGGAGACTGCGTGGCAGGCTGACAACCTGTTACGCGAGTGCAGCAAGGAGCCAAGGTAAATTGCTAGCTAGCATTACACTTGTCTTAAAAACAATCAATCTCAACATAATCACTAGTTAACTACACATGGTTGATGACATTACTAGTTTAACTAGCTTGTCTTGCGTTGCAAATAATCAATGCGGTGCCTGTTAATTTATCATCGAATCACAGCCTACTTCGCCAAACGGGTGATGATTTAACAAGTGCATTCGCGAAAAAAGCACTTTCGTTGCACCAATGTACCTAACCATAAGCATCAATGCCTTTCTTGAAATCAATAAAAGTATATTTTCTTTTACCTGCATATTTAGTTAAAATAAATTCATGTTAGCAGGCAAGATTAACTAGGGAAATTGTGTCACTTCTCTTGCGTTCAGTGCAAGCAGTCAGGGTACATGCAGCAGTTTGGTCCGCCTGGCTCGTGGCGAACTGTGTGAAGACCATTTCTTCCTAAGAAAGACCGTAATTAATTTGACCGAATTTTACATAATTATGACATAACATTAAAAGTTCGATAAAATATGGAACGGTTCCGTATTTCACAGAAATAATAAACGTTTTGTTTTCGAAATTATAGTTTACGGATTTGACCATATTAATGACCTAAGGCTCGTATTTCTGTGTGTTTATTATATTATAATTAAGTCTATGATTTGATATTTGATAGACAAGTCTGACTGAGTGGTGGTAGGCAGAAGCAGGCTCGTAGGCATTCATTCAAACAGCACTCTTCGCAATGCTTGAAGCACAGCGCTGTCTATGACTTCAAGCCTATCAACTCCCGAGATTAGGCTGGCAATACTGTAGTGCCTATAAGAACATCCAATAGTCAAAAAAGGTATATGAAACACAATAAATAAATTATAAAAATACAAAATCGGTCAACCTCTAATATACACACACACAATATATATATTTGTTATGGTCTGAAAGACCCACAGATTGACTGTGCCTTCAGGGTATGCAAGAAGGTTGTCCGCAGCTTCTCTTCCAGCTGGAAGAAGAGGTGAGATACAGTTTTGGTACACTATACCCACTCATCACAGAGTCCCCAACCAGGTGGGGTTCAGAACAGAAGATGGTTGAATGAGTCCTGGAGCAGGAAAGGGCATAGCCCAGGGTCTGGCCTCAGAGAAGAAAAGCAGGCACCTGGTGCCTAGCTTACAGGATAGCATCGTGTTGGAGTAGTGTTGACAAGCTGTCTGGTGAGGACTACTTTAGCGTCTCTTACCTCAAGCCTCCGGTCAAAGGAGGGTGAGAACGATTTCACAAAACAAATCAAGAGCACCACACTGGAGTATCTAAATGTGAAGTATGATCCACCCTGCCATAGTTGACGTACTGGATATGGCGGTTCAGGACAACATACATGGATGACAAGCGTGAGGGCATCAAACGAAGAGCGGTTTTGGAGCTAGGGTCTCTGCTAGCTGAGAAAAGCACACCTCAGCCTGGCACAGCTTTGCATGTGCGCCAAGAAGAAGCTGAACCTGTGGCTAAGAGCAAGAAAACACTTGCAAGCTTCTTCAAAAAGACAGTGCCGTCTGCCTCCCAGTCAGAGGAGAACTCCATCAAAACTGAGCTGTCAAGCTACTTGATGTCCCCTGACACAGACCCACCTGAGTGGTGGAAGCTTCATGAGGCCAACTTCCCAAGACAGAACAATTTTGCTAAGTACCTATGCATTCCTACTACAAGTGTCCTTCAGAGAGGGTCTTCAGCAAAGGTGGGAACATTGTAACATGCCACGCCTAAAGCCAGTCAGTAGACAGACAGGCTTGTATTCCCTTTCAGAAACCTATAAGAGCAAAGGAACTTTGTTTTGTTTGACAGCAATTTAGTATTCGTTTTGCTATTTTGCACATTGCTTTTTCAGGGATACGAGGCATTTTTTTCTCTCCATTATTATTTAAAAAATCCTATGTACAATGATGACAGCCTGGCAAGTGACGTTGTTCATTTGTTAGTTTTGCACATACAGGTCTAGTTGATACAAAAAGACAAGTGGTATTGTTTATTTCTTCATTTTAATAAAGAAATTACCTATTTGAATTATGTCTTGGTCTTTTTTTGTTTAGAGAAAACCAAGAAAAATTGAGATGTACAGTATTATCGTGAATCGTCGAAACTTCTGAAAATAATCGTTGGTATTACTTTTACACCATATCGCCGAGCCCATACAATTTTTGTTTTTGATATTAATAGGCCTATATTCTTCCCATGTTTAACTGATATCTTGCTTGTCTGGACGGCCTCTTCTGGCCAATTAGTCTGTATAATGTAAGTACACACACACAGTTTATTGTACAATTTCATTTGTGAAAAAAGTACAGATGCTCATTCTGTTTTAGTTTGTTTGCAGATATGCACCTACTGCAATGTCATCTGCCTGTATGGAATATTTTATTTTTGCTGCTAATAAAATGGGCAAAAGACCCAAACAATAATCTATGTTTGGAAAGCCATTAATTTGTCTACATATTTATGCAATCTAACCTTTGCTAAAGTAGTTCAGGAAGGTTAGCCGCTGCCACACACACACAGAGACTACACTTTGTGTGTGTGTAAGGCAGGGTTTCCCAAACTCGGCCCTGGCCCCTCATGTTATGTACAACATGAAATATGTGCATAAACTAACAGCTACTTTGCATATTAACTGCCAATGTATATATATTTCATTCTATTTCATTTGAACATGCTCATTATTTTATAACCCCTGAAAATGTCATGTTGATAGGACATTCCTATCTTGACATTCCTATCACTTCGTTCATCTGAGTCCACCTGTGTCATTTGTGTCATTTTGGTGCCATTAAAAATAAATAAAAGGCTTTTCTCATTTACCTGTGCATTATCTCCGGCGACCTTTTGACCCAGAATTTTTTTATGTTAGTCATTTTAGCAGACACTCCTACATCTTACAGGAGCTCAAGGGCAAGTAGACAGATTTTTAACATAGTCAGCTCGGGAATTTGAACCAGCGCCCTTTTGGCAACGCTTTTTTAACCACTAGGCTACCTGCCATTATATCTCAGCAATGGTAAAGCCTACAGACATGAAACAAAGTGCACTGTGCTTCTGGGAATCTTGTTTTATTCGGTATGTTCAGCTCTATAAGCAATGTTAATTTTACCCCCCTAATACCCTAGTAAAGTCAGTTAAAATGAAGTTTATTCAATATTCTGACTTGTAATGGGATGTTCAGGCATTCTGAGAATACTTGTAGAGATTAGTCTTTCACTTTAGGATTCTAAGAGGCTACATTTTACACTGGTTTACCTGCTCTACTGTCGCTAGGTCCTCAGACTGCAGTCTCGAAGCATTCTCGTACTCATCTTCACTGTTGTAACCCGCACCTTCCTCCGAATCAGCACTGGGACCTCCGCCGCCACCTCCAACTACGCCAGGTGTTCCACCACCAGCCACACCAGAGCAGGTTGCTTGTCGTCGCCTTTTACTCAGACCAGGCCCCGAACAGCAACTTCCAATTCCTCCACCACAGCTAACGCTGCCTGACAGTTCCCCGCGTGTCCCAGCAACGCATGGTATTCCTCCATTCCCATCCCCAGGTCCAACAGGAGAGCCTGAACCCATGGGAGGAGGAGAGGCCTGCTGCGGCCGAGAGCTAGCCTCGTTCCGTCTATCTTCCCTTGTCGAAGGTGGAGCGGCTTGATACGACCATGGCGGCGGCGAGGCCCTTAGTCTGGCACCTGTACGACCTCCGTGAGGATGTTGATGCGTATCAGAGCCACTTCTTCTGTCAGTTTCGTCCGGGTGGTCCGAAACACCGACACTCGAGTTCGGCTTCTTCTTTGGAAGAATCGTCATGGTTGTCTGTTAGGGAGCGGGTCAAAGGGGTGACGACTCTTCCTTTCCAGAACGTAGCCTACTTTGCCGTTTGGGACGTCCGTTTTTGTGCAATATTCGACCTTAACAAGTAGGTGACAAAATATATCTATTTAATCTGTTATTGGCTTTGTTTTCTGGGGATAGGTGAACAAAAACATACCTGCTCACTCTTGCCGTCCTCCAAGCTCTCCAGTCGCCACAAAAAAATAAACACAGACCTGACGACACAGGAACGTCACTTCCGCAGTGCAACAGCTTTTTTTTACGTTGGACGTTTTCCGTGTCAATGGTCTTTCTGCCTAGCAACGATAAAATGGCCCTTTGATGAGAACTAAGAATTAGCTTTATGTAAAATATAAATGTTAGTTTAATTAGTTTTCTTCATTTATCCAGGTGTAATTGATTAATTGTTTTTTGTTTTGCAAGAGACCACAGTAAATGTTTTCCAATATGATTATTGGACAGACATAATTGTTATTTAATTTTCATTCATAAAGCATACTTTACTTTATTTGAGTGATTGGGCATAGGGGCCCCATGGGATCTAGTCAATTGCTTCAGTATTCACCGCTAAAATAGTAGGTCTAGATTATAAAAAACCTTTTTGCAAAGATGTTCCGATATGCTCCAAGACCCAAACCTGCACAAACCTTACTGTATCTAAATCAAATCAAACAGTATTTGTCACATGCGCCGAATACAAGAGGTGTAGACGTTACCGTGAAATGTTTACTTGCAAGCCCTAAACCAACAATGCTGTTCAAGAAATAGAGTGAGAAAATATTTGCTATATAAACTAAAGTATAAAAATGTCAGCAAAAAGTAACACAAGAAATGTACATAACAATAACGAGGCTATATACAGGAGGTACCGGTACTGAGTCAATGTGCGGGGGTACAGGTTGTTGAGGTAATTTGTAAAGTCTTCTTGATCATATTAACGAACGTGCATAGGCTATATTTATTCTTGAAGAATGGATGAGCTGGGTCATCACATCTCATATCAACTGAAGTTCCTTCTGGAAAAATAAATAAATAATATTCTATAGGCCTACCTCACGCATAATTTTATGCAACTTTTCTTCCCATTCTTTATGCTATTCATTCTGGAAAGAACCTTTAGAACATTAACAAAGGACCTGTAGTTCTTGAAATAATCAAATGGTTATTATGCTGCCTTACCTTCACAATTTATTAATAATTTCACTCTGAAAAAACATGAAATATAGTGCCTTACCTTCACAATTTATTAATAATTTCACTCTGAAAAAACATGAAATATAGTGTTCATTGATGTAGAGTTACTTGCTGTTTTATCATATCCACAATTACAATGGATTTCTAATCTCCACAGGTAGCCTATACACATTATTGTTGTGTTGCAGATTTATAAAATATGCATTTCGAGAGCTTGGGACGATAAGGTTCTATCGGCAAAAAGATTATTCTGAAATTATTGGCTTTAAAGTTCCGAACCCTCATTGGTTTGAATGGTGTCAGCCATTTTTATATTGTATTCTTTTGAACTTCACAACACGAATTTGGGTATTTAGAATACTACTGTATATACAGTACCAAGCAGAAGTTTGGACACACTTACTAATTCAAGTGTTTTTTCTGTATTTCTACTATTTTCTACATTGTAGAATAATAGGGAAGACATCAAAACTATGAAATAACACATATAGAATCATGTATTAAGCAAAAAAGTGCTAAACAAATCAAAATATATTTTAGATTATTCAAAGTAGCCACCGTTTGCCTTGATGACAACTTTGTAAACTCTTGGCATTCTCTCAACCAGCTTCACCTGGAATGCTTTTCCAACTGTCTTGAAGGAGTTCCCACATATGCTGAGTACTTGTTGGCTGCTTTTCCTTTACTCTGTGGTCCAACTCATCCCAAACTATCTCAATTGGGTTGAGGTCGGGTGATTGGGAGTTGCGCAGCGGTCTAAGGCACTGCATCTCAGTGCTTGAGGCATCACTACAGGCTCTATGTAGTACTGTGCGCCTCCCATAGTCTGTTCTGGACTTGGGGACTGTGAAGAAACCTTTTGTGGCATGTCTTGTGGGGTATGCATGGATGTACATTCAATACCTCTCATAAATACAAGAAGTGATTAAGTCAATCTCTCATCCACTTTGAGCCAGAAGACATTGACATGCATATTATTAATATTAGCTCTCTGTGTACATCCAAGCGCCAGCCAAGCTGCCCTGTTCTGAGCCAATTTCAATTTTCCAAAGTCCCTTTTTGTGGCACCTGACCACACGACTGAACAGTAGTCAAGGTGTGACAAAACTAGGGCCTGTAGGACCTGCCTTGTTGATAGTTAAGAAGGTAGAGCAGCGTTTTATTATAGACAGACTTCTCCCCGTCTTAGCTACTGTTGTATCATATGTTTTGACCATGACAGTTTGCAATCCAGGGTTACTCCAAGCAGTTTAGTCACCTCAACTTGCTCAATTTCCACATTATTTTTTACAAGATTTAGTTGGTTTAGGGTTTAGTGAATGATTTGTTCCAATACAATGCTTTTAGTTTTAGAAATATTTAGGACTAACTTATTCCTTGTCACCCACTCTGAAACTAAGAGCAGCTCTTTGTTAAGTGTGTAGTAGCTGAAGTGTATAGTGTTGAGTCATACATAGACACACTGGCTTTCTCAAAGTACGTCATTAGTAAAGATTGAAAAAATGTAAAAAAAAGATTCTACCTGGATTTTGTTGGAGAGGCTTCTATTAAAGAACACCCTCTGTGTTCTGTTAGACAGGTAACTATTTATCCACATTATAGCAGGGGGTGTAAAGCCATAACATCTACGTTTTTCCAGCAACAGACTATGATCGATAATGTCCAAAGCCGCACTGAAGTCTAATTAAACAGCCCCCACAGTCTTTTTAGCAACACAAGATCGCAGCAGCACAAGATAGTAGCAGCACAAAACATGGTCATTTGTTTAAGTGCTGTCCTTGTTGAATGTCCTTCCCTATAAGCATCCTGAAAGTAAAATAACATTGTCTCTGGTCAAACATTATTTTTCCTAAAGTTTACTAAGGGTTAGTAACAGGCTGATTGGTCGGTTATTTGAGCCTGTAAAGGGGGCTTTACTATTCTTAGGTAGCGAAATGACTTTTGCTTCACTTAACATTATTAGAGACTCTGTCTCAGCTTCATTGTAAATAAGAATTTGTTCTTAACTGACTTGCCTAGTTAAATAAAATAAATAAATAAATCTAGGGTTACACCCAGCAGTCTAGTCTCCTCAATTTGCTCAATAGCTACATTATTCAATAATCCATCTAGAGGTTTAGTGTTGAGTGAGTGATTTGTCCCAAAAATGAGGCTTTTAGTTTTGAGATATTTAGCACCAGCCTGTTGCTAGTTACCCATTCTAAAACTGACTGGAGCTCTATGGTAAGTGTCTCAGATATTTATTTTACTGTTGCAGCTGACGAGTATACTACTGAGTCATCAGTGTACATAGACACACAGGCTTTTTTCAAGGTCAGTGGAAGTTCATTTGTAAAAACAGAAAACATTAATGGCCCTAGGCCGGCTGCCCTGCGGTACACCACACTCAACTGAACTTGCACGAGAAAGGCTGCCATTAATGAAAACTCTCTGTGTTCTATTAGATAGGAAACTGTCAATCCATAATAAGGCAGAGGATGTAAATCCATAACAGATAAGTTTTTTCAGCAATAGTTTATGATCAATGACATCAAAAGCTGCATTGAAGTCTAACAAAACAGATTGCCCTTCCCTTAAAGCATGCTGAAAGTGTTGTAACTGTGTTTTCTGTAAAATAGCTTTGTATTTGATGAAACACCATTTTTTCAAAGGTTTGCTAAGCACTTTTAACAGGCTGATTGGTCGGCTATTTGAACCATTAATGGGTGCTCTGCTATTCTTCGGTAGCCGAAATGTCACGACTTCAGCCAAAGTTGGTGTCTCTCCTTGTTCGGGTGGTTTTCGGCGGTCGACTTCACCGGTCTTCTAGCCGCCACCAATCCATTGTTCATTTTCTGTTGGTTTTTACACACCTGGTTTTCATTCCAATGATTACATGTTCCTTATTTAACTTGTTAGGGAGTGGCAGCTGAGGGGTCGGTTTTGGAGAGCCTGGCGTGCCCAAAGTAAAATGCCTCACATTCAGGCCCAGAAAATAGGATATGCACATATTTAGTACCATTGGATAGGAAACACTCTGGATTCTCCAAAACTGTTAACCATTTGTCTGTGAGTGAAACAGAACGCATATGGCAGGCGAAACCCCGAGGAATTTCTGTCCTGGAAAAAGTGGTTTTTGACAGAGTGCCTCATTGGGAACCCCTCCCTCATGAAAATGACCATATAAGGGCATATGAATGCAGTACCCATCGCTTCCTTTAGATGTCAACAGTCTCGAGACAGTGTAAAATTTCATTTTGGATGAATTAGACCAGAGAAGAAGAGCAAACCAGGAAGTGACCTTTTTATGTCAACAGTACCCAGTGCGGCGTTCCCGACAAGGCGTGCTGTGTCTTTTTACCGTCTTTATCGATCAGTTTATATTCCGGTTGATTTATAATAGTAAATATACGTAAAAGTGTTCCTAAGGATACATTTAAAACTATGTTTGATTGTTCTTGGACAAGTTTATAGGTATAAGATGAACGAGTTTGCGTCACGTTTCAATGGACTAGTGGAGGCTGTCGTTTCTGATTATAACGCGCGAACCAAATGGAGGATTTATGGATAAAATACATTACTTTTTCTAACAAAAGAACCATGGATTGTCTTCGTTGGACACTTAGGATGACCTCAGCAGAAGTTTTTTAACCGGTAATTGATTTGTTTTCGCTGTGAAATGTGTTATGTGTGTGCCATGATGGCTAATCGATTCATGGCTATGGGAAAAATATGTGAGGTGCTACCCTCAAACAATCAAATGTGCTGCTTTCGCCGTAAAGCCTTTTTGAAATCTGACAACGCTGTGATATTGCCAAGAAACAGAGCTTTTGATGAGTATGGAACACTTGTATATTGGTGGATGTTTAATAATTCAACTTTTGGATTTTGAATTTGGCGCCTTACATTTCACCTGGTAGTGTCGGGAGCAGCCCGCTAGCGCCCCAGCAATCCCTGAGAGGTTAACCCTCTGTTCCCCTCATGTTTTTGTGTGTGATTGTTTGTGTTAATTTGTTTCCGTGTTTTCGAGTGGTTGTTTTTCACACTCATATCTTGAATTTTTGAGTAAAGCTTATGAACACTAATCTTCGTTATCCTGCGCCTGACTCTGCCTTACCGGCATCACGGACAAGTTTGACAGAATCACGCCCCACTCATGGAGTCAGCAGGATCACCCAGCCCTCCTCTACCAGTCGAGGAGCGCCTTCAGCAGCATGCGACAATGTTGCAGAGTCTCGGCACAGCCATGGATCGCGTGCTGCAGAGTATGGAGCGATGGGTGAGAGGAGTTTATTTTAGCGCCTCTACCATCATCACAACCTGAGAAATGACAAATGTATTTTCTTCCAACAGTCCGTCTCCTTCCTAGGGTACCGCACTTCCACGTCAGGGGTGGAGATGGAGAGTGACCGCATTTCAGCCGTGCGTAATTGGCGGACTCCCACCACAGGAAAGGAAGTGCAGCGGTTCTTAGGGTTTGCCAACTACTACCGGAGGTTTATCCGGGGCTTTGGTCAGGTAGTGGCTCCCATTACCTCACTGCTGAAGGGGGGACCGGTGCGACTGCAGTGGTCAGCTGAGGCTCTGTTTATCTCGGCTCCCGTGCTGGCTCATCCGGATCCCTCTTTGGCATTTATAGTGGAGGTGGATGCAGCCGAGGCTGGGATAGGAGCTGTGCTGTCTCAGCGCTCGGGTACGCCACCTAAACTCCGCCCCTGTGCGTTCTTTTCGAAGAAGCTCAGCTCTGCGGAGCGTAACTATGATGTGGAGGACCGGGAGCTGTTGGCTGTCGTCAGGGCTCTGAAGGTGTGGAGACATTGGCTTGAGGGGGCTAAACACCCTTTTCTCATCTGGACCGACCATCGCAATCTGGAGTACATCCGGGCATCGAGGAGACTGAACCCTCGCAAGGCAAGGTAGGCCATGTTTTTCAACCGTTTTGTTTTCACCCTATCCTACAGACCAGGTTCCCAAAACACTAAGGCAGACGCACTGTCCCGGATTTTTGACACAGAGGAGCGGTCCATAGATCCCACTCCCATACTTCCGGCGTCTTGCCTGGTGGCACCGGTGATGTGGGAGTTGGACGCGGACATCGAGCGGGCGTTACGTACAGAGCCCACTTCCACCTCAATGTCCAGCTGGGCGTATGTACGTTCCGTCTGCTGTCCGCGACCATCTGATCTATTGGGCCCACACGTCACCCTCCTCTGGTCATCCTGGCATTGGTCGGACAGTGCGCTGTTATTATTAAATCTTTATTTTAACAGGGAAAACAGACTGAGACCTGGATCTCTTTTACGGCTGTGCCCTGTGTAAACATGTTGACATGTACAGTTCTAGGCATACAGACAAGAACATTTCAAAACATACAAAACAAAGACACATTCATCAGAAACAATCACAGACAACATCATATTGATCCTCCATCATATTTTTAAAATGGGCAAGGGACACCAGAGTGGCTAGCTTAAGTTTGATCTGCAGTTTGTTCCATAAATAAGGTGCAAAGGAACTGAAGGCAGTCCTTCCCAACTCTGTGGAGACCGCAGGAGTTTCTAATGTAATCCACATCTGTGATCTGGTCATAAAATTTGTATATCTAATTAAAATGAATGATGATATATATGGAGGTAGTTTTAAAAGAAGTGCTTTATAAATAAACAAAAGAGCATGTTGCTCTCGCCTCACAGATAGAGAGGCCCAACCCACATGTTGATATAGGATACAGTGATGAGTTTTGTAACTATCACCGGTGATAAACCTGAGTGCACAATGGTAAATAGCATCCAGTGGTTTTAATATATTTGCCGATGCATGCATATAAATAATATCACCATAATCTAAAACGGACATAAAAGTAGACTGCACAATTTGTTTCCTATTTACGGAGGACAGACAAGCCCTGTTTCTGTAAAGGAACCCTATCTTGAATTTGAGCTTTTTCCCAATTCAGTAACATGTTTTTAAAAGAGAGCCTATCATCTAACCATACCCTAAATATTTATATGCAGAGACCTGTTTGATTTGAGTACCATCCAAGCTAGTGATTACAAAAGTGTTTCTAACTGAGAGGTTAGACCTAGAAAAAGCATGACATTTGTTTTCTTAGCGTTTAAAACAAGTTTAAGCTGTAAAAGAGACTCCTGTAATATCCTAAAATCAGACTCCAACTGCATTAAAGCTTGGTCCGCTGTTGGAGCAATAGAGTACATCACTGTGTCATCTGCATATAAATGGAAATTACAATATCTGACATCATCACCAATGTTGTTTATATATATTGAGAACAATAGTGGGCCAATTATTGAACCCTGAGGGACCCCTTTAAGTAACTGTAAGGGGTCAGACTTGACCCCGTCGACCATGACGGCCTGAGTTCTATCTTTAAGATATTCATAAAACCATCGGCAGGCATCAGTGCCCAGTCCTATAGATGACAGCTTACTCAAAAGGATGGCATGGTCTACAGTGTTGAAAGCTTTAGACAAATCTATAAACAACGCAGCACAATGCTTTCTATCATCTAAGGCATTTGCAATATAATTTACAACAAGCATAGTGGCCGATGTGGTACTGTGTTTAGATCTAAAACCAGATTGATTGGTGCTAAGAATACTG
Organism: Brachymystax lenok tsinlingensis; assembly: GCA_030435695.1. Taxonomy (NCBI): domain Eukaryota; kingdom Metazoa; phylum Chordata; class Actinopteri; order Salmoniformes; family Salmonidae; genus Brachymystax; species Brachymystax lenok. The sequence continues at coordinate 43,148,022 of CM059802.1, read as the reverse complement.
TTGGCAGAAAGAAAAGATTGTAACTGTTTGTTAACTAAAGATTCTAGGATCTTTGCCAGACAAGGGAGCCTAGAGATGCGTCGATAGTTATCCAAATCACTACCGTCACCTCCCTTATGTAATGGCAGAACAAAAGCTGCTTTCCACACCTTAGGGATATTTCCTGTGCTTAATGTTAGATTAAAGATGTGTGTCACTGAACCAGCAATGATAGGTGCAGCACACTTAAGTAAGTACGGGTCTAAATTGTCCGCGCCTAGAGATTTCTTAGTATCAATGGCACACAGGTCAGCTAGAACCTCTGCTTCAGTTATTTTCTGGAAACTAAAAACAGGGTTACCATTTTTCAGAGTAACGGTTGAAAAGCAAGACGAAAAATCAACTAACTGGCCAGTACCACAATGGCCACTTGTCCTATCAAATAAAAAACCAGCAGAGATGAAATGCTTATTAAAAGCATCACAAATATCATTTTTACCACTTAAAATACAGGAGTCTGAGATAATTTGCTTAGGAAGAGAAACAGCAGAATTTCCCCGTTTCAGTGAATTAACGGTTTTCCAGAATTTTGCAGGATCTCCTGCAGAATCTGTCATAGCGTTAAGGAAGTAATTAGATTTTGCCCTTTTGACAGCTGCAGTACATTTATTTCTCAATTGCCTAAAAAACAGCCAATCAGCTGGAGTACCTGTTTTCCTCTCCAAGGCCCAGGCCCGATTCTTTTGCAGGAAAAGACCTGACAATTCAGGAGAGAACCAAGAACTGGTTCGGTTTCTTACTCTGTGATTCTTAAGCGGGGCATGTTTATCAGACATAGAGGTAACAATAGAAGAGAAAAAAGCAAACGCTAAAACAGGGTCCAGAATGCAGCAAGTGGATAAAAGCTCAGACTGATCTAAGTCAATGATAAAAGCTTGCTGTGAGAAATGTTTATAATTTCTCTTAGAGATTATACAGGGATCACAGTGTTTCAGCCTGGTATCTCTAATACAAGCAATAGGGCAGTGGTCACTGATATCATTTGCAAAAACCCCACTGGCTGTGTATTTATGGGGGGTATTTGTTAGAATAATATCTAGTAGAGTAGATTTCACTGGGTTCTTAAAGTTGGGACGGGTTGGTTTAGTTATCAGCTGAGTTAGATTTAGTTCAGTACAAATGTCTTTTAATTTATTGGATACTGGAGAGAGCCAATCCAGGTTAAAATCTCCCAAAATCAGTAATTCAGAGTTTGCATAATTAGACAGTATTTCAGATAATTTGCATAGAGTACAAGGAGGAGCTGAGGGGGGGCGATATACCCCTGCTAGAGTTAGCTGAGCGTTATGACCAAGTACCACATTTAAAACTAGACATTCATATTGCTTTGGGACAGAGGTTGATATGGACACAGAAGCATTCAAGCAGCATTTTACATAAATCGCAATACCACCACCTCTACCAACTCTATCAACTCTATCAGCTCTGTCTGAGTTTTTGAGTCAAATTACTTGTGGTACTCATCTCTGGTGTCCTGCGCCTAACTCCTCTGCACCAGCTACACCCAGACCTATCACAAGTATACATGTTTACATATACAGTTGATATATACATATCATATACAATGATTAAGAAACTACACAAGACAAACAAAAACGATCACAGATAACACAAAAAATATAGCAGCAGATTATTACATTTACACATAGGTTATTCCCCTTACAGCACAAGAACTTGCATTACCCGAAGCAGTTACAAGCAATACAAAAATAAAAATCCTCCAATAAATGTTTAACATGGGCAAGGGGGACAAGAGTCTCAAGTTTAAGTTAAGTCTACAGGCTATTCCATAGGCAAGGAGCGTAACAAGATTCAACATCTGAGACATAAACTGAACAAGTTCCACAGACATGTGACTAACAGAAATGGAATAATGTGTCTCTGAACAAAGGGGGGGTCAGAATCAAAAGTAACAGTCAGTATGTGGTGTGGCCACCAGCTGCATTAAGTACTGCAGTGCATCTACTCCTTATGGACTGAACCAGATTTGCCAGTTCTTGTTGTGAGATGTTACCCCACTCTTCCACCAAGGCACCTGCAAGTTCCCTGACATTTCTGGGGGGAATGGCTCTAGCCCTCACCCTCCGATCCAACAGGTCCCAGACGTGCTCACTGGGATTGAGATCCAGGCCTCTTCGCTGGCCATTGCAGAACACTGACATTCCTGTCTTGCAAGAAATCACGCACAGAACGAGCAGTATGGCTGGTGGCATTGTCATGCTGGAGGGTCATGTCAGGATGAGCCTGCAAGAAGGGTACCACATGAGGGAGGAGGATGTCTTCCCTGTAACCCACAGCATTGAGATTGCCTGCAGTGACAACAAGCTCAGTCCGATGATGCTGTGACACACCGCCCCCCAGACCATGACGGACCCTCCACCTCCAAATCGATCCCGCTCCAGAGTACAGGCCTCGGTGTAATGCTCATTCCTTCAACGATAAACACGAATCCAACCATCACCCCTGGTGAGACAAAACCGCGACTCGTCAGTGAAGACCACTTTTTGCCAGTCCTGTCTGGTCCAGCGACGGTGGGTTTGTGCCCATAGGCAACGTTGTTTCCCGGTGATGTCTGGTGAGGACCTGCCTTACAACAGGCCTACCAGCCCTCAGTTCAGTTTCTCTCAGCCTATTGCGGACAGTCTGAGCACTGATGGAGGGATTGTGCGTTCCTGGTGTAACTCGGGCAGTTGTTGTTGCCATCCTGTACCTGTCCTGCAGGTGTGATGTTCGGATGTACTGATCCTGTGCAGGTGTTGTTACACGTGGTCTGCCACTGCGAGGACAATCAGCTCCATTCTTTCTCCCTGTAGCGCCGTCTTAGGCGTCTCACAGTACGGACATTGCAGTTTTTTGCCCTGGCCACATCTGCAGTCCTCATGCCTAAGGTACGTTCACGCAGATGAGCAGGGACCCTGGGTGTCTTCCTTTTGGTGTTTTTCAGAGTCAGTAGAAGACCTCTTTAGTGTCCTTCATAACTGTGACCTTAATTGCCTACCGTCTGTAAGCTGTTAGTGTCTTAACGACCGTTCCACAGGTGCATGTTCATTGATTGTTTACGGTTCATTGAACAAGCATGGGAAACAGTGTTTAAACACTTTACAATGAAGATCTGTGAAGTTATTTGGATTTTTATGAATTATCTTTGAAAGACAGGGTCCTGAAAAAGGGACGTTTCTTTTTTTGCTGAGTTTATTATGATCACTACATCCGATGGATGTGGATTATTTTCTTGAACCTTTATTTAACTAGGCAAGTCAGTTAAGACAAATTCTTATTACAATGACGGCCTACCAAAAGGCAAAAGGCCTCCTGCGGGGATGGGGGCTGGGATAAAATATTTACATATAGGACAAAACACACATCACGATAAGAGAGACACCACAACACTACATAAAGAGAGACCTAAGACAACAACATAGCATGGCAGCAACACATGACAACACAGCATGGTAGCAACACCACATTTCAACAACATGGTAGCAACACAAGATGGCACAACATGGTAGCAGCACAAAACATGGTACAAACATTATTGGGCACAGATAACAGCACAAAGGCAAGAAGGTAGAGACAACAATACATAACGCGAAGCAGCCACAACTGTCAGTAAGAGTGTCCATGACTGAGTCTTTGAATGAAGACTGTCCAGTTAGAATTTTTTGCAGCTTGTTCCAGTCGCTAGCTGCAGCGAAATGAAAAGAGGGGCGACCCAGGGATGTGTGGATACTGCTTTAGAGCAGATTTCTATAACAATAATAAAACATACTTTGTACCAGTCAAAAGTTTGGACACATCTACTCATTCCATGTTTTTTCTTTATTTTTACTATTTTCTACATTGCATCAGTTGTGTTGTGACAAGGTAGGGGTGGTATTTAGAAGATAGCCCTATTTGGTAAAAGACCAAGTCCATATTATGGCAAGAACAGCTCAAATAAGCAAAGAGAATAGACAGTCCATCATTACTTTAAGACATGAAGGTCAGTCAATCAGGAACATTTCAAGAACTTTTAAAGTTTCTTCAAGTGCAGTCACAAAAACCATCAAGCGCTATGATGAAACTGGCTCTCATGAGGACCGCCACAGGCAAGAAAAACCCAGAGTTACCTCTGCTGCAGAGGATAAGTTCATTAGAGTTACCAGCCTCAGAAATTGCAACACAAATAAATGCTTCACAGAGTTCAAGTAACAGACACATCTCAACATCAACTGCTTAGAGGAGACTGTGTGAATCAGGCCTTCATGGTAGAATTGCTAAAAAGAAACCACTACTAAGGACACCATAAAGAAGAAGACACTTGCTTGGGCCAAGAAACACGAGCAATGGACATTAGACTGGTAGAAATCTGTCATTTGGTCTGATGTGTCCAAATTTGAGATTTTTGGTTCCAACCGCCGTGTCTTTGTGAGACGCAGAAGAGGTGAACGGATGATCTCAGCATGTGTGGTTCCCACCGTGAAGCATGGAGGAGGAGGTGTAGGGGTGCTTTGCTGGTGACACTGTCAGTGTTTTATTTAGAATTCAAGGCACACTTAACCAGCATGGCTACACCATTCTGCAGTGATACACCATCCCATCTGGTTTGCGCTTATAAAAAAAATATATATAATCATTTAACTAAGCAAGTCAGTTAAGAACATATTCTTATTTACAATGATGGCCAACCAGGGAACAGTGGGGTAACTGCCTTGTTCAGCGGCAGAACAACAGATCAGCTCAGGGATTCGATCCAGCAACCTTTCCCAACGCCCAAAACACTTGGCTACCTGCCGCCGCTTAGCGGGACTATCATTTGTTTTTCAACAGGACAATGACCAAACACACCTCCAGGCTGTGTAAGGGCTATTTGACGAAGAAGGAGAGTGAGGGAGGGCTGCATCAGATGACCTGGCCTCCGCAATCACTTGACCTCAACCCAATTGAGATGTTTTGGGATGAGTTGGACTGCAGAGTGAAGGAAAATCAGCCAAACAAGTGCTCAGTATATGTGGGAACTCCTTCAAGACTGTCAGAAAAGCATTCCAGGTGAAGCTGGTTGAGAGAATGCCAAGAGTGTGCAAAGCTGTCATCAAGGCAAAGGGTGGCTAGTTTGAAGAATCTCAAACATTTGATATATTTTGATTTTTTTGGGGGTTACTACATGATTCCATATGTGTTATTTCATAGTTTTGATGTCTTCACTCTTATTCTACAATGTAGAAAATAGTAAAAATAAAGAAAAACCCTTGAATGAGGTGTGTCCAACCTTTTGACTGGTACTGTATATCCATTGTTTTGATAAAATTGCTCAGGCTCAGTCAATTTTGTTGGGAATCATTGATTGACAACAACTTTTTCAGGATTGACACTGGACAATTCAGGAACACTCAACACCCTTTGAAAAGTGTATTTGGCATGAAAATGTGTGTAATTGTCCTGCGGAAAAACACAACTATCCCAGGGTTAGGTTTTCAGAAGACTGAGATAAGTTTTCCTCTAACTTTGAGTTGAGTTGAGTTTGAGTTTATTTTTATTTTTACAGGGACAGTGCACATTAATCAACGTTTCAGTAAAAGTGCCGGTTTTAGCCAGCCGGCTAATTTTCAACCGCAGTCCCTGGGCAGGTTATTAAAAACAATTACAATACAGACAATCAATGAGCACACGCAGAGCAACATAGGACAAGCAAGACATAGCATGCAGACAGAGCAACATAGCACAAAAAGCAACAAGACAAAAACTATAAAAGCAACAGTTTTTTCACACCTCACAAGCTACAGACAACGGACAACATGGAAAGCGGCAATACACAGTTCACAAATCTGATTGACCTTTAGCCATGTCTTAATATTTTTTGTGAAAGTGTGATAGGTGGTGCAGTTATGTGTGTCTGATGGCAGTGTATTCCAGACATGGGAAGCTCTCACAGAGAAAGCAGATTGACTAACGGTGCTTTTCCTTAAGGGAACTATACAGTCACCTCTCATGGCAGACCTTGTGGATCTGCTGCCATATGTTTGGGTTTTCTGTCTAACAAACATACTAAGTGGAGGGAGCCAGGCCATTTAGGATCTTGAATACAAGACATGCGTCAGTGTATTGCACAAGATTTTCCCAACTCAGGAGCTCATGCTTTCTGAGGATGTAACAGTGATGATGACTATTGGGCTTCCTATCAAGCACTTTGAGAGCCTGTTTGTAGACAGACTGAATGGGTTTTAATGTTGTACAGCAAGCTTGGGCCCAACTAGTCAAGCAGTATGTTAAGTGAGGGAGTATTATAGATTCAAAGTACAATTTTGCTACCTCTGTAGTCAAACAATTTCTTATAAATCGGAAATTAGCTAGGTTGAATTTGGTTATTTGAATTACCTTTTTCACCTGCTTTTTAAAAGAGAGGTTGGAATCTAGTATGATGCCAAGGTACTTGAAATCAGATACCACCTGGAGCTTTTCCCCTGACACATAGACATCAGTAGCATCTGTTGTCCTCTTTGTGAAGAACATGCAGACAGTTTTTTTCACATTGAGATGCAAACACGAGTCACTGAGCCACTTTGTAACCTGGACCATTACAGTAGTGAGTTCTTGTGCAGCTTGTTGTTTGCTCTTTGCATGCACATATATCACTGTGTCATCTGCATACATTTGAACTTCAGAACCAGTACAGACAGAAGGCAGATCATTAATGTACAGGCTGAACAGGAGGGGCCCCAGTATTGACCCTTGGGGCACGCCCACATCATAGCTAAGAGTGGGTGACAGCTCATTGCTCACTCTGACACACTGAGTTCTGCCTTCAAGGTATGATTTCATCCACCTCAAGGCATTGGGGGAAAAGTTGAACTTGGACAATTTTGTGATGAGAACCTCATGGTTAACAGTATCAAAAGCCTTCCTTAGGTCCAGAAACACAGCCCCAACAACGCCCCCTTTGTCCATCTTGGACTTCACATTTTCCAGAAGAAAGCAGTTGGCTGTTTCTGTGGAGTGTTTCGCTCTGAAGCCAAACTGCATGGAGTGTAATGTGAAAGGGCTGTTGTTGAGGTGGGAAATCAGTTGTTCTGCTACACACTTTTCAACAACTTTCGACACCACAGGTAGTATACTAATGGGCCTGTAGTTACTCATGTCAGCAGGGTCACCGGATTTAAAGATGGACGTTATTATGGCCGACTTCCAGACCCTTGGAAACACCCCCTGACTAATAGATGTGTTGGTGACCTTAGTAATGGGGCCAATGAGTGACTCTTTGTAGTTTTTAAGAAAGGTAGAGTCCAGCCCAAACACATCTTTGGCTTTAGAGTTCTTTAGTGAGCTAATCACCTTGTTCACCTTTGACTCAGAAACCTCCCTTATGATGAAGACAGGTTGAGCGTCATTCACTAGCACTGAGCCCAAGAAACCAGTGGAGGGTTCTGTGACAGTACCCTGACAGAGTCAATAAAGTAGGAATTGAAGGCTATTGCTATTTCGACTGCATCCTGTGTTAGATTGTTATTCACCATGATTTCTAGTCTTTTTGCAGTGTTACTATGGTCTTTCCCTGTTAACTTTTTTAGATTCTCCCAGATCAATTTAGAATTTCCCTTTGCTTCACCAATTATGTTAATAAAAAAGTTTGCCTTGGCCTGTCTGATTTCTTTCATCACCTTATTTCTCAACATGGTAAACCTACGTCTGTTGTGCTCTAATTTGGACTTTAGAGATGTTTTTAGAGCATAATCTCGTTCTTTCATCAGTTTCCAGATTTCTCCATTTAGCCAAGGAAGAGTGCTCTTTTGGCCAGGTTTGGATTTGATTTTCTTTAGGAAGCCATTTATTGTAGTCTGGATTGTAGTTAGAAAAACATGACTATCAGCTTCCACATCTTTATAGGACAAGAGACCATTCCAGTTTATTCCCTTAATTGCGTTTTCAAAATAATTTAATTCACTCTTAGGTATTTTTAGTTGATCTGGCTTTCTAACAGTAGAGATGTTAAACCTGCTCTTAGAAAGCTTTCTGGCTATGAGTGTCAGATTATGATCAGACAGCCCAGTAACCATATTGAATGATTTAGTCACTCTCTCTGGTTTATTACTAAACACCAAATCAATCTGTGTTTTAGAGCAACAAGTCACCCTGGTTGGCCCTTTAACTAGCTGTGTAAGGTCAAAGGTATTAGTGATCCGTTTGAGGGTTTTCCTACAAGACTTATCTTCATAATTAATGTTAAAATCTCCCATTAAGATGACCTCTTTCCCAAAATCACATTCCCTAAGCATGTTATTAAACTGATCAAAAAACACACTTTTGGTGCAAGGTGGTCTATACATTCCAATAAGGGTAAAAGACATTTGGGGAGACAGTGTAACATTCAGGCCAATACATTCTAGTTCATTATCACATGACCACTCAATTTGTTTACATCGGATATGTTCTTTAATGTAAATCATCAGACCCCTCCTCTTCCTTCAATCCTGTCTCTCCTGAAAACAGTGTAGCCAGGCACAATCAAAGCAGCATATGGAGAGTTTTTATGGAGCCATGTCTCTGAAAGGCAGAGGAAGTCAAGGTTGGAGTCTGTGAGAAGATGTTGAATTTGATCACTTTTTGGAATGACACTACGAATGTTCAAGTGCCCCCCTAGTAGTCCCTTGGGCTTAGCTCGTGGGTCCCAGATGACTCGAGAGTGATTGACACATTGGAAAAAGTTAAATTTTCTGTGTTTTCTGACGGCTGGGTTTAGGCCGCTTTGTTTCGCTTTTGATTCGGGGCAGTTCGGTAGTGCAATTAACTATCCCTCCCGCTTGCACTGGATGCGGGGAACTAATTAAAACAGCTTGCACCAGAAGCAGAGTCAGGGATCGCATATAGCGACTTGGATATGTTTAAAGAGTCAAATTCCATCCTGGAGTCGGGTGAGTCAAGAGAAACCATGGGACCATAGCACTCACCCACCTCCGCAGCGGCGACGATCAGTGGACGAGACCATCCACTGCTTTCCACTCCGGTGAGTATCGCTGGCTCTGTGATGTTAGGCCCAGGATTGAGTTGCACATCCCGGAGAGTAGGAGGGTAGTGAACAGGTAGTTTAACAGTTTCCGATACATTTTGGACTTGTGTTTGTTACGCCTAAAGCGGTTCAGTGGAATAGGGAGCAAGATAGACTTGGCCATTATTCAGAACATTATGGTATGCTGTGTACTGTCCGCTCCGTTGAATGGTGAATCAATGTGTTTGGTGTTGATATTCTCCGGCAGTAGATTGATTGTGTCATCCCAGCAAGGACGCACTGAGATTATCAGTAAAGCAGCTACATAACTGACAATCATAACAATGTACTGGAGATAAAACACATAATTGCGCTTTAAGTATTTGCATGAGTTACTTAGCTGGGGTCGACGTACACCGGGTATTTTAGATAAAATAACAGCATCTGGAGTAGAAGCGGCACCTGCCACACCACCCTCCCTTCCGTCGGCCATGTTTTACTTTATACCTGGGCTTTGCTCCTTTCATATTTATTTTAACCCTAACAAATTCCCCAGTCCCTGCCAGTGACAAGCATACCCATAACATGAAAATACATGAACAATACTTGAAAATACAAATGGATTAACAATATTGCATTACTGGCCTGTATGACAAAGTGAAAAGAAAGGAAGGCGGTGTTAAAAATTCCACTCCAACTCATCATCGTTCTGTTTGCAACAAGGCCGTTAAGGAATTCTGCTAGCCAACACGGTAAAGACATTAACTTTGTGGCTTAAATTAAAAACTGCAGGTGTGGGTCAAATCCAATACAGCACAACACAGAGTGAAACTCTCTGTATATTCAAATATTGTGGTGTCAGCATCATGTTATGGGTATGCTTGTCATCGGCAGGGGCTGGGAAGTTTGTCAGGATCAAAATAAATATGAAAGGAGCAAAGTCCAGGTAAAAAGTTAAAGGAAAACCAGCCTCAGTCTTCTGAAAATATTACTATGGATAGAGTATCTTACACACATTTTTATGCCAAAGACACACCAGAATGGCTTTCCAAGTGGTGTTCAGTGTTGCTGATTGGTCTAGCTTCAGTCCAGACTTAAATTTGTTTGAAAATCTGAGACAAGGTTTGAACATTGCTGTCCATCAAATTTACTGAGCATGAGCAATTTCGACAAAATAAATGTACATACAGTACGTTGCCCTAAGAGTTGTGCAAAGTTAGTAGAATATTATTCAAAATGATTCACAGCTGCAATGGCTACCAAAGTTGCTCTCACCAAGTATTAACTCTAGGGTGTGAAAACGTGTTTTTGGAACACTTCACGTGACATTTCACATGTGAAAACGGGTTTTTGGAAAGCATCACATGACATTTCATATGCTAAATCATGTGAAAACTTATTTTTGGAAGACTTCACGTGGTTTTTGGAATATTTCACGTGACATTTTACAAGTGAATGCATGTTTTTGGAATACTTCACGTGACATTTAAAATGTGAAAACATGTTCAAGTGAAATTTCCCATGTGACAATCTGCAAACATGTTTTTGGAACACTTCACGAGATTAGTTTTTTTGTATTTGTATTTATTATGGATCCCCATTAGCTGCTGCCAAGGCAGCCAAGGCAGCAGCTACTCTTCCTGGGGTCCAGCAATATTAAGGCAGTTATACAATTTAAAAAACATTACAATACAGTCACAACAGATTTCACAACACATTACGTGTGTGCCCTCAGGCTCTTAATCTACTACCAGTAATTTGTGTAAGTGCTGTGCTTGTTGAATGTCCTTCCCTATAAGCATCAGTACTGAAGAAATTGGATGCAGTGTATCATGCAGCGTTGCCGCTTTGTTACAGGTGCAAACTTTTGCACACATCATTGCCTTTTGTACACTTTGGTTGGCTGGGACTCCCTGACCTTTAGAAGGGCCAGACACTGGTTGATATTGTTTATAAAGCTGTCTTACATAAACTTCCTAATTACCTTAACACAAAAATCCAGTGGTCAAACAGTATTTATCAGACTCAGTCACAGGACATGCTAGTGCTAGAGATACTCCGGATTTACGCTGAGTGCAAAACGGCATTTGAATATCATGCTCCACACTTATGGAATGAATTGCAGAGAGAACTCCAGTTAGATGTTTTGGTGCCTGGAAGACAGTTTAAATGCACATTATAAACTGATTGCTTTTTGTAATAAATGTTTTTCTCATAGAAGTTTATTTATTTGAATCTCCATCTTGTACTTTTTATATGTTTCATTTTGTTTGGTTTTAAATTAGTATTAATTTCTGTGTTGTTTTTGTATCACAAGGCACAACTGTAAATATCAGGAATCAAGGTAAGACCCAAGTGCAGACTGTGTGAAGTAACAATGTTTATTGTAAACAAAGGGCTGGCAAACGACAAGTCAAGGCAGGCAGGGATCGATAATCCAGAGCAGAGGCCAAGGTACAGGACTGCAGGCGGCTCAGGGTCAGGCAGTTGTCAGGAACAGGGTCAGGACAGGCAAAGGTCAAAAACCAGGAGGACGAGAAAAAGAGAGTCTAGGGAAAACCAGGAGCTGAGACAACCCGCTGGTAGGCTTGAACAAAAAAGACGAACTGGCAACAGACAGACAGAAAACACAGGTATAAATAAACAGGGGATAATGTGGAAGATGGGCGACACCCTGAGGGGGGGTGGAGACAAGCACAAGGATAGGTGAAACAGATCAGGGCGTGACAGTAAAAGAGACTGTCTCAGCTTGTCCCCTGTTTAAATAAAGGTTAATAAAAAATAAGCGTACTGAAAATCTGTTGTCAGTTTGCTGACTGTAAAATAGCATTATATCTGGTTAAACACAATTTTTCCCAAAAGTGTTGGTAACAGGCTGATAGGTCGGCTATTTGAGCCAGTAAAGAGTGCTTTACTATTCTTAGGTAGCGGAATTACTTTTTCTTCACTCCAGGCGTGAGGGCACAGAACACCCTCCAGGCCTGACGGCACAGAGTAGCAACCAGACGCTGCACTTGACACATTAATGAAATTGCTTATTTCAGTTACTAATAAGCATGCACCCATTAAGAAAATGAATGTAAAAAGCTAAATCCCCATGGATTGATGTGGAATTTAAACATTTTATTGTTGAGAAGGATGAGGCAAAAGGGATGGCAAATAAGTCTGGCAGCACAACCTATTGGCAAAAGTACTGCAAATTGAGAAATCATGTGACTAAACAGAATAAAAAATACTATGAATCAAAGATAAATTATATAAAGAATGACAGTAAATGTCACGATCTTTGAAAGGAGCGGACCAAGATGCAGCAAGGGTTCCAGTATTCATCTTTTAATTAAGTAGTGCAACTGGCAAAAACAACAAACAAAGACTGTAACGCAGGTGTGGCTCAACACAGGCACACACAGACACAAATACAAACATTCAATAACCCACAAAACAGGTGGGAAAAGGGAACCAACTTAAATAGGATTCCCAATTAGAGGCAACGACAACCAGCTGCCTCTAATTGGGAACCAACTCAAAACTAACATAGAGTTCCCTAGACAACTCAAGTCACGCCCTGACCCAACATACGATAGAGAAACCTAGAGGGATCTCTATGGCCAGGGCGTGACAGTACCCCCCCCCCCCCAAAGGTGCGGACTCCGACCGCAACCAATAATCAATGGGGGGGAACTCGGGTGGGCCTTTGTCGGTGGCGGCGCCGGTGCGGGCCATACCGGCCCGAGAAGATGTACTGGAGGCCCGGTGTGTGGAGCAGGAACAGTACGTACCAGGCTGGGACGACACCCTAGAGGCCTGGTGCGTGGAGCAGGAACAGTACGTACCAGGCTGGGACGACACCCTAGAGGCCTGGTGCGTGAAGCAGAGACAGGCCGTGCCGGGCTCTTGATCTGCACAGGGGACCTGATGCGTGGAGCAGGGACAGGCCGTGCCGGGCTCTTGATCTGCACAGGGGACCTGATGCGTGGAGCAGGAACAGGACGTGCTGGGCTCTCGATGCGCACAGGGGACCTGATGCGTGGAGCAGGGACAGGCCGTGCCGGGCTGTGAAGACGAACCGGAGACACAGTGCGCAGAGCCGGCGCAGGATATCCTGGTCCAAGGAGGCGCACTGGAGACCAAGATCGCTGAGCCCTCCTTCCAGGCTGGTCACTCACCCTAGCCTGACAGATGCGGGGAGCTGGAATGTCGCGCACCGGGCTGTGAACGTGCACTGGAGACACTGTGCGCTTCACCGCATAACACGGTGCCTTATCAGTACGACGCTCCCTCCAGTAAGCACGGGGAGCTGGCTCAGGTCTTCAACCTGGCTCAACCAAGCTCCTCTGCCTCTAGGACTTCCTAGCTCGGTATTTCTCCTTGTAGAAGCGCCGCTCTGCCTTAGCTGCTTCCAGCTCCTCCTTTGGATGGCGATACTCCCCAGCCGGGCTCCAGGGTCCCTTTCCATCCAGGATCTCCTCCCATGTCCAGAATTCCTGATGACCCCGCTGCTTGGTCCTATTATGGTGGGTTATTCTGTCACAATCTTTGAAAGGAGCAGACCAAGATGCAGCGAGGGCTCCAGTATTCATCTTTTAATTAAGTAGTGCAACTGGCAAAAACAACAAACAAAGAAAGACCGTAACGCAGGTGTGGCTCAACGCAGGCAGGCACACACAGACAATAACCCACAAAACAAGTGGGAAAAGGGAACCAACTTAAATAGGATTCCCAATTAGAGGCAACGACAACCAGCTGCCTCTAATTGGGAACCAACTCAAAACGAACATAGAGTTCCCTAGACAACTCAAGTCACGCCCTGACCCAACATACCATAGAGAAACCTAGAGGGCTCTCTCTATGGCCAGGGCGTGACAGTAAAAATATTTGGAGTGCCTTAAATGAAATTTTGGGCAAAAAGGCAAACTTAGCTCCATCATTCATTGAATCCATCATTCATCCATCACGAAACCCACTTATATTGCCAAATACTTTAAGGATTTTTTCATTGGCAAGATTAGCAAACTTAGGCCTGACATGCCAGCAACAAACGGCGACCCTACACATCCAAGTATAACTGACGAAATTATGGAAGACAAGCATTGTAATTTTGAAGAGGTGAACAAATTATTGTTGTCTATCAATAATGACAAGCCACCTGGGTTTGACAACTTGGATGGAAAATGACTGAAGATAATAGCGGACAATATTGCCACTTAGGGTTGCAAAGGGTCGGAAATTCTCCGGAAATTGTCCATGGGAAGTTAAGACAGGGAATATTGCTTAAATTCATCAAAAAAGTTAGCTTATAACAGTGAACCTTTTTTTGTGGGATACACATAAGGCAATTCTAGGTCTTGTGGCACATTTTGGTTAAACTATACCCAATTCAATGAAATTGCAACCCTCTGCATTCACAGTGCATTCTTCCATTATATGTGCAGTGCACTCTTCCATCACATGTACAGCTGATTCTCAAGATCTTGCACACTAATGAGATGCTTTGAGCCCACACTACTACACTGTCTGAGCCAAGGACTACATGCTTTCTGGTAAGTTTTGATTACAATACTGAGGTGAATATATTTGATATGACACACATAATTTTTTGTTAACTAGTAAATAGTAGCCTACAGCAAAGTGTGTTTAAATAATTTCTAACTTCATAACAATTTATGCTAGTTAGTTTTTGCTACCATGGGGGTTTTAGCTTGCTTGAGCCTGCTAATTCACTTGTTTCCATACATGCTTCATTTTAAAACATTTATCTTACAAAGGAGTTGTTTAATCTAACTGCTTAATTATTTATCTGTACATGGAATTGTATTTTATTTGTTTTGCATACTGGATGGACTGGTTACCTTATGCTACGCTCCAAACTTTCTATCCATGATTCTGAGAGAGAACGTATAGGCCTAGGCGATGCTGTTAGTTTGATTGTGCAGGCCGGCTTATAGAGTTATCGTACAATTATAGTGATTTTGTATTTAATTTTGAATAGTCTAGTAATAGGGCTTTTTTATATTTTCATAATTAATAGGCCGAACACTACCTTTAGCTACAGAATCTCACCACATTTCCATCTCCTCCTCTCTCTCCTTCATTCCTTTCTCGAGCGTACAGAGAGAGGGGCGGTCAACAGTTTAATTAAATATGTTTTGTTGTGAAAACATGTTACTATCGATGTTTCCGAACAGATTTAACTTGGTTTCCCCAATTAAGCACTGGTTAGCTGCAGGAACACGGTTGGAGAGCCCATGGCATACAGAGTTTGGGACCCTGGGACTGAACCCTCCCTCTGCAACTGGATCCTGGACTTCCTGATGGGCCGGCCCCAGGTGGTGAGGGTAGGCAACAACACCTCCACCACGCTGACCCTAAACACGGTGGCCTCTCAGGGGTGTGTGCTTAGTCCCCTCCTGTACTCCCTGTTCACCGACGACTCCAGTTTTCTGACGACACGACACTGGTAGGCTTGATCATCGACGTCAATGAGTCTGCCTACAGGGAGTAGGTCAGAGACTTAGCAGTGTGGTGCCAGGACAACAACCTCTCTCTCAATGTCAGTAAGACCAAGGAGCTGATCAAAGACTATAAGAGAAAGAGGGGTGAGCACACCTTCATCCATATCGATGGGGCTGTTGTGGAGCGGGTCGAGAGTTAAGTTCCTTAGCATTCACATCACTAAGGACTTAACATGGACAACACACACCCGCACAGTCATGAAGAAGTTACGGAAGTGCCTCTTCCCCCTCAGAAGGCTGAAAAGATTTGGCATGGGCCCCCAGATCATCAAAAAGTTACATAACCGCTTGGTATGGAAATTGCACCGTCCTTGACCACAAAGCGCTACAAAGGGTGATGCAGACAGCCCAGTACATCACTAGAGCCGAGCTCCCTGCCATCCAGGAGCTCTATATCAGGCGGTCAGAGGAAAGCCCGAAAAAGGCAGTGTCTAGACTTGACAGTTCATGCAGCTTTAGTATTCTGATCATAGAGTACTGATCATGGTATTCCGAACGCATCATGCGTCTACACTTACATTTAAATGTGTCTACCATGTCCACAGTGTGTCTGGATTTCCTTTTTCCACCCTACATTCAAATGCCAGTATGCATTCTACAAATGGTGGAATAGGCTAAATATGATAACACAACAACAACTGATGACAGTAGCTAACTAGCCAACTAACCTCTGTACCTAGCCAGCAAGCTAGCAAGCAACGCAAAAGGGATCGCAAACGGGTTAGCATAACTCTAGAACAAGAAATTGTTTTTCTAAATATTAGCTAGCTGGCTAGCATTTATGAGGCCAGCAAACACGTTCCTCACACACTATGGAACGCATTTCCTCCAACTTATATACTGTAATGAAAAGGTGCCTCTCTGTTCCTAAACACACATTTTCTGGAGACTTTTGGGAGGAGTGCTGATGACGTTGTCCACTGTATGAGCTTTCGGGAGCCCGATTTCATACAGACTGAGGAGAAACCCGGACACAATGCATCCCTGACCACCTCCTGAAGTGGTCAGCCAGATCTGAACACAATCAGGCCACAAAGCAACTTTTGTGCATCTAGACTCGTATTTTCAATGAGATCTTTGTATTCTGATAGCAGAAGTCGCATGTAAGTGTCAAGTGTAGACATGACCTTAGACAGCTTCTACCCCAAGCCATAAGACTGCTAAATAGCCAGACTGCTAAATAGTAAATGAATGGTACCCAAACTATCTGCACTGACTCTATCTTGCACTGACCCTACGCACACTTACTTAACTTTATATACATACCATATACATACTGACTCACACACACTACACTGTCACTCCCACACAAAACCCTCACACATTCACAAACACTACATAAGCACACGCACACATAACACACACATGCATACCGACACAACACAAACACACATCCACACACACACTCACACACACACTTTTAAACTTACAATTTGCTGCTGCTGCTACTTTGTTCTTTATTTTACTCTCATTAATTATCTGGATGCCTAGTGACTTTACCTTGCTTTCATGTACATGTCTACCTCAAGTACCTCTGCACATTGATCTGGTACTGGTACTCCCTGTATATACAGTTGAAGTTGGAAGTTTACATACACTTAGGTTGGAGTCATTAAAACTTGTTTTTCATCCACTCCACACAGTTCTTGTTAACAAACTATAGTTTTGGCAAGTCGGTTAGGACATCTACTTTGCGCATGACACAAGTAATTTTCCAACAATTGTTTACAGACAGATTATTTCACTTATAATTCACTGTATCACAATTCCAGTGGGTCAGAAGTTCACATACACTAAGTTGACTGTGCCTTTAAACAGCTTGGAAAATTCCAGAAAATGATGTCATGGCTTTAGAAGCTTCTGATAGGCTAATTGACATCATTTGAGTCAACTGGAGGTGTAACTGTGGATGTATTTCAAGGCCTACCTTCAAACTCAGTGCCTCTTTGCTTGACATCATGGGGAAATCAAAATAAATCAGCCAAGACCTCAGAAAAAAATTGTAGACCCAGCGCCCCAGCGCTCCTTAACTACTTAGGGAGTAGCAGCGCGCTAGCTCCCGACACTACCCGGTGAAATGTAAGGCGCCAAATTCAAAAGTTGAATTATTAAACATTCATCAATATACAAGTGTTGCATTGGGGCTGATTGAGAGTTGGTGAGTAATCAAGGGCTGATTTCTCACCAGCTCTGCAAGTCCCATAAAGCTGACAGAAGGGCAGTTCACAGGGAGACTGGGGGAAGAGAGGACCATGTTGCATAGTCCGTATAGCTGGAGGGACGGTGACAGGAGTGAATTCAGCTTTTGATCCCCACAGGATACAGCAAGACCAGGAGCCCAGAAGACGGTAACCCAGAGATGGTCTCATGGGGAGACCTATTATTTTCTTTTTGAAATTATTATTTTTAACTTCTTTGGGAGCAGCGCACAAGGTGACCGTTTTGGAGACATGGTGTGCCCAAAGTAAAATGCCTCCCATTCAGGCCCAGATAATAGGATATGCACATATTTAGTACCATTGGATAGGAAACACTCTGCATTTTCTAGAAGTGTTAACATTTTGTCTGTGAGTAAAACAGAACGGATATGGCAGGCGAAAACCCAAGGAATTTCTGTCCTTGAAAAAATGTTTTTGACACATTGCCTCATTTAGAACCCCTCCCTTATGAAAATGCCCATATAAGGGCATATGAATGCAGTACCTATTGCTTCCTCTGGATGTCAACAGTCTCGAGAAAGTGTTCTGATTCTTTTTAGATGCTTTTAGAGCAGAGAAGAAGACGAATAAGGAAGTGTCCAAACAGATGTCAATAGAAGTAAATGCGCGCTCCCGGCTGGCGCGTTCTTAGTTTTTTTCTATTCTTATCGCCCAGTTTATATTCCGGTTGAAATATTATGCTATTTATACATAAAAGTGTTCCCAAGGATACATTTACAATTATGTTTGATTGTTCTTGGACAAGTTTATAGGTATAAGTTGAACGAGTTCTCTTCACGTTTCAATGCACGATTGGAGGCTGTATTTTCTTATCATAACGCGCCAACCAAACGGAGATTTATGGATATAATACATTACTTTTTCTAACAAAAGAACCATGGATTGTCTTCGTTGGACACTTGGGAAGCCCTCAGCAGAAGTTCTTCAAAAGGTAATTGATTTGTTCAAACAATCAAATGTGGTGCTTTCGCCGTAAAACCTTTTTGAAATCTGATATTGCCAAGAAGCAGAGCTTTTGATGACTATGAAACACTTGTATATTGATGCATGTTTAATAATTCAACTTTTTGATTTTGAATTTGGCGCCTTGCATTTCACCGGCTAGCGCCCCACCACTCCGTAAGAAGTTAAGTGACGTCACAGGATGGTTGTGCAATCCCCCTCTCTCCGGACAGGCAACACACACACTTTAACACCCTACTTCTTTCCTAAGCCTATACACTTCCTCCACACAGGGAAACTTTACTCATTACTCATTAACTCTGTAAGAAGTTAATAAACACTTTTGAAACTGAGCTAATCCTACTTTGTCCGTGTGTGATCTGTGTAAACGTCTTGACCCAACCCCCCTGGTCTGCCACAAGTGGTGGAGAATGCGAGCAACCTGATAATGTGGTCAGATCAGGGTTGACGTGTACACAGCATCAGCATGGACGAGTTGATAGCTCAGTTCGTCCGGGCCCAACAAGCACAACAGGCGGTTCAGGAACGAACGCTGGAGGAACAGCGACTACCAAACGTCCGCCTCGTGGAGGAAATCAGGAAGCTGCAAGGAGGAGCGTCTCCTGAATCACATCCCAACCAGTTCTTAATCAAGCTAACAGAAGACGATGACGTCGAAACATACCTCTGTACGTTTGAACGGACAGCGCTACGGGAAGGATGGCCAAGACCGAAGTGGGCAAGTCTGCTGGCCCCGTTCCTCTCTGGGAATGCCCAAAAGGCATGTTGGGACCTGAACCATGAACAGGCGGCTCCCAAAGAAGTTAAGTGTGACCTGGCAGAAGGACGCATTGGATCCTGCACTAGGAGAGAGGCGTGTAAATGATATATGAATGACTAGTGGAATCGCACAATACTAGAAGTTAGGAAGAAATACTATGAATCATATAGAAGTGTATAAACATTATCGTCGAGTGTCCAGTAAGGTTTATAGAAACTGTATACTGGGGTGTGAGGTAGAGGAATATGCAGTACAGGGAAACATAGATATAATAACATTTAAAGTAAAGCTATATTACTGGAGGAATAATGATTATAGACATGGGAAGACGGGACATATGATATGCCACATAGCAACAATAACTAGAGATATTAAAGTAGCGTGGATAACAGTAGGAGGAAACAAAGTATGGTTGAGCAATCCACAACTTAACAGACCACTAGGAAGATATAGTCCAGGAAGGACAGGGATATATACTAAAGCAACAGAGGAGGATTGGTTTTAAATAGGTGAATAACACAATAAAAATAACTTTGACAGCATAGATAGTGCGGATATTGTAGGAAGCTAAAAGAATAACTAGACAAATAACAATTTTAAAGTAAGGAAATCAGTAGCAATAGGATGAAAAAGAAATACTGAGAATGTTTAAAGAAGGAGAAGGATTGTTGAAAAGCATAAAGAAAGCTAGAGGAATGTTGAAGAAGGACAATGAAAAGTCATACAGGAAGGAGGTGGAATGGTTTATAAAAACCTCCACCATACACCAGAGGGTAATACCCCCTGGTGTCCAGAGTGATGGAAATAAAGAGAGAAAAATAGAGGTGGACGATGATAAGGAGAGTCTCTCTGTGCCCTTTTAGGTAAAAGTAAAGGACCTGGAAAGGACAGGGGAGACTGAGAAAGGTGCAGGAGAGCACCCAGAAAAATTTAACTGTTATGAAAGATTATGTGGAAATAGGAAGACAAGTGTGAGTGGTTTTGATAACGTGGGATATCAATAATAGTGATATTTGAGGTGCTATACTGGAATACATTAACTCATCTGTATTATTCAGTAATAAAATTGCACACATTATAGTATAGATTCTAATGCAAGGTATTAAGTGCCGTGACTAACTAATTATTGTCCGGGGAAGTGGATAGCCCTACCTTGGAAAATATTTATTTTAAAACCATAGAGTCGCTGAAAGAAGCGCACGTAAATTCTACAAATTCGTCTCGAATATGAAAGAATAAACTAGATAATGTAAGGCAAAATTACCCTACTAACAGGAGAATTCAAATTAATAGGAGAATTCAGGGAGGCAATTGTGAATTGGAACAAACACATAAAACCAGAAGAAGAAGCTCAATATGCAAGCGTATTGAAGTTAGCGTTCTATCAGAGTCATTACACTCACAGGACTATTTTGAGAAGGAATTGTGTAAAATGGGGTGCTTGGTAATGTCGTTCAGGCTATTTTGGTTGAATTTCAAAGCACTAAAATGGATATACCAGAGTGCAGAATAACTGTTGATTTTACAAATCCTCAAAGTTTGATTGAATATTGCCGGTGTCAGTGAACGTCAGGGAAATAACGTCATTTGAATTATTGCAAGCACACAGTTAGTTACCAACATGTTTAACAAACAAGTAAAGACCCTAACCAGCTTTGCTAGGTGAGTAGATTGAAGAGTGAAGATGTATTTTCTTGTATCTGGAAGTAACGTTAGCTAAATTAGTTCGCCACATTAGCTTAGGTGCTTGACTGCCATGTGGGAAAAATAGTAGGAATTATGATTCAGAAAGTTTGGATCAACCCTGTTCATTAGCGGATTTTGGGGTTGAATAATCCTTGTGAGAATCAAGGACAGTGGATATTAGGTAACATTAAAATGGGCAGTATGGGCGAGAGCACGACTAAGTAATGTAAATGAATAGTTGAACTTTGTATCACGCCGCATTCAAACTATCAGAAAAGGTTTAGATTTGGGGATTTTGTGTTGATACAATATGTATGCTATATGGTAGAGCAGGAACCCAAGGAATTATAGCTATGGTAAAATACTACTGGCGAAAAGACAACCTATTTGGGGTTCTGAGAACCATGCGACTCAAGAAAAACGTAGTCTTTGTTTCATTATTCAAAATAAATGTATATAATTGACGTAAGGGAGGAGGAGATAATAGTGATTAAAGTGGCTTCCCTGTAAAAAGCAGAAATAGGTTTGTTTTGACTATAATTAAAATAAAAATTCACCTGGTAACAAACGTTAGCGAAAAGAGAGGTGGAGTTAAATTGAGGTTGAAGAGAACTTTCTGAAGTTAAGGGATGAGATGTAGACAGGTGGAGGTAACAAAAGACAGTCATTTGGAAAATAAGAATTTCAAATTTGAATTGATTAAGAATTGGCTGATGTAATTTCTACATTAGGCACATTACAGGTTAATCTTAAAATAAAAGATGTTTAATGAGTGTGAAGCAGTGGTTAGTGATAAAAATATAGTCATTGATGAGGAGGATTGATGTAAACATAATGTGTTGACAGTATGTGAATGGTAATATGTTAGTAGTACCTTTTTATAGCACTCCAAGATGCGATATTTTAGTAATTTGAAAGCTGAGGATTCAATACAAGGTTGAAGGATAAGTAGAGGGATTGAACCTTGAGATCGTAAAAAAGATTAGCGGTTGAAAGCAAGCCGGTAGCGGGACATTTGAAGTAGAGGTATGAGAAATTATTTTTGACAGTTTTTGATTATTGTTGCTTGGTTTTATAGTTAGGTACAATTATATACAATTATAATCTGTTTCCATTACGTGGAGCAGTGTCCAGTAATACAAGCAGAATGAAATAAGTATTGACTGCCAAGCTGATAAGACAGCACCAACGTTTTGAAGGTTCTATATTTGTTAAACAACAGTTTTGTATTTTACTAAACTAATGCAACAGATTAAACTGATAGGATTACTGGAAAGGGGCTCTGGGATTGTTTATTTTAAAATGGTGTCAATTCCACTTAATGGAACACTATATTATCTGATGGGTCTTGAATAGAATTCTTGCTTCCAGGAAAAATGTAAGTCAAATACAGTGTGTATGTTAATAAGGGAGACATGGGTGACCATGTCTAAAAACAACTTTGTATTAGAAGCCTAGGAGCAAATGTCACTGATTTCTTCATCTGAGAAATTGACTACATTTGCGACAGGTAAAATAATTCAATTTAGAATGGTTTAACACACACATACACCAACACACACACACACTTTATTTTGAATAGATTTTTTTTCAATTCATTTTTAAACTAAGTATACAGAAGGATGGAAATGTTTTGAAAGGTATTTAAGTGGTTTCTGAAGGACAGGGAAAGAAAAGGGAGAGAAAACATTTTAATGGTGTAAAATGCCCTGAATGCTGGAATTTCCTGTGAAGACTCATCAACTTCACTAGGAATTTTTGGAACAGGTGGGATTTAATTATAAAATGACTGAGAAACACCAGTTTCTATTCAAAGTGTACAATTACTTTGAAATTCTAGTATATCCTTAGGAAACTATAAAGAGTTGTAATTCTAAAGTTGATTAGTTGTTCAAATGTATTTTTTATTTAACATGTTATTTTTGAATCATGTATTCTAAGGGAAAAGTACCAGTTCCCTGGGGGTTATGGTCTTTGGGTAAATAAGCAAATGTACTTTGTTCAGTCTGCATATTGAAGGGAAAATATATGTTAACAAGGGATGACAGTTACTCCAAATGGATTGTGATATATGTATTGATTATTTCATTTTGTTTTGTTTTTGTTTCAATACAAATTTCACCAGATTGCGATTTATGGAGAGTGGGATTCTAGGAAGGGCGAGGGCAATAACTTCATGATTTGTAACTCGTCCTGGGAGGTCGCCAGTAGAATAAACAAGTTATCATGGAAGGTGACGTCAGATCGTGTCTTAATGTATGGTAGGAATAATTTGACCACAAACAGTGTGTGTGAACCTCAAAGCCCTCCCTAACCGTCTAGAGAAAGGGCAACAAAGGCGTGCAATACGACAGTGACTTTTAGCACTTCTGAGTCTACACACTGCCAACAGTTTGGACTGAAGTATGCATTGAGTTACTGATCTTTCATTACCAGGCCACTCATGACAGGAAAACAGGGACAAACGGGGGCTGTAATGAGAATATAGTTATTACTTGTACTAAAAGTGTTATTTTTATTTTTATAAATGTACATCTTAATAGGGATGATGTGTGCTAAATTGAGATGTTTGAATTTGAGTTAAAGTAAGCACTAAGGACTGTTATTCTGAATTTGGGCTGGATAATTTATAAAATGTTTTAGTTATGATTTGGACATAGCAAGAGAGAGATGCTCTTGAACAGGTGAGTGTTAGGGGCACTGTTTAAATGTATTAGGCCTAGGGAAACTCTGGAAACCTTATCTTTAAGTATCCTTTGACAGGGAGGTTATTACTGGATGATAGCTTGGGTTAACATAAAGGTTTTTGTTTTGTTTGTTTTTTGTTTATTTAGTTTTATTATGTCTTTAGAATTTTAATGTTAAATTGTATTGATAAATAGAGATGGCTGGATGATATGATATAATAGCATAACAAGTTTATGGTCTGTGTTTTGTGATAACACCCAAGGATGGGGAGAAAGGAGATGGCATGGAAGCCAGCATGACATGGGCATAGAACGTAATGGATGGACATTTCCCCCCCAGTTTTAGTTACATTACGAGTAGTGGGAAGTTATTAAACATGTATTTATTTTAATATTTATTTTTCTATTTTCTTGTAATGTCAATATGTTTTTTAGGTTTTGTGGAACATAAGAGTGATCTTTGTTCCAAAGGAGGGATTGATGTATATTGACTAAATTGATTTGAGAATGTTTTAGTATATATCGAACTGTGGTAGTATATTAGGAGTAGTGACTAATGTGTTATGTGTTAGATGGATTTTGACTGCACTGGGGATCTGAGGGGGCTCATAAATGAAGGTTATGATGGTAGAGGGGTGTTATTTCTAGAGACCATATATATGGTTACAGGAGACAGCTCACAGGAGAGGAAGTATATGTGTAATATATAGGGATGTAAAATATAGGGACAATTCTAAGTAAATTGAAAACTACACACACCTAGATTATGGTGAGAGTAAAAGTGATAGTGGTGGCATTTTGAACACTATAGTGACTTAGAGTTTTGTTAGGTTGGATATTCTTCCAACTGGAAGACACTTGACTGATTACATGCAGTAGTTATTCTTACAGCAGTTGCGGTAGGGACCGTAATTGGGTGAAAGCAGAGATAACCAAGGGCATGGGCTGAATTCTGGAGATTGAGTGAACATCCCGATACACCAGGAGGGGGTGTTGGGACAGCATGCGGTAAAGATCGTCATGTCTCTCTTCGGTGGGTGCATAGTTCTCACGTGAAGTAAGGTCCAGCTGTATAATGGGTGAGCTTGAAGACACCATGACAGAGGAAGCGGATCTAAAGAGGATAGATGTTGGGGTAATTATACTCTAAACAACATTTTGAAGGCATCGATGTAAAAGCATATACAGTGCTAAGTTACCTCAAGAGGATGTAATGTTAATTAGGGATACGCACTTGCATATCAGGTGACATGCTTATCAGTTGAAATGGAGGAGATGGGGAACTAAGTGAAAATGACATGACTTGGGAACACTTCTCGGAACCTGGGGCCAAAAGGGGAAGACTGGGCGAAAGCATGAGGAAGCTTATTTAGGGCTTTTATTTTTGTGGAACCCAGCAGAAAAGTATCCTGGAGGCATAGAGTCAGGTGAAGAGAGAGTGGGAATTGTCATGGTCTCAGACTTTGGTATTCATGCGCATATAATTATGCATAGCTTATCACATTATTAATACTGTTATGGTTTATGTTTCTCGTTGTTTTGCAAGTCTTATGCTATCACTCTCTTAGGAACCAGAAGGAGAGGGTGTCGCCAGCTTCAGCTGGAATATCATTTTGTTGTGTGATGAGAGATGGAAGTAAGATGATGTATGGTGCAATCATAAAACAGAGGCCGTAAGTCTCTTGAGTTTGAAAACCAGGACCAGAGGTTCCACGTCCGGTGATCCCAGGGGACCTGGACTACATCTGAGTGCTCTGGAGGAAGTGGAACAAGCCAAGGCGAGAGGATCCCTACGAAGTGGTCCTAGCAACACCAACAGTCGTCCAGGTGGATGGAAGAACTACGTGGTACCATCTAAACCACTGTATCAGAGTTCCGGAGGGTAAGCGACCATAGGGCCATGAGGACGCAGAGGATGCTGATAAACCAGGCAGGTGTCCGGAGGGAATGGGAGCCAAGATGTCGACACGCCAGGCAGGAGCCAAAGGAGAGGCGGCTCAAGGAGCAACTTCAAACAGCCAACAGATACTCTCTCCTGAATATCTAGAGAGTCCAGGGATTGGGAGGAGTGACATGCCTGTTGCTCATGATGACACACCTACTCTGGTAGATACCCCTAATGGAGGCGCTGTCTAAGGGAACGGAGAAACAACGACAGGAGAATGGAAAGGAGACTTTCTTACCATTGACTTATCTGCCCTCACATAATCTTTCTAACAGACAGTGGAAACCAGGACAGATGAAGAACAGTAGAATGGCCTTGACAGCAACAGCGACAAACCTAGAAGAAATTGTAAAATCTACCTCCCACTAGAGACTAGTACACCGACTAAGACAATGACAAAACCACAAGAAAGTGTGTTGATGCAGAAAATCTGGACATCTGTTACTAACGGGTGTAGCCACAATGAAGAAAATACCTCAGAATCAAACATTGACAATAACAAATGGCTGGTATAAGTGGGCTCAGTGGGCCAGCCAAAAAGTATACACATAATATAATAAAGTAGAACCATGTACTCAATGTAACAGTTGCTGAATGATAAATGATGTTAGACCTTCTGAATATCTGTTCACCTAGACATGTATGTGACATAGGGTTTGTCCTTAATCCTCCTTTTCATTGTGATATAACAGTTGGTAGAGAGGTGTCTGTGAGGAAGGGTTTTATGTTTAGGTATCTTATTTAGAATGACATTGTAAGGGTTTATGAAGGTTACTTTCTTTTGTTATTGTTTTATTATTTTCATATATTATACATAACTGAGAACCTCAGGCAAGGCTAAGTAATACATGCACATGTTTTCACACTGTATACTTAAAGGATACTTGGCTTTAGAATGGATATTTTACTCCTTTCTAGTTAATTATGACTGGAGATGTTTGGTCCTGACTCACCAGTGTATATGAGAAAGTAGAGCTCAGCTTATTAAGATGGATGAGAGGTTAATTATCTCCATAAACTTTCAGAAGGTGCTCCCATTCTCATCTATACTGGAAAATGTAATTGTGTGAAACTCTGTGAGTTTCAAAGGGGGGATTATGTAGGTGAAAATTCATGAATATGGTTGATTTTAAGTAACCTATACTGTTCTCTTTGAAGTAGAAATAAGAATCGATATTAGTTTAAATATTAGACATGTGTAAGCAGAATGAAGGCTAAGCCCATGTGAGTGTACAAAGCTACTGTAGATCAACATCGAATTGACCATTGGACATGTAAAAAACAGAACGTAAGCAGAATCTGTGTGGATGAGGCAAGGTAAACCAACAAGACATGTCTGGTCTTGGCCATATCTGATCCTGTACATATACATGGCTTAACTTGTTAGGGAGTGGCAGCTGAGGGGTCGGTTTTGGAGAGCCTGGCATGCCCAAAGTAAAATGCCTCCCATTAAGGCCCAGAAAATAGGATATGCACATATTTGGTACCATTGGATAGGAAACACTCTGAATTTTCCAAAACTGTTAACCATTTGTCTGTGAGTAAAACAGAACGCATATAGCAGGCGAAACCCCGAGGAATTTCTGTCCTGGAAAAAGTGATTTTGACACATTGCTCATTTGGGAACCCCTCCCTCATGAAAATGACCATATAAGGGCATATGAATGCAGTACCCATCGCTTCCTTTAGATGTCAACAGTCTGGAGACAGTGTAAAATTTCATTTTGGATGAATAAGACCAGAGAATAAGAGCAAACCAGGAAATGTATCTTTTATGTCAACAGTACCCAGCGCGCGCTCCCGAGAAGTCGCGCAGTGTCTTTTTTACCGTCGTTAGCGATCAGTTTATATTCCGGTTGATTTATAATAGTAAATATACGTAAAAGTGTTCCTAAGGATACATTTAAAACTATGTTTGATTGTTCTTGGACAAGTTTATAGGTATAAGTTGAACGAGTTCTCTTCACGTTTCAATGGACGATTGGAGAGAAAATATAACGGGCGAACCAAACTGAGATTTATGGATATAATACATAACTTTTTCTAACAAAAGAACCATGGATTGTCTTCGTTGGACACTTGGGAAGCCATCAGCAGAAGTTCTTCAACAGGTAATTGATTTGTTTTCGTTGTGAAATGTGTTTTGTGTGAACCGTGAAGGCTAATGAATTCATGGTAATGGCAAAATAGTGAAGGTGCTACCCTCAAACAATCAAATGTGGTGCTTTCGCCGTAAAGCCTTTTTGAAATCTGACAACGCTGTGATATTGCCAAGAAGCAGAGCTTTTGATGACTATGAAACACTTGTATATTGATGCATGTTTAATAATTCAACTTTTGGATTTTGAATTTGGCGCCTTGCAAAGCTGGGACCTGTCAATTACCGCGTACGGCAACCGGGGATACGGAAACCTTAACTTCTTAGGGAGCGGCTGCCGAGGAGACGGTTTTGGAGAGTCTGGCATGCCCAAAGTAAAATGCATGCCATTCAGGCCCAGAAAATAGGATATGCACATAATTAGTACTATTGGATAGGAAACACTGAAGTTTCTAAAAGTGTTAAAATAATGTATGTGAGTATAACAGAAGTGATATAGCAGGCGAAAACCCGAGGAAAATCCATACGGATTTGCTGTTTTTTTTGTAAATGACCTTTTTCTCCATTGTGCCTATTCATTTTTCTGTTATGTAGGACTGAGACTGCAGTACCTATGGCTTCCACAGGATGACAACCGTCTTTAGACAAGGTTTCAAAACAATAGGGCTAAAGGGAACCCTATAGAAGAAGATTTACTGAAGGAAGTGGAAATGAGAAATACTTTTTCCGTTCACGAGAATGAGAGCGCGCCTCACTTTTATTTTCCTTTTTTATCAGTCAGGCTACAATCCGGTTTAAATATTATAGTAAATATAATTGATTTGTTTGGAGAAATATGATAGGTATAATTTGAACGCGTTCTCTTCAAGGGTCTATGGGCGACTCAATGGTGGATTTTATGAACATAACGCCAACCAAACAGAGATTTATGGATATGATAAATGACTAAAAGAAGCATGGATTGTCTTTGTTGGACACTTGGGAAGCCCTCAGCAGAAGTTCATCAAAAGGTAAGGGATTTTATATTAGAGATTTTATGCGTTTTGTGAGACCGCGTTGGTTATGGATTTATGCTAATGCATAAAATATGAGAGGGGCTATCCTCAAACAATCAAATGTGGTGCTTTCACCGTAAAGCCTTTTTGAAATCTGACAACGCTGTGATATTGCCAAGAAGCAGAGCTTTTGATGACTATGAAACACTTGTATATTGATGCATGTTTAATAATTCAACTTTTGGATTTTGAATTTGGCGCCTTGCAAAGCTGGGACCTGTCAATTACCGCGTACGGCAACCGGGGATACGGAAACCTTAACTTCTTAGGGAGCGGCTGCCGAGGAGACGGTTTTGGAGAGTCTGGCATGCCCAAAGTAAAATGCATGCCATTCAGGCCCAGAAAATAGGATATGCACATAATTAGTACTATTGGATAGGAAACACTGAAGTTTCTAAAAGTGTTAAAATAATGTATGTGAGTATAACAGAAGTGATATACGGATTTGCTGTTTTTTTTGTAAATGACCTTTTTCTCCATTGTGCCTATTCATTTTTTCTGTTATGTAGGACTGAGACTGCAGTACCTATGGCTTCCACAGGATGACAACAGTCTTTAGACAAGGTTTCAAAACAATAGGGCTAAAGGGAACCCTATAGAAGAAGATTTACTGAAGGAAGTGGAAATGAGAAATACTTTTTCCGTTCACGAGAATGAGAGCGCGCCTCACTTTTATTTTCCTTTTTTATCAGTCAGGCTACAATCCGGTTTAAATATTATAGTAAATATAATTGATTTGTTTGGAGAAATATGATAGGTATAATTTGAACGCGTTCTCTTCAAGGGTCTATGGGCGACTCAATGGTGGATTTTATGAACATAACGCGCCAACCAAACGGAGATTTATGGATATGATAAATGACTAAAAGAAGCATGGATTGTCTTTGTTGGACACTTGGGAAGCCCTCAGCAGAAGTTCATCAAAAGGTAAGGGATTTTATATTAGAGATTTTATGCGTTTTGTGAGACCCGCGTTGGTTATGGATTTATGCTAATGCATAAAATATGAGAGGGGCTATCCTCAAACAATCAAATGTTGTGCTTTCGCCTTAAAGCCTTTTTGAAATCTGACAATGCTGTGATATTGCCAAGAATCAGAGCTTTTGATGACTATGCAACACTTGTATATTGATGAATGTTTAATAATTCAACTTTTGGATTTTGAATTTGGCGCCTTACATTTCACCAGGTAGTGTCGGGAGTGCCCCACTGCTCGCTAGCGTCCCACTGCTCCCTAAGTAGTTAACAGATTTACCACGTGAACCTGTTGAAGAAGTGGCACGAAGTGGCCTTGGCCGTGTTATGGTCGGGACCCAGGACGCCAACAATACCAGTGGTGGTCCCGAGCAATGAGGACCTCGACCCGGCCCAGAAGCAAGAGCTCAGGGAGCTCGTCGATCGGAACACGGAGGTGTTTTCCGAGAAGCCGGGCCGCACGACCCTCATTGAACACCACATCCGTACCCGGCCCGGGGGAAGAGGACATATCGGATTCCGGAGGCCCGAAGAAAGGCTGTGACATAGGAAGTGGAGGCTATGCTGAGGATGGGAGTCATTGAAGAGTCCCACAGTGCATGGTGCAGCCCCATCGTGTTGTTGCCCAAACCGGGCGGTAGCCTCCGCTTCTGTAATGATTTCCGGGGGTGTGAACGACATAAGTCTTTTCGACACCTACCCAATGCCGAGGATGGACGAGCTCAACGACAGGTTGGGAAAGGCCCGGTACATCAGCACCCTTGACCTGACCAAAGGATATTGGCAGGCATCGTTGACAGCCTCCTCCCGGGAGAAGACGGCGTTCTCGACACCAGACGGGTTATATCAGTACCGGGTGCTCCCGTTTGGTCTCCACGGAGCCCCGCCCACCTTTCAGCGACTGATGAACAGAGTGCTTCGACCCCACCAGCAGTACGCAGTGGCCTATCTGGATGATATTATCATCCACAGCCAAGGTTGGGAAGAGCACCTGACGCGCCTCCAGGCGGTGCTGGACGCGCTCAGACAAGCCGGGTTGACCGCGAACCCCAAGAAATGCAAACCAGGTTTTGACGGAGGTGGAGTACCTGGGGTATTTGATTGGATGGGGGGAACGTCAAGCCCCAGGAGAGGAAGGTTCACGCGGTCCGTGACTGGCCCGTTCCACGCACCAAGACACAGGTCAAGTCATTCCTGGGATTGGCAGGATACTATAACCGGTTTACCCCCAACTTTGCCGCTATAGCTTCCCCCTCACCGATATAACCTGGGCACGCCTCCCATAAACAGTGAAATGGACGGACGAGACAGAAGCGGCGTTCAGCAGTCTGAAGGAAGCGCTGTGCTCCCATCCGATTTTCGTAACGTCCGATTTCCAGGTGCCAATGGTGGTCCAGACGGACGCATGTGATACGGGACTAGGGGTCGTTCTGTTCCAGGTACACAATGGGGAGGAGCACCCCATCATGTACATCAGCCGAAAGCTGATACCTAGAGAAAAGAAATACTCTATTATTGTTGAGAAAGAGTGTCTTGTGGGGGAGGGGTCTCGACAGGCTCTCCAGCCAGGACTAATTGAGGCTGATTGAGAATTTGTGAGTAATCAAGGGCACACAGGGAGACTGGGGGAAGAGAGGACTCCCGTATAGCTGGAGGGACGGTGACAGAAGTAAGAGGACTGAGTTCAGTTTTTGATCCCCACAGGATACAGCAAGACCCGAGGGAAATAAGTATTTGACCCCTCTGCAAAACATGACTTAGTACTTGGTGGCAAAACCCTTGTTGGCAATCACAGAGGTCAGACGTTTCTTGTAGTTGGCCACCAGGTTTGCACACATTTCAGGAGGGATTTTGTCCCACTCCTACTTGCAGATCTTCTCCAAGTCATTAAAGTTGAGGCTGACGTTTGGCAACTCGAACCTTCAGCTCCCTCCACAGATTTTCTATGGGATTAAGGTCTGGAGACTGGCTAGGCCACTCCAGGACCTTAATGTGCTTCTTCTTGAGCCACACCTTTGTTGCCTTGGCCGTGTGTTTTGGGTCATTGTCATGCTGGAATACCCATCCATGACCCATTTTCAATGCCCTGACTGAGGGAAGGAGGTTCTCACCCAAGATTTGACGGTACATGGCCCCGTCCATTGTCCCTTTGATGCGGTGAAGATGTCCTGTCCCTTTAGCAGAAAAACACCCCCCAAAGCATAATGTTTCCACCTCCATGTTTGACGGTGGGGATGGTGTTCTTGGGGTCATAGGCAGCATTCCTCCTCCTCCAAACACGGCAAGTTGAGTTGATGCCAAAGAGCTCCATTTTGGTCTCATCTGACCACAACACTTTTACCCAGTTGTCCTCTGAATCATTCAGATGTTCATTGGCAAACTTCAGACAGGCATGTATATGTGCTTTCTTGAGCAAGGGGACCTTGCGGGGCGCTGCAGGATTTCAGTCCTTCACGGCGTAGTGTTACCAATTGTTTTCTTGGTGACTATGGTTCCAGCTGCCTTGAGCTCATTGACAAGATCCTACCGTGTAGTTCTGGGCTGATTCCTCGCCGTTCTCATGATCATTGCAACTCCACGAGGTGAGATCTTGCATGGAGCCCCAGGCCGAGGGAGATTGACAGTTCTTTTGTGTTTCTTCCATTTGCGAATAATCGCAACAACTGTTGTCACCTTCTCACCAAGCTGCTTGGCGATGGTCTTGTAGCCCATTCCAGCCTTGTGTAGGTCTACAATCTTGTCCCTGACATCCTTGGAGAGCTCTTTGGTCTTGGCCATGTTGGAGAGTTTGGAATCTGATTGATTGCTTCTGTGGACAGGTGTCTTTTATACAGGTAACAAACTGAGATTAGGAGCACTCCCTTTAAGAGTGTGCTCCTAATCTCAGCTCGTTACCTGTATAAAAGACACCTGGGAGCCAGAAATCTTTCTGATTGAGAGGGTGTCAAATACTTATTTCCCTCATTAAAATGCAAATCAATTTATAACATTTTTCACATGCGTTTTCTGGATTTTTTGTTGTTATTCTGTCTCTCACTGTTCAAATAAACCTACCATTAAAATTATAGACTGATAATTTCTTTGTCAGTGGGCAAACGTACAAAATCAGCAGGGGATCAAATACTTTTTTCCCTCACTGTACACTTAACCAGTATGGCTACCACAGAATTCCATCTGGTTTGCGCTAAGTGGGACTATCATTTCTTTTCAACAGGACAATGACCTCTCCAGGCTGTTTAAGGGCTATTTGACCAAGAAGGAGAGGGATGGAGTGCTGCATCAGATGACCTGGCCTCCACAATCACCCGACATCAACCCAATTGAGATGGTTTGGGATGAGTTGGACCGCAGAGTGAAGGAAAAGCAGCCAACAAGTGCTCAGCATATGTGGGAACTCCTTCAAGCATTCCAGGTGAAGTGTGCAAAGCTGTCATCAAGGCATCGGGTGGCTACTTTGAAGAATCTCAAATATAAAATATATTTTGATTTGTTGGTCACTTTTTTGGTTACTACACCAATCAATCAATCCAATTTATTTATAAAGCCCTTTTTACATCAGCAGATGTCACAAAGTGCTATTCAGAAACCCAGCCTAGAACCCCAAACAGCAAGCAATGCAGATGTAGAAGCACAGTGGCTAGGAAAAACTCCCTGGAAAGGCTGGAACCTAGGAAGAAACCTAGAGAGGAACCAGGCTCTGAGGGGTGGCCAGTCCCCTTCTGGCTGTGCTGGGTGGATATTATAAGAGTACATGATTCCATATGTGTTTTTCATAGTTTTGATGTCTTCCCTATCATTCAACAATGTAGAAAATAGTACAAAAGAAAGAAATTCCCTCGAATGAGTAGGTGTGAAAAAACTTTTGACTGTCACACTTCATTTGAAAGTTCTGATTCCAAAAGTATGGCCCAACCCTTAGACCCCTCAAACTCAACTCTGGACCTCAAAGCTAGTTCCAATGCATTTTTTTTCATTGATCCCGATTTAGACCTGGGAAACAAGGTGTGTACAATTAATTATCAGGTAGAGCAGGAAACCAGCATGCTCTGACCCTCGTAGGGTAAGAGTTGAATACCCCTGCCCTAGACCGTACTCCCTATGCACTTGAGGAGATCTGAGAAGATTTGACAGGTAATCATTCAAATTAGCCCTCTGGAAGTTTCACCATATTGTTTAGACCCATTAAATCATCTAAGATCTCCACAAGTGCATAGGGGTCCCTTTGGGATTGTGCCTATGACAACAAAATAAGGTACATTGTTTTGATGTGAATGCTTCAATGCTATCAAGTTACTGTAAGCCATTTATTTACCTTCGAGGTTGAATAGGTGTTCACAAGTGGTGGTGTCCCACAACTGCTCCATCTGTAGAAAAGGAAAAACGGTAGCCAAGATATTAGATAAGTGGACCTGTAACTGTAGGAGCAATTACTTTTCATGAACGGGGTGGTGTATCTAATAAACTGTCTGGTGAGTGTACATTGTAGTAGTAAAGTGAACTTGCTCACCTTAACTAGTAGACTTCTGGACAGAATGGAGCTGCAAAGTAGAGAAATAATCAGAAACCGATGAATCACTAAGTAAATGTATCGTTTTCTCATGCACTTATTAACTCTGTGGTGGCCTTCTGCTAAACTGCTTCAAAGACAAGGTAGAAAATTAAAGTGACAAGAACATAACTCGCATGTTGGAGGTGGACAAACTGTCCAAGCAAGCTAAAAGTAAAACAGAAATGTCAAAATAATCAATTTCTACATAAATGTAACTTTTTTTATTCAATTGTGACCACTTTCTGTTGAATGAGGAACAGCTTGGTTTGTTGTTTTGAAAAGTTTGTTGTTTTGAAAGTGTATTGGAAAGTTTGTTAGTAGCTAGCTAACTTTTAGGTTTGGATCCTGCGACGCATTTGGCATCAGTTGCTGGGACTGTTACTCTCTGTCCAGTGATCCTGCCGACAAGGTCGGGTCTGAGGAGCTATTTGGCGTAGCAGCTAGCCTAGCTGTTAACTAGCTGCCTATCAAGCTACCTGGGTTTCTTGAGGGCTTGAACGCAGCCCGCAACGTGGTTAGCCATTGTGGCTGGGACCGCGGATTCTCCCGTGTTTGTGGCTGACTAGATCCCTGCTGTTTATTGTGTTCAATCTTCCCTGTGACCTGCCCTGTCTGAAACTGTGAGGAGTAACAGCGTAACCTACGTTGCTCGTTACCATGACAAAGACCAAAGCCGGCGGTAGTACCGTTGAGGACAGTGGTGTGCAAATGCAAATAGTCTGGGTAGCCATTTGACTAGAGTCTTATGGCTCTGGGGTAGAAGCTGTTTAGAAGCCTCTTGGACCTAGACTTGGTGGTCCGGTACCGCTTGCAGTGCGGTAGCAGAGAGAACAGTCTATGACTAGGGTGGCTGGAGTCTTTGACAATTTTTAGGGCCTTCTTCTGACACCGCCTGGTATAGAGGTCCTGGATGGCAGGAAGCTTGGCCGCAGTGATGTACTGGGCCGTTCGCACTAACCTCTGTAGTGCCTTGCGGTTGGAGGCCGAGCAGTTTTCATACCAGGCAGTGATGCAAGCAGTCAGGGTGCTCTCGATGATGCAGCTGTAGAACCTTTTGAGGATCTAGAGGGAATAGGTTTTGTCGTGCCCGCTTCACAACTGTCTTGGTGTGCTTGGACCATGTTAGTTTGTTGGTGATGTGGACACCAAGGAACTTGAAGATCTCAACCTGCTCCACTGAAGCCCCATCAATGAGAATGGTGGCGTGCTCGGTCCTCTTTTTCCTGTAGTCCACAATCATCTCCTTGGTTTTGATCACGTTGAGGGAGAGGTTGTTGTCTTGGCCCCACACGGCCAGGTCTCTGACCTCCCTATAGGCTGTCTCGTTGTTGTCAGTGATCAGGCCAACCACTGTTGTGTCATCTGCAAATTTAATGATGGTGTTGGAGTCGTGCCTGGCCGTGCAATAATGAGTGAACAGGGAGTACAGGAGGGGACTGAGCACGCACCCCTGAAGGGCCCCTGTGTTGAGGATCAGCGTGGCGGATGTGCTGTTACCTATCCCTACCACCTGGGGGCGGCCCGTCAGGAAGTCCAGGATCTAGTTGCAGAGGGAGAAGTTTAGTTCCAGGGTCCTTAGCTTATTGATAAGCATTGAGGGCACTATGGTGTTGAACGCTGAGCTGTAGTCAATGAATAGCATTCTCACATAGGTGTTCCTTTTGTCCAGGTGGCCAAGGGCAGTGTGGAGTGCAATAGAGATTGCATCATCTGTGGATCTGTTGGGGCGGTATGCAAATTGGAGTGGGTCTAAGGTTTCTGGGATAATGGTGTTGATGTGAACCATGACCAGCCTTTCAAAGCACCTCGTGGCTACAGATGTGAGTGCCACGAGTCAGTAGTCATTTGATGTGAGTGCCACGGGTTGGTAGTCATCTGATGAGTTCCGGCGCCGACAGAGATGGCAGCCTCGCTTCACGTTCTCAGGAAGCTATGCAGTATTTTGTTTTTTTTATGGATTACTTCTTACAATGTTACTCCGGGAAATCTTAAGTTTATTACATACAGCCGGGAGGAACTATTGGATATAAGAGCAACGTCAACTTACCAACATTACGACCAGGAATACGACTTTCCCGAAGCGGATCCTCTGTTTGGTCCACTAACCAGGACAATAGACTGGATCACAGCCGGCGACCCAAAACAACGGCGGCGCAGGAGAAGAGGTAAACGGGGCGGTGTTCTGGTCAGGCTCCGTAGACAGGCACATCGCGCACCACTCCCATATACTACTTGCCAATGTCCAGTCTCTGGACAACAAGGTAGACGAAATACAAGCAAGGGTTGCCTTCCAGAGAGACATCAGTGACCGCAACGTTCTTTGCTTCACGGAAACATTCAGGACACATTATCAGAGTCGGTACAGCCACCTGGTTTCTCCACGCATCGCGCCGACAGAAACAAACATCTATCTGGTAAGAAGAAGGGTGGGGGTGTGTCCCTTATGATTAAAGTCTCGTGGTGTGATCATAACAACATACAGGAACTCAAGTCCTTTTGTTCACCTGACATAGAATTCCTTACAATCAAATGCAGACCGCAATATCTACCAAGAGAATTCTCCTTGATTATAATCACAGTCACATATATCGCTCCTCAAGCTGACAGATTTACGGCACTGAAAGAAATTAATTGGACTCTATATAAACTGGAAACCACATATCCTGAGGCTGCATTTATTGTGGCTAAGGATTTTAACAAGGCTAATTTGAAAACAAGGCTCCCTAAATTTTGGCAGCATATTGAATGTGCGACCCGGGCTGGTAAAATACTGGATCATTGTTATTCTAACTTCCGTGATGCATACAAGGCCATTCTCCGCCCTCCTTTCGGCAAGTCTGACCATGACTCCATTTTGTTGCTCCCAGCCTACAGACAGAAACTAAAACAGGAAACGCCCGTCTGTTCAACGCTGGTCTGACCAATCTGATTCCACGCTTCAAGATTGCTTCGAGCACGTAGACTGGGATATGTTCCGATCAGCATCAGACAACAAAATGTATGTATACGCTGATTCGGTGAGCGAGTTTATTAGCAAGTGCATCGGTGATGTTGTACTCATTGCAACTATTAAAACCTTCCCCAACCAGAAGCCGTGGATTGAAAGCGCGAACCACTGCTTTTAATCAGGGTAAGGCGACCGGAAACATGACTGAATACAAACAGTGTAGCTATTCCCTCCGTAAGGCAATCAAACAAGCTAAGCGTCAGTATAGAGACAAAGTAGAGTCGCAATTCAACGGCTCAGACATGAGAGGAATGTGGCAGGGTCTACAGTCAATCACGGACTACAAAAAGAAAATCAGCCCCGTCGCGGACCACGATGTCCTGCTCCCAGACAAACTAAACAACTTCTTTGCTCGCTTTGTGGACAATACAGTGCCACTGACACGGCCCGCTACCAAAACCTGCGGGCTCACCTTCATAGCAGCCAACGTGAGTAAAACATTTAATCGTGTTAACCCTCGCAAGGCTGCCAGCCCAGATGGCATCCCTGGCCGTGTCCTCAGAGCATGTGCAGGCCAGCTGGCTGGTGTTTACGGACATCAACCCTTATCCCAGTCTCAACCCTTATCCCAATATGCTGTTCCCACATGCTTCAAGAGGGCCACCATTGTTCCTGTTTGCAAGAAAGCTAAGGTAACTGAGCTAAATGACTATCGCCCCATAGCACTCACTTCCATCACCATGAAGTGCTTTGAGAGACTAGTCAAGGATCATATCACCTCCATCCTACCAGACACCCTAGACCCACTCCAATTTGCTTACCGTCCCAATAGGTCCACAGACGACGCAATCGCAATCACACTGCACACTGCCCTAACCCATCTGGACAAGAGGAATACCTATGTAAGAATGCTGTTCATTGACTACAGCTCAGCATTTAACACCATAGTACCCTCCAAACTCGTCATTAAGCTCGGGACCCTAGGTCTCGACCCAGCCCTGTGCAACTGGGTCCTGGACTTCACTACGGGCCGGGCCCCAGGTGGTGAGGGTAGGAAACAACATCTGCGCCCCACTGATCCTCAACACTGGGGTCCCACAAGGGTGCGTTCTCAGCCCTCTCCTGTACTCCCTGTTCACCCATGACTGCGTGGCCAAGCACGCTTTCAACTCAATCATCAAGTTTGCTGACGACACTACAGTGGTAGGCTTGATTACCAACAACGACGAGACGGCCTACAGGGAGGAGGTGAGGGCCCTCGGAGTGTGGTGTCAGGAAAATAACCTCTCACTCAACGTCAACAAAACAAAGGAGATGATCGTGGACTTCAGGAAACAGCAGAGGGAGCACCCCCCTATCCACATCGACGGACAGTAGTGGAGAAGGTGGAAAGTTTTAAGTTCCTTGGCGTACACATCACGGACAAACTGAAATGGTCCACCCACACAGACAGCGTGGTGAATAAGGCGCAACAGCGCCTCTTCAACCTCAGGAGGCTGAAGAAATTTGGCTTGTCACCAAAAACACTCACAAACTTCTACAGATGCACAATCAAGAGCATCCTGTCGGGCTGTATCACCGCCTGGTACGGCAACTGCTCCTTCCACAACTGTAAGGCTCTCCAGAGGGTAGTCAGGTCCGCACAACGCATCACCGGGTGTAATCTACCTGCCCTCCAGGACACCTACACCACCTGATGTCACAGGAAGGCCAAAAAGATAATCAAGGACAACAACCACCTGAGCCACTGCCTGTTCACCCCGCTATCATCCAGAAAGCGAGGTCAGTACAGGTGCATCAAAGCTGGGACCGAGAGACTGAAAAACAGCTTCTATCTCAAGGCCATCAGACTGTTAAACAGCTATCACTAACATTGAGTGGCTGCTGCCAACATACTGACTTAAATCTCTAGCCACTTTAAATAATAGAAAATTAGATGTAACAAATGTATCACTAGCCACTTGAAACATTTTGTATATAATGTTTACATATCCGACATTACTCATATCAAATGTATACACTGTACTCTATACCATCTACTGCATCTTCCCTATGCCGGTCAGCCATCACTCATCTATATATTTATATGTACATACTAGTATTCATTCCTTTACACTTGTGTGTAGAAGGTAGTTGTTGTGAAATTGTTAGATTACTTGTTAGATACTACTGCATGGTCGGAACTAGAAGCACAAGCATTTCACTACACTCGCATTAACATCTGCTAACCATGTGTATGTGACAAATACAATTTGATTTGATTTGATTTAGGCAGGTTACCTTAGTGTTCTTGGGCACAGGCACTATGGTGGTCTGCTTAAAACGTGTTGGTATTACAGACAGACAAGGAGAGGTTGAAAATATCAGTGAAGACACTTGCTGTTGGTCAGCGCTTGCTCGCAGTACACGTCCTGGTAATCTTTCTGGCCCTGCAGCCTTGTGCATGTTGAACTGTCTAAAGGTCTTACTCACATCAGCTGCGGAGAGCGTGATCACACAGTCTTCCGGTACAGCTGATGCTCTCATGCATATTTCAGTGTTATTTGCCTCGGAAGCGAGCATAGAAGTAGTTTAGCTCGTCTGGTAGGCTCGTGTCACTGGGCAGCTCTCGGCTGTGCTTCCCTTTGTAGTCTGTAATGGTTTGCAAGCCCTGCCACATCCGACGATCGCCAGATGTTGTCGTCATTCAGCCACGACTCCGTGAAGCATAAGATGTTACAGTTTTTAATGTCCCGTTGGTAGTTTAATCTTCCCCATAACTCGTCGATTTTATT
Organism: Brachymystax lenok tsinlingensis; assembly: GCA_030435695.1. Lineage (NCBI taxonomy): Eukaryota > Metazoa > Chordata > Actinopteri > Salmoniformes > Salmonidae > Brachymystax > Brachymystax lenok. Next base: position 43,107,854 of record CM059802.1, on the reverse strand, counting down.
GTCCAAAGATTGCATGTTTGCTAGCAGAATTGAGGGAAGTGGGGGTTTATTTGATCACCTCCGAATTCTCAGAAGGCAGCCTGCTCTCCGGCCTCTCTTTCTCCGCCTCCTCTTCCCACAGATCATGGGGGTCGGGGCCTGTTCCGGGCTCGTCAGTCGTGAAAGAAGAAAAAGGATTCTGCTAGTCCGTGGTGAGTAAGTAATCTCAGTCCTGATGTCTAGAAGTTATTTTCGGGCATAAGACATTATGTACAAAACGAGTTGACAATTATTTGAATGATTACTTCATTGGCAAAGTGGACAAACTTGTGGACAAGTGGACAACGAACAATGTGCCATTGTATTCATGCATAAAAAAAAACAAATAATGAAAGAAAAGCATTGCAAGTTGGAATTTTGTAAAGTTAGTGTGGAAGAGGTGGAAAAAGTATTGGTAACAAACCTCCTGTCATTGACAACTTAGATGGAAAACTACTGAGGATGGTAGCTGACTCTATAGCCACTCCTATCTGTCATGTCTTTAATCTTAGCCTAGAGGAACATATTTGTCCTCAGGCCTGGAGGGAAGTCAAAGTAATTCCGCTACCTAAGTGTGGTAAAGCGGCCTTTACTGGTTCTAACAGCAGACCTATAAGCTTGCTGGCAGCTCTTAGCAAATTGTTGGAAAGAATTGTGTTTGACCAAACACAATGCTATTTCTCTGTAAACAAATTAACAACAGACTTTCAGCATGCTTATAGAGAAGGGCACTCAACATGCACCACACTGACACAAATGACTGATGATTGGTTGAAAGAAATTAATAATAAAAATGTTGTGGGAGCTGTACTGTTAGATTTCAGTTCAGCCTTTGATATTATTGATCATTACCTGTTGTTGAAAAAGCATATGCGTTATGGATTTTCAACCTCTGCCATATCGTGGATTCAGAGCTATCTATCTAATCGAACTCCAATGGTTTTCTTTAATGGAAGCTTCGCTAGTGTCAAACATGTAAAGTGTGGTGTACTGCAAGGTAGCTCTCTAGGCCCTCTACTCTTTTGTATTTTTACCAATGACTTGCCACTGACATTAAACAAAGCATGTGAGTCCATTCAACCATATACACATCAGTCACTGAAACCCTTAACAAAGAGTTGCAGTCTGTTTTGGAATGGGTGGCAAGCAATAAACTAGTCCTGAACATCTCAGAAACTAAAAGCATTGTATTTGGTACAAATCATTCCCTAAGTTTTAGACTTCAGCTAAATCTGGTCGTGAATGATGTGGCTGTTGAACAAGTTGAGGAGACTAAATTACTTGGCGTTAACTTAGATAGTAAACTGTCATGGTCAACACATATATATTCAATGGTTGTAAAGATGGGCAGAGGTCTGTCCGTAATAAATTTGGGAAAATTGCAAGGCATATATTTTGCAATTTTTGGGGTGGCAGGTAGCCTAGTGGTTAGAGTGTTGGGACTTGTAACCGGAAGGTTGCAAGATCAAATCCCTGAGCTGACAAGGTAAAAATCTGTTGTTCTGCCCCTGAACAAGGCAGTTAACCCACTGTTCCTAGGCTGTCATTGAAAATAAGAATTTGTTCTTAACTGACTTGCCTAGTAAAATAAATAAAGACATGCTCTGCTTTTTTGACACCACATTCCAAAAATCAAGCCCCGCATACTCTAGTTTTGTCTTATCTTGATTATTGTCCAGTCGTGTGGTTGAATGCTGCAAGGAAAGACCTAGTTTAGCTGCAGCTGGCCCAGAACAGAGCGGAACATCTTACTCTTCATTGTAATCAGAGGGCTGATATAAATACTATGCATTCCAGTTTCTCTTGGCTAAGAGTTGAGGAGAGACTGACTGCATCACTTCTTTGTATAAGAAACATTAATGTGTTGAAAATCCCAAATTGTTTTCATAGTCAACTTACACACAGCTCTGACACACACACTTAACCCACCAGACATGCCACCAGGGGTCTTTTCACAGTCCCCAAATCCTATCCAGAACAAATTCAAGAAAGCGTACAGTATTATATAGAGCCATTATTGCATGGAACTCTGTTCCATCTCCTACTGCTCAAATGAACAGCAAACCTGGTTTCAAAAAACAGATAAAGCAACACCTCACAGCATAACGCCTCTGCCCTATTTGACCTAGATAGTTTGTGTTTATGTATTGGTATTGATATGTAGGCCACATGTGCCTTTTTTTTTATGTAGTTCTGTTTTTGAGCTGTTCTTGTTTATTCATGTTCTGTATTATGTCATGTTTTGTGTTGACCCCTGGAAGAGTAGCTGCTGCTTTTGCAACAGCTTAATGGGAATCCAAATAAAATACCCCCCCAAAATGAATGAATTACTAATGTATTTCAGTGTAAATAATGTGATATCCCGTTGAACATTTGTTTTAAACCTCTTTACTATTTAATTGCAATCACGTCCTTATTTACATGACAGGTCATGTGACATGGCTACCATCGTCAGGTACTAGCCAAGTAGCCTAGTCATTCCACAAATCAAATCTATCGCCATCCAACTTATGACATAGCAAGAGGGTTATCAGATCTCATTTGTCACTCTCCACGGAAACAAGTTTTTTAAATTGTTTTTATGGTCAGACCTAGCTAGCAGCCAATGCAAATAGAGAACATACTAGCTAAGCTAACTTCCGCATAAGGCTAAACAATATTCTGCATACACAACACGTTCAAAAATAACTATGCTATTCACAGACATGTTCATACAGTATAAACACTTGTAGTTTCAGTATGTTTCTGACTCCTTACCTGTAAAAATAGTCATATTAGCATTACTTGAAACAAGCTAAACCGCCTGGCAGCCATTTCCCCAACTGTCAAAAGTTGCTATGGTGACCAAGGTGTCACATGACTGTCTTGTAAATAAAATATATGTCTTGCAATTTTACCAGAATAAGTGGGTAAGAAAAAACTAGTTAGCTATTTACAAAATAGCACACACTTTATCTCCTCCTTTCAACAGATTGATCCAATATGGCCCTTAGATATGCAATCTTTTTTCTTCCAACAACCAAATGGGAAAAGTTTTAATTCACCAAAAAACAGTTTTATTTTATGACGTTATTTAAACATTCTCAGAACAATGCGTTCCAAAATAGCAACATTCCCTATATGTTCTCCTTTGGTTCTTAGAAATACAACTTTCCCACAATGTTCCCAGAACATTTTGTTAGTTATTTTTCTAAGAACCAAAGGAGAACCTTTAGGAAACGTTACAGGAGCGTTCTGTGCTAGCTGGGGAGGGAGCTTAAAAAATGTTTAAATTATGTCAAATCATTTGTGGCGCCACATCTCAAACTACTTCCCACTTTATGCACTTTATGCACAAGTACATCATAATTGGATGTTTAGCCATGTCATCCTGAGGCAGAAGTAATGTGTTATACACATTATACAATGTAAAAGAATAAATCAGACACATCAATGACTTATTTTATTTCACATAGTAATTGGAAAGCAGCAACTTCACTGCATTAAGTCAACGCCATATTGAACAGAAAGGAAGACAATGCAAAGTGTGAAATGCCCATTTTCATTGAGGTATAAATATGAAAACTTTACCTTATATAAAGTTCCTCATATTAATAAAGTCGGTACAATATTCAGTGCACTATAACATCCTAAATGTGGATGTTAGGCTGAGTTTAGACAAACCACCTTGGAGTTTTTCCTCTGTTCCCCCTAAAAGCCCAGAAATTTACAGCAGCATCACCAATCATATGTTAACACTAAAATACAACATTCCAGGTCACTCCCTTGTACAAAATGGCTGCTAAGTTGTGAACAGCAATTTCAGATCAAACAGGTGTTGAACAAGATAATTGTGTAGTCGGGTTGGTATTAACCTCATGCATGTTCGCTCACTGTTTACAGTAGAAGCCTAAATGTGTTTTTCCTATACAAAATTGTGCTTTAACATACTGTACCAATGTGACAAAAAATTAAGATTGTCCTTTCACAGGTTTCCTGGCAGTATTATGTTCTCCAGTTCCTGTTTCTATATACTGTATATTGCTATCTCAGGGAAATAAAGAACCCAAACGAAGCAGGCCTTGGGAATCAGAGTATGGCCACAGCCCAATCTAAACTACAGTACATCTCTAGAGAGAGAAGGGCTTGAGTTAACCAGCTCTCACAGCCACCTTTGATCAAGGGTTTATGAATCCTGATAATGTATTGTTAAAAAGATATCAGGAAAGCCAGGCTGTCATGTAAAAGTATAAAATCTACCTCATGCCTATTGTCATCAGAATCATAATTTATTAATAGCAAAAGATTATACAATAAAATATTCCATCTATTATTAAGTAAAGTAAATACATCGCCAATCCCCTACATCTGATCCAGATGCTCAAATAATACATTTATTACAATACAAAAATACTGTACAGATGGGCTTTAAAAATAATTTTTGAGCTCTATCCAGAAAGCACTGTATTTTTCTCATTGCTCCTCATTAAGAAATTGCGCAGACTAAAATAAAACGGTGATATCTAAATTGTAATGTGTAGCTATATGGTTTTACTAAGAGTACAAATTCCTTTTAAATCCCAAAAATATGCATCTGTTAATGTCCTGCATCAGAGATGATCAAAATCATTCTTGATAGTGGAAAGATAATCCTAATCAGAAATGGAAGATCTGCACAAGTGCTGAGATGCCCAATGTGTATTTGTAAGTGAAGTAATAACAAATACCTGCTCTGATAATAAAAAATAAAAAACTGGATCCCAAGAGAAAAGATAAAGCTATTCCATGCAATTGCAACTGTATTCAAAGTGTTTGTTTCTAATACTATGGTCCTTTGTTTACCTTAATGTTCTACACTACATGGCCAAAAGTGTGTGGACACCCCTTCAAATTAGTGTATTCAGCTACTTCAGCCACACCCGTTGCTGACAGGTGTATAAAATCGAGCAATCTTCATAGGTAAATATTGGCAGTAGAATGGCCCGTACTGAAAAGCTCTGCAACTTTCAACGTGGCACCGTCATGGAATGCCACCTTTTCAACCAGTCAGTTTGTCACATTTCTGCCCTGCTAGAGCTGCCCTGGTCAACTGTAAGTGGCGTTATGTGAAGTGGAAATTGTCTAGGAGCAAAAATGGATCAGCCGCGAAGTGGTAGGCCACACAAGCTTACAGAATGGGACCATCAAGTGTTGAAGCCGCGTAGAGCGTAAAAATAGTCTGTCCTCGGTTGCAACACTCACTAGCGAGTTCCAAACAGCCTCTGGAAGCAATGTCAGCACAATAACTGCTCGTCGGGAGCTTCATGAAATGGGTTTCCATGGCCGAGCAGCCATGCGCAATGCCACAGCAATGCTCCAACATCTAGGGGAAAGCCTTCCCAGAAGAGTGGATGCTGTTATAACAGCAAAGGGGGGGACCAAATTCATATTAATGTCCATGATTTTGGAATAACTTGTTTGATGAGCATACTTTTGGCCATGTAATGTATATAAATCATATTGCAATGTTTCACTTTCTGTTAATGCAGTCCCTGTTATAAAGAACATTGAGTAACGGGGGAATGTAATCTCATTTTTAAATCAGGAGTAATCCGTGTCGTTAACCTCAGATGTTGTGATTTACCTTCTAGAGCAAAATGCATTAAATTCTATTCAAAGAGTCTCAAGGAAATCTTCCTCGATTTGAGCTCAACAGCAGTGATCAAAGTTCGAGGTAATGTTTGCAGCAATGCATCATAGCAGAGATGAATAGTGGTGCAAAGATACTCACAATTCATAGGTCTTGATTGAACCAACTAAATGATAATTGCTTATGACCAATCACTAAGGGGTCCATTTGGCATCAGCATTGACAGACACTACATACCTTAGTCTGTGATTAAGCAATACCAGAAATCATCATTCAACATTCTTCTACTACATTGGTCTCCCCAGATTTACTAGATCATAAAAAAATGTAGAAGAAGCATAAATTGCATTCCTCACACTTCTGCACCAGCCTGAGAATCTAGCCTCCACTTCTCACACTTTGTTCAATGCAGAAGAGGCAGAAGGTTCAAGTTTTTTTGGAATAGAAAATAAATAAAAATAAAATCAAAGCCCCATCAACACAGAGAAAAAAAAAAAAAAAATCTGCTTCAGTCTGTTTCCATGTTGACACAGGAAGTGTCTCTCTCCATCCCATCATGTTTGGGGGAAGTGACATCATTAGCAGGCTGGGTGGGAGAGGAGGAGCTGTCCGAGGGGGGGGGTAAGGTGGGCTGACGAATCTTGTCTTGTCGGTGGTAGAACAGGAGGTAGGCAGCATTAGTCTGGAAGGGTACAGGCAAGGGAGATCATGACGACATTGCAAGACAAACATCAAAGAAGGAATTCTAAACTTTTCAGTAGCTAAACTTACCACAATTTGTTCCTCCCTTGCATATGTCACCTTGTTGTCATCGAAGTAATACCATTGTCCATTGTCTTTGTTCCGGGCATAGCTGGTGTCTGTCGAGAGAGCAGAAAAATGTGTTGAACAAAATGAAGACATATGACAAAGTATGACATACAAAAGCAGCATCTCACAATGTCCATCTCGGAGTCCACCGTAGTGGTTGGACACTGCTATCAGATCATATCGGCTGGGTGGCTCTCCGTTTGTACCGGTCTTCCTCAGCAGACAACCTGAGAAGTCGAGGTGTCTGCAATAAAGAGAAACGGGTTGGATTAAGATTGCACTTTTTCACAGGTGCTCTAATAACTCTATAGTGGATTGAGTGGAGGTGTGGAAGAGTAATAGTCACACTGACATCCTCCTCACTTGTAAATATATACAGACTGTTTTATATTACAGTAAAAGAGACAGACGTTATATAACCAACCTGAGAGGAAAGTCAACGATGATATCCAACTTCTCCCTGGAGTACTTGGTGTAGGAGAAGCGTTTCAGGTGGATGATGAGAACCTCAGGCAGTGACCACAGGTCCAGTTTCTTAGTGGCCAGTTGGTGTTTCTTACATATTGGGCAGTACCTGCAGCAAACATACGCAACACATATTCAGAAGACAATTGCACACAAATCACAGTATTGACCATCCTACTGGTGAATCTGAGCTTTAACAGTATTTAGCAGTAAGATGTAATATGTTAGTGATATTCAAAATTGAGTCTCCAGCTTTTCCTGGGAAAAAGGAAATGTTAAAAGCCCAGCGCAGTGAAAAACATTACCTTCCTGTGCTTTATATACACATTTCCACACTATGAGGTTGGAATAATACTGTGAAAATGATAATGCCGTTTTAGTGTATGAACTGTTTGAAGAGACCACTTGATATTTCAGCCTGTTTTGGTAGGATGGAGTTTTGGCCTGCCAGGTGATGTCACCAGGTGGTAAATTACACTGAAAAAAATATAAACGCAGCATATAAAGTGTTGATCCCATATTTTATGAGCTGAAATAAAAGATGCCAGAAATGTTCCATACACACAAAAAGCTTATTTCTCTAAAATGGTGCCGGTGGGATTATGGTATGGGCAGGCATAAGCTATGGACAACGAATACAACTATGAATGGCAATTTGAATGCAGAGATACTGTGCTGAGATCCTGAGGCCCATTGTCACGCCATTCATCCGTCGCCAATACCTCATGTTTCAGCACGATAATGCACGGCCCCATGTCGCAAGGAGCTGTACTCAATTCCTGGAAGCTGAACATTCTGAACATTCTTTGCTAGTTAAATAAAGGTTAAACCTAACTTTGCTACCTGACAGTTTTACGGTTTTTACTTTGTAATTACCGTTTATTTTTTCATTCAACTTTTTCACTCCGGACGCTTTATCTGGACGTGTTTCGTCAGGACCTCCACCAACCGAAGCTAAGTAGTAACATTAACATCATGCCTTCTAATTGCAGTCGCTGTACTCATAATATACAGGAGAACGGTCGGCTTAAGGCGAGGATAGCTGTGCTGCAAGCCCAGCTTCAGACGCAATCGTTAGGCAAGGGAAATGTAAGTGTAGGAAAGGATGAAACAGCGTCTGTGCCACCAGTAAGTACAGATAGTCGTAGAAATCCCCTCGCACAGTCCCCGCAGCCGGACAATTTTCTCACGGCTTCTGGAAGGAAATGCTGGAGCAATGCTCAACCGGTGTCGCTCATTCAGCCGACAGAAACTTTCAACCGGTTTTCCCCATTAAGCAGCGGGTCGGAGTCAGAGGCCGAGCCTTCTCTGGTCTCTACTCCTCCCGTTACGGGTCTGAGATGCCGAGGCCTCCCACCATTAGCACTGACAAATTGAAAACTCTAGTCATTGGCGACTCCATTACTCGCAGTATTAGACTTGAAGCGAATCACCCAGCGATCATACACTGTTTACCAGGGGGCAGGGCTACCGACGTTAAGGCTAACCTGAAGATGGTGCTGGCTAAGGCTAAATCTGGCGAGTGTAGAGAGTATAGAGATATTGTTATCCACGTCGGCACCAACGATGTTAGGATGAAACAGTCAGAGGTCACAAAGCGCAACATAGCTTCAGCGTGTAAATCAGCTAGAAAGATGTGTCGGCATCGAGTAATTGTCTCTGGCCCCTCCCAGTTAGGGGAGTGATGAGCTCTACAGCAGAGTCTCACAACTCAATCGCTGGTTGAAAACTGTTTTCTGCCCCACACAAAAGATAGAATTTGTAGATAATTGGCCCTCTTTCTGGGACTCACCCACAAACAGGACCAAGCCTGGCCTGTTGAGGAGTGACGGACTCCATCCTAGCTGGAGGGGTGCTCTCATCTTATCGACGAACATAGACAGGGCTCTAACTCCTCTAGCTTCACAATGAGATAGGGTGCAGGCCAGGCAGCAGGCTGTTAGCCAGCCTGCCAGCTTAGTGGAGTCTGCCACTAGCACAGTTAGTGTAGTCAGCTCAGCTATCTCTATTGAGACTGTGTCTGTGCCTCGACCTAGGTTGGGCAAAACTAAACATGGCGGTGTTCGCCTTAGCAATCTCACTAGAATAAAGACCTCCTCCATTGCTGCCATTATTGAAAGAGATTGTGATACCTCACATCTCAAAATGGGGCTACTCAATGTTAGATCCTCACTTCCAAGGCAGTTCTAGTCAATGAACTAATCACTGATCATAATCTTGATGTGATTGGCCTGACTGAAACATGGCTTAAGCTTGATGAATTTATTGTGTTAAATGAGGCCTCACCTCCTGGTTACACTAGTGACCATATCCTCCGCGCATCCCGCAAAGGCGGAGGTGTTGCTAACATTTACAATAGCAAATTTCTATTTACAAAAACAAAAACGACGTTGTCTTTTGAGCTTCTAGTCATGAAATCTATGCAGCCTACTCAATCACTTTTTATAGCTACTGTTTACAGGCCTCCTGGGCCATATACAACATTCCTCACTGAGTTCCCTGAATTCCTATCGGACCTTGTAGTCATGGCAGACAATATTCTAATTTTTGGTGACTTTAATATTCACATGGAAAAGTCCACAGACCCACTCCAAAAGGCTTTTGGAGCCATCATCGACTCTGTCGGTTTTGTTCAACATGTCTCCGGACCTACTCACTGCCACAGTCATACTCTGGACCTAGTTTTGTCCCGTGGAATAAATGTTGTGGATCTTAATGTTTTTCCTCATAATCCTGGACTATCGGACCACCATTTTATTACGTTTGAAATCGCAACAGATAATCTGCTCAGACCCCAACCAAGGATCATCAAAAGTCGTGGCTATAAATTCTCAGACATCCCAAAGATTCCTAGATGCCCTTCCAGAATCCTTCCACCTACCCAAGGACGTCAGAGTACAAAAATCAGTTAACCACCTAACTGAGGAACTCAATGTAACCTTGCGCAATACCCTAGATGCAGTTGCACCCCTAAAAACAAAAAACATTTGCCAAAAAAAAACTAGCTCCCTGGTATACAGAAAATACCCGAGCTCTGAAGCAAGTTACCAGAAAATTGGAACGGAAATGGCGCCACACCAAACTGGAAGTCTTCCGACTAGCTTGGAAAGACAGTACCGTGCAGTATCGAAGAGCCCTCACTGCTGCTCGATCATCCTATTTTTCCAAGTTAATTGAGGAAAATAAGAATAATCCAAAGTTTCTTTTTGATACTGTCACAAAGCTAACTAAAAAGCAGCATTCCCCAAGAGAGGATGGCTTTCACTTTAGCAGTGATTCATTCATGAACTTCTTTGAGGAAAAGATCATGATCATTAGAAAGCAAATTACGGACTCCTCTTTAAATCTGCGTATTCCTCCAAAGCTCAGTTGTCCTGAGTCCACACAACTTTGCCAGGACATAAAATCAAGAGAGACACTCAAGTTTTTTAGTACCATATCTCTTGACACATTGATGAAAATAATCATGGCCTCTAAACCTTCAAGCTGCATACTGGACCCTATTCCAACTAAACTACTGAAAGAGCTGCTTCCTGTGCTTGGCCCTCCTATGTTGAACATAATAAACAGCTCTCTATCTACCGGATGTGTACCAAACTCACTAAAAGTGGCAGTAATAAAGCCTCTCTTAAAAAGCCAAACCTTGACCCAGAAAATATAAAAACTATCGGCCTATATCGAATCTTCCATTCCTCTCAAAAATTTTAGAAAAAGCTGTTGCGCAGCAACTCACTGCCTTCCTGAAGACAAACAATGTATACTAAACGCTTCAGTCTGGTTTTAGACCCCATCATAGCACTGAGACTGCACTTGTGAAGGTGGTAAATGACCTTTTAATGGCGTCAGACCGAGGCTCTGCAACTGTACTCATGCTCCTAGACCTTAGTGCTGCTTTTGATACCATCGATCACCACATTCTTTTGGAGAGATTGGAAACCCAAATTGGTCTACATGGACAAGTTTTGGCCTGGTTTAGATCTTATCTGTCGGAAAGATATCAGTTTGTCTCTGTGGATGGTTTGTCCTCTGACAAATCAACTGTAAATTTCGGTGTTCCTCAAGGCTCTGTTTTGGGACCACTATTGTTTTCACTATATATTTTACCACTTGGTGATGTCATTCGAAACATAATGTTAACTTTCACTGCTATGCGGATGACACACAGCTGTACATTTCGATGAAACATGGTGAAGCCCCAAAATTGCCCTCCCTTGAAGCCTGTGTTTCAGACATAAGGAAGTGGATGGCAGAAAATTTTCTACTTTTAAACTCTGATAAAACAGAGATGCTAGTCCTAGGTCCCAAGAAACAAAGAGATCTTCTGTTGAATCTGACAATTAATCTTGATGGTTGTACAGTCGTCTCAAATAAAACTGTGAAGGACCTCGGCGTTACTCTGGACCCTGATCTCTCTTTTGACGAACATATCAAGACTGTTTCAAGGACAGCTTTTTCCATTTACGTAACATTGTAAAAATTAGAAACTTTCTGTCCAAAATGATGCAGAAAAGTTAATCCATGCATTTGTAACTTCTAGGTTAGACTACTGCAATGCTTTATTTTCCGGCTATCCGGATAAAGCACTAAATAAACTTCAGTTAGTGCTTAACACGGCTGCTAGAATCTTGACTAGAACCCCAAAATTTGATCATATTACTCCAGTACTAGCCTCTCTACACTGGCTTCCTGTTAAGGCAAGGGCTGATTTCAAGGTTTTACTGCTAACCTACAAAGCATTACATGGGCTTGCTCCTACCTATCTTTCTGATTTGGTCCTGCCGTACATACCTACACGCACGCCACGGTCACAAGACGCAGAGCCTCCTTACTGTCCCTAAAATTTCTAAGCAAACAGCTGGAGGCAGGGCTTTTTCCTATAGAGCTCCATTTTTATGGAATAGTCTGCCTATCCATGTGAGAGACGCAGACTCGGTCTCAACCTTTAAGTCTTTATTGAAGACTCATCTCTTCAGTAGGTCTTATGACTGAGTGTAGTCTGGCCCAGGAGTGTGAAGGTGAACGGAAAGGCACTGGAGCAACGAACCACCCTTGCTGTCTTTTGCCTGGCCGGTTCCCTCCACTGGGATTCTCTGCCTCTAACCCTATTACAGGGGCTGAGTCACTGGCTTCTGGTGCCGTGGCGGAGATCTTGTGGGCTATACTCGGCCTTGTCTCAGGATGGTAAGTTGGTGGTTGAAGATATCCCTCTAGTGGTGTGGGGGCTGTGCTTGGCAGAGTGGGTGGGGTTATATCCTGCCTGTTTGGCCCTGTCCGGGGTTTCGTCGGACAGGGCCACAGTGTCTCCCGACCCCTCCTGTCTCACCCCTAGTATTTATGCTGCAGTAGTTTATGTGTCGGGGTGCTAGGGTCCGTCTGTTATATCTGGAGTATTTCTTCTCTTATCTGGTGTCCTGTGCGAATTTAAGTATGCTCGCTCTAATTATCTCTCTCTTTCTTTTTCTTCTCTCTCTCTCTCTCTCTCTCGGAGGACCTGAGCATTAGGACCATTCCTCAAGGCCTACCCGGATGTCCCGAGTCCACCTGGCCGTGCTGCTTCTCCAGTTACAACTGTTCTGCCTGTTTTATGAACATTTTAAAATCTTGTCCATGTTCTGTTATAATCTGCACCCGGCACAGCCAGAAGAGGACTGGCCACCCCTCACAGCCTGGTTCCTCTCTAGGTTTCTTCCTAGGTTTTGGCCTTCTAGGGAGTTTTTCCTAGCCACCGTGCTTTTACACCTGCATTGCTTGCTGTTTGGGGTTTTAGGCTGGGTTTCTGTACAGCACTCTGTGACATCAGCTGATGTAAGGGGGGCTTTATAAATAAATTTGATTTGATTTGATTTGATTCCATGACCTGCATACTCACCAGACATGTCACCCATTGAGCATGTTTGGGATGCTTGGGACCGACGTGTACTACAGCGTGTTCCAGTTCCCACCAATATCTAGCAACTTCCCAAAGCCATTGAAGAGTGGGACAACATTTCACAAGCTACAATCAACAGTCTGATCAACTCTATGCGAAGGAGATGTGTCGTGCTATATGAGGCAAGTGGTGGTCACACCAGATACTGACTAATTCATTTACTTCAACTGACTGATTTCCTTCTATGAACTGTAACTCAATAAAATCTTTGAAATTGTTGCATGTTGTGTTTATATTTTTGTTAAGTATAGTTAATTGACCAATAAGAGTTCCAAACCTCTGACAATAACAGCTAGTTTTCAGTTTTCCCCTCCCTTCTCAGAAAACTCCCAGACAGTCCTAGCTAAATTCTTGTTTGAGAAATTGCTATTTGCTAAGAAACTATTTGTTTCTTTTATACCCTTTGAATTGAAAACAACCACAGTTATGTACTTAATCGTTACCCAGAAAGGATTTGATATTGAGATAAAAATGCATTGGACCATTAACTATATTCAGCATAATTCTTGTTAGATACATAGAGTGAAATGCCAGGTGTGGGACAGCAGTACCAGGGGTTTTCTTCCTCCAGGATCTCCACAGTGGTGAAGAGCTCTATGCACTCCTGCAGATGCACTGTGGTCTGCTGATGAGGGACCTCCATGCTTTGGTGTTTTACATACTTCTGTGGATGGAAAGATGTCAGGAGTTTGCTAAATGACCAGCAACCAGGCTATGTTCACGCCACTGGCCCAAACACACTTTCAAACTTAAATACTTTACATACATTTTATTAATGTAAAGCGTGATTCACACATACCTCTGCCTCATTCTCGTTGTAGCATTTCTTCTTCATGTCAGGATCCCAGTCAATGGCCACATATGGTTGAGCTGTGAAAGGGACACATTAATATTAAATACTCACATGTGGATGCTAAACCATCTGTGTCACATACAGCTATTGGCTCTAAAACATATGAAGAGCATATAAGCCTAGCTACAACAGTGACAAAGCAGTTGGCAGTGTGAATGTGATGTGTAGTCAGACTCACAGCTAAAAGAGAAGGCACTGCCGTCCTCTCCCATGCCTCTCTCCGTAGTGCCATTGGAGTTGACCGCGTGGATGGAGAAGAGCAGCTTTCTGCGTCTGGCCTGGTAGCCCTTCCTCTTGGCCTGCCTCTCGTTGGTCTGCGCGGGGCACTCACCCTTCTCCTCCTCTTCCTCAGTCTCACACAGCTGCTGCTGCTGAAGGCCTGCACCCTGCTGGCTGTTTGTTGGAACTCCAGCACTGGCTCCAGCACTGGCTCCAGCACTGGCTCCAGCACCGCAGGATGCCGAGGCACTGCAGGATGCCGAGGCACTGTCCTCTGTGCTGCACCCTGCCCTGACTTCACTACTGGCCCCCTCTTCTGCCTGAGCTTGTTTTCCAGACTCCTGGGTTTGTGCCTGCTCTGGCTGAGTTTGGGTCACAGCAGGGCCATCCGCTTGGCCATCCCATTGGCCAACATCACAACGGTCATCTCTCTTAAAGGGTCCTGGCCTCTTACAGTTATCCTCACCGTCATCTGTGGAGACAGACAACATTCTAAAGTGGAGACAATAAGTAAAACCCGTAGTTTGTATAAAACTAATTCTGCCCAGTGTATTAACAATTTGCTACATGAGATCAGATTACCATCGCTGACACCATTAGTCTGGATCTTGTAAAGTTCCTCGTCATCTTCACCCTCCTCATCCTCCTCTGAGGGATCTGGTGGTCGGACATACCGTCTGTGAAAACATCACCACACAATAGGCCTTTCTCTAATTTATTGGGCAGGACATCTGTTTTTGGGAAAAATCTGGGAAATCCTATATCTTTATTATGGATCCCAATTAGCTGCTGCCAAGGCAGTTTATACAATTTTAAAAATGTTACAATACATTCACAGATTTCACAACACACTTAGGCCACTACTACCACATATATACAGTACTAAATCCATGTGTGTGTGTGTGTGTATATAGTGCGCATGTTATTGTGTCTATGTTTGTGTTGCTTCACAGTCCCCGCTGTTAAATAAGGTGTTTTTTAAAATGCAATTTTACTGCTTGCATCAGTTGCTTGATGTGGAATAGAGTTCCATGTAGTCATGGGTCTATCAGGGATGCAAACTGGTGAGGGCCCAAAAAGGTGAAATTTTTCTTTTTTCACAGAAACATGCAAAAAAATCCCTGCTAGGGAGAAATGCAGGTTTTAACTAATTAAACAAAGAATATGATCTATATGATCAGTCTCTGTTTAAAATAAAAAGTGGTTAATGTGAACCTAACTCACAGCAAAAAAAAAATTAAGAAAACAATCCAATGTTATTTGTTGCCTAGACTTTACTGCAAATGAGAAAGAACAATACACTAATATTGCAATTAGCCATGACAGCCTTTATAATAGAACGCTTGTGACCACACACACACACACATATAAATATTGCACTTGGGAAAAAAATATCTTAAAGTAGAAATGGAACGAAACAAACAAGCATTCTATTTTTTCTGTATTATAGTGATCACTATTGAGATTGATCAAGTGCACAAGGCTACTACATGTGTGCAAAAATAACATTCACTGAGTAAAAAATGTATAATCCCCCCTCACTCAAACACAAGTGTTACTGTCAAGTTCAACACAACAAAAGCAATATCTTTGGGCGACACTGCACATTATTACATTGCACACTTTCTGCCTATGGACATCTGTTCTACAACATTCCAGCAGAGCATTATACCCTTTGTTGGCATAATTGATCTCTATCAGGCAGAGTACACCTGGCATACCCCTTTTTATCCACTGTATTTAAGAAGTGAGAAAGAGGGAAAGTGTGTGGCGTTCCTTTCACTCTATGGTGGCATCTAGCTTAAGCCAGGCCCAGCTCCAGCTACACATGTTTAGAAACAAGCAACGCCTCATTTCCATCGAATTCTCTCATTCTGAAAATTAACCACATACTGTAGAGGAAAAACAATAGTTCAAAGATAGTAGTTCGTTAGCTAGTAACATTTCACACAGATTGCCAGGGTCCAGTAAGCAACTAACGCAACACAAACATAGGCACAGACACAATAACATGCGCACTTCTTAGGGAGCGGCTCCCGAGGTGACGGTTTGAGAGTCTGGCATGCCCAAAGTAAAATGCCTCCCACTCAGGCCCAGAAAATAGGATATGCGCATAATTAGTACTATTGGATAGGAAACACTCTGAAGTTTCTAAAAGTGTTAACATAATGTCTGAGTGTAACAGAACAGATATAGCAGGTGAAAACCCGAGAAAAATCCATCCGGAATTACTGTTTTTCGTCACATTGGCTCTGTTTGACAGTCTCCCTATTTATTTCAAAGGCAAGCAGCTCCGAGATTTCAGTACCTATGGCTTCCACTAGATGTCAACAGTCTCTATACAAAACCAGGAAACGTTAGCCCTGACCAGAACGGATAGGGAGAGTATATAGTCCAGGGAGCTCAGATGTCAACAAGCTTTTGCAGGCGCGCAACAGAGTGCTACAATCCGGTTGAAATATTATAGTAAATATACATAAAAGAATACCTAAGGAAACATTAAAAATGATGTAGAAATATGATAGGTATAATTTCAACGCGTTCTCTTCACGGTTCTATGGGCGACTCGACGGTGGATTTTATGAACATAAAGCGCCAACCAAACAGAGATTTATGGATATAATAAATAACTTTTTCTAACCAAAGAAGCATGGATTGTCTTCGTTGGACACTTGGGAAGCCCTCAGCAGAAGTTCATCAAAGGTAATCGATTTTATATTAGCGATTTTATGCGTTTTGTGAGACCCGGGTTGGGTTATGGATTTATGCTAATGCATAAATATTAGAGGTGCTACCCTCAAACAATCAAATGTTGTGCTTTCGCCATAAAGCCTTTTTGAAATCTGACAACGCTGTGATATTGCCAAGAGTCAGAGCTTTTGATGGCTATGAAACACTTGTATATTGATGAATTTTTTATAATTCAACTTTTGGATTTTGAATTTGGCGCTTTACATTTCACCGGGTAGTGTCTAGCGCCCCACTGCTCCGTAAGAGGTTAACACATTATAACTTGAGGAACGGCAAGGAGCAGTAGCAAATTGGTCAGGTTACAAACGTTAGCTCATCTGATGTTGTAACGTTAGATGTCTGACTTTATTAGCCAGCCAATTTTCACACCATAATTCAAACCAGCTAGCAAGATACTTAACAACGCTAACAATACTTGGTACACCACACTTTCTCCCTCACCTCAAACTTTCCAAATGCCAATTGTTTTTTGCTTACAGCTCATGAAGTATGCTTCATCACCTTCCCACCCCCATCTCAGTGGTCAGGCTTCTCACCTACCTCTTTGTTATCGTTCAGGGGACGCACTGCTGTAAGTTAACTGACAAACTGCCTTTCCACTCTCCCACTGTCTTTCCAGAGCGCGCCCTGATGCGCAAATTGTCTTCTCTTCAGTCGCGTGCTGCATTCTGTTGTTATGTGAACGATTGGCTGAGCCTTGGATACAGCCAGTATTGCTCCAAACGCGAATCACTCGTTCGCATACAGCCAGTAGTCATCCAAACCCCCCCACCCAAACTTTTCTCATCGGATCTACACGAATCACATAGGTCACCTATTTTGGATTCAAAACGGGGAATTTTGCCAAAAGGTGACTAGTTTGCATCCCTGCTCTTTGTAGTACTGTGAGCCTCCCATAGTCTGTTCTGGACTTTGGGACTGTGAAGAGACCCCTTGCGGCATGTCTTGTGTGGTATGCATGGGTGTCCGAGCTGTGTGCCAGTAGTTCAAACAGACAGCTCTGCGCATTTAATATGTCAATACCTCTCATAAATACAAGTAGTGAAGTCAATCTCTCCTCCACTTTGAGACAGGAGACATTGACATGCATATTATTAATATTAGCTCTCTGTGTACATCCAAGGGCCAGCCAAGCTGCCCTGTTCTCAGCCAATGCAATTTTCCTAGGTCCTTTTTTGTGGCACCTGACCACAAGACTGAACAGTAGTCCAGGTGCGACAAAACTAGGGCCTGTAGGACCTGCCTTGTTGATAGTGTTGTTAAGAAGGCAGAGCAGCGCTTTATATGGACAGACTTCTCCCCATCTTAGCTACTGTTGTATCAATATGTTTTGACCATGACAGTTTACAGTCCAGGGTTACTCCAAGCAGTTTAGTCATCTCAACTTGCTCAATTTCCACATTATTTATTACAAGATTTAGTTGAGGTTTAGGGTTTAGTGAATGATCTGTCCCAAATACAATGCTTTTAGTTTTTGAAATATTTAGGGCCATTTTATTCCTTGCCACCCACTCTGAAACTAACTGCAACTCTTTGTTGAGTGTTGCAGTCATTTCAGTCGCTGTAATAGCTGACGTGTATAGTCCGCATACATAGACACTGACTTTACTCAAAGTCAGTGGCATGTCGAAAGTAAATATTGTTTTTTTGAAATTCCCTAAAGAGCTACCCTGGGGAATTCCTGATTCTACCTGGATTATGTTTGAGAGGCTTCCATTAAAGAACACCCTTTGTGTTCTGTTTGACAACTAACTCTTTATCCAAATTATAGCAGGGGGTGTAAAGCCATAACACATACAGTGGCAAGAAAAAGTATGTGAACCCTTTGGAATTACATGTATATCTGCATAAATTGGTCATCACATTTGATCTGATCTTCATCTAAGTCACAACAATAGACAAACACAGTGTGCTTAAACTAATAACACACAAATGATTGTATTTTTCTTGTCTATTTTGAATACATAATTTAAATCATTCACAGGTTGGAAAAAGTATGTGAACCCCTAGTCTAATGACTTCTCCAAAAGCTTATAGGAGTCAGCTAACCTGGAGTCCAATTAATGATTGGAGATTGGAGATGTTGGTTAGAGCTGCATTGCCCTATAAAAAAAACTCACAAAATTTGAGTTTGCTATTCACATGAAGCATTGCCTGATGTGAACCATGCCTCGAACAAAAGAGATCTCAGAAGACTTAAGAATAAGAATTGTTGATGGGCATTAAGCTGGAAAGGGTTACAAAAGTATCTCTAAAAGCCTTGATGTTCATCAGTCCATGGTAAGACAAACTGTCTATAAATGGAGAAAGTTCAGCATTGTTGCTACTCTCCCTAAGAGTGGCCGTCCTTCAAAGATGACTGCAAGAGCACAGCGCAGAATGTTCAATGAGGTTAAGAAGTGTTAGATTCTGGGTTAAACTTGGAACATTGTTATACTCAGCAGTATTGCATCTGAGGGGTGAAAGAGACCGTTTTTTTTACATCAGAAGTTAATGGGAGCCAGATGGCTTTGGAATGTGTTGGGTGGGCGGGAGGAAGTCACAGGATTGCTATAGGGGATACGGATGGACATCTGTGGGTTAGGCAAATGAGGGGTTGAGGTCAAGGGTCTATTTTTCTGAATTTCCACCTGACTGACGTGCCCAAAGTAAACTGCCTGTTACTCAGGCCCAGAAGCCAGGATATGCATATAATTGGTACCAGTGGATAGAAAACACATTTGAAATTTGTAGATATGTTAAAATAATGTATGACACAATTGATATGGTAGGAGAAAA
Organism: Brachymystax lenok tsinlingensis; assembly: GCA_030435695.1. Classification (NCBI taxonomy): domain Eukaryota; kingdom Metazoa; phylum Chordata; class Actinopteri; order Salmoniformes; family Salmonidae; genus Brachymystax; species Brachymystax lenok. The sequence continues at coordinate 43,088,423 of CM059802.1, read as the reverse complement.
TCCAAAGAAAAAACATTCGGAAATGTTCTTCTTTTGAGATCCCATGCTCTTACAATGGAAAGCTATGGAGCATATGCAATTTCAACTCCCAGATTGCAATTCTTATGGATCCACTAGATGTCAACAGTCTGTTCAAGGATTCAGGCTTGTTTCTTCCCAAACGAGGAAGAATTCTGAGTTTTGATACAGGAACCCACAGTTTGAAATCAGTCTGTGCGTGCGAGATGAAGAGGACGCGCCTGATAATTTTGCATTTCTATTGAACATACTTCTTTCAGTATGAAATATTATAGTTTAATTTTAGGGTACCTGAGGACATTTTAGGGTACCTGAGGATTAAATAGAAATGTTATGACTTGTTTTAACAAAGTTTAGCAGTAGCTTTTTGGATTCCTTTCTCTGCATGTTGAACGAGTGGCTTACTCAAATCAATGGCACCAACTAAACAGACTTTTTGGGATATAAATTATTTTTTATAACAAAACGACCATGCATGTTGTAGCTGGGACCCTTTGGATTGCAAATCAGAGGAAGATTTTCAAAAAGTAAGTGGATATTTAAATCACTATTTGTGATTTTGTGAAGCCTGTGCTGGTTGAAAAATATTTTGTTATGGTGCGCCGTCCTCAAACAATCGCATGGTATGCTTTCGCTTTAAAGCCTATTGTAAATCAGACAATGCAGTTAGATTAACAAGAATATAAGCTTTTAACTGATATAATATACTTGTATGTTCATAAATGTTTAATATCCATAATTTGTATGATTATTTATTTGAATTGCGCACCCTCCAATTTCACCGGAAGTTGTTGACAGGTGTCCCGCTAGCGGGACGCCTAGCATTAAGTTAAGGGAGAAATGATGGTTTATCACCCTATTACCCTCTTCCTGTCGAACCATAATAGATGTAAGGATTGGAGAGGAGGAGGAGTGCCTAAATTGGAGTATATATACTTGTGGTGGTGGGAAACGTTTCGTCTGAATGCAGCTGAATTGACCCTCTGGGCAGAATAAACTTGGTTAAGCTTTCATAATGTCCGTTGAGTGTTTTACTCTGAGAATTAGAACCTAAGAAGAATCCTAGAGTGAGCTAAAGGAACATGCTAACATCTCTGTTGACGAGTCTACGATACGTAAAACACTAAACAAGAATGGTGTTCATGGGAGGACACCACGGAAGAAGCCACTGCTGTCCAAAAAAAAACATTGCCTCACATCTGAAGTTTCCAAAGTGCATCTGGATGTTCCACAGTGCTACTGGCAAAATATTCTGTGGACAGATGAAACTACAGTCGAGTTGTTTGGAAGCAACACACAACACTATGTGTGGAGAAAAAAAGGCACAGCACACCAACATCAAAACCTCATCCCAACTGTAAAGTATGGTGAAGATAACATCATGGTTTGGGACAGCTTGCTATAAACGACGGTAAATTGAATTCCCAAATTTATCAAGATATTTTGCAGAAGAATGTTAGGCTATCTGTCCACCAATTGAAGCTCAACAGAAGTTGGGTGATGCAACAAGACAATGACCCAAAACACAGAAGTAAATCAACAACAGAATGACTTCAACAGAAGAAAATATGCCTTCTGGAGTGGCCCAGGCAGAGTCCTGACCTCAACCTGATTTGAGATGCTGTGGCATGACCTCAAGAGAGCAGTTCACACCAGATATCCCAAGAATATTGCTGAACTGTAACAGTTTTGTAAAGAGGAATGGTAAAAAAATTCCATTGTGCAGGTCTGATCCGCAACTACAGAAAACGTTTGGTTGAGGTTATTGCTGCCAAAGGAGGGTCAACCAGTTATTAAATCCAAGGGTTCACATACTATTTCCACCCTGCACTGTGAATGTTTACACGGTGTGTTCAATAAAGACATGAAAATGTATAATTGTGTGTTATTAGTTTAAGTAGACTGTTTGTCTATTGTTGTGACAGATGAAGATCAGATCAAATTGTATGACCAATTTATGCAGAAATCCAGGTAATTTCAAAGGGTTCACATACTTTTTCTTGCCACTATGTTTTTCCAGCAGCAGACTATGATCGATAATGTCAAAAGCTGCACTGAAGTCTAAGACAGCCCCCACAATTATTTTAACATGAATTTCTCTCAGAGCTAGAACCAAACCACTGATGGACAAGATCCATTACAACACCCTAGTGACTGTTTTCAAGGCGACATTGCACAGACTGCCTAATACAAGTCACAATTCAACAGCTCAGACATGAGATGTAGTATGTGGCAGGGTCTACAGACAATCACGAACTACAAAAAGAAAACCAGCCACGTCACGGACACCGACGTCTTGCTTCCAGACAAACTAAAACACCTTCTTTGCCTGCTTTGAGGATAATACAGTGCCACTAACTAACGTTAGCTATATTAGAGCTATAAAAGCCTTATGTTCTGTTAATGTTTTAAAATAATATATTTGATTGTGAATACATTATATACATAATCTTAACAAGCTCTTTTGCAGCAAGCTAAGGTTTTTTAGCTATAATATTTACCTACCTAGCTTTGCAAACGTTACCTTAGCTAGCTAACTAGCATCAAGTGTTTTTGACCGGAGACTTACTTTTGATGCACCCATAAAAAACATTTTTATAACGAGCTCCTTGTTCTATCTGTGCCCTTAGCGTACAGCAGCTGCACTTAGTGCATGTCCCCTGCAATTTGAACCGCCCTCTTGTGAGAGAAAGGCCTCTCTCTCAGACAAGGCACAGTAAGGCATCTTTACAATTAGCCATCACAATTAAATTCCATTAAAAAAACAGAATATTTTAGCTGATGTTTGGCCTGTGTCAGTAACTCACGCTAGCCGCTGCAGGAAGAGGTGATAGAGGGCGTTGCGGCTGCACTGGACTCGAGGCACAGCCATGAGAAGTGGGTGTCCGAACAGGGACGTGCCGCAGCTGCTACTCCCTGAGCTGGAGTCCCTGTAGTGAGAACGCTCCCTCAGGTACAGAGCCAGCACCACCTCATCCCCATCCTCCTCCACAGAGCCACTGCTCAGCTCATACCTGCCAGGGCAACACACAGACAGGGGTCAGGAGAGATGCTGGTCCTAACAAGCAAACAGGAAAAGACCCAAAAAGTATGTTTTTGGTGTGTAGGTAAAAGCCGATTTTACATACACAAATATGTCATCCCGGTCCAGAATGCAGCTTAGAGACTCATCAGCATGGTAGATCTTATAGAAGCGATGGTTGAACACATCAGCCACAACCATCTGAAATAAAAGGCACAGGTCAGTATCACCTCAATATTTCATGTGATGAATGACAATAGCTTTTCCACAGCATGCTCTACCACAGAGGCTTTAAAATGTTGTCTCACTTGATTGACTGGGACATTGGTCATTTCCGAGAGAGCGGAGCACAGGTCAAAAACTTTGCCAGCTTTGGGTACAACCAAGCGATGCTGGTGGGAAAGAATACAAATAAATCAATACCGATGATTACCTATAAAAAGCATGTTGTAGGGCCAACTATAGGAATATTAATATTGTACCTGAACAGGTTTGGCCACAGGGTCCAGAGAAACGAAGAAGACCTCCATCACCCGGTCCTTGCTAACAGGCAGGGGTACGCTGAGGTAGCAGAAGGGGTCAAAAGTGACCGACACTTTGCGGCACTCGGGGCAAACCAGGGTGGACTTGAACAACCCGTGGAAGGTGTCAACAATCACGGAGTTGTTACGTCGCCGGTGGTTATGCCATGCTTCCTCTGCCACTTCCTGAAAGTTGTCAAAGGGTGAGTGTGAGGAAAAATGCAATGCAAATGTACCTTAGGTGTACTTTTTTTACAATTCTTCTCCCCGTCCTCTTTCTACTACAGGTTGTTACCTGGTCAGGCCTACCATCGGCGTCCCTCAGCTCAATGTACTCCTTGTTCTTGACCCGGTTGAGATCCTCATGAAGCCCATCCAGCAGGAAGGAGAGCAGCTCCTGCGAGTCATGCTGCTGGTAGCCAAGAAACTGAGAGGCAAAGTGGCCAACCTTGGTCTTGTAATAAAAATAAAACATAAGGTTATCTCAAGGTACGCATGGTCAATACTTAAGCATGACTGACTGACAAGCCTCGTTTCACACTTCACACGGATAACTACCTTGAAGAGCCGGGGAACTACAGAGTAGTGTCTCCCTGACCACATCTGTTTGATAACATCAGCGTAGGCCTCTGCTATCTCCCCCTTCATGCCCAGAGGGTTGGTGAAGTTGAGCTCCTCCAGATAGGCACTCCGCAGGAAGTACTCAGTCAGAGGAGGGGTGTTACTGAGACACTGTACAAAGCAGAGAGAGAAACACAGTAGTCCTGAATGCTAGTCCATACTAGTCCAGGTCCCTGACATTCCTGCAGTCAGCATGCCAATTGCACGCTCCCCCAAAACGTGAGACATCTGTGGCTTTGTGTTGTGTGACAAATCAAAATTAAGAGTGGACTTTTATTGTCCCCAGCACAAGTTGTTCCTGTGTAATGATCATGCTGTTTCATCAGCTTCTTGATATGCCACACCTGTCAGGTGGATGGATTATTTTCGCTAAGTAAATATACTCACAGCGATGTAAACAAATTTGTTCACAAATTGAAAGAAATAAGCTTTTTGTGCAGAGGCGACACTACAGTCCCTGGTTCAAATCTAGGCTGTATCACATCCGGCAGTGACTGGGAGTCCCATTGGGCGGCGCACAATTAGCCCAGCGTCGTCCGGGTTTGGCTGAGGTAGGCAGTCATTGTAAATAAGAATTTGTTCTTAACTGACTTGCCTAGTTATATTAAGGTTAAATAAATAAATAATAATACAAAATCTAATATTAGGTTTTGGTTGAAGATCTGATAACATTCAATATCAAAAATATGCAAAAGAGAGAAAATTAGAAAGGTGCCAAATACTTTTTCCACAGCACTGTACCTGCAGGGCAGAGTTCATGAAACATGTGTTTCCTAGGTTGGTGAGGCCACAGACTCCTGGCTGGCCCCGGTATGATTCCTGCTCCTCCACAGAGTTCCTACTATAAAAGACAATAACAATAACAAAAAAGGTAATTTACAGTACATTCTCCTTTGTAGTCACACATATCGGAATCACTTTTACCACAAACATTACACTACATTAGCAAGACAAATGTTGGTGGATAGTACATTCACTACACACTGATAAAAAAAATAATAAGGAACCCCCACATGATCTGTGGTCTGGAGCTGGGCCAGGTACCATCTGCACTTCTCATCTCCATGATCACCGTCTGCAATACAGACAGGACATGTTACAACACAGCTGCCATTTAAAACACACTATCACTGTATCTCAGGAAGCAGCAGAAGGATGCAAGCAGGTAGGGTGGGATGAGGGTCAGAGAGAGAGAGCAAACATAACAGACATACCATGCCAGAGCTGAGGCAGGAGTCGAGAACATTGACGTGAACGTTCCGCAGCCGCTCACAGCAGGTGTCTGAGCTCTTCAACCACAGCCGGGTCTCTGCTCCCTCGACCACCTCAAACTGCTTCATCATCATCTTCTGAATCGTATCTGAAGGGGAAAACATTAACAAACACACACATAAAAAGATGCATAGTTTGCACACCAACCCATCATAGCTACTAATGCCCCTTTTGATGTGTTTCTACTCACGGATGTGATCTGCACGGCTAAACTGTGCCGTCACAACATTTTCCATGTTGCTATGGAGACACAGGAAGATTTCCACAGGATAGACCTCAACCTTGACTGTGCTGGGTAGATCCACCACCTGAAATAGACCAAGCAATTACATTCAATTAACTGCCAAATACAAATTAAAAACTTCAATGGCAGTTGTGTCTTTTCATAGACACAACATTGTCCATTGAATGAGGGTCTGTAGGACATACAACTACACTAGTCAGGTCCACGTTCACATAGTAGTTTGTAGACAGATATGGATGTACAGTCAGTCCATGATAGGTTGTTTAAATGTGTGACCAACTTCGGGGCAATTCCAAAGGATTTTTGACAACATAAATACATTTTCACAATAAGCACCTGTCTCAAATACATCATTACAGTTGTTTGTTAGCTAGCTAAAGAATTTTAGCCGAATTAGCATAGACATTAACTAAGTGAAAACAAGACACAACTAACAAACAAGCCACCTACGATTACCCATATGGAAGCTTCTTGTCATTGTTGCTTGCTATCTGACCGTTCAGAATCATAACAACACACAGCCTTCTGCCACATGGATGCGTGTGCATAATTTTTATGACGCTGGGGGTCTAAAAGTTCACAACATTATATTTGCGCTAGTTGGCTGTACCTGCACCAAAACTATTTCCTTCATAGCTTGTTCTTAACCTTTTTAAATAGGGAGCCATTTGTTTTCATTTTTATTTCAATCTGATCAAAACAGACAATATGAGCAATATGTTCTGGCGATAGAATCACAATATAATCATAGCATTGAATCGCAAAACATATACAGTACCAGTCAAAAGTTTGGACACACCTACTCATTCAAGGGTTTTTCTTTATTTTTACTATTTTCTAAATTGTTGAATAATAGTGATGACAAAATGTTCAACAAATCAAAATATACTGTATATTTGACGTTCTTCAAAGTAGCCACCCTTTGCCTTGATGACAGGTAGGTAAAGTCCCGCCTTATCTCAGCTCGCTGGTCACCATAGCAGCACCAACCGGTGGCACGCGCTCCAGCAGGTATATCTCACTGGTCACCCCCAAAGCCAATTCCTCCTTTGGCTGACTCTCCTTCCAGTTCTCTGCTGCAAATGACTGGAACGAACTACAAAAATCTCTGAAACTGGAGACACTTATCTCCCTCACCAGCTTTAAGCACCAGCTGTCATAGCAGTTCACAGACCCCTGCACCTGTATATAGCCCATCTGTAAATAGCCCAACCAACTACCTCATCCCCTACCGTATTTATTTATTTATCTTGTTTCTTTGCACCCCAGTTTTTCTACATTGCACATTCATCTACTGCACATGTACCATTCCAGTGTACCATTCCAGTGCTATATTGTAATTATTTTGCCACCATGGCCTATTTATTGCCTTACTTTCCTTATCCTACCTCATTTGCACTCTTTGTATATAGATTTGGTTTTTTTCTACTGTATTATTGACTGTATGTTTGTTTTACTCCATGTGTAACTCTGTGTTGTTGTATGTGTGGAACTGCTTTCCTTTATCTTGGCCAGGTCGCAGTTGTAAATGAGAACTTGTTCTCAACTTGCCTACCTGGTTAAATAAAGGTGAAGTAAAAAATAAATTTAAAAAATGACAGCTTTGCACACTTGGCATTCTCTCAACTAGCTTCACCTGGAATGCTTTTCCAACAATCTTGAAGGAGTTCCCACATATGCTGAGCACTTCTTGGCTGCTTTTCCTTCACTCTGCTTTCTTGGCCCAAGCATGTCTCTTCTTATTACCTGTTAATTGAAATGCATTGTGACTACCTCATGAAGCTGGTTGAGAGAATGCCAAGAGTGTGCAACTTTGAAGAATCTCAAATATAAAATATATTGTTTATTTGTTTAACACTTTTTTGGTTACTACATGATTCCATATGTGTTATTTCAACGTTTTTATGTCTTCACTATTATTTTACAATGTAGTAAAAATAAAGAAAAACCCTTGAATCAGTAGGTGTGTCCAAACTTTTGACTGGTACTGTAGAACCGTGAGAATGGCAATACATATCGTATCATAAGGTCCATGGCAATTCCTAACCACAGGCAACCAGTCTATGTGATATGACCACAGGGTATGCAATTTATCTGCATCTCTGTGACCACTCGGTTTTACCTTCCGCTCCAGGGCAGGCTGATCATCTACCATGCCATACCAGGCCAGCAGATTGTGCCATGCTTCGGCAGGGATCAAGACAAAGTCCTCATTCTCCACCAGACGCTCCTTCAGATGGTATGAATCCAATTCTGTGGGTATCATAATCATCATTAGACAGCTCAGACTTTTCACGTTGACATAACAACAGCATATTTGGGGTGGAAGTAAATTAACCAAACATTGAATAATGGGTATTCTGTTGTTACAGGATATCTTTGTGATGTGACACTTACCCTCAAACAGCTCTGTGTTGTCGATCTGTCCAGGGAAAGAAGAGGAGTTCTGGTCTCCTGTCACCACATACTCCTTCCACTGCTCATACCATCGCCTCTCCACCAGGTACCTGCATGTGTTGGTTAAGAACAACTAAATTGGGGAGGCTTATATTTTGCTTGCCTACATTAACCAACAACTCAACATCACATTCCCCTAGGTTAGTATTGATCAGTAACGTTCTCTGATTGGGGTATTTGGTGTATTTACTGATACAATACTATAACGTCATAACCACAATTGCAGCAATGGATCTTTTATTTGGGCAGCTAGGCTTTGGCGAATTACAGCCAGATGTCTAGTTTCCTTTTTAATTGAGTTTGTTTGGACAAAACTGTACTTAAATGGAATTTCATTCATTCACACTTCAACAGATATCCTGAACTTTATTACCACAATGGTAGCAACTATAATTTCCTAATCTGGGTGTGACACTGACAAAACGAAACTTCGCTGGTAAAAACGAAAGTAGCAGCCAGCTAGTTAGCTAATTTGGTTTAGCTAGCTAACTTAGATGGCGCTCACTTTGTCAAAAATATTAGAACACACAATAAATACACACTTAGGAAAAAAACAGAATACCAAAAATGTTAAGCTAAACCGAAAAGATTGCAAGTTACTAGCTAGATGTTCCTGTCCTGTAGCTAGCGGGCTAGCATGCTGTCGGTGTAGCTAACGTTAGTTAGTTAAGTTATATTGCTTGTTAAAGCCAACACTTTGACAAGATGTTCCCCAACTGGGACGTGATGTTAATCGTCACATTCATATCAAAATGTAAGCTTTTCCACAGAATACTCTCCCTAAAATACTAAAGCAGTGATCAAACGTCATTCGCCAAACACCAGCGCTGAGATCATAGGCAAGAGGAATGACAACACAACCAATGTTTATTCATTTAATTTGTCAATAAAAATGGTCCTTATCTAAAGATAATGGTATATTATGCTTATTATGATACATGTCATGTAAGCAACGGCAAATACAGTCAAGGACTCATCGCTGTCATTTGTTGTTGTCGTGTTAGCTAGCTATAGTAGCTACATCCCTCAGTGTGGGTGTCAGTTCAGAGCAGAGGGCGGCAAGAGTCTCACCAAGTATCCCCTGCACAGAGTTCATGTTCCTGAAGCAGAGACTCGATTTCCTTGCGTTGAGTCTCTAGCCCTGGAGATTCAGTAACCGCGGCTGAAGTAGTAGCAGCCATATGATCACTCACAGATATCAGGATTCTGCAAGGAAACCACTGAAGTCAACTATCATTCCCGCATAGATTATGTGATAGGGTAACCGTATCGCTGTAAAGCAGTTTCCACTAGCTAGTTACTATAGCCACAAAGTAACAATTAGCAATATCGTAAAAATGTATTACAAAAAAACTTGCTTCTTGATCTTAATTTGGGTTAGGATTAGGCATACGGTTAGCACTGTGGTTAAGGGATTTTATTAAGATGAAATGTAAAAATAGGCGGGATTTATGACTTTGTAGCTGTGGTAAGTAGTAATGAGCCTACCAAGCAGCTAAGAACATCTAAGTACTTCCGGGTCAGGGATTTTTGGACTCAGCGAGGAGCTTTTGTCAGTCAGATGTAGCTTCTCGTAGCAGATAGTAGTTGTGCGTAGGTAAAATCACTGGGCAAGCCAAGACAGAAAAAAGCCATAATACAATCTGTGTGTTGTGATAATTGCATTGTTTGCTCTATAATCGGTTAGTTCATATGCCTTGCCGACGGGATATATACCTTGCATTTTACACAGTTTGTTACGTTACAGCCTATTCTAAAATGTATTAAATTACCATTTACTCATCAATCTACACACAATACCCAATAATAACAAAGCGAAAACAGGTTTTTAGAAATGTTTACTAATTTATTGAAAATATAAAACAGAAATACCTTATTTATTCAGACCCTATGAGACTGAGACTCGAAATTGAGCTCAGGTGCATCCTGTTTCCATTGATCATCATTGAGATGTTTTTACAACTTGATTGGAGTCCACCTGTGGTATATTCAATTGATTGGACATGATTTGGAAATGCACACACCTGTCTATATAGGGTCCCACAGTTAACAGTGCATGTCAAAGCAAAAACCAAGCCATGAGGTCGAAAGAATTGTCCGTAGAGCTCAGAGACAGGATTGTGTCGTGGCACAGATCTGGGGAAGGGTACCAAAAGCATTCTGCAGTATTGAAGATCCCCAAGAACACAATGATCTCCATCATCCTTAAATGGAAGAAGTTTGGAACCACCAAGACTCTTCCTAGAGCTGGCCAAATGGAGCAATTGGGGGAGAAGGGTCTTGGTCAGGGAGGTGACCAGGAACCCAATGGTCACTCTGACAGAGCTCCACAGTTCCTCTGTGGAGATGGGAGAACCTTCCAGAAGGAAAACCATCTCTGCAGCACTCCACCAATCAGGCCTTTATGGTAGAGTGGCCAGACGGAAGCCAATCCTCAATAAAAGGCACATGACAACCCACTTGGAGTTTTCCAAAAGCCACCTAAAAGACTCAGACCATGAGAAACAAGATTCTCTGGTCTGATGAAACCAAGATTGAACTCTTTGCCCTGAATGCCAAGCATCACGTCTGGAGGAAACCTTACACCATCCATACGGTGAAGCATGGTTGTGGTACTATCATGCAGTGGGGATGTTTTTCAGCAGCAGGGACTGCTGGGGCAAGTCTCTAAATGTCCCCGAGTGGCCCAGTCAGAGCCTTGACTTGAACCTGATTTAACATCTCTGGAGAGACTTGAAAATAGCTGTGCAGCTATCTAATCTGACAGCGCTTGAGAGGATCTGAAGAGAAGAATGGGAGAAACTCCCCAAATACAGGTGTGCCAAGTTTGCCTCAACAAAGTACTGAGTAGAGTCAGAATACTTATGTAAATGTGATATCAGTTTTTATATTTTATACATTAGCAAAAATATATATTCTGTTTTTGCTTTGTCATTATGGGGTATTGTGTGTACAGTCGTGGCCAAAAGTTGAGAATGACACAAATATTAATTTTCACAAAGTCTGCTGCCTCAGTTTGTATGATGGCAATTTGCATATACTCCAGAATGTCATGAAGAGTGATCAGATAAATTGCAATTAATTGCAAAGTCCCTCTTTGCCATGCAAATGAACTGAATCCCCCAAAAACATTTCCACTGCATTTCAGCCCTGGCACAAAAGGACCAGCTGACATAATGTCAGTGATTCTCTCGTTAACACAGGTGTGAGTGTTGATGAGGACAAGGCTGGAGATCATTCTGTCATGCTGATTGAGTTCAAATAACAGACTGGAAGCTTCAAAAGGAGGGTGGTGCTTGGAATCATTGTTCTTCCTCTGTCAACCATGGTTTCCTGCAAGGAAACACGTGCCGTCATCATTGCTTTGCACTAAAAGAGCTTCACAGGCAAGGATATTGCTGCCAGTAAGATTGCACCTAAATCAACTGTAATACCCTTGTTAGAACCAAGTGTTGAGTTATTTGTTATAATGAATTGGTATTAGATTTTAACAGGTGATTACATTTTTTTAATGTAATATTTAATGTAATAAGTTGGTTTAGTTTTGACCAATAAGGTCGCTTGTTAAGTTGTGGCCAAAGGGAGAGTTGACCTGGTTAAGTGTTTGATAAGACTGATAATTCAATAATCAATATTGTTGCACCTTTAACCAATAGCCTAACAACTGAAAAACCCTTACAAATAAAGTACAAAGACAACTTTTGATAGTCTTTAAGATATCCTCTTTATCAAATTTCAGCCAGACCGCTCAGCCAACCGGAGCCGCCTACACGCCCAACCCCCACCAGTCTAGTCAATAACTCAACACCCTCCCAACACAATTTCCTTGCCACGTTTCTTTTTGTCTCAAGCCATGACTACATGAAACTCTATTCCACATCAAGTAACTGATGCAAGCAGTAAAATAAGATTGTAAAAACGGAAGCAACACAAACAGGCACAGACACATGCATACACACACAGGGTAAAACAAAAGTTTAATGAAAACACACACCTACACATTAACATACAGAAACAGTACAACCTCCATATAATTCATATCATAGGCCTAATAGTACTGTAGAGCTCTTTTTATTTGCACCAACCCAAAACACCCCACTCAACTTTAGGATCTTAGTGAAACATTAATTTATTGGTTTCAGGTGTGTGAACGACAACAGTGCAGCAGACCCCCAGGGCCAAGACTGAGCACCCCAGCAGCTAGGGATTGCCTAAATCTCCCCTGATGTGGGTTTTCAATACATACTCCTTTTGTCGTACATTATTCCATGTAAGGCATCCAGAACTTATGAAAGTTAATCTTAAAACAAATATAGTGATACTGTACATAACTTGACATTCCTTCCATACATTGTGGTAGGATAACCAACCTTCCAATTAATGGAAATGCTTTTATTATTTGAATTAATAAAACATTTTAATTGCCCTTTTATTTAACTAGGCAAGTCAGTTAAGAACAAATTCTTATTTTAAAATGACGGCCTATCCCAGTCAAACCTCCCCTTACCCGGATGCTGGGCCAATTGTGCGCCGCCTTATTAGCCACTATAAACGCTAGGTTACACAGTTTCTTCTGATAGCAGTCTCCAGTATCAACATTTCCAAGTAAACAGATAAAATATTTTTGTTGTCCCACAAATTATTTAGAAATAGTCCTCTTTCTGCTTTGTATGCGTTAGCCTACCTATTGTATTAAAAGTACATATTTTTCGAATTATTCACACATAGAAATCGCTTCTTCAACTTCAGTAGCCTACTTCTCCTAGTTGAGCGTGAGAGATCATGTGTGCCTAGTAAGGTGCCTACATGGGCGGAGAATCACATGGCAGTTAACTTGAATATGACTAGACTAGTTTACTACAGTGTCTGTAAATAAATATTTACAATGAAAAGAAGTGGAGGGCTGTGTTGGTGTCATTATTCTTGATGCCTCCAGTTCATTAGCCTTACCAGCGAGATCAGGTGCTCATGTGGTCTCAATTAAATAGAGTAGGCTGGAGAAGCACGGGACAGTTATCTTTCCAAGGAAATGTACTTCCTAAATAGGCCTATGATTAGATTATAGTTTACTACATTGACTAGAAATAGGCCTAAATATTGATCACCCATATTTCATCCGCCCTTCCACTCCTAAAAGGTATGCTATACAAATAGCTTAAGAGAAAGTCTTTCCAACTATGCTCTCTTCAAATCTAGCATAGTGGCTGATATTGCCCAGTAATACAATGTAAGGGCCATGTGAGAATCTCTGGTAAATGAACTTATTTCTTAAGTAATGTTTACGCATTTGATATTGCCTATAGGGTGCAAAATTGCTGGGACCATGGCTGGCAAGTGAACTGCGGCACATACGCCTAAAATAACATTGCATTGGGTTTGGGACCAGTTCTTACTGTAGTGGGTGGAAAGCCAGCAGGTGTGGGTGGGAGCGGCATGAAAAAATCGGTCCAACACAGACCTCTGCTGTGCAACATGACAGTAAGGCATGTCACGTTAGAGCTGTTTATTAGTGTCAGTGTGAAAAGTAGGGAATTAGCTAGAGAACCTGACAGATCAATAACGTTACATTGACATACTGACTAATACAACTCACATTGCACTGAAAAAACATCAGAGTATCAATCTTCAATCGTTTGGCTGATGGTTTCATTGTTTGATTCAGGTCTAGTTTGATTGAGGCAAAAATAATAGCTAATGTAAACCAACTTTAGGCCAGCTCTCTCTCTAACAGTACATCAACTGGCTAAAGCTTGCCAAGTTAATTTACTTCTGAAAAGTGACAAAACAAAGGCTACAAAACATGTCCATACGAACAACTTCTGTTTGATAGCGATATGAGGTGGCTATTATTACTATCTGACAGATAACTAGAGGCTACAGCTGACCTGGCTGTGGTAGCTACTCACTAGCTTAGCTTATTCATTCACCTCAGTCAAGAGAGGATTAAACAAGATCTAACGTTACGTCAGTTACAATACTAGGTCAACACTACAAATAAAGACTAGTTTAGCTTTTTTTCTGTTAAGTTAAACAGCAGTTACCTTGCCAGCTACTTCACGCAACTAAAGAGTAGCCAGTTTCTATTCCTTTTACAACTCGGTGAAAAAGTACATTGCATTACACTGAACTATGCTCATCTCTCCCATGCTGGTCCAGCCAGCCTTCCAGAAGCTTTGCATTCACACAGCCTGTCAGCCCTCTCTGTGGTGTCCATGCGGTCCTAAATCCAGTCGTAAAAACACTCCAAACAGCATTGTCCTAAAGCACACTGTTGCCTCGTTTTGTGTCACATTCCAATGATAAAACTGAGGGTGACAAAAATGCAATGTTGGATCGGAGGGTGAGGGCTAGGGCCATTCCCCCCAGAAATGTCCGGGAACTTGCAGGTGCCTTGGTGGAAGAGTGGGGTAACATCTCACAGCAAGAACTGGCAAATCTGGTGCAGTCCATGAGGAGGAGATGCACTGCAGTACTTAATGCAGCTGGTGGCCACACCAGATACTGACTGTTACTTTTGATTTTGACCCCCTTTGTACAGGGACACATTATACCATTTCTGTTAGTCACATGTCTGTGGAACTTGTTCAGTTTATGTCTCAGTTGTTGAATCTTGTTATGTTCATACAAAAGATTTACACATGTTAAGTTTGCTGAAAATAAACGCAGTTGACAGTGAGAGGACGCTTCTTTTTTTGCTGAGTTTTTATATTTTTTTAATTCAGGGGATAGATCAGCCTAGGGTAGAGTTGCCAGTGTGCTCAGCGGGTCAGAGCCAGGTGCAGGGTGGGAAGGCCCCAGGATCACATATAAATAGCCATCAGGGAGATATAAATAGGTGTGTTTTGGGAGCTGAGTGTGAGTGACCCACTCAAGATAGTGAGAAACACAGGCTGTTGAGTGAAGGTAAACATGAAACAAATCTGAGTTTTGATAAGAAACAATCCTCCAGTAGGTCTTGAAGATAGAATGTTGCCATGAGTTAATCTGCAATGCTGTCAACCATCATACCTTTAACTATTGAACTTTGAATGGCCATCGCATGCTAAACTTACAGTAAGAGGCTTGATAACTGTTGAATTGCAGCTTTTTTTTTCCTGAAAATGTTATCCACACTTCACAGCTGATGTAGTTTTCAATGTCCAATACCCAACACAAAGCCACACATAATATACCAAACCCATGCCTTGTTTAGTCTTTATGATGCATCTATCTACTGTAATATTCCAAGTCCCTGGTAACTGCCTAACACCAATGCAGAGAACTGGAGCAGCTATTTCATGCAGAACACAACCCTTGAGCATGTGAATATACTGTACAGCTATATATTTTCAATGCATTCTCCAGTTTTTGGTGTATGTGATGAGGCTGCACACACTCACATAAAATACAGCAACATAACTGCACTGCTGTCCAGTTTTACTGTTGTCCATTAAATGTCTTCTGATGCCCTTTTGGTATTTGAAGCTGTCAGAATGACTATGATATATGCAGTTGTCTCTCTTAGCTACCTTAAGATGAATGCACTAAGTCGCTCTAAATAAGAGTGTCTGCTAAATGACTAAAATGCAATGTCAAAATGGTTCCTGGTCATTTACCCATCTGGATAACACTTTACAATAAGGTTCCATTTGTAAAAGGGTTATAATTACATTAACGGTTGGTCAAGAGTGCCATCACTGGTCAATATTTGCCAAATAGTCAGCTAATATTTAGCTCCACTTATTAACCATTTATAAATGCACTTACAAATGCTTATAATATGAACCCTCATGCAACCTTATTTTCTATAGTTGTACAGTGGAACAAGTTACCTTGTTTTCTTTTTTTTTCTCTCAATCCTTCTCTTCCAGGAACTGAAGAGGTTGGATTTCATGTGTCTTGACCAACCTTTGCCCTGATGCCCAGGCCAAATTTACATTCAGGACATTATTCAATCATCATCATTACTGCTTACCAGATTACATCAACACCTACTTACCACTTCTCTGTGGTAGCCTAAGTATGGTGAACACTGGTGTGAAATGGTAACTCTTAATACCTTTGGTTGGTGAAACAGTGGAGGTATCCTCTCACAACGTTGAATGTTTTGATCTTCATACCCACCATTCATTGACTAAACATGTTTAACAAAGTGTTGAATCTTCTCTCATGTATGTAGTGATGAGTACCCAACAGTGATGAGTACCCAATGTCTAAGCTCTGAGAGAACTCTCAAATCATCTAGAAATGATTTCCCCACATGTATAACTGCTAAAAGTACATTTTATTTTAAAGTGATAGACCTATAAACATAACTGAGTTATCAACATTTATAACTGCTAAAATGATACCTTCAAAGGTGCAATATACAGAAATCACTGCCATTTCCTAATTGCAAAAATTCTAATAAGTTTGCCTAATTTCAGTTAATGTGACAAAACAAGCAGTCATTGTTTAGAGAATCAGTACCATCTAAACCACTGTGAAATATGTTTTCCATAACCAACAATATTGTATTTTCATCTGTTTGAAGCTGGTTGCTCCCAGTGTATAGACAGAAACTAAATCAGGAAACGCCCATGCTCAGGTCTGTTCAACGCTGGTCCGACCAATCTAATTCCATGCTTCAAGATTGCTTCAATCACGTGGACTGGGATATGTTCCGCATAGCGTCGGACAATAACATTGATGAATACGCTGATTCGGTGAGCGAGTTTATTAGCAAGTGCATCAGTGATGTTGTACCCACAGCGACTATTAAAACCTTCCCCAACCAGAAACCGTGGATTTATGGCAGCATTCACGTAAAACTGAAAGCACGAACCACTGCTTTTAATCAGGGTAAGGCGACTGGAAACATGACTGAATAAAAACAGTGTAGCTATTCCCTCCGCAAGGCAGTGCCACCGACACAGCCCGCAACCAAAACCTGCGGGCTCTTCTTCACCGCAGCCAACGTGAGTAAAACATTTAAATGTGTTAACCCTCGCAAGGCTGTCGGCCCAGATGGCATCACTGGCTGCGTCCTCAGAGCATGCGCAGACCAGCTGGCTGGTGTGTTTACGGACATATTCAATTAATCCTTATCCCTGTCTGCTGTTCATGCTTCAAAAGGGCCATCATTGTTCCTGTTTCCAAGAAAGCTAAGGTAACTGAGCTAAATGACTTTCGCCCCGTAGCACTCACTTCCGTCATCATGAAGAGCTTTGAGAGACTAGTCAAGGATCATATTACCTCCATCCTACCTGACACACTAGAACCACTCCAATTTGCTTACCGTCCCAATAGGTCCACAGACGACGCAATCACACTGCACACTGCTCTAACCCATCTGGACAAGAGGAATACCTATGTAAGAATGCTGTTCATCGACTACAGCTCAGCATTTAACACCCCGCCCTGCGCAACTGGGTCCTGGACTTCCTGACGGGTCGGCCCCAGGTGGTGAGGGTAGGAAACAACATCTCCACCCCGCTGATCCTCAGCCACCTCATCCCCAAAAGGGTGCGTTCTCAGCCCTCTCCTGTACTCCCTGTTCACCCATGACTGCGTGGCCAAGCACGCCTCCAACTCAATCATCAAGTTTGCAGACGACACTACAGTGGTAGGCTTGATTACCAGAAAATGACAAGATGGCCTACAGGGAGGAGGTGAAGGCCCTCGGAGTGTGGTGTCAGGAAAATAACCTCTCACTCAACGTCAACAAAACAAAGGAGATGATCGTGGACTTCAGGAAACAGCAGAGGGAGCACCCCCCTATCCACATCGACGGACAGTAGTGGAGAAGGTGGAAAGTTTTAAGTTCCTTGGCGTACACATCACGGACAAACTGAAATGGTCCACCCACACAGCGTGGTGAAGAAGGCGCAACAGCGCCTCTTCAACCTCATGAGGCTGAAGAAATTTGTCTTGTCACAAAAAACACTCACAACATTCTACAGATGCACAATCGAGAGCATCCTGTCGGGACGTATCACCCACCGCCTGGTACGGCAACTGCTCCGCCCACAACCGTAAGGCTCTCCAGAGGGTAGTGAGGTCTGCACAACGCATCACCGGGTGTAACCTACCTGCCCTCCAGGACACCTACACCACCCGATGTCACAGGAAGGACAAAAAGATCATCAAGGACAACAACCACCCGAGCCACTGCCTGTTCACCCCGCTATCATCCAGAAGGCGAGGTCAGTCTATATCATCTACTGCATCTTGCATATGCCATTCGGCCATCGACTCTAATCTCTAGCCACTTTAATAATTAAGAAATTGGATGTAATAAATGTATCACTAGCCACTTTAAACAATGCCACTTAATATAATGTTTACATATCCTACATTACTCATCTCATATGTATATGCTGTACCATCTACTGCATCTTGCCTATGCCGTTCAGCCATCACTCAACCATATATTTATATGAACATACTCGTATTCATTCCTTTACACTTGTGTGTACAAGATAGTTATTGTGAAATTGTTAGATTACTTGTTGGATACTACCGCCTGGTCGGAACTAGAAGCACAAGCATTTCGCTACACTCGCATTAACATCTGCTAACCATGTGTATGTGACAAATAACATTTGATTTGAACAAGGCAGTTAACCCACTGTTCCTAGGCCGTCATTGTAAATAAGAATTTGTTGTTAACTGACTTGCCTAGTTACATAAAGGTTACATTTAAAAAATCTACGCACATAGAACATATCTACCACTTCTTAGACTTGCGTTCAACGACAGATCTATAACCTTTAAAGAAAGTCAAAACCTTATTTGTATTATACTGTAACGAAACAGGCAGGGAGCAGGTCTCGAACCCTCGACCTTCTAGCCCGAGGCGCTCTATCGACTGTTCCGCATGCTCGTGCAGCAGAGTCGATATTACAATACCTACCATTTACTAATAAGTTAAGCCTACCAATATTTATAACTTTAAAAATATATATCTTAAAAATGGAAACCTTATGGCCATTTATTAATATTAAGTTACAAACATGTATAATAGTATATAATATCCTCAAACATGCAATACATAGTAAAAACACAATTGAATTGAAGGATACATTGGAAAAACAATTTTAACTGCAGTGACTCAAATCTGTGTAGCCTATCAATGTGAGCCTAGCTAATTCAGATAAACAGGGGTTATTTTTCTTTTATTGCTTTGGGAATTTATCTATTTTGGATTTTCCTCGCCATATACCTCCCTCTGGAATACCTGTCTGATTACCCTGTTTGGCTTTCCCGCGGCCCGGTGTACCCCCCGCCTCCTACCTGCTTATTCGCCGGCTAGCTCTACAGCCTCTCCCCTGAAGCGCTTCTCTCCCTGGCTTTCGCTATGGTAACCCAGCATCCACTCTTTTGCCATCGCGTGGGCACCAGACGACAATCTCATTGAGGACGTTTCCGTTCTCTCTGCTTTTGCTCTTCTTCTCGTACTGTAAACCCTGACTGCCTTCCGCCTACCACTATCGATAAACTCACCTCTGTCTCACAATACTAACTTTGCTCTCCTCAACACTTGGTCAATGAACAACAAAGCCCCCTTGCTCCATTAACTAATATCTGACAACAAGTTAGACTTCCTTCTCCTAACTGAAACTTGGCAACAACCTGGTGATTCATTATCTTAGCTTACAATTGGCTCATTCATCCCCCTTGTCACGTCCAGGCCTGAGAAGATCCCTGTGCCTGTCGATCCCTGTGCCTGTCGTGGACCCAGCACGTCCTGTCCCTGTTCCACGCTCCAGGATCCCTGTGCCCGTCGTGGACCCAGCACGTCCTGTCCCTGCTCCACGCTCCAGGATCCCTGTGCCCGTCGTGGACCCAGCACGTCCTGTCCCTGCTCTACGCTCCAGGATCCCTGTGCCTGTCGTGGACCCAGCACGTCCTGTCCCTGTTCCACGCTCCAGGATCCCTGTGCCCGTCGTGGACCCAGCACGTCCTGTCCCTGCTCCACGCTCCAGGATCCCTGTGCCCGTCGTGGACTCAGCACGTCCTGTTCCTGCTCCCCGCACCAGAGTGCCAGTGCGCTTAATGAGCCCAGTACGGCCTGTTCCTGCTCCCCGCACCAGAGTGCCAGTGCACGTAATGAGCCCAGTACGGCCGGTCCCTGCTCCCCGCACCAGAGTGCCAGTGCGCTTAGTGAGCCCAGTACGGCCGGTTCCTGCTCCCCGCATCAGAGTGCCAGTGCGCTTAGTGAGCCCAGTACGGCCGGTTCCTGCTCCCCGCACCAGAGTGCCAGTGCGCGTAATGAGCCCAGTACGGCCGGTTCCTGCTCCCTGCACCAGAGTGCCAGTGAGCGTAATGAGCCCAGTACGGCCGGTTCCTGCTCCCCGCACCAGAGTGCCAGTGCGTTTAGTGAGCCCAGCACGGTTGGTTTCTGCTCCCCGCACCAGAGTGCCAGTGTGTGTCTCGAGCACAGAACGGCCCGTTCCTGCTCCCCGCACCAGAGGGCCAGTGCGCGTCCCCTGTCCGGGACTTTCAGAGAAGGTCCCCTGTCCGGGACCTCCAGAGAGGGTCCCCTGTCCGGGATCTCCAGTGAGGGTCCCCAGTCCGGAGCCGCCAGAGAGGGTCCCCAGTCCGGGGCCGCCAGAGAGGGTCCCCAGTCCGGGGCCGCCAGAGAGGGTCCCCAGTCCGGGGCCGCCAGAGAGGGTCCCCAGTCCTGCAAATGGCCCAGGGCCTCCGGTACGTGACCTCGGACCAGCACGGCCGGCACCGGAGCCGCCACCTGGGACTAAAAAACCCACCCGAAGACCCGCCCCATGGACTTGTGGCGCGGTCGGAGTCCGCGCCTTTGGGGGGGGGTTACTGTCACGTCCAGGCCTGAGAAGACAGGCTGGTGTGTTTAGTTTTGGTGTAGGGTTTTTTATGTTCTAGGTGTTATATTTCTATGTTGGGGTAATGGTTCCCAATTAGAGGCAGCTGTGTGTCGTTGTCTCTAATTGGGAACCATATATATGTTTGGGGTTTTCTATTAGGTTTTGTGGGTTATTGTTTGAGCATAGCTTGTTTTATGTTTAGTTGTGTTCAGCTTCACGATCTTCGTTTATATTTTATTATTTTTCCCAGTTACGTTCATCGTTAATAAAATGTATACTGGAAGCATCGCTGCGTCTTGGTCTGTCCGTTCAGGAGATCGTGACAGAATAACCCACCATAAAAAGACCAAGCGGCGAGAGACCCGGGAGTTCTGGACTTGGGAGGAGATTTTGGATGGAAAGGGGTCCTGGTCATGGGATGAGATTTTGGCTGGAAAGGGACCTTGGGAGAAGACGGCGGAGCATCGTCACCCCAGGGAGGAAAAAGTAGTGGGGACTGAGCGGAGCAGGTGTGAGGAATATTACGGAGCATGGAGTCCAGAGAGAGAGAAGTTTGTTGGGACTCGCCTGGCTAGGAAGCCCGAAAGGCAGCCCCAAAAAACTTTTTTGGGGGGGCACACAGGGAGTTTGGCCGGTTCAGGATGGACTCCTGAGCCAACTCCTCGTGCTCTCTGGAGGGAGCGTCGGAGGGAGCGTCGCACTGGTAAGACGCCGTGCTATGCAGTTTTGGCGCACGGTGTCTCCAGTGCGCTGCTCACAGCCCGGTGCGAGAGATTCCAGCGCCACTCATCTGTCAGGGGAGGGTGAGTGTGCAGCCTGGAAGAGTGGTTCCGGCTCAGCGCTCCTGGTCTCCGGTGCGCCTCCTTGGACCAGGATATCCTGCACCGATTCTGCGTACTGTATCTCCGGTGCGTGTCCACAGCCCTGTGCGAGAGATTCCAGCTCCACTGATCTGTCAGGCTACGGTGAGTGTGCTACCTGGTAGAGTGGTGCCGGCTCTGCGCGCTAGGTCGCCAGTACACCTTCTGGGACCGAGATATCCTGCACCGGTTCTGCGTGTGGGGTCTCCGGTTCGCATCCATAGCCCAGTACGTCCTGTTCCGGCTCCGCGCACCAGGCCCCCTGTGCGCTTAGAGAGTCCAGCACGTCCTGTTCCGGCTCCGCGCAGCGATCCTGGTCTCCGGTGCGCCTCCTTGGACCAGGATATCCTGCACCGATTCTGCGTACTGTATCTCCGGTGCGTGTCCACAGCCCTGTGCGAGAGATTCCAGCTCCACTGATCTGTCAGGCTACGGTGAGTGTGCTACCTGGTAGAGTGGTGCCGGCTCTGCGCGCTAGGTCGCCAGTACACCTTCTGGGACCGAGATATCCTGCACCGGTTCTGCGTGTGGGGTCTCCGGTTCGCATCCATAGCCCAGTACGTCCTGTTCCGGCTCCGCGCACCAGGCCCCCTGTGCGCTTAGAGAGTCCAGCACGTCCTGTTCCGGCTCCGCGCACCAGGCCCCCTGTGCGCTTAGAGAGTCCAGCACGTCCTGTTCGGCTCCGCGCACCAGGCCCCTGTGCGCTTAGAGAGTCCAGCACATCCTGTTCCGGCTCCGCGCACCAGGCCCCCTGTGCCCGTCGTGGACCCAGCACGTCCTGTCCCTGCTCTACGCTCCAGGATCCCTGTGCCTGTCGTGGACCCAGCACGTCCTGTCCCTGTTCCACGCTCCAGGATCCCTGTGCCCGTCGTGGACCCAGCACGTCCTGTCCCTGCTCCACGCTCCAGGATCCCTGTGCCCGTCGTGGACTCAGCACGCCCTGTTCCTGCTCCCGCACCAGAGTGCCAGTGCGCTAATGAGCCCAGTACGGCCTGTTCCTGCTCCCCGCACCAGAGTGCCAGTGCACGTAATGAGCCCAGTACGGCCGGTCCCTGCTCCCCGCACCAGAGTGCCAGTGCGCTTAGTGAGCCCAGTACGGCCGGTTCCTGCTCCCCGCATCAGAGTGCCAGTGCGCTTAGTGAGCCCAGTATGGCCGGTTCCTGCTCCCCGCACCAGAGTGCCAGTGCGCGTAATGAGCCCAGTACGGCCGGTTCCTGCTCCCTGCACCAGAGTGCCAGTGAGCGTAATGAGCCCAGTACGGCCGGTTCCTGCTCCCCGCACCAGAGTGCCAGTGCGTTTAGTGAGCCCAGCACGGTTGGTTTCTGCTCCCCGCACCAGAGTGCCAGTGTGTGTCTCGAGCACAGAACGGCCCGTTCCTGCTCCCCGCACCAGAGGGCCAGTGCGCGTCCCCTGTCCGGGACCTCCAGAGAAGGTCCCCAGTCCGGGGCCGCCAGAGAGGGTCCCCAGTCCTGCAAATGGCCCAGGGCCTCCGGTACGTGACCTCGGACCAGCACGGCCGGCACCGGAGCCGCCACCTGGGACTAAAAAACCCACCCGAAGACCCGCCCCATGGACTTGTGGCGCGGTCGGAGTCCGTGCCTTTGGGGGGGGGTTACTGTCACGTCCAGGCCTGAGAAGACAGGCTGGTGTGTTTAGTTTTGGTGTAGGGTTTTTTATGTTCTAGGTGTTATATTTCTATGTTGGGGTAATGGTTCCCAATTAGAGGCAGCTGTGTGTCGTTGTCTCTAATTGGGAACCATATATATGTTTGGGGTTTTCTATTAGGTTTTGTGGGTTATTGTTTGAGCATAGCTTGTTTTATGTTTAGTTGTGTTCAGCTTCACGATCTTCATTTATATTTTATTATTTTTCCCAGTTACGTTCGTCGTTAATAAAATGTATACTGGAAGCATCGCTGCGTCTTGGTCTGTCCGTTCAGGAGATCGTGACACCCCTCCTCTCCTATGTAACTATTCCCCAGGTCGTTGCTGTAAATGAGAATGTGTTCTCAGTCAACTTACCTGGTAAAATAACGAAAAAAAAAAAAAAACATCTCTGAAGCAAGCTACTCCCGCTGGTTATGGCTACCTGTGTCACCCCCGCTCCATCGACTTCGGTGTACTCCAAAATCAAAATAACTGAACTGTCTTTCCCTACTGTCTCCTCATTTGAATACATTGCTTACAAATTATCTTGCTCCTTGACCACTATCCTTATGTACCATCCTCCTCAATCTAATGAATCATTCCTATCTGAACTACTCACCATTTCTGTCCCACTCTCCCCCCCGCTTACTGTTGCTTGGAGATATGAATATTTATGTGGACTCATCAAACTCAAAACTTGCCTCGGATTTCATTGCTGTTCTGGACTGTTTCAATATTACCCAACATGTCGATGCCCTCAGTGCTGCAAAGCCCACCTACTTCTCCAACATCATCAACAAGATCTCCCAGACTCTGTTCTCCACAGTCAGCAAACTATTTCAGCCCTGTGACGACACCTTCTCTACTCCCTCCACTGAACTCTGCAACTTCTTCCTTCAGTTTTTCAAGGACAAGATCACCAAAATAAACTCATCACTGACTGATCAATCTCCCTCAGCTGCCCCTCTCCCTTTCAACCTCCCAACCATCACACCTGAAACCTGGCTTTCTGAATTTTGCCCTATTGACTCTCCCTACATCTCAAAACATCATGTCAAAACTACCCTCCAAACTTGTCATTAAGCTCGAGACCCTGGGTCTCGATCCCGCCCTGTGCAACTGGGTCCTGTATTTTCTGACGGGCCGCCCCCAAGTGGTGAGGGTAGGAAATCTCCACCCCGCTGATCCTCAACACTGCGGCCCTACAAGGGTGCGTTCTCAGCCCTCTCCTGTACTCCCTGTTCACCCATGACTGCGTGGCCATGCACGCGTCAAACTCAATCATCAAGTTCGCAGACGACACTACAGTGGTAGGCTTGATTACAACAACGAAACGGTCTACAGGGAGGAGGTGAGGGCCCTCGGAGTGTGGTGTCAGGAAAATAACCTCACACTCAACAAAACAAAGGAGATGATCGTGGACTTCAGGAAACAGAAGAGGGTGCAGCACCCTATCCACATCGACGGGACAGTAGTGGAGAAGGTGGAAAGTTTTAAGTTCCTCGGCGTACACATTACGGACAAACTGAAATGGTCCATCCACACAGACAGCGTGGTGAATAAGGCGCAACAGCGCCTCTTCAACCTCAGGAGGCTGAAGAAATGTGGCTTGTCACCAAAAACCCTCACAAAGCTTTACAGATGCACAATCGAGAGCATCCTGTCGGGCTGTATCACTGCCTGGTACCGCAACTGCTCCGCCCACAACCGCACGGCTGGTCTCCATAGATGTTCATTCGGGTTTAAGCCCGGGCTCTGGCTGGGCCTCTCAAGGACATTCAGAGACTTGTCCCGAAGCCACTCCTGCATTGTCTTGGCTGTGTTCGTAGGGTCATTGTCCTGTTGAAAGGTTAACCTTCGCCCCAGTCTGAGGTCCTGAACACTCTGGAGCAGGTTTTCATCAAGGATCTCTCCGTTCATCTATCCCTCGATCATGACTAGTCTCCCAGTCCCCGCTGCTGAAAAACATGCTCCATCGAAAGGGATGGTGCCAAGTTTCCTCCAGACGTGACGCCTGGCATTCAGGCCAAAGAGTTTAATCTTGGTTTCATCGGACCAGAGAATCTTGTTTCTCATGGTCTGAGAGCCTTTAAGTGCCTTTTGGCAAACTCCAAGCGGGTTGTTATGTGCCTTTTACTAAGGAGTGGCTTTTGTCTGTCCCTCTACCATAAAGGCCTGATTGATGGAGTACTGCAGAGATGGTTGTCCTTCTGGAAGGTTCTCCCATCTCTACAGAGGAACTCAGGCGCTCTGTCAGAGTGACCATCAGGTTCTTGGTCTCCTCCCTGACCAAGGCCCTTCTCCCCCGATTGCTCAGTTTGGCCACTGTGTTCTTGGGGATCTTCAATGCTACAGAAATGTTTTGGTACCCTTCCTCAGATCTGTGCTTTTCCAAATCATGTCCATCATTTTAATTTACCACAAGTGGACTCCAATCAAGTTGTAGAAACATCTCAATGACGATCAATGGAAACAGGATGCACCTGAGCTACAATGTAGAAAATAGTAAAAATAAAGAAAAACCCTGGAATGAGTAGGTGTGTCCAAACATTTGACAGTTACTGTATATTTTTTTATTATTATTTTTGTGCTGTCTACCTCTTTTTCTCCCCAATTTGTGATATCTAATTGGTAGTTACAGTCTTGTCCCATTGCTGCATGTGAATGGTCTGAGTGTAGCTAGTGCAGAGGAGTCAGGCGCAGGACAGCAGAGATGAGTATCACAAGTAAATGTACTCAGAAAACGTACTCAATTCAAACAAGAGTAACCAAGCCCACAATAACGGACCGAAAAACACAAAACAATCAAGCACAAAAACATGGGGAAAACAGAGGGTTAAATAATGAACATATAATTGGGGAATTGAAACCAGACAAAACAAATGGAACATGAAAGTGGATCGGCGATGGCTAGAAGACCGGTGACGTCGACCGCCGAACGCCGCCCGAACAAGGAGAGGGACCAACTGGCGTACAATTGGCCCAGTGTCGCCTGGGGTAGGCCGTCATTGTAAATAAGAATTTGTTCTTAACTGACTTGCCTAGTTAAATAAAGATTAAATTAAAAAAACAGAGGAGAAGGTTGAGAGCCATGCCTCCTCCGAAACATTCCCCTGCCAAGCCACACTGCTTGCTTAATGTGTCGTACAACTGGTGACAGAAATCAGTGTGCATGCACCCGGCCGGCCACAGGACTTGGCAAAAACTGATGTTAATAAATGCATTTTTTATAGCTTCCCAGAAGTTTACAAAAAATTACAATGGGGAGTACCTAAATGGGGGTTATAAAACAGCACCCCCTGTCAGTCATCTGGGTATTTATACACATAATTGGTACGAACTGGGTTAAACAGGTTAGGTAAAAAGTATTTGAACTTGGAACTTAAAATGATACGTGTATTTATTGAATTAGTAAGGAATGACAAATTGAGAGATGTGTATTTGTATGTGTACTGTATGTCCTATTTTTATCTGCAATCTACAATCATTTTATTTTGCCATTAAAACATTTAAACTGAATTTGAAGAACTGATTTCGGTAACATTTCTATTTTCATCTACTAACATTAAAATCCATTTCACCCATTGTGCACACATCATATGACATTGGACAAGGTATAACAAGATGTGCATGCGTTGCTGTTCTCTGGTGGTGAACCATTGTATTAAATCTGAGAAAATATGACTGTCCATTTTTGTTCTTATAGTAGGCTTTGTCAGATGTCCTTTTTGATGCATGATCTCAATTAAATAGGCCAGACAAAACGAAATGAGCTTTGCCCACTCTGACCAACACTCTTTGTATATCTAATGTCAGACTGAAAGCGGATAGGTCAGGAAGTTATAAGGCTTATACTATCTATGGATATTCTTCTTATTCAAACAAATGGTTGTTTATGCCACTAAGTTATCACGTGTGACAGATGGTATAAAAACAAAACTTTAGATACAAGAACAGTTTAATTTGACAATATATGATTTTGTAAAGATTTCTATAGTAATCCTTTAGTGGAAAATTGTGTACATTTATTTTGAGAGGACCATAAAGAAGAAACAAAGATAGTCATACTCAGAGGCATCATGCCCATAGGGGGCACATGCCCCTTCAGATTTTTCCTATATATACTGTACCAGTCAAAAGTTTGGACACACCTATTCATTCAAGGGGTTTTCTTTATTTTTACTATTTTCTACACTGTAGAATAATAGTGAAGACATCAAAACTAGGAAATAACACATATGGAATCATGTAGTAACCAAAAAAGTGTTAAACAAATCTAAATATATTTTATATTTGAGGTTCTTCAAAGTAGCCGCCCTTTGCCTTGATGACAGCTTTGCACACTCTTGGCATTCTCTCAACAAGCTTCATGAGGTAGTCACCTGGAATGCATTTCAATTAATAGGTGTGCCTTGTTAAAAGATCATTTGTGAAATGTCTTTCCTTCTTAATGCATTTGAGCCAATTAGTTGTGTTGTGACAAGGTGGGAGTGTTTTACAGAATATAGCCCTATTTTGTAAAAGACCAAGTCCATATTATGGCAAGAACAGCTCAAATAAGCAAAGAGAAACAATAGTCCAAAAGTGCAGTCGTGAAAAACCATTAAGCGCTACGATGAAGCTGGCTCTCATGAGGACCGCCACAGGAAAGGAAGACGCAGAGTTACTTCTGCTGC
Source organism: Brachymystax lenok tsinlingensis (assembly GCA_030435695.1). Taxonomy (NCBI): domain Eukaryota; kingdom Metazoa; phylum Chordata; class Actinopteri; order Salmoniformes; family Salmonidae; genus Brachymystax; species Brachymystax lenok. The sequence goes on along the minus strand of CM059802.1, from coordinate 43,060,286 downwards.
AGAGGATAAGTTCATTAGAGTTACCAGCCTCAGAAATTGCAGCCTAAATAAATGCTTCAGAGTTCAAGTAACAGACACATCTCAACATCAACTGTTCAGAGGAGACTGTGTGAAGGAGGCCTTCATGGTCGAATTGCTGCAAAGAAACCACTACTAAAGAACACTGATAACAAGAAGAGACTTGCTTGGGCCAAGAAACAAGTGCAATGGACATTAGACCAGTGAACATCTGTCCTTTGGTCTGATGAGTCCAAATTTGAGATTTTTGGATCCAACCGCCATGTCTTAGTGAGACCGCAGAGTAGGTGAACTAATAATCTCTGCATGTGTGGTTCCCACCGTGAAGCATGGAGGTGGTGATGGTGTGGGGGTGCTTCGCTGGTGACACTGTAAGTTATTTATTTAGAATTCAAGGCACACTTAACCAGCATGGCTACCACAGCATTCTGCAAGGATACACCATCCCGTCTGGTTTGCCCTTAGTGGCACTATCGTTTGTTTTTCAACAGGACAATGACCCAACACACCTCCAGGCTGTGTAAAGCCTATTTAACCAAGAAGGGGAGTGATGGAGTGCTGCATCAGATGACCTGGTCTCCACAATCACCCGACCTCAACCCAATTGAGATGGTTTGGGTTGAGTTGGACTGCAGAGTGAAGGAATAGCAGCCAAGAAGTGCTCAGCATATGTGGGAACTCCTTCAAGACTGTTGGAAAAGCCTTCCAGGTGAAGCTGGTTGAGAGAATGCAAAGAGTGTGCAAAGCTGCCAAGGCAAAGGGTGACTACTTTGAGGAATCTAAAATATATTTAGATTTGTTTAAGACTTACATGATTCTATATGTGTTATTTCATCATTTTGATGTCTTCACTTATATTCTACAAGGTAGAAAAGAGTAAAAATGAAGAAAAACCCTTGAATGAGTAGGTGTCCAAACTTTTGACTGGTAAAAATATTTTATCATTTTTGTTCTGTAATACTACTAGCCACTACTAGCCAATTTTATGAAGTTGTCTTTAGCTTTCCCAGATACAGTAGTTTCCCCAATCTCCCAACCACATACCTACCTACAAGCAATTTCAGGGTATGAATCAAGTCAGAGTAGCTGGCATGTCTGCTGGCAAGGTTGGTAGACTTTAGAAAAGCAAGCAATAACTAAATGTACTGAATAAGACTCACATTCCTTTCAATCTTTTATCCATATTTTAGCAGAGAAGCATATTTCGTTCTTCAAAAATAAACACCAATCAGGAATACCGACAGCTCGAGGTATGCTTAGATTTCTAAGTCAAAATATAAATTTTGACTTAGAATTAAGCATAATGATTATGGCTCTAGATTCTAGGAAAAACCTGTTTCAGGTGTTTGAAAAAATGCACAATTCTCCAATTTACAGATGTGTGTGGGGGGGCATTGTTGCCCATCTCCAGCCATCCTCACATACTTTACGCCCACTCAGATGTGTGGGGTCCATGACGCCCCTGGTCATACTCATATGCAGAGTCCCGTTATGAGAGTCAGGTGACCTACGATTGTCCACAAAGGTAGACGTTCAGCCAGCAGCTGTCTCAAAGAAAGTTACTTCACTTAAGGGCCTGTAGGAGGCGCGGCTTTGCTTGAACGTAAACAGAGTGACGACAGCGCTTTGCAGTGGTGGAGAAGAAGGCATACGTCATTCACAATGGCGGAGACAGGGTGAGGAGGAGAGTGTGTTCGTGAAGCGGCGCAGTAACCAACTACATTGCCCGCGAAAGACGCTCACGGTGCCCGAAAAATGGCCCTGAACTCCAAAGTGGAGAGAAAAACGGACATACAGTGTCTAAAGACCGGCGAGCTCGACGTGCAGAGCGGCGATAGCAAGAAAAATTCGTGGTCAGCCGCCATCTCGGCCACATCCAACCAAAATGGCGATCAGACTGGATGTGATGACCGTATAATGCCGGAACAAGAAGCATCTGAGCGGCGGAGGAGCGGGCATACAGACACAAGAAGTTCCAATAATTCACCGCTACCCAGCCAGAGACCGGCTGAACAGTTGCCAAGGAGAAATTTCCAGATCCCGAGGAAGATTAAAGAACGGAAAGGTTGTGCCCTTTCTCTACTATTTCCAACAGAGGCTGCCTTGTGTCATAATTCAAGTGCAGCATGTTGCAAACCCGCGTTCCCTACCGGCTGAATTTAGAGGATTGACATGGATAAATGTGATCCATCTGCAGAGGGTAGCTAGTATATTGCGCGCAAACCTCGTTATTGCCTTTAACGTAATATCGGTCCCCGTAGTCTCGGTCAGCATTGCAGGTAAGTTTCGGGCCAGGCGAGAGGAGGGAAGCACGTGAAGAGACGCAGCCCATCTTGCCTGATTAATCAGACTGATAAAGGAGGGACTATTCACATACTCCTGGTGCCCAAACCTGATGACGTATGTCGCGCAGCGAGAGTTGAGTGGGGACGAGCGCATTCGGTTCAGTCAGTCTTCATGTTTTATTTTTTATTTCACCCTTATTTAACCAGGTAGGCCCTCCCCGGCTAGCTATTATTATGCGTGTGGCTAGAAACTTCAGCGAGAATTTTTGGGGGCGGGATAGCCTAGTGGTTAGAGCGTTGTTAACCGAAAGGTTGCAAGTTCAAATCCCCGAGCTGACAAGGTACACATCTGTCGTTCTGCCCCTGAACAGGCAGTTAACCCACTGTTCCTAGGCTGTCATTGAATTGCCGAAGGTGGGACTTCGAGTGTTCAGAATCGTTCTGTTTTTGTCAAAGAGTATTTGAAATGATTAAAATAAAACCGATAAAGGGAAAATCCAAACTATCTTTATTTCATTTTTACGGTAGTCCATTGTTGATACAGTCCCAAAATGTTTTGCATATACGCAATCAGGTTTTCAAGATATTTGACTTTCAAAAAGCAAATTGTCACTTTAGAAGTTTGGTGAAAATCACTCAAATAAATGTTACCCTGGCCTGATACTGGCTACACCATCTAGCTCAGGGATGGGCAACTTTAAATGTTTTTTTTAAAATTGAACCTTTTATTTAACTAGGCAAGTCAGTAAAGAACAAATTCTTATTTACAGTGACGGACTACCGGGGAACAGTGGCTTAACTGCCTTGTTCAGGGGCAGAACGACAGATTTTTACCTTGTCAGCTCAGGGATTTGATCCAGCAACCTTTCGGTTACTGGCTCTAACCACTAGGCTACATGGGGATGGTGGGCAACTTAATTCATCATGGGTCTGTACCCACACATGCAATCAGAGCTGTTCCTAGCCTTTTGTTGGGCCCCCCCTCCACCCACCATGCGAGCAAAACATTTACAGCGGAGAGATTTGTTTTCTACAACACCGTTGCATTGTCATTCACACCGGCTTTCTGTAACGTTAGCTAATTGACATGTCACGGCGACGTCTAGATGGTGACCAATACTACAAGTTATTTCTCCCTCGCCCATCGAAATAAACTTCACTTTCTTTGACAAGTTTTAACTAGCGCCATGCTGCAGTGGTTGCCAGTTAGCCAGCATAAACTATAGCTGGGAAGGGCTCATCAGGATGACTGACTGAACCGATTCCATTTGTCTCCACTTGACTCTCAGCTGTGCAACATACGTCATCAATTTTGGCACTATGCGTGTCCGTATTGCCTCTCCCGACTGATACAATGGAGAACGTGCATAAAGATCGAAGAATTCAGATATGTCATGGTTTTAGCACTATCTACTGAGTTTCTAAACTATCCGCACAATCTACTTTTTAGATTTTCAAATTGACGGTGTCATGTATACTCTGCTAATGACCATACAAGAAAAGAGTAACTGAGAACTTAGCAAAACAAGGAATTTGTGGTAAATGCATGGGGGACGCCATCTTTGAGCTCTTCTGCTATTGAATTGGTATACAGTCTGAAACAGGAGTGCAAAATCGTGGAAATGTTCCTTACACGCCAGAATGTTTAATAAAATGTATCTGGTTGTCTGTGCGGTTGGTCCTTCAGCTGGACATGCAAAATCATGTACACATTCTATCTTGTAAGGAACATTTCCATGATTTTCAGATTAATCAGCCAACTGCCTATCAAGCCTCCATATTCCTTGGGTCTACACAGAGGCTCATGTGGAGAGTGAAATTTGTTTTGATAATGGTATTCAGCCGAGGACCCAATTTGAAGGCATTTTGGTGGACAATGACTATAGTGGTAAAGTCCACTTGGTTGCACAAACACCACACCCATCTAGACTGGTTTACCATGGCCCTTCAGTGAAGCTCCAAAGAAAGTCAGCCTTCGTCCCTTATTTTCACAGATTTGATACAGATTATGGAAGACAAGTTCAGACTGTAATTTTATTCCCGTGCTCACTCGAAATAGTGAAACCATTGGTAATCCAGGAGTAGCTGGGTCTGGGAGAAGCTGCCAAGAACTGGTTTGGTATTAGCTAGCTATCTAGGCTAGTTCATTCTTCAGATGGGTTACTGTGCTGTTATTGGCTTTTACATAAACTGTTTTTGGCGTCAGCATGCTTCAGTTCGGCTGGCGCTTAGCCAAACCAAACAAATGTGCTCGCATACTCCTTTAAAAGACCTTCGTTTGAAAAAATGCAATATTACTGTTTGTCCATTTTTTTAGATGCCCTAGCTAAAATAGTCAGAATTAGCTTACGATATCAAGAAATCTGTCATTAATTTTGAGCTGTTTTCTGAGGAGATCTTAGTCGTGCAATTTTACATCTAACGAAGATGTTTGGTTCAGTATTTCTCAATGAAAGAATGAGCATGAGAACGAGTCGTCTCTCATTGAATGACAACAGACTTTATTGAAGAATCCCTACTGTTGACCAATCACAGACAAAGGGGCGTAAACTTCGGCTTGCCTCCAAAAAAAAATGTGTAGTGCCCGAACAGTCAAAAAAAAGAACAAAAACGTCACAAAATGTTGTCATAATATATGCACAAACTGTTTCGCCTGGGATGCATGCGAACGCCTTTAGACTACTCCTATGTAATGGACACAACCATGGGCAGTGGAAGCCTGTTTTGTCATGGGCCCACTGCTTGGATTGTCATCGGAAAGAGCATTCTAATTATGCAATGGTGCCCGCTATATTCACAGGTTGTATGTGTTTGGTTTTGTAGTTGGGGAGATGCAGAATTATGACGGCACAGCCTGCAAAGTACAATTCATCATACAAGTTGCTCTCATGGGCATATGGCTACATGAAGTCTCATTTGATGTTGGATCTAGAATCTAGCCTATTGCTTGATGGATATGTCCCATGCATTATTTGACTGTAAATAGCCAATTAACCAATTTTCAGAATGAATATGCTAGTTTTAGATGTTCCAGATCAAATCCCTTACCTTTCGAAGAACTTCTGCTGAGGGCTTCCCAAGTGTCCAACGAAGACATCCAATGGTTCTTTTGTTAGAAAAAGTCATTTATTATATCCATAAACCTCCGTTTGGTTGGCGCGTTATGTTCAGAAACTTTACGCCGAATCGCCCATTGAAACGTGAACAGAACGCGTTCAAATATACCTATAAACTTTTCCTAAACAAATCAAAGACCAGTTATAATGCATCCTTAGCTATCCTTTTATGAATATTAGCGATAATATTTCACTCGGATGGTAACCTAAACTTTATGAAAGGAAAATAAAGTGGGGCACGCATACGGTCTCGCGCCCGAGAAATCTTGTTGACATCTGAGCTCCCTTGACCATTTCCTCTTCCTGTTTTGCTTACTCCTATCGCTCCCAGACTCTGTATAGAGACTGCTGACATCTAATGGAAGCCATAGGTACTGCAGTCTCTGTCCTGGTTAAAATAAAAATGAATAGGCAGCCTGGAGAAGAAAATCAGGTACAAAACAAAATGCAAATCCGGTTGGATTTTCCTCGGGTTTTTGCCTGCTATATCAGTTCTGTTATACTCACATACATTATTTTAACACTCTTAGAAACTTCAGAGTGTTTCCTATCCAATAGTACTAATTATGTGCATATCCTATTTTCTGGGCCTGAGTGGCAGGCATTTTACTTTGGGCATGCCAGACTCTCCAAAACCGTCACCTATGCAGCCGCTCCCTAAGAAGTTAACAATGGCAACCATTTGGGAAAGTGAAGCTCTTTAGTGTACTAACCATCTTGTATAGTTGGGGTAAGTCTGTTGATGTTTTGATATGTTGTCTATCATACTGACCTCATGTTCTGTGAACATCTGAGTTGTGGTCAATTCAATATCCATTGGACATGGACATTCCTCATAGTAATGACATTCCATTTTTAGAATAGGACGGAATGAATTTACCCCAACTCTGGATCCCAAATTCAATTTCTTGTGTCCCCAATTAAGATATTATTTGCTCAATACGATTTTCCATACCTGGCAATTTATTAAACCTCTCATCAAATTGTATTTCACATGCTTCGTAAACAACAGGTGTAGACACTGAAATGCTTACATATGAGTCCTTCACCAACAAAGAATTAAAGATGAAATAGAAATAGTGACACGAGGAATACTGTAAAGACACAACGAATAACAACAAGCAAAAATTACATGGCTGTATACTGGGAGTACCAGTACTGAGTCGATATGCAGGGGTACGAGGTTATTGAAGTACATATAGGTAGGAATAAAGTAACAAGGCGACGGGATAGATGGACTGAGCTGTAGCAGTAGTGTATGTGGTGAGTGTGAAAGTGCGTGTGGCTTCAGTATGCATGCGTGCGCGCATGTTATGTGTGTGTGCGTATGTAGTGTGTGGTGTCATTGTAGGGAAATGGAGTTCGTCCTGATTATGCTGCAGCACCATCCTGATATGCTGCAGTGTTTCCAAGCATTACTCACACAACTCCTCCTCCACAACCCTTATTTGCCCAATTCCAGATTGACCCTCTAGGCACTTGTGTAGATATGAAAGGATTCAAAAGGTATAAGCAATATGGAGAACAAAAATCCACCTTGTCACTCAGAGGGAAGGTGGTTTAAGCATAATACTAATACCTATCCAATCTCTTAATCTCCATAAAGTGCTTAGATGTAGGGGCAAGCTGTTTTTATAGAATTAGACAATGCTATTCCCAAAGCAGAGTAAAGGGGATTCTATAAAGAACTGTCATAACAGCATGAAACATGTTTTTCCAAGTCTGCCTCCTCTTAAACACACTTACTAATCCCTTTTGACAGTTTAAACTGACCAGATACCCAGAAAGTAGCCTATTGAGTGCTTAAAAGTAACAATGCATACAAATGAACAATGTCTTCCTGTTCTATGTTGTGCCAATCACATCCCAGATACTAATCCACTGTTTCTCTCCTCCCTCTAGGCCTGTACCAGTTTCTGCCCCATGACTCCCGGGAGTTTGAGGGCCTTGTGAAGATTCTGTCCTCCTTCTACCTGGATGTATCGTCCAGAGGGACATTCTCTTACAGCAAGGCCAGGCTCATTCACAATGAGCTGCTGGAAAAAGAGGTAGCATCAGCAAGCCCTCCCCCCTAGCTGATCAGTTAGCCTCTAGCTGTTGTCAATGTCAAGATCTGTTATTTGAAGTTTAGCAACAGCTCCACTTCCTAATGTTCAAACAAAACACATTACCCACTGCTGATATTGTCCCCAGACTGGCCCAAAACACTAATTGATAGTTTAGCACGACCAATGAAAAATACGTACTTCATACCTCATTCACCCACCCACAAAACCAGTGTCCCCTTTATATTGTTGTGCTCACATCTTTTCTCATGATGCCATATTTTCCTGTGTGTGTGTGTGCCAGTTCATTGAGAAGAGAAGGGAGCTAAAGCAAGAGGGCCGGACAGACCCAGAGCTGGTGGAGTCCTACTGCTTCATGTTCCCAGACAAGTCTAAGGTGAGCCTGAGGGCCTGCCTGCCTCACCAGGGGGTGTGGTACAGCTCATTGATTTACTTCTCTGATCTGATGTGGCTGTCTGGATATTTGGATCATGCATTAGGTCTACAATGTGAGTTTTGCTGCTTTACTCCTGGTTTTCCTTTGAAACCAGTGTTTTTCCTTTTTTGACTTACAAGTTGTGAATTACTTTTTCCAGCTCTCGTGGATTTGTGAGAAGGGTCTGTCCGTGGGACACTCCAGGATCACTACACTCGGAAATCCAGCAATGGGTGAGTGTGTGTGCCTGTGTACTTACCATCAAATGTCTTGAATTATGTTGTTTTTAGGGAGAGTTTGCAAATGTCCGATTTTGTGCTCTTCACCTTCTAAGGATTGGACTCCGGAAGGATAGCTTTTCTCGCTAATGCACTTGTTTTTGGGCCTGGTGTATGCCAGTTTGAAATGTATCTTCTTTTGAACAAGTTTAATGTTTAATGACTCTGTAATGGAAGGAAAGCTTTATGCCTCAGCACAGTAAGGGAAGCTTTGTCCACTGATGGACAGCTTAGCATTTCTACCAGATACAGCTACATGAGAAGATACCCAATACATGACCTAGCAACAGCTGAGTATTGTGGAAATATTTATACAATACATAAACTACTCTGCCTCAAACCTCAGTCATAAAATATTAGCCCACACATAGAATTAGATTTGCCAAAATTTAAAGTTTTTGTCTCATTAGTTTGTGCTTGACATTACTTTTGTTTTGTTATTTCAGGTGTTTATCTGTCCAAATTCTCTGATTTGCTTCAAATGAACCCGTTTGAAGCAGGCACCTGTGGAGACATTGTTGTATTTAAAGTCATGAGGGTAAATACATTTCCTATCTAACTCATTATGGACACAACTGAAACAATATGTATATTATGAATACCTAGAAAATAGTTGCTTACATTGCTACAGCCTAGCGTTGAGTGCAACCAACATCAGGGATGCAAACTAGTCACCTTTCGGCAAAATGTGCCGTTTTGAATCCAAAATGGGTGACCTATGTGATTCATGTAGATCCGATGAGAAGTTTTTTGTGGGGGGTTTTGGATCACTACTGACTAAGCGAACGAGTGATGCGCTTTTGGATCAATACTGGCTGTATCCAAGGCTCAGCCAATCGTTCACATAACAACAGAATACTTCACGCGACTAAAGAGAGAAGAGACAACCAATTTGCTAGTTACAGCATCAGTACGCACTCAGGAAAGACAGCGGGAGAGTGGAAAGGCAGTTTGCCACTTACAGCAGTGCGTCCCCTGAACGATAACGAAGAGGTAGGTGAGACGCCTGACCACGGAGACGGGTGAAAAGGTGATGAAGCATACTTCATGAGCTGTAACCGAAAAACAACTGGTATTTGGAAAGTTTGAGGTGACGTTAGTAACCTAACCAATTCGCTATAGTATTAACTGGTATACGACTCCTTGCCGTTCCTCAAGTTATAACGCGTTAGTTGCTGGCAATCTGTGTGAAATGTTAACTAGCTAACGCACTAGTTACTATCTGTGAACTGATGTTTTCTGTCTAAAGTATGTGGTTCATTTTCAGAATGAGAGAATTAGGTGAAAATGATGAGTTGCTTGTTAAAACAAATTGATTCAGGGATAAAGTGTAGCTGGAGCTGGGCCTGGATTAAGCTGGATGCCACCATAGAGGTGAAAGGAACACCACACACTTTCCCTTTTTTTCCTAATACAGTGGATTAAAGGGGTGTGCCAGGTGTACTCTGCCTGAAAGAGATCAATTATGCCAACAAAGGGTATCATGCTCTGCTGGCACATTATAGAACAGATGTCCACAGGCAGAAAGTGTACAATGTAATAATGTGTAGACCAAAGATATTGCTTTTGTGTTGAACTTGACAATAACAATTGTGAGGGGGGAATTATTAAATGTTTTACTCAGTGAACGTTATTTTTGCACACATGTAGCCTTGTGCACTTGATCAATGTCTACTATAGTGGCCACTATAATAGAGCAAAAATAGAATGCCTGTTTGTTTCATTCTATTTCTACTTTAAGATGTTTTTTTCCCAAGTGCAATATTTAGATGTGTGTGTGTGGTCACAAGCGTTCTATTATATATATATATATATAAAGGCTGTCTTGGCTAACTGCAATATTAGTGTATTGTTTTTTCTCAAGACTTGAGTGTCATTTGCAGTAAAGTCTAGGCAACAAATAACATTGGATTGCTTTCTTAATTTTTTTTTGCTGTGAGTTAGGTTCACATTAACCACTTTTTATTTTAAACACAGACTGATCATGTAGATCATATTCTTTGTTTAATTTGTTAAAACCTACATTTCTTTTGCATGTTTCAGTGCAAAAGAAAAGTGTCACCTTTTTGGGCCCTCACCAGTTTGCATCCCTGCAACATATACCAGCCTGTATAGCACACCCGTCTAAATCATCTGTAACCCAGTAAGTGTGTTTGTCCCTCAGGGCCGGCTGAAGAGCATCTTTGAAAACATGCCTAAGAGTGTCCTGGACCCCACGCCCAAATTTGACTGTCACGTCTCTAAGAACGCCACACGGGTCACTTCCCTGCTGTCATACAGGGCCTTTGAGCTCACGCAGCAGTATTTCTATGAGTTTGCTTTTGATGAGATCAAGTCTCGGCCCAGGCATGTGTGTCCATACGCTGTGGTGTCCTTCCAGTACAAAGGCAAGGAGTCTGCTGCTGCACCTATGGCTGCGCACAGGTTCAACAGCACTGTCTGTGAAGGAGGAAGCAGAAGTACGCTCCCATTTCTTCTTTTTCACGTTATCTCTCTGCTTTAATGTGTTTGTACTGAAGGATTTAGTCATTGTGGAGGTGAAATTATTGTATTTTGTATTTATTATGGATCCGCATTAGCTGCTGCAAAAGCATCAGCTAGCTACTCTTCCTGGGGTCCAGCAAAATTAAGGCAGTTTATACTATTCTAAAAACATTACAATACATTCACAGATTTCACAACACACTGTGTGCCCTCAGGCCCCTACTCCACCACTACCACATGTTTATAGTACTAAATCCATGTGTATGTATAGTACTTATGTTATCATGTGTGTATGCATGTGTCAATGTTTGTGTTGAAGTAGGTATTGAAGTAGGTATTGTAGCATGTAGTTTGATAGCTAGCTTGTATGTTGGCCGACTATGTCCATATTTGACCTGTGACTGGGGCCATTGTTTCTATTGCAAATGTAAAGTGTTTTGAATGCACTTTAAATAAAGTTTGATTTGTCTGTTAGGGTGGAGTAGCTACACTGTGTGGAGTGGGCTGCTGGTGAACAAGGGACAGGAGTTGTGCCAGGTGTGTCTGCGCTCCTCTACACGCCATTTCCTCCCTTTCAAACTGTGAGTACCCCTTTATTATCAATACACATTTATTTCTATAACTAAAACATGGATCTCAGTTGTAATTCATAGTTAATAAACATTAGGTTATATAATAAGTAGATTAAATGGTGTGTGTGTTCCATTTGCAGAGCGGAGAAGTTGGAGATGAGTATGGGGATGCAGCTGGACCAGGTGAAGAGGAAGATTCCCTCTGTTCTGTTTTCCTGGGACACCTACAGCGGAACACGAGAAGGTCAGAAACACTCCGCACCTCTATAGCCTTACTCCTACTCTGGCTCATCTATTCTCTGACGAAGACAGCAGTACATAGGCATAGAACAGGGGTGTCAAACAAATTTTGCCCCGGGGGCCTCATTTGCCCCATGGTGGCAGGTAGCCTAGTGGTTAGAGCGTTAGACTAGTAACCGAAAGGTTGCAAGATTGAATCCCCGAGCCGACAAGGTAAAAATCTTTTCAACGTAAAAATCTAGTCTTTCTGCCCCTGAACAAGGCAGTTAACCCACTGTACCTAGGCCATCATTGAAAATAAGAATTTGTTCTTAACTGACTTGCCTAGTTAAATAAAGGTAAAATAAAAACAATTAAAAAAATTGGTCTTCAAAGAGGACCTGAGAGGCCACACTGAAAATATATATTTCCTTGCCATCAACATCAACAAAAAAAAAAAGTCCTCTGTCCATTGTTCTTGGAGTTTTCGATGCTCCCTGACTGTCTAGCTTTCATTTCGGTGATTATTAGCGAGCTATCTGCACAGTTTTGATTTGGTTTGAGTCATTGTTTGACACCCCTGCTATAGAATGGCAACAGCAGCAACAACACTGAATCTGACTACCAACAATGTAGGAACTGTCACCCGGAATCTTGAAATAACTGTGTAGGTGTTACATTATTTTAAGTACTATGTAGTTGGCCTTGTTCTGACCAAAGTGTGTGTGTGTGTGTGTTTCAGTGCTAAAGTGTGGGATGTACTGCAGCCTGTTTGAGGTGGTGGATGGGAAGGGAAAAGCGAGCACCAGCACTTTGTCAGGACTAATACACAAACTGGAAAGAGAGAGGATGGTGAGTCAGTCCCTGACTGTCCCTCTGGAGGATGTTTAATCAAGATAGATAAGACAGGATTGTATATTTAAAATTCACTGAAATGTGCCTTGCATCAGCAAAAATCCTTAACAGGACATAAAAATAACAGCTGACAAAGTGTTGGGGACTGTGCAGGGGACTACAAGTGATAAAAAAAAACATCAGGTCACAGTTTAATGGTTACACATCCAGACTAGAAAAGGAGTGGGGAGGGGGATGCGGGGGTGGATCATAGTGTCATACAGTACATCCTCCCCAGTCTTCCATTTGGTCCCCCATTGTGTTTGAAATGTAGAGCAGCTAAATTGTTGAATTCCCCAGAAGGTTGGCTGTCATTTGTTCCCCATCGGTAGAGCTAATGGGAATCAGGTTATTCCAATGCCATAATATTATGTCAAGAATAGTGTTGCACAGCTGCAGTGTATGTATGTAAAGTGTTTGTTTAGATGTAGTGAATGTTAACGTCTCCTTTCCTCTCCTGTGTAGGTGCTAGTGAAGCCTTTATTTGATAAAGGCTTTCTCTTCCTCTTATCATCTACTCAGATGGTCAATCCCAAGGGTACGTCCTGTCTATCTCTTATCACGTCTCTTTCGTTCTCACCTCTCATTTCTCCACTGATCGGACATGTTGTTGTTTGTGTGGGTTATTACTGAGGAAGTTGTTTTGTGTATTCTAGAACGACAAGGGCGGTTTGAAAAGAGCCTGCAGGCACTGTTTGTCTTTCAGGAGTCCAGGGGAGTCATTAAGTACAGTAAGTATTCTAAAAGATCCTTCCTCAAACCACAGTTGTAGCTTATTTTTTCCTTGAGATATGTGATTTCTAGTAAGAGCCTTTTATGTGCACCTTATGCACTTTTAACCACTACCTCCATTGACCATGTCCCTGCTGTCATTCTTCCCCCAGAGCAGGAGCCCCTGTCATCTGAGCCTCAGCCCCCCCTCTTGGTCTCCATGGAACCATTCATCCCAGCCCTGCACTACGCCCTGCTCAAGATGCGCTCCACCCCCGACATCAAGCACCTCAGCACTGGGGTGGAGCGCCAGGCCCTAGACTACCTGACCAGGAGGGACAGTGTCCGGGCCTTCCTTGTCCCAGAGTACCAACAGAACCTGGACGAGAGGGACAGCATGCACCCCGCGCCCCGTCCCAAATCCAACATGGAGGGCCTGCTACGCTCCTACCTGCATGGCCCCTCCTCAGCCTACGTCCTCCCCATGGTCAAGGCCAGGGACATGATGGACAGGATCAACCAGCCTCCGCCTGCCCCGGCACCCACCACCACGGACTACAGCCCTGTGTCAGACTGGGGGGGCTCAGGAGGGTCGGACAGACCAGAGAGGCAGCCTCCGGAGGTACCAGAGAGCAGTAGCAGTAGGAGGAGAGGGGGGCCTTCCCATGCCCATTCTAATGGGGCTGCAGCAGGGACAGGGGCCCCACCCCGGAGGTCCAGGCTAGCCCAGAGTGAGTATGATAAGGACAAGATGAAACAGCTTCTGAACCTGATCCAGCTGCATAAGAAGGCCCTGGTGAAGGAGCCAGGGGGGAAGGAGATGGCCGAGGTGGGTGATGATGGGGGCTGGGAGGGCCCCCACGGGCTGAAGAGAAAACTAGAGGAGGACGAATCAGGAGCCATGTATAAATATCTACGGGGAGCCCACTTCAGCAACGGAGAGCCCAGTAGAGGTGAGACTGTGACGTGTGTTTGTGTGAGAGAGCGGGATGGTATGAGAGGGAGCAAAATATTGTATGAGAGAATGAATGAGTGAGTTGGCGTGGGAGAGAGTGATAGGTGGGTGTTGGTGTGTGCAAGACTGGAAGAATAAGGGAAAGAATAAGTGTGGGAGGGAGACATAAGTTTGGTAGGGAGTAGGGACTGAGCAAGTTATAATAGTAGTGTTTTAACAATTATACGCCAACCAAAGAGAAAATATTTCAAGGTCTGATTTAACATTTAAATCTAGTCAATAATATCCTTTCTAACCTTGCCGTGTGTGTACTGTAGAAGCCTACCTTATAAGCCTGGTAAGCAAGGCTACATCCATCCTAACCAAACTGTCTTTGTCCTCCCATTAGCCCAGGGGGAGGAGGAGGGGGAGGGTGGGAACTACAACCTGGCAGCAGTAATGGAGAGTATGGGGATCTACAACACTGACCTGAGGGACAGGTGCAACTCCTCTCAGGCCTCCTCGGCCAACGAGACCCAGCGCCTGCTCAAGATCCTGCTCTCCACCCTCAACAAGGCCATGGCCCAGGGTGCTGCAGCCACCGACCTGCCCGACTACGGGGAGTCCGCCACGGGCACGGCCAGCATGGAGAACCCCCTGGCTAGAGCGCCGTACGCAGGGCGAGTGGAGCAGGCCCGACAGGACTACCTGGAGGTGAGATGTTTGTGAGAAAAAATGAAGTACGGACTCAGACACTTTGAATGTACTAAATCCTCTGGTGTTGTGATGGAGTATTGGGACTAACCATGGTGGTGGTGGTGTTCTTTAGGAGCAGACGGTGTGCAGTCTGGCCAGCCTCTTCAGCCCCGGCTCTCCAGGAGAACAACATCACACCTCAGAAAACCCACCACTCACCTTGGAACTGGCCTCTCACACAGACAAACCTTTCCCCTTCCTTGATGCTCTGACTGACGGCCACCTGGAGCAGAGGAGAGGTCTGGAGGGGGTTGAGAGAGGTCAGAGTGGTGCCTCCCTTGAGCAGAAGACTGTTACGAGGGAAGCCTCTATAGAGAGGGTAGCCAGGGGGGCTTCCTTGGAGAGGGCTCTGAGGGGAGCCTCTCTGGAAAGGGACAAGGTTCTTAGAGGAGCCTCCCTGGAAAGTGAGAGGGTAGCCAGGGGCACCTCCCTAGAGAGGGACAGCAGGGTGGAGAGGCCAGCCAGGCCGTCCAGCACTCTGGACACCATCATTAGCCAGGAGCTCCACTGCCTCTCCAACTCCATCCAGGGCCTCATGGAGACCCAGAAGATCTACTACAACTCCCAGCTGTCCCCACGGCTGCCCCATCGCCTCGCCTGGCAGCCCAACAGCTCTTTCTCAGACTTTGTGGCACCCTATGTCATGTCTGTCCCTGTCCAGGGCCACGTCAACACCCTGTGTGAGAGGATGGGCCGACTGGTGCCCCAACCCCGCCACACTGACTCTGCTAAAGCACATGGGGCTGGTTCTACCCTCTGTGCTCCCCCCCACAACTGTGCCACCCCCTCCACATTCCCTCACCCCCGCCCCTCCCATGCCCTCTCTCCCTCCACCTCCTCATCACATCCACCTCACCCCTAACCCTTCTATTCTCTCTCTCCCTCCCACACCCCATTCCCTCACTTCCATCCCTCACCTTCCACCCCCAACTGCCCTTGCCAACTCCCCTGACCCTGTACCCATCACGTCCCCTACCCCCAAGCATGTCCCCAAAACCAGAGCAGAGCCCCCTCATGAGCAGAGCGCCTCTTCCTCCCAGAGCCGGCACAAACTGGGCACGGTCAAACAGCCACACAAGAACCCCTCCGCAGCACAGAAGCCTTCCACGAAGAGGAAGTTCGAGCCATTTGCCTCAGAGTGTGAGATCTACTCCCCTTCCCAGGCCACCATGGGCTCTCCAGAATGCACCCCCACCCGGCCTAAACAAGCCCCTCTCACAGCCCTCTCTCCCCCCTGACCCCGGCCTCAGCCGCTGGACTACTGATAGGCCAGCTGAAGCCTGAGGTGTTCAGCAGCCTGGTGGAGATCTTCAAGGATGTGCAGAAGAACACGGTCAAGTTCTACATCCACTCTGGAGATAAGGAGGAGGAGAGTGACATCTGTGTGGAGATCAAGGTACTCCTTTTCACCAATGGTTGAGCTAACGCTTCACCAATACCTTTATCCAAACTTTCTCTGTCACAGGCCCTGAATTGTCCACTGTAAATATTGCAGATTAGCATTTTTTTTATCATGAATGTTGTTCTGGGGGTAGCTCTGCAGAGTGGCTACTTGCTGGCACAGCTAGTTATAAAATTAGCTTTTAAACCGTAACCTTAACCACACCGCTAACCCTAATGCCTAACCCTAACCTTAAATTAAGACCAAAAAGTGAATTTTTACAATACAGACAATTTTGACTTTGCAGATGGCCCATCTAGCAGAAATCGCTCAGTTCTGCCTTCAGGACAAGACTTGTTTCAATAAATGTCAACTTGCGTCATTATCTACATTGTGAATGGTCACTCAGTGGCTTACTTTTCAGAGTTCCCTCATGTTGTTGATCTACAAACATTATTAAAATAACTTCTCATTGTATTCTCCTTGTTTTACTGCAGAACACTACTTCCATTAAAAAAATGGTTTACAATATTGCACAACTCCTCTTTCCCTCATCTTCTTATCTTCACCTTGTCAATTTGGTTTTGTGATGTGTGTCGATGTCTTTGATCCTGTTCTAAACCCCTTCTTTCTGTCTCTCTCCCTGTGACAGGAGTATTTGATGAGCCTGGGTAACACAGAGTGTAACCCCCAGACATTCCTGGAGAAAAACAGCAATCTAGATAAACTGCTCATCATCATTCAGAACGAGGACATCTCTGCCCACGTTAACAAGGTAACATCATCATTATCGACTGCCTGACCCGCTGACTGACTTACTGATTGACTGGCTAGCTGCTAGGATGAGTCATCATCGCCACGGCACCAGACAGAATGTCTGTCCAGAGAGAATTCTCATTAGTCCTCCAGCCCTCCATTCTAATTGGACCTGTGGAATAATATTTTAAATTAAAAACAAAAAAACATGGATACAGCACAGAGATAAACATAGTGTCATTAATTGAATATATAGACAGAGCTGGAAGACATGATCCTCGCGGCAACTAGTCTGGCCATGGTCATTACCTCTGTTTCACACATGTACATTTCAATGTTAAGTGTTGAGGATGAATTTAAAGCTGTATGTATGTGTGTCTTATTTAATGATTTATTCGGAACCCTGTCAGATACCAGCCCTGGTGTCGTTGAAGAAGCTGTCCATGGTGAGCTTTGCTGGAGTGGACAGTCTAGATGATGTGAAGAACCACACCTACAATGAACTCTTTGTCTCTGGAGGATTCATCGTATCTGACGAGTTTGTCCTCAACCCAGACTTCATAACGCACGGTGAGCCGCCTAAATTGGTCTCAGCAAATCTCCTCAACAGTCATTGTGATGTGTGGGATCCACGTGTGAATATCTTGAGTTTTTGGTCACCGGTCCTTTCTATGGAGTTTGATAAATGCCATCGTTACAGAGGATTTTGAAATAACATGCAGCTATACTAGAAAAAAAGGAAAAAGAAACGTCCCTTTTTCAGGACCCTGTCATTCAAATATAATTCGTAAAAATCCAAATTACTTCACAGACCTTCATTGTAAAGGGTTTAAACACTGTTTCCCATGCTTGTTCAATTAACCATAAACAATTAATGAACATGCACCTGTGGAATGGTCATTAACTTCTTAAGGAGCGGTGGAGCCCCACTCCCGACACTATACCCGGTGAAATGCAAGGCGCCAAATTCAAAATCCAAAAGTTGAATTATTAAACATTCATCAATATACAAGTGTTGCATAGTCATCAAAAGCTCTGCTTCTTGGCAATATCACAGCGTTGTCAGGCTTTACGGCGAAAGCACTACATTTAATTGTTTGAGGGTAGCACCTCCAATATTTTTTCCATTACCATAAATTCATAAGCTATCACGGTTCACACAAAACACATTTCACAGCGAAAACAAATCAATTACCTTTTGAAGAACTTCTGCTGAGGGCTTCCCAAGTGTCCAACGAAGACAATCCATGGTTCTTTTGTTAGAAAAAGTAATTTATTATATCCATAAATCTCCGTTTGGTTTGTGCGTTATGATAAGAAAATACAGCCTCCACTCGTCCATTGAAACGTGAAGAGAACTCGTTCAACCTATACCTATAAACTTGTCCAAGAACAATCAAACATAATTGATAATGTATCCTTAGGAACACTTCAATGTATATTCAGTATAATATTTCAACCGGAATATAAACTGGGCGATAAGAAAGGAAAAAACCACAGAGCGCGCAAGCCGGGAACGCGAGTTCTCTTCTGTTTACTTCTGTGTGGCCACTTCCTAATTCTTCTTCTTCTGCCATCTAAAGCAACTAAACAGAATCAAAACAGTGTCTTGAGACTGTTGACATCCAGAGGAAGTAGGTACTGCATTCATACTCCCTTATATGGGCATTTTCCTAAGGGAGGGGTTCCAAATGAGGCAATGTGTCAAAATCACTTTTTCCAGGACAGAAATTCCTCGGGTTTTCGCCTGCCATATCCGTTCTGTTATACTCACAGACAAAATTTTAACACTCTTAGAAACTTCAGATTGTTTCCTATCCAATGGTACTAAATATCTCCAAAACCGTCACCTCGGGAGCTGCTCCCTAAGAAGTTAAGATACTAGCAGCTTACAGACGGTATGCAGTTAACTTCTCAGGGATCACTGGGGCGCTAGCGGGCTGCTCCCGACACTACCAGGTAAAATGTAAAGCGCCAAATTCAAAATCCAAAAGTTGAATTATTAAACATCCACCAATATACAAGTGTTCCATACTCATCAAAAGCTCTGTTTCTTGGCAATATCACAGCGTTGTCAGATTTCAAAAAGGCTTTACGGCGAAAGCAGCACATTTGATTGTTTGAGGGTAGCACCTCACATATTTTTCCCATAGCCATGAATCGATTAGCCATCATGGCACACACATAACACATTTCACAGCGAAAACAAATCAATTACCTGTTGAAGAACTTCTGCTGAGGTCATCCTAAGTGTCCAACGAAGACAATCCATGGTTCTTTTGTTAGAAAAAGTAATGTATTTTATTCATAAATCCTCCATTTGGTTCGCGCGTTATAATCAGAAACGACAGCCTCCACTCCATTGGAACATGACGCAAACTCGTTCATCTTATGCATATAAACTTGTCCAAGAACAATCAAACATAGTTTTAAATGTATCCTTAGGAACACTTTACGTATATTTACTATTATAAATCAACCGGAATATAAACTGATCGAGCAATCGACGGTAAAAAAAAGACACTGCGCGACTTCTCGGGAGCGCGCTCCGGGTACTGTTGACATAAAAGATACACTTCCTGGTTTGCTCTTATTCTCTCGTCTTATTCATCCAAAATGAAAATTTACACTGTCTCGAAACTGTTGACATCTAAAGGAAGCGATGGGTACTGCATTCATATGCCCTTATATGGTCATTTTCATGAGGGAGGGGTTCCCAAATGAGCAATGTGTCAAAATCACTTTTTCCAGGACAGAAATTCCTCGGGGTTTCGCCTGCTATATGAGTTCTGTTTTACTCACAGACAAATGGTTAACAGTTTTGGAAAATTCAGTGTTTCCTATCCAATGGTACCAAATATGTGCATATCCTATTTTCTGGGCCTGAATGGGAGGCATTTTACTTTGGGCACGCCAGGCTCTCCAAAACCGACCCCTCAGCTGCCACTCCCTAACAAGTTAAGGTCACAGTTGTGAAAACCTAGGACACTGAAGAGGCCTTTCTGACTCTGAAAAACACCAAAAGAAAGATGCCCAGGGTTCCTGCTCATCTGCGTGAATGTGCCTTAGGCATGCTGCAAGGAGGCATGAGGACTGCAGATGTGGCCAGGGAAATAAATTGCTATGTCCGTACTGTGAGACGCCTAAGAAAGCTCTACAGGGAGACAGGACGGACAGCTGATCGTCCTCGCAGACCACGTGTAACAACACCTGCACAGGATCGGTACATCCCAACATCACACCTGCGGGACAGGTACAGGATGGCAACAACAACTGCCCGAGTTACACAAGGAACGCACAATCCCTCCATCAGTGCTCAGTCTGTCCGCAATAGGCTGAGAGAGGCTGGACTGAGGGCTTGTAGGCCTGTTGTAAGGCAGGTCCTCACCAGACATCACCGGCAACAAAATTGCCTATGGGCACAAACCCACCGTCGCTGGACCAGACAGGACTGGCAAAAAGTGCTCTTCACTGACATGTCGCGGTGTTGTAACAGTTGACAGTGAGAGGACGTTTTTTTTTGGGGTTGCTGAGTTTACTCATTAGAATCCGTATTTGGCCAGTTTTTTTTTTTTCATTAGAATTCCATTGTTGCTTTATGTACCATGCAGCTGTCATTACATTCTGGTTAGTAAAGTGTTCATAGATTGACTACATAGCAGAAGGGCATAAGCCGTGTGGTTTTTATGGAAAGGGAAAAGACTGAACTCTTATGACAGATCATTTATGTGGGGAGGATCAGTACGAGTATAAAGTGTTGTGTGTTAAAGTGTTTCCCGTGCAGATCTGTAATACGTTGTATATTATCGTGTTTCCTGTGCAGACCGGTTGCAGGCATTCCTGGGGTTCCTAGAGGAGCAGAGCTCTCCAGAGAACGCCTGGCAGTGGAAGATCCACTG
The DNA here is from genome assembly GCA_030435695.1 of Brachymystax lenok tsinlingensis. Taxonomy (NCBI): domain Eukaryota; kingdom Metazoa; phylum Chordata; class Actinopteri; order Salmoniformes; family Salmonidae; genus Brachymystax; species Brachymystax lenok. The sequence goes on along the minus strand of CM059802.1, from coordinate 43,039,502 downwards.
TAAGTCCCAGAAGAAACTCAAAGAGCTGGGCAGGTCAGTAATTACCTCCACTATTACCATTCAGCATTGCCATCTACATAGACCTATGTCAAGCCATTCAGTAACATCGTCCAGCCCATACAAAGACTGGCAAGAATGTTTATCAACCAATAAGGAACGTCTCTGGGAGGTTTAAAGTAGTAGTAGTGGTGACTTTTATGAGGCTGAGAAACAATAAAAAAAAAAAAACATTATAAAACATAGGACATGATATCATGCTCTCATCAATATTTTTTTTTATTTTTTGTCTTATATATTTAGAATATTTATATTTTTTTATTTTATTAACCTTTTTTTTAACTAGACAAGTCAGTTAAGAACAAATTCTTATTTACAATGACGGCCTACCAAAAGGCCTCCTGCGGGGACGGGTGCTGGGATTAAAATAATATTTTTTTTTATATATAGGACAAAACACACCACGACAAGAGAGACAACACTACATAAAGACCTAAGATAACAGCAAGGCAGCAACACATGACAACAACATGGTAGCAACACAACATGGCAGCAGCACGAAACATGGCACAAACATTATTGGGCACAGACAACAACACAAAGGGCAAGAAGGTAGAGACAACAACACATCACGCAATGCAGCCACAGCTGTCAGTAAGAGTGTCTGTGAATGAGTCTTTGAATGAAGAGATTGAGATAAACCTGTCCAGTTTGAGTGTGTTTTGCAGCTTGTTGCAGTCGCTAGCTGCAACGAACTGAAAATACAAGCGACCCAGGGATGTGTGTTGCTTTTGGGACCTTTAACAAGGGCTTCCGAGTGGCACAGCGGTCTAAGGCACTGCATCTCAGTGCTTGAGGCATCACTACAGACACCCTGGTTCGATACCAGGCTATATCCCAACCGGCCGGGATCGGGAGTCCCATAGGGTGGCGCACAATTGGCCCAGCGTCGTCTGGGTTTGGCCAGTGTAGGCCGTCATTGTAAATAAGAATTTGTTCTTTACTGACTTGCGTAGTTAAATAAAGGTTAAATAATACAAATAAAATAAAAACAGAATGTGACTGGCAGAACGGGTGTTGTATGTTGAGGATGAGGGCTGCAGTAGATGAGGGTGTGAGGCCTGAGAGGGTTTTATAAATAAGCATCAACCAGTGGGTCTTTCGACGGGTATACAGAGATGACCAGTTTACAGAGGAGTATAGAGTGCCGTGATGTGTCCTATAAGGAGCATTGGTGGCAAATCTGATGGCCGAATGGTAAACAACATTTAGCCGGTCGAGAGTACCCTTACCTGCCGATCTATAAATTACGTCTCCATAATCTAGCATGGGTAGGATGGTAATCTGAATCAGGGTTAGTTTGGCAGCTGGGGTGAAAGAGGAGCGAATATAACAGAGACAGACATCCCCACCCCCCTCTCCTCTCATAGGTTGAACAGTGATGCCATGGCTCTTCTGAACCTGCTGACAGCCTATCAGAAGAAGCACCTGGTGGAGTTCCTGCCTTACCACGAGTGTGACGCCCAATCACGTCAGGCCCCTGATCTAGACTGTCTGGTCAAGCTCCAGGCTAACCACACCCAGCACCGCCACATCATCTTCCTCACAGGTACCACCACTATCATAATTTTCACACCATTTTCATTTATCATCCTCTTCCTCACTCACTGTGCTTTGAGAATATCATTCCATCTCTACAGCATTTTTCAGTTTTTTTTTGTAAACCAGAATATTTACTTTTATCAATTGAGCACCCCTCTTTTGTTGTTTACCCCTAAAGAGAGGCGGTTTGAGATGTTCCTGCAGTACTCAAGGAATGGCATAGTGATCGCCAACATCGATGACATCATGACAAGTTTTCACAGCCTGATTGGCTGCAGCGATCTGAACGAGTTGCCCACGCCGCCCTCTACTGGTGGGTATTATGAACAATGACTTCACAATTCAAATGCATAATTCTTTGTGATGGCAAGATATTTGTGAACATAATTTTCAAAAAACGTGGCCAAATGTGAAATATTTTACTTGAATGTATCTATAACCTTTTCCACTTTCTTTCTCTTCCCCTCGTCTCCCCTCTCCTCTCACTTTTTCTCCCCCTCTACTCCTCTCTCAGTAGTGCATGACGAGTGTGTAGAAGAGGAAGATATGTCGCTGGACTCTGATGACGACACCCACAATCAGGTTATTGCCGAGCCCCCTGCCCAATGCCAGGAGGGGGGAACAGGAGGGGGCATGGGGGACGCAACCCAGCATCCCCCCTTACCCGAGTCAGACGATTTCCGCCCCCCTCTTCCCGACCAGCTCAACACCCCCGGCCGACACACACCCTCCTCCCTCTCTTACTCCAGCGGCACCGCCAACCTGTCCGACTTCGCTGCTCTCAAATCAGCCATCTCCCAGTTCAAAGCCTCTAACCAGGTTGGGAGGGCAGGTTTGGCGGATGTAGGCAGCACTTCGCCAGGAGGGTTTGCTGTCAACCCCCACCAGAGCTTCCTGTGTCCCTCCACCCAGTGGGCATCCTACTCTGGCTCCTCCGGCTACACGGCCTCCCCGGCCTACCCCGCCTCACCCTGCAGCAGCACCCAAGAACAGGACTACAGACACCTAGCCACAGCACCTACTACAGCCCCAGGCTCCACTCTCACCACAGGGCCTCTGACCAGCCAGTCCCCCCTCACCCTATTAGACATCCCCCAGTCTCCCCTTCCACCACATCTCATGTTGGGTGGGGCTCTGTCTCAGTCATTTAGCCTGCCTGGCTCTGATACTGGAGCAGCAGGGGTTGGTGTTGGAGCATCCTTCTCTATAGCCAGCAGCACTACCATTATGTCAAGCACAGCCATAGAGGCCTCTTCCTCTTCTCCATCCACTGCACTTACATACTCAGACCCTGCTGTTGCCTCCTTAGGCCTGGGCTATTCTCAGAGCGAAATGGCCAAGCTTGGCTACCCGGAAGGGGTCAGCTCCAGCACTAATGGGACCCCCACCCAGCAGGGGGACAGGACACTCAGTGGGCCCGGGGAGAGCCTTTGGGGGTTAGGAGGTGGAACCCCTAACAGCCAGGGAGGGGCCACGCCTGGCTCTGTTTCCCACAGCAGTCTCACCCAAAGTGGGGAGAGGGAGAGGACAGGCACTCCTGGTGGCAGTACCCCTGGAAGTCAGGGGGGCCGGACTCCAGTGAACAGTGTAGAAAGCCTTGGAGCGGGCATGGCTATTTCCTCTGTAGCCTCCAGGGGGGGCTCAATAGCTAGATCAATGCTGCCCATCCTTGGAGGTACTGGAGGTAGTCGAGGCGGCATTGCCAGTGTTCATCCACTTAGCGATGGTGGCTACGGCTGTATAGGTGCCATGCCTGGACAGATAGATGGGGGTATGGGACGCGGGAGCATGGGTCCCGGGGGAATGGGTCCAATGGGTATGGGTCCCGGGTCGTTAGGGGAGTGCCGAGGTAGAGGAGCCTCCACGGGAGGCCCCTGGCCCAGGCCAGGTGGACAAGATTACTGCTCAGATTACACATACTCACACAACTACTCCCCCTGAACAGACGATCATAATTAAAGAGAGGGGGTAATGGACACGCCACACTGGTAGAGCTGAATGTACATATTTACTTGTCATAAACACATTAAATTGATACTGGACAGAAGGATCCTGTTTTTTTACATATAAACTTGATACAGGCAGTGCCGAGTGTCGTTACTGTCATGTATAAACGTACGCTCTTTTACATGTGAGCCTTTTCAGACCCCTGTTCCAACCACTATATTTATAATTGCCAAGAAATGTAATGGCCTTCCACGCTTTTCTGTTTTGTTTTATTTTTTGTTTGTTTTCGGTTTTAGAACGGTTTGTGAACAAGGGGGAAAAGGCAGGCAATTTTTTTTTAAGAAAAAAAACAAGTGAAAGGCACTCACTTTTCACTGTTGGTTTTCTTTTTTACATCCTTGATTGTTCAAAGAAAAATATCTATTAAAATAAACATGTTTCAAATCATATGTCGCTTTGATAACTATTAGCATAATCATGATGACTAGCAATCTAAAAGCATGCACCACAGCTGTCACCACCTGTTATTGAGTTCTCTTTTTGTTCCTTCACACCTTCAGATCAAACCCTTAGGTTCATGATGAGCTAATAGTCCTGGCAGCTTTTTGGACAGATGAGGGTTAGTCTGTCATGGAGGCGTTATAAGACAATTGATGGGAGCTACAAATCTATACTAACAATTTGGTATGTAGTGCTAAGAACCTCCAATAATCTGAATGACATCTCTTATTGGTCTAATGAGTCTAGCAACCGTCGGGTTCAGAAGTATGACAGTAGGCACATCAAAATTAATGGGACTTTGATAAGGTTGAGAGCCATGTCATAGGAGAGAATAAAATAGAGCATGGTACAAAAACAATAGAGTTTTTGCTCCACTTCAGGGCTAACACACGAAATTCATCAATACCTTGATATTGTGTAAATGGGGTTAGTGCTGGGCTTGACCAACATCCTGCATACAACATAGCTTAGGTCGGCACTAGGGTTAATTGTTTTAGACAATATCAGAGAAAGTGAAATAGCCTATTTCTTGTTGTCGACATTTAGAAAGTTTGCATAGAAAATAGATGTGACAATTGCCTTCTACAGTGCGTTTCCATTGAACTGTCTTGTGTCGATAAAACAGTATTCAACCTCTTTTCTATGGCAAGCCTAAATAAGTTCAGGAGTAAAGATTTGCTTAACAAGTCACATAAGTTGCATGGACTCAGTCTGTGTGCAATAATAGTGATTAATGAGAGATTTTTTTTAAATAAATGTTTAATTCAGGCTGTAACACAACAAAATGTGGAATAAGTCAAGGGGTATGAATACTTTCTGAAGGCCCTGTAGATGACGTGTTGAAACTAAGTTGCAAGCAATTTTTGTTGCAAGGTGTTGTAGAACAAGTGTCTGCCAGATGCAGAAAGAGGCTAGAGAGACCCAAAGACATATTGGTGGCATTACAATTCAGACTTATGTCGCTACTATGGCTGCTTCCTTAGTAAGTGGACCTACTGTCAGAACTGGTGCTTCTACTAGTCCTGACATGGTTTCGAGGCCTGTTCATAAATCCTGCTCTCATAAATGTGCTGTGTCAAAGGACACTTTTTTTATTGTAAATAAAATTGGCTTCATACATTGCCTTCTGAAAGTATTCAGATCCCTTGACTTTTTCCATAAAAATTACAGCCTTATTCTAAAATGGATCAAATAAAATCTCAGCATTCTACACACAATACCCAATAATGACAAAGCGAAAACAGGTTTTTAGACATTTTTGCAAATGTATTAAACATAAAAAACAGATACCTTATTTACATACGTATTCAGACCCTTCGTTATGAGACTCGAAATTGACCTGTGGTAAATTCAATTGATTGGACATGATTTGGAAAGGCACACACCTGTCTATGTAAGGTCCCACAGTTGACAGTGCATGTCAGAGCAAAAACCAAGCCATGAGGTCGAAGGAATTGTCCTTAGAGCTCAGAGACGAGATTGTGTCGAGGCACAGATCTGAGGAAGAGTACAAAACAATTTCTGCAGCATTGAAGGTCCCCAAGAACACAGTGGTCTGTGTTACAGACAAGCCACTCGTCTGTAAAAGTCACATGACAGCCCACTTGGAGTTTGCCAAAAGGCACCTAAAGACTCTCAGATCATGAGAAACAAGATTCTCTGGTCTGATGAAATCAAGATTGAACTCTTTGGCCTGAATGCCAAGCGTCACGTCTGGAGGAAACCTGGCACCATCCCTACGGTGAAACATGGTGGTGGCAGAATCATGCTGTGGGAATGTTTTTCAGATGCAGGGACTGGTAGCCTAGTAAGTATCGAGGCAAAGATGAACGGAGCAAAGTACAAAGATGATGAAAACCTGCTCCAGAGCGCTCAGGACCATCAGCCTTGGGGCGAAGGTTCACCTTCCAACAGGACAACGGCCCTAAGCACACAGCCAAGACAGTCTCTGAATGTCCTTGAGTTGCCCAGCCAGAGCCAGGACCTGAACCCGATCTAACATCTCTGGAGAGACCTGAAAATAGCTGTGTAGCGACACTCCCCATCCAACCTGACAGAGCTTAAGAGGAACTGCAGAGAAGAAACACCCTAAATACAAGTGTGCCAAGCTTTTAGCGTCATACCCAAGAAGACTCGGGGCTGTAATCGCTGCCAAATGTGCTTAAACAAACTACTGAGTAAAGGGTCTGAATAGTTATGTAAATGTTATATTTCCGTTTTTTTTAGTAGGAAACATTTAGAAAAAACTGTTTTTGCTTCGTCATTATGGGGTATTGTGTATAGATTGATGAGGGGAAAACGACTTGGATTGTAGAAAGCAGAAATGGCAGGTTGAAGATTATTGTGGATATAACAAACAGAGTTATTAGGGGTAACAGATGTTACTATCGACATGATTTTTGAAATGCTGAATAATCCTAAAGATGGATTGTCTCAGCATGATAGAGGGAAAGTTTGAAGAGATTGGATGATTTTGGGGAGGGTTTTGTAAAAGTTAGTAGGGATTTATTTGTTTATTTTTTCTTCAAGTACATAATTAGGCAAATCAAAATTGATCACACACTCCAGCACAGTAGGTGGTGGCAGGCACCTTAAACGTTTGGTTTCGGACCGCAATTATACCATAGAAAAAGAAGAGCAAGCGTCTTCTTCAGGAAGTGCAGTCACACTTAAACCCTAAATCTAACCTTAACCAAATGTTAACCAGTTCTGAAATTAAATTTCGGTTTGCAGGTCAGGAGTGTCCATATAGCCAAAATGTTTGTTTTTTTGCAACATTTCTTTTAGCGTATAAACCTGGGTCAATCAAAGAGATTTATATATATATATACTACATTCAAAAGTTTGGGGTCACTTAGAAATGTCCTTGTTTTTGAAAGAAAATAACATTTTTTGTCCACTAAAATAACATTGATCAGAAATACAGTGTAGACATTGTAAATGTTGTAAATGGCTATTGGAGCTGGAAACGGCAGATTTTTTTATGGAATATCTACATAGTAGTACTGAGGCCCATTATCAGCAACCATCACTCCTGTTTTCCAATGGCACGTTTAAAAGGCAAATTGATCATTAGAAAACCCTTTTGCAATTATGTTAGCACAGCTGAAAACTGTTGTCCTGATTAAAGAAGCAATAAAACTGGCCTTCTTTATACTTGAGCATCAGCATTTGTGGGTTCGATTACAGGCTCAAAATGGCTAGAAACAAAGCACTTTCTTCTGAAACTCATCAGTCTATTCTTGTTCTGAGAAATGAAGGCTATTCCATGTGAGAAATTGCCAAGAAACTGAAGATCTCATACAACGCTGTGTACTACTCCCTTCACAGAACAGCGCAAACTGGCTCTAACCAGAATAGAAAGAGGAGTGGGAGGCCCCAGTGCACAACTGAGCAAGAGGACAAGTACATTAGTGTCTAGTTTGAGAAACAGACGCCTCACAAGTCCTCAACTGGCAGCTTCATAAAATAGTACCCGCAAAACACCAGTCTCAACGTCAACAGTGAAGAGGTAACTCCGGGATGCTGGCCTTCTAGGCAGCCTTCTAGGCAGCATCGGCCTGTTACCAACCCTTAGTAAACTTTTGGAGAAAATTGTGTTTGACCAGATACAATGCTATTTTACAGTAAACAAATTGACAACTTTCAGCATTCAACAAGCACAGCACTTAGACAAATGACTGATGATTGGCTAAGAGAAATTTATGATAAAAATATTGTGGGGGCTGTTTTGTTAGACTTCAGTGCACTTCAGTTGACATTATCGATCATAGTCTGTTGCTGCCAAAATGTGTATGTTATGGCTTTAAATCCCCCCTGCTATATTGTGGATAAAGAGTTACCTGTCTAACAGAACACAGATGGTGTTCTTTAATGGAAGCCTCTCCAACATAATCCAGGTAGAATCAGGAATTCCCCAAGGCAGCTGTCTAGGCCCATTACTTTTTCAATCTTTACTAATGAACTGCCACTGGCTTTGAGGAAAGCCAGAGTGTCTATGTATGCGGATGACTCAACACTATACATGTCAGCTACTACAGCGACTGAAATGACTGCAACACTTAACAAAGAGTTGCAGTTAGTTTCAGAATGGGTGACAAGGAATAAGTTAGTCCTAAATATTTATAAAACTAAAAGCATTGTATTTGGGACAAATCATTCACTAAACCCTAAACCTCAACTAAATCTTGTAATAAATAATGTGGAAATTGAGCAAGTTGAGTTGACTAAACTGTCATGGTCAAAACATATTGATACAACAGTAGCTAAGATGGGGAGAAGTATGTCCATGAAAAGGCGCTGCTCTACCTTCTTGACAGCACTGTCAACAAGGCAGGTCCTACAGGCCCTAGTTTTGTCACACCTGGTCAACTGTTCAGTTGTGTGGTCAGGTGCAACAAAAAAAAAAACTTAGGAAAATTGCAATTGGTTCAGAACAGGGCAGCACGGCTGGCCCTTGGATGTACACAGAGAGCTAATAGAGAGATTGACTTCATCACTGCTTGTAGTTATGAGAGGTATTGACATGTTGAATGCACCAAGCTGTCTGTTTGAACTACTGCCGCACAGCTCGAACACCCATGCATACCCCATAAGACATGCCACAAGAGGTCTCTTCACAGTCCCCAAGTCCAGAACAGACTATGGATGGCGCACAGTACTAAATAGAGCCCTGACTACATGGAACTCTATTCCACATCAAGTAACTCATGCAAGCAGTAAAATTTGATTGAAAAACACCTTATGGAACAGCGGGTACTTGGAAGCAACACAAATATAGGCACAGACACATGCATACACACGATAGCATATGCACTATACACACACGCACACATGGATTTTGTACTGTGTTTATGTGGTAGTGGTGGAGTAGGGGCCTGAGGGCACACAGTCTGTGAATGTATTGTAATATTAAAAAAAATGTACAAACTGCCTTCATTTTGTTGGACCCCAGGAAGAGTAGCTGCTGCCTTCCCAGCAGCTAATAGGGATCCATAATAAATACAAATACAAATATGTGTTATTTCCTAGTTTTGAAATATTCACTATTCACTGAGTAGGTGTTCCAAAACGTTTGACCGGTAGTGTGTACATATTTATTCCCTTAAACATCCTGTGTTGGGGGATTATAATTTTACCAGGTTCTGCAGGAATGTCATTTTTTTTTAATCTTTATTTTAACAGGGAAAACAGACTGAGACCTGGATCTCTTTTACGTCTGTGCCCTGTGTAAACATGTTGACATGTACAGTTCTAGGCATACAGACAAGAACATTTCAAAACATACAAAACAAAGACACATTCATCAGAAACAATCACAGACAACATCATATTGATCCTCCATCATATTTTTAAAATTGGCAAGGGACACCAGAGTGGCTAGCTTAAGTTTGATCTGCAGTTTGTTCCATAAATAAGGTGCAAAGGAACTGAAGGCAGTCCTTCCCAACTCTGTGGAGACCGCAGGAGTTTCTAATGTAATCCACATCTGTGATCTGGTCATAAAATTTGTATATCTAGTTGAAATTAATGATGATATACAGTATATGGAGGTAGTTTTAAAAGAAGTGCTTTATAAATAAACAAAAGAGCATGTTGCTCTCGCCTCACGGATAGAGAGGCCCAACCCACATGTTGATATAGGATACAGTGATGAGTTTTGTAACCATCACCTGTGATAAACCTGAGTGCACAATGGTAAATAGCATCCAGTGGTTTTAATGTGTTTGCCGATGCATGCATATAAATAATATCACCATAATCTAAAACGGACATAAAAGTAGCCTGCACAATTTGTTTTCTATTTACGGAGGACAGACAAGCCCTGTTTCTGTAAAGGAACCCTATCTTAAATTTGAGCTTTTTTCCCAATTTAGTAACATGTTTTTTAAAAGAGAGCCTATCATCTAACCATACCCCTAAATATTTATATGCAGAGACCTGTTTGATTTGAGTACCATCCAAGCTAGTGATTACAAAAGTGTTTCTAACTGAGAGTTTAGACCTAGAAAAAAACATGACATTTGTTTTCTTAGCGTTTAAAACAAGTTTAAGCTGTAAAAGAGACTCCTGTAATATCCTAAAATCAGACTCCAACTGCATTAAAGCTTGGCAATAGAGTACATCACTGTGTCATCTGCATATAAATGGAAATTACAATATCTGACATCATCACCAATGTTGTTTATATAAAGTGAGAACAATAGTGGGCCAATTATTGAACCCTGAGGGACCCCTTTAAGTAACTGTAAGGAGTCAGACTTGACCCCGTCGACCATGACGGCCTGAGTTCTATCTTTAAGATAGTCATAAAACCATCGGCAGGCATCAGTGCCCAGTCCTATAGATGGCAGCTTACTCAAAAGGATAGCATGGTCTACAGTGTCAAAAGCTTTTGACAAATCCACAAACAACGCAGCACAATGCTTTCTATCATCTAAGGCATTTGCAATATAATTTACAACAAGCGTAGTGGCCGATGTGGTACTGTGTTTAGATCTAAAACCAGATTGATTGGTGCTAAGAATACTGTTAGCAGAAAGAAAGAATTATAACTGTTTGTTAAGTAAAGATTCTAGGATCTTTGTCAGACAAGGGAGCCTAGAGATGGGTCGATAGTTATCCAAATCACTACCGTTACCTCCCTTATGTAAAGGCTGAACAAAAGCTGCTTTCCACACCTTAGGGATATTTCCTGTGCTTAATGTTAGATTAAAAATGTGTGTCACTGAACCAGCAATGATAGGTGCAGCACACTTAAGTAAGTACGGTCTAAATTGTCCGCCTAAAGATTTCTTAGTATCAATGGCACACAGGGCAGCTAAAACCTCTGCTTCAGTTATTTTCTGGAAACTAAAAACAGGGTTACCATTTTTCAGAGTAACGGTTGAAAAGCAAGACGACAAATCAACTAACTGGCCAGTACCACAATGGCCACTTTTCCTTTCAAATAAAAAACCAGCAGAGATGAAATGCTTATTAAAAGCATCACAAATATCATTTTTACCACTTAAAATACAGGAGTCTGAGATAATTTGCTTAGGAAGAGAAACAGCAGAATTTCCCCGTTTCAGTGAATTAACGGTTTTCCAGAATTTTGCAGGATCTCCTGCAGAATCTGTCATAGCATTAAGGAAGTAATTAGATTTTGCCTTTTTGACAGCTGCAGTACATTTATTTCTCAATTGCCTAAAAAACAGCCAATCAGCTGGAGTACCTGTTTTCCTCGCCAAGGCCCAGGCCCGATTCTTTTGCAGGAAAAGACCTGACAATTCAGGAGAGAACCAAGAACTGGTTCGGTTTCTTACTCTGTGATTCTTAAGCGGGGCATGTTTATCAGACATAGAGGTAACAATAGAAGAGAAAAAAGCAAACGCTAAAACAGGGTCCAGAATGCAGCAAGTGGATAAAAGCTCAGACTGATCTAAGTCAAGGATAAAAGCTTGCTGTGAGAAATGTTTATAATTTCTCTTAGAGATTATACAGGGATCACAGTGTTTCAGCCTGGTATCTCTAATACAAGCAATAGGGCAGTGGTCACTGATATCATTTGCAAAAACTCCACTGGCTGTGTATTTATGGGGGGTATTTGTTAGAATAATATCTAGTAGAGTAGATTTCACTGGGTTCTTAAAGTTGGGACGGGTTGGTTTAGTTATCAGCTGAGTTAGATTTAGTTCAGTACAAATGTCTTTTAATTTATTGGATACTGGAGAGAGCCAATCCAGGTTAAAATCTCCCAAAATCAGTAATTCAGAGTTTGCATAATTAGACAGTATTTCAGATAATTTGCATAGAGTACAAGGAGGAGCTGAGGGGGGGCGATATACCCCTGCTAGAGTTAGCTGAGCGTTATGACCAAGTACCACATTTAAAACTAGACATTCATATTGCTTTGGGACAGAGGTTGATATGGACACAGAAACATTTAAGCAGCATTGGCATGCCTATTTTCTTTCATAAATTACTCTGGTCTCTCAGAACATTTATTAAGTATTTCTAAAGTATAAATACCGCTCACTTTAGATTTGGGACTGCAAAAATACTTTACTAATGATTAGTAAATGTGGGAGTAATGATTAATAAATGGTGAACACATAGTTAATAAATGCCTTAAGAAAAGTGTTACTGTGAATTAGGAACTAGCGTGAAACAACTCAGATCTGTAATTGGTCACATACTACATATTTTGGGGTTTATCTGGTTGTTAGGAGGTGGCAGCAGCAACCAGGCCAGGTGCTGTGCTCTGCCAGACCTGATTAGAGGCGGCAGGTAGCCTAGTGGTTAGAGCATTGGGCTAGTAACTGAAAGGTTGCAAGATTGAATCCCTGAGATGACAAGGTAAAAATCTTTCTTTCTACCCCTGAACAAGGCAGTTAACCCACTGTTCCTAGGCCGTCATTGAAAATAAGGATTTTCACAGATTCCTTTCTTTGCAAATTGAACACTTCATGTTATCTCTGGGACCCTTTGGATGATAAATCAGAGCAAGATTTCAGAATGTAAGTACACATTTCACCTTCAGAGGTGAATTTATCAAACCTGTCGCGGTGAAAAAAGTGTTTTGTTGTTAGGAGCTCTCCTCAAACAATAGCATGGCATTTTTCACAGTAATAGCTACTGTAAATTGGACAGTGCAGTTATATTAACAAGAATTTAAGCTTTCAGCCGATATAAGACACTTATATGTACCGACATTTGTTGTTTCTCTAAAATCTGTAATCGTGACACAAGGCGCTGCATGATTTACAACTTCCCGTTGACGGGACGCTGATCCCTAAGAATTAACATTTAGAAATGTCAATAATCATACTTTGCGATATGGCTTTCAAAACATATGGCCCTTATCTTTCATCAGCGAGAAAGAATACTTCAAATAAAAAGATACACTTACTCTAGAGCAGTTTTGCAACAGATCCATACAGCTATGGGTTCCCATCCAACAAAACTACACTTCCGCTACACTTCCTGAGTTACGCTTACACACAGGTGTTCGGAGCAAGCCCAATAGTTAGTACAGGTGGTTGCCTCTTGTCTTCATCTCTTTTCTGTAAACAAGAGCTGTAACATGGAGATATGGCCGTGTGGGAACACTAACCCTAATCCTTTCAAGGTGTGTAGTACTTTAACCTTTTGTTTTTAGAAAGCAATGCGTTTTAACGTTCAGAACGAGCGTTGAGGCTCTTAACAAAACTCCTCTGGCCAGAAGATACTATCTCCAATAGGCACTAATGGTAGTTAGAGTCTTTGAATGCTACAGGCATTATTCAAAATGATAATTCCAACATCATTTTGAGACATCCTGTGGCAGCCATTGATGAATCTCAAGTACGCTTAAAGATATGGTTGTGTTAACTCCTGGGGTTACTACAAAAGCTTTAGCTCAGTGGGCTAACAATTTCTTGAATTACACAGACAGCCTCAGAGATGGGATTTGGAAGCTTGGCCACGTGAGACTAACACAGACTCTACTAGTGTACCTTTGCATACTGGTTAGTCTGAATCTTTCTTTGGTCATTCCTACAGCAGTCAAGTGAATGACTGTTTGAGTGTGGCATAGATCAGATATCAGATGGCCACACCAGGTTGCTGTCAGAAGAAGGCAAGTGCTAGAGCGCATTATAGATGTTGTTAAAGTCATAGGCAAGAGAGGTCTGAGCTACAGAGGCATTTATTTGTATTTTTATTTCACCTTTATTTAACCAGGTAGGCTAGTTGAGAACAAGTTCTCATTTACAACTGCGACCTGGCCAAGATAAAGCATAGCAGCTCGACACATACAACAAAGAGTTACACATGGAATAGACAAATATACAGTCAATAATACAGTAGAAAAACATATGTATGTACAGTGAGTACAAATGAGGTAAGACAAGGGAGGTAGGGCAATAAATAGGCCATGGTGGTGAGGTAATTACAATATAGCAATTAAACACTGGAATGGTAGATGTGCAGAAGTTGAATGTGCAAGTAGAGATACTGGGGTGCAAAGGAGCAAGATAAATAAATAAATACAGTTTGGGGATGAAGTAGTAGGATGGGCTATGCGCAGGTGCAGAGATCTGTGAGTTGCACTGACAGCTGGTGCTTAAAGCTAGTGAGGGAGATATGAGTCTCCAGCTTCAGTGATTTTGGTAGTTCGTTCCAGTCATTGGCAGCAAAGAACTGGAAGGAAAGGCGGCCAATGTAGGAATTGGCTTTGGGGGTGACCAGTGAGATATATCTGCTGGAGCGCGTGCTACGGGTGGGTGCTGCTATGGTGACCAGTGAGCTGAGATAAGGCGGGGCTTTACCTAGCAAAGACTTGTAGATGACCTGGAGCCAGTAGGTTTGGCGACGAGTATGAAACGAGGGCCAGCCAACGAGAGCATACAGGTCGTAGTGGTGGGTAGTATATGGGGCTTTGGTGACAAAACGGATGGCACTGTGATAGACTGCATCCAATTTGTTGAGTAGAGTGTTGGAAGCTATTTTATAAATGACATCGGCGAAGTCGAGGATCGGTAGGATGGTCCGTTTTACGCGGGGATGTTTGGCAGCAGGCGTGAAGGATGCTTTGTTGCGAAATAGGAAGCCAATTCTAGATTTAATTTGGATTGGAGATGCTTAATGTGAGTCTGGAAGGAGAGTTTACAATCTAACCAGACACCTCGGTATTTGTAGTTGTCCACATATTCTAAGTCAGCCGCTGCCCGCCCGTCCAGAATCACGGCTCTGGACGGGCGGGCAGGTGCGGGCAGTGATCGGTTGAAGAGCATGCATTTAGTTTTCTTGCATTTAAGAGCAGTTGCAGGCCACGGAAGGAGAGTTGTATGGCATTGAAGCTTGTTTGGAGGTTAGTTAACACAGTGTCCAAAGAAGAGCCAGAAGTATGCAGAATGGTGTCGTCTGCATAGAGGTGGATCAGAGAATCACCAGCAGCAAGAGCGACATCATTGATGTATACAGAGAAGAGAGTCTCCCCGAGAATTGAACCCTGTGGCACCCCCATAGAGACTGCCAGAGGTCCGGACAACAGGCCCTGCGATTTGACACACTGAACTCTATCAGAGAAGTAGTTGGTGAACCAGGCGAGGCAATCATTTGAGAAACCAAGGCTGTTGAGTCTGCCAATAAGAATGTGGTGATTGACAGAGTTGAAAGCCTTGGCCAGGTCGATGAATACTGCTGCACAGTAATGTCTCTTATTGATGGCGGTTATGATATCGTTTAGGATCTTGAGCGTGGCTGAGGTGCACCCATGACCTGCTCTGAAACCAGATTACATAGCGGAGAAGGTACAGTGGGATTTGAAATGGTCGGTAATCTGTTTGTTAACTTGGCTTTCGAAGACCTTAGAAAGGCAGGATAGGATAGATATAGGTCTGAAGCAGTTTGGGTCTAGAGTGTCTCCCCCTTTGAAGAGGGGGATGACCGGGGCAGTTTTCCAATCTTTGGGAATCTCAGACGATACGAAAGAGAGGTTGAACAGGCTAGTATTAGGGGTTGCAACAATTTCGGCAGATAATTTTAGAAAGAGAGGGTCCAGATTGTCTAGCCCGGCTGACTTGTAGGGGTCCAGATTTTGCAGCTCTTTCCGAACATCAGCTATCTAGATTTGGGTGAAGGAGAAATGGGGAGGCTTGGGTGGGTTGCTGTGGGGAGTGCAGGGCTGTTGACCGGGGTAGGGGAAGCCAGGTGGAAAGCATGGCCAGCCGTAGAAAAATGCTTGAAGTTCTCAATTATAGTGAATTTGTCGGTGGTGACAGTGTTTCCTAACCTCAGTGCAGTGGGCAGCTGGGAGAAGGTGCTCTTATTCTCCATGAACTTTACAGTGTCCCAGAACTCCAAGAGTTTGTGCTACAGGATGCAAATTTCTGCTTGAAAAAGCTAGCCTTAGCTTTCCTAACTGCCTGTGTATATTGGTTCCTAACTTCACTGAAAAGTTGCATATCGCGGGGGCTATTTGATGCTAATGCAGAACACCACAGGATGTTTTTGTGCTAGTCAAGGGCAGTCAGGTCTGGAGAGAACCAGGGGCTATATCTGTTCCTGGTTCAACATTTTTTGAAAGGGGCATGCTTATTTAAGATGGTGAGGAAGGAAACTTTTAAAGAATTACCAGGCATCCTCTACTGATGGGATGAGGTCAATATACTTCCAGGATACCCGGTCCAGGTCGATTAGAAAGGCCTGCTCACTGAAGTGTTTTAGGGAGCGTTTGACAGTGATGAGGGGTGGTCGTTTGACCGCAGACCCATTATGAGGCAGTGATCACGTAGATCTTGGTTGAAAACAGCAGAGGTGTATTTGGAGGGCAAGTTGGTTAGGATGATATCTATGAGGGTGCCCGTGTTTACAGATTTGGGGTTGTACCTGGTGGGTTCATTGATAATTTGTGTGAGATTGAGGGCATCAAGCTTAGATTGTAGGATGGTCGGGGTGTAAAGCATGTCCCAGTTTAGGTCACCTAGCAGCACGAGCTCTGAGGATAGATGGGGGGCAATCAGTTCACATATGGTGTCAAGGGCACAGCTGGGGGCAGAGGGTGGTCTATAGCAAGCGACAACGGTGAGGGACTTGTTTCTGGAAAGGTGAATTTTTAAGAGTAGAAGCTTGAATTGTTTGGGTACAGACCTGGATAGTAAGACAGCAGGCTATCTCTGCAATAGATTGCAACACCGCCCCCTTTGGCAGTTCTATCTTGTCGGAAAATTTTATAGTTAGGGATGGAAATTTCAGGGGTTTTGGTGGTCTTCCTAAGCCAGGATTCAGACACGGCTAGGACATCCGGGTTGGCAGAGTGTGCTAGGGCATTGAATAAAACAATCTTAGGGAGGAGGTTTCTAATGTTAACATGCATGAAACCAAGGCTTTTACGGTTACAGTAGTCAACAAATGACAGAGCCTGGGGAATGGGAGTGGAGCAAGGCACTGCAGGGCCTGGGTTAACCTCCACATCACCAGAGGAACAAAGGAGGAGTAGAATAAGGGTACGGCTAAAGGCTAAAAAGACTGGTCGTCTAGTACGTACAGAACAGAGAGTAAAAGGAGCAGATTTCTGGGTACGGTAGAATAGATTCAAGGCATAATGTACAGACAAATATATGGTAGGATGTGAATACAGTGGGGGTTAACCTGTGCATAGAGTGACAATGAAAGAGATGATGTCACCGCATGTGTGGGAGGTGGAACTAAAGTGTTAACTAAGGCGTATTGAGCAGGGCTAGAGGCTCTACAGTGAAATAAGGCAATACTTACTAACCAAAACAGCAATGGACAAGGCATATTGACCTTAGCGAGAGGCATGCGTAGCCGAGTGGTCATAGGAGTCCAGTGAGTGGCTTCAAGCAGCTAGCAGGCCGGGTATAGTAAGCTTGCAGAAAGACATCGGAGGGACGTCGTGACGGGAGAAAATCTGTTGTGGCCCCCTCATGCTGTTCCGTCGGCATACGGATCAGCAGGGCTCCGTGTGGTAAACCAGGCCAGTTGGCAAAATAGGAATAGTGGGCAAAGAATTTGTCCGATGGGCCTCTTAAGCTAACAGTCTGATGTGCTCTGGACAGCTAGTGGGCTGTGGCTAGCTAGTAGCCAATTAGCTGGTAGCCAGTTAGCTTTTGATGGGGTTCCAGTTCTTAAGTATAAAACATTGGGTGAGGCGGGTTGCAGGAGAGTATATTCAGTCCGTAGATGGAAAGTGATATTAAAATATATACGAAAAATATATACGAAAAAAACAAGGAAAACGATGTTTAGACGGGATGGGACAATGGCACTTTGTATGCCGACGTGGCTCTTCTGGACCCTAAAAACTTTAGTCAGTTAAGAGATAAAAAACAAAACGTAATACATTATCTTAAAATGTTCCTTTTTCTTCTCGCTTCTTTTTTGTGTATAATATATATCCTAAACACACAGCTTTGTACATTTTGGTATAGTTCTCTTTCTTGCAGGGATGACTAGGAGTACCAGTGGCCTTCCACAGAACTAAGCAAATGTTTGATCAAATTTGACAGCAGAGCAACGGTGGCCAATTCACAGAGTGAGCTCATGAGTCTGGCAGAACAGTGGACTAGGTTAAAACAATTGGGATTTGAAGAATACACAACCAGGACTATGGAGGATCATGGACTCATGGAGATGGTGAACAAGAGCTGTTCATCTTGCAAGGACTGTCCAGTGTGTTGCTACAGTATACTTAGTCAGTACAACCTATTGACCGACGCATACCACATCCTAGGCCTTGCTTACAAATTCCTACTTACCCTGTCAGTAACCCAGGTAGCTTGCGAGCGAAGCTTCTCTACTCTGCAATTCATCAAGAGTAGGCACAGGAGAAATCTATCTCAACAGCACCTGGAGGCTTTTATGCTCATGGCTACTGAGCAAGATGATTTAATGGTCCTGGACAGTGACCTGGTTATAGATGGCATTGCTGAGAGAAGTGAGCTGCTGCATTGTATTGTATTTTATTATTATTTTAACAATCAATGGAAAAAGTTGTTTTTCTGTATTTTTATTTTATTCTATGACTTGCCTACTCACCAGTCTTTTCACCAACAAATTTCTTCCTGTTTTATTTATTTTACTGGTCAGATGGTTCCAGAGATTCTTGCCACCTTGCTGCCAGTGCCATTGTGCCAATATGTGCTCCTTTTTGCCAGCCTCCTCCAAAGAGGAACACGTTCCCCTTGTTCTATTTTACATCTATTTTACTAAAGTTATTGTTATAAATATTGTTCAGTAATCTTGTTTACATAAAGTGTGGCGTGGGTTGCGTGGGTGGTGGTGAATTGCTGGGAGGGTTTTGGTAGGCCGGTCTGAGTCAAAAGGTCAAGGAGCATTTTTCATTCCCAGTCCGTCCCCTTATTTTATACTAATACAATTGCTCAGAGAAAGAGATTTTATTTACCAATACTTTTTTATTTAAAAAAGTTATTGACATCCCTAAAAATTCTAATAAATAAAGTAGTCAAAAGTTGAGTATTTGGTCACATATTCCTAGCATGCAATGACTACATCAAGCTTTTGACTCATTCGCAGTTCTTCAATGGTTAGTGGTAAATTATGTGTCATTTTGAAGTAACTTTTATTGTAAATGACAATAGAATATGTTTCTAAAAACGTTTACATGAATGTGGATGCTACCATGATTACGGATAATCCTGTTTGAATATTGAATAATGATGAGTGAGAAAGTTACAGAGGGTCAAAAATCATACCCCCAAGACATGCCAACCTCTCACCATTACCAATAACAGGGGAGGTTAGCATGTCTTGGGGGTATACTTTTTTTTCAATCATTTTGAGCCCTACTTTCTTGAGAAATGTAATTGTTTTTGCTTGCTATATTATGATTCTCAATCTCTGAGACAAAACTTGCAAAACATCTCTCAAAACAAACTTGAAAGATGCAGATATGCGATGACAATACAAGCATCAACATGCCTGCAGTATGTCTGACATGGAGCATAGCACTATAGCTTTTCAATCGCACATTAACTGGCTACTATCAAACAGGAGACAATGTGGATTGAGAATTAGGGTGAGGTTATGGTTAACATTAGGGCTGTGTTTAGGGTTTAGGCTTAATAAGGACTGGAATACGTGACATCCTGTCATCACTCTGCCTGTGGGTGTCATGTCAGTGTCTGGGATTAGAGGGCTATCTGCAGCTGCATGTCTCCGTTCCTCTCTACCCTGATGGCTGTTTTGACAGCTCAGTTATAGACTTGTCATGAGACTGAGACAACGCTTCACTCATTACTGAATGTTATTCCACTTGTGCTGTTCAGAATCAAAGCCCACATCCACTGTAATTGGATTCCTAACACTGTAATTGGATTCCTGATTCACATGGTTTTGAGTCTTTTGGATCCAATTCAAAACCCGGGAAAACAAATATGCCGGAAATAGGACATGGTGTACTAATTGAAGGTTAATTTAGTGTTTTACTTTGGAGGGCATCTTTTCAACCATTCAATGGGCTTCCAGGTACATCCAGGTAATTTATTGCAGAAATATCTCCATTCACTCAGGAATGCACAAATCCTTAAGCCCAGTTTCATACAGTTCCAAACCCAACTACACTCCCATTCACTTTCAAAAACTCTGCGTATGCTCTGCATCTGGCAGTCATCCCATTTGGGTTAGTTGAAACTAAGTTTGACTTAAGCCTACATGATGGTTTTAGCTGTAAAAGGTTAAATGGATATTAAGCAAATGAAATTAATTTCTAGGTATTTTTCGGTGCTGATCATCACTGTCCTTCATTGCAGTGTGGTTGCAGCATGTTTGAATGTGCCCACTAAGCACGGGCCGAAGTTGTTTTTTTTGGTCCTGTCCAGATCATCCATCTTTTTTTGGTGAAGTCCTTGATTTCAACGACCACAATTTGTTCAGATATGGTCTGGTCTGGACAGGCCTTGATTTGGCCCTAACATAGACGTCTATAATTAGTTCAGATTTGGCCTGTACCGGACCAAATCTGAACCAATCATAGACGTCCATGTTTCACCAGTTTGGACAGTACAGCTTGTTTGGGGGAGGAGGGCATTAGAATAATACCCAGCATGCCTTGCAAGTGTTTGTTTTTACATCAACATTTTGGTCATTCAGCAGACTCTCTTATTCAGAGTGACTTAGAGTCAGTGCATTCAACTACTGTGTATTGTGTTCATGTACAGACAGTATGTTCTGCAGTTCTTATAAGAGATGGGTGACTTGAATACCCAGTAGTAGTTCAGTGTTTTCCTGAGAGCACTTTTTCGGGAACATACAATCAATCATCAATCAAATATATTTATAAAGCCCTTTTTACATCAGCCGATGTCACAAAGTGCTATACAGAAACCCAGCCTAAAACCCCAAACAGCAAGCAATGCAGATGTAGAAGGTGCATGTTACATCCATTGGATGATGTTCATCTTCCCATAGGTATTCATATAGGGATGGAAAATGGAGAGGGTTCAGAATACTGAGCAGTTGGTAATCAATTGGATTGAGGGTCAGCCAGCACGTCTGCTTGGCAAATGGGCTTAGGTGCACTGACATGCAGACTTCAAAACTGTGAAAACCAGTCATCAGATGCAGAGTAAGATGAAAGAATAGACAAGGAAAATCTAGATGATGAATGAATAATGAACTCAGAATTTTCCACTACAATGTCACCAAAAATAAACTGCACAAAATATTAATGCAACATGTAAAGTGTTGTTTCATGAGCTAAAATAAAAGAAATGTTCCATACACACAAAAGCTTATTTCTCTCAAAATCTGTGCACAAATTTGTTTGCATCCCTGTTAGTGAGCATTTCCACTTTGCCAAGATACCCCATCCACCTGACAGGTGTGGGATATCAAAGAGCACAACACAATGCCACAGATGTCTCAAGTTTTGAGGGAGCGTGCAATTGCCATGCTGACTGCAGGAATGTCCACCAGTGCTGTTGCCAGAGAATGTAATGTTCATTTCTCTATCATAAGCCACCTCCAACGTCATTTTGGAGAATTTATCAGTAAGTCCAACCAGCTTGCTGATGTCAATGTTGTGAACAGAGTGCAGTGGGGGTTATGGTATGGGTAGGCATAAGCTACGGACAACAAACATAATTGCATTTTATCGATGGCAATTTGAATGCACAGAGATACGGGATCCTGAGGCCCATTGTCGTGCCATTCATTTGCCGCCATCACATAATGCTTGGCCCCATGTCGCAAGGATCTGTACACAATTCCTGGAAGCTGAAAATGTCAGAGTTCTTCCATGGCCTGCATATTCACCAGACATTTCACCCACTGAACATGTTTGGGATGCTCTGGATGGACGTGCACGAAAAGCGTGTCCTGCCAATATCCAGCAACTTCGTACAGCCATTGAAGAGGAGTGGGACAACATTCTACAGGCCACAATCAACAGCCTGATCAACTTTATGCGAAGGAGATGTGTCACGCTGCATGAGGCAAATGGTGGACACACCAGATACTGACTACTTTTCTGATCCACGCCCCCACCCTTTTTTTAAAGATATCTGTGACCAACAGATGCATAGCTGTATTCCCAGTCATGCGAAATCCATAGATTAGGGCCTTATATGAACTGTAACTCAGTAAAATCTTAGAAATTGTTGCATGTTGCGTTTATGTTTTTGTTCAGTGTACATTTTCCAGAAATATACTCTTAAATGTATTGAACAGAAATAAACAAAAAATGAAACTATTTCAGCAAATATATTTTGTGATTTGAAACAACTGCCTAATTTGTCTAATTTTCATTTCATTTGCTGTGTTGACTTGGGGAAAGACTACTAAGGGGTTAACCAGGGTTAGGGAGTGACGGATAAAAAAAACGGTAAAAAAAAAAACGGTAACTGTAATCTGTTACGTTACTAGCAAAAAATATTGCAGATACTTTTGAAAAACTAGATGATTACTTTGAGGATTACTTTTAAATTCAGAAAGGAAGATTGCGTGAAAATAATATTTGACACTTTTTTGTTTTCTCAATGACATTCAAATCATCATTGAAAAAAGGCACACATTTAAGTTTCTTCCACCTGAGCAGGTCTGACCACAAGTCAGAGACCACTATAATGACACACCCAATGCGTTTGATGGATCTCGGGAAAGGGACAGCAGTAGAATTTTGTAGGCTACAGTCCAAGCTATGTCTTCCAATGGTGCGACTGCTGTCGGCATCCAAAGATTATCCAACTTGAATAAACGCTTGGCGGTAAGGATGACAGCAGATGTGTAGTCTACGGCAATACGGATATCACTTATTATTGATATTGTCCTAATATCTGAAGATAAATACACAACGCAGAGGACTAAAGTCAAGAGGGAATTAACAATCAATGGAAAAAGTTGTTTTTCTTTAATAGGGAATTAATTATTACTGGGTCAGAGACATGGGAGGAATTTCAGTCCGGGACTCATAGCTACATGTGGCAAGTTCTCATTGGTCCGAATTGTCTATACATTGAGACAGAAACAGGATACTGGGCCATTAGCCCAGTTTTATTGCAAGGAATTATAATTGGTCATCCACAGGCTAGGGTTAGGTTATAAATTACATCCTGTCCCTTTGTTCTGTGGAGAATCATTGAGGACAGGGAAGAATGAACATCGACCATCTACTTCCCAGCATAACAACTGCTTTGTTCTCTTTGAACAAACTTATTTTTCTCCCCCTGATTTGCTTTGAGGTCTGTGTTATTGAAGAAATTCATCAACTGCTAACAATATCTACATAGCACATTGATGGGAATCACACTGCTGCTCTCTCATTTAACTATTTGCGCCTTACCTATTGTGGTTGTTATGGATGGCTGTTCACAAATCTAAATGTGTATTTGAACCCAATAATGGTTGAATTTAAGGAGTTTAAGCTGCCTATCAATTATTGTTTTTTAAGCATTAAGCCTCTTTTTTTCCAATTTTCGCCTAAAATAAGACCCAGGGCCTCAAGCTTAATGATGAGCTTGGAGGGTACTATGGTGTTGAATGCTGAGCTTTAGTCAATGAACAGCATTCTTACATAGGTATTCCTTTTGTCCAGATGGGATAGGGCAGTGTGCAGTGTGATTGGGGTTGCCCTTATTGGGGCGGTAAGCAAATTGAAGTGGGTCATAGACCTGCAAGAAAAACATTGAGACATTGTCACCTCAGGTGAGCCCAACCCCGCCCCCTTATTATTTTCTGCTAACCCTACCAATCGCTCCCCTAATTGGAGTAAACTAATGGCCAACAACACTTAGGCTTCTACTTCCAGCTTATACATACTATATACATTTTACGGACACAGTATATTTTAAAGGAGTTATCTTTAGTTTTCTTTCAGTCCCGTCCTTCAGCTACCCTCAACCCCTCCTATCTATCTCTGAAGACCATCCAGTTTTGATGGCCATTTATTTTTCAACCATGCTGTGATGTTTCACAAAAGTTCTGAACCTTTCTATTCTTATTGTTTCAACAGATTGTAAATTAAATATAAAAGTTTTTGCTAAGTGTATTATTATATTATTGATCAGTTGACTTTGACTTTCAGATCACCCAGCAGTGTTATTTGTAGAGTTAACTCCAGGTAAATGTTACAATTCTTCAGCCATTACTGAACTTGCGACCAAAAACAAGCTATATATGGACAGTACCAAAACAAATTATATAACGATTCTGTCTCTTCGCAGAAAAATATGCAGAGCTGGGATGGTTGTATCCACCGTCTTTATAACGTTCTGTTGGTTGCAATCATTTTGTATAATAATTTAAATTGAAAAAAATCCGTTGTTGTTTTGTGTATCAGTTCATCAACCATGTGCCATGGAATCGGCACATCAAAAATCTCTTCCCAACTATTTTGCAATCTGTATGGCACAGCTGTACATTTTTGGGTCCTTAAATGAAACTGGTATACTTTTTTATTTATCACAATTTTCTTTAACCAATTTTGGTCTTTAACGCAGGGCCGACAGACAAGTTTCTTACTTTCTCCCCCTTCCACTTGTGCATGTGTGACATAACTCCACCAGGCCTATTTATGACTTAATTTACAAAGATGATACTGTTTTTTTAATTTTTTTTTTATCAATTAGTATATTTGAGTTTAACCAAATATTTGTTTTGTCTTTTCTGATGGATGTAACGTCCAGGCCTGAGTGTTCAGGCTGGAGTGTTTAGCTTTGTCTTGGTGTAGGGTTTCTTTTGTTCTATGGTGTGTATTTCTATGTTGGGGTAATGGTTCCTAATTAGAGGCAGCTGAGTCTCGTTACCTCTAATTGGGAACCATATATATGTTTGGGGTTTTGCACTAAAGTTTGTGGGTTATTGCTTGTTGTTATGATTACCGTGTTTAGGGTCATGCCACCGTGTTTAGGGTCATGCCACCGTGTTTAGGGTCATGCCACCGTGCTTAGGGTCATGCCACCGTGCTTAGGGTCATGCCACCGTGCTTATTGTTATGTTTATCGTGTTTAGGTTCATGCCATCGTGTTTAGGTTTTTGTCACAGTGTTTGTTCATAGTTTAGTTAGTTTGTCTAGTTCGGTTCCACGTCATGATCTTCGTTTATTGTTTTGTTCCTTCAAGTCACGTCGTTAATAAATATGTATTCTGGATACTTCGCTGCGCATTGGTCTGTTCCAAGAGATACTCGTGACAATGGATTAAACTGAAATTGCAACTAACTTTCTATAACTTGTTTTAAAAATAGCGATATTTTGGAGTTTATTTCATTTTCAAATAACCGAAAGTGAGAGGTTATAGTCTGAATAAAGGGAAAAGGGCAATTCTTGAACACGGGTGAACCATTCTTACTAATCTACTAGAGAACCAGTTCGGATTTAAGTATAGCTTTTGTATGACTGAAGACTTGAAATATTTTTTGCTCATATAGTTAAAAAAACAATAAAAACTATAAAAGTCGTTAGGTGTTGTCACGTTCAGGCCTAAAATTTATAGGCTGGCGTGTCACGCCCTGACCGGTAGGAGCCTGTTTATGTCTCCTTTTGGTTTGGTCAGGGTGTGATTTGGGGTGGGCATTCTATGTTATAGTTTTTGTATTTCTTTGTTGTTGGCCGGGTAGGGTTCTCAATCAGGGACAGCTGTCCATCGTTGTCTCTGATTGGGAGCCATACTTTAGTAGCCCTTTTTTCCTCCTTTCCTGGTGGGAAGTTGACTCTGTTTATGTGTATGTGCCGTTGGTGCTATACTTTTGATCTTCGTTTGTTGTTTTTGTATTGAGTGAGTTAACGAATAAATATGTTTAACTCCACCCGGCACGCTGCGCCTTGGTCCGTCCTTGAAGATCGTGACAGAACTTCCCACCACCAAGAGACCAAGCAGTGTGCCCATCTGGAGTCCTGGACATGGGAGGAGATCCTGGACGGGAAGGGACCCGGGAGGCAGGCAGGGGAATACCGCTGTCCGAAGGAGGAGCTGGAGGCAGCTAAGAAGGAGCGGCGCTTCTACGAGCAAAAATATGCGGGAACACGGCTGGCCTTTAAGCCCGAGAGGCAGCCCCAAAAACATTTTTGGGGGGGCACACGGGGAGTTTGGCTTGCTTACCAGAGGGAGCAGCGCACAGGTAGGGCATCGTGTGAGGCGGCAAAATGCACGGTGTTACCAGTGCGTGTTCACGGCCCGGTGCGCGACATGCCAGCTTCCCGCATCGTTCGTGCGAGTAGGAGTGTTCAGCCTGGGAGGAGTGTGCCGGCTCAGCGCTCTTGGCCTCCAGTACGCCTCCTCGGACCAGTACGTCCTGTGCCAGCACCCCGCAGGTGCAGAGTGGATTTATCCATTCAGCCAGGACGGGTTGTGCAGGCTGTACGCCCAAGACCTCCAGTGCGTCTTCACGGCCCAGTGTATCCTGCCCCTGTTCCACGCTCCCGGATCCCTGTGCGTGTTGTGAGCCCAGCATGCACTGTCCCTGTCCCACGCTCCAGGATCCCTGTGCATGTTCAGAGCCCAGCATGCACTGTCCCTGTCCAACGCTCCAGGATCCCTGTGCGCGTTGTGGGCCCAGCATGCACTGTCCCTGTCCCACGCTCCAGGATTCCTGTGCGCGTTGTGGGCCTAGCATGCACTGTCCCTGTTCCACGCTCCAGGATCCCTGTCCAGCGCGTCCCGTACCTGCTCCACGTATCAGGTCCCCTGTGCGCCTTCAGAGCCCGGCACGTCCTGCCCCTGTGCGCCTTCAGAGCCCGGCAAGGCCTGTCCCTGCTCCACGCATCAGGCCCCCTGTGCGCCTTCAGAGCCCGGTGAGGCCTGTCCCCGCTCCACGCATCAGGTCCCCTGTGCGCCTTCAGAGCCCGGCACGTCCTGCCCCTGCTCCACGCACCAGGTCCCCTGTGCGCCTTCAGAGCCCGGCGAGGCCTGTCCCTGCTCCACGCATCAGGTCCCCTGTGCGCCTTCAGAGCCCGGCACGTCCTGCCCCTGCTCCACGCACCAGGTCCCCTGTGCGCCTTCAGAGCCCGGCACGTCCTGTCCCTGCTCCACGCACCAGGTCCCCTGTGCGCCTTCAGAGCCCGGCACGTCCTGCCCCTGTGCGCCTTCAGAGCCCGGCAAGGCCTGTCCCTGCTCCACGCACCAGGTCCCCTGTGCGCCTTCAGAGCCCGGCACGTCCTGCCCCTGCTCCACGCACCAGGTCCCCTGTGCGCCTTCAGAGCCCGGCACGTCCTGCCCCTGTGCGCCTTCAGAGCCCGGCAAGGCCTGTCCCTGCTCCACGCATCAGGCCCCCTGTGCGCCTTCAGAGCCCGGTGAGGCCTGTCCCCGCTCCACGCATCAGGTCCCCTGTGCGCCTTCAGAGCCCGGCACGTCCTGCCCCTGCTCCACGCACCAGGTCCCCTGTGCGCCTTCAGAGCCCGGCGAGGCCTGTCCCTGCTCCACGCATCAGGTCCCCTGTGCGCCTTCAGAGCCCGGCACGTCCTGCCCCTGCTCCACGCACCAGGTCCCCTGTGCGCTTCAGAAACCCGGCGAGGCCTGTCCCTGCTCCACGCATCAGGTCCCTGTGCGCCTTCAGAGCCCGGCACATCCTGCCCCTGCTCCACGCACCAGGTCCCCAGCGCCTTCAGAGCCCGGCACGCCCTGTCCCTGCTCCACGCACCAGGTCCCCTGTGCGCCTTCAGAGCCCGGCA
The DNA here is from genome assembly GCA_030435695.1 of Brachymystax lenok tsinlingensis. Taxonomy (NCBI): domain Eukaryota; kingdom Metazoa; phylum Chordata; class Actinopteri; order Salmoniformes; family Salmonidae; genus Brachymystax; species Brachymystax lenok. The sequence continues at coordinate 43,011,847 of CM059802.1, read as the reverse complement.
AGGCCTGTCCCTGCTCCACGCACCAGGTCCCCTGTGCGCCTTCAGAGCCCGGCAAGGCCTGTCCCTGCTCCACGCATCAGGTCCCTGTGCGCCTTCAGAGCCCGCACGTCCTGCCCTGCTCCACGCACCAGGTCCTGTGCGCCTTCAGAGCCCGGCACGTCCTGTCCCTGCTCCACGCACCAGGCCCCTGTGCGCCTTGAGTCCGGCACGTCCTGCCCCTGCTCCACGCACCAGGTCCTCTGTGCGCCTTCGGAGTCCGGCACGTCCCTGCCCCTGCTCCACGTATCAGGTCCCTGTGCGCCTTCAGAGCCCGGCACGTCCCTGCCCTGTGCGCCTTCAGAGCCCGGCAAGGCCTGTCCCTGCTCCACGCATCAGGCCCTGTGCGCCTTCAGAGCCCGGTGAGGCCTGTCCCCGCTCCACGCATCAGGTCCCCTGTGCGCCTTCAGAGCCCGGCACGTCCTGCCCCTGCTCCACGCACCAGGTCCCCAGCGCCTTCAGAGCCCGGGCGAGGCCTGTCCCTGCTCCACGCATCAGGTCCCTGTGCGCCTTCAGAGCCCGGCACGTCCTGCCCCTGCTCCACGCACCAGGTCCCTAGCGCCTTCAGAGCCCGGCACGCCCTGTCCCTGCTCCACGCACCAGGTCCCCTGTGCGCCTTCAGAGCCCGGCACGTCCTGCCCCTGTCTTCAGAGCCCGGCAAGGCCTGTCCCTGCTCCACGCACCAGGTCCCTGTGCGCCTTCAGAGCCCGGCACGTCCTGCCCCTGCTCCACGCACCAGGTCCCCTGTGCGCTTCAGAGCCCGGCACGCGTCCTGCCCCTGTCTTCAGAGCCCGGCAGGCAAGGCCTGTCCCTGCTCCACGCATCAGGCCCCCTGTGCGCCTTCAGAGCCCGGTGAGGCCTGTCCCCGCCCACGCATCAGGTCCCTGTCTTCAGAGCCCGGCACGTCCTGCCCCTGCTCCACGCACCAGGTCCCCAGGCGCCTTTCAGAGCCCGGGCGAGGCCTGTCCCTGCTCCACGCATCAGGTCCCTGCGCCTTCAGAGCCCGGCACGTCCTGCCCCTGCTCCACGCACCAGGTCCCCAGCGCCTTCAGAAACCCGGGCGAGGCCTGTCCCTGCTCCACGCATCAGGTCCCTGTGCGCCTTCAGAGCCCGGCACATCCTGCCCTGCTCCACGCACCAGGTCCCCTGTGCGCCTTCAGAGCCCGCACGTCCTGTCCCTGCTCCACGCACCAGGTCCCTGTGCGCCTTCAGAGCCCGGCAAGGCCTGTCCCTGCTCCACGCACCAGGTCCCCTGTGCGCCTTCAGAAACCCGGCAAGGCCTGTCCCTGCTCCACGCATCAGGTCCCTGTGCCTTCAGAGCCCGGCACGTCCTGCCCTGCTCCACGCACCAGGTCCTGTGCGCCTTCAGAGCCCGGCACGCCCTGTCCCTGCTCCACGCACCAGGCCCTGTGCGCCTCCGAGTCGGCACGTCCTGCCCTGCTCCACGCACCAGGTCCTCTGTGCGCCGAGTCCGGCACGCGTCCTGCCCCTGCTCCACGCACCAGGTCCTCTGTGCGCCTTCAGAGCCCGGCACGCCCTGTTCCAGCTCCACGCACCAGGCCCCCTGTGCGCCTTCGGAGTCCGGCACGTAATGCCCCTGCTCCACGCACCAGGTCCCCTGTGCGCCTTCAGAGCCCGGCACGCCCTGTTCCAGCTCCACGCACCAGGTATCCAGTGCCTGCTCCACGGATCAGTCCGGGGCCGCAACGAGGTCCCCAGTCCGGGCCCGCGAGGGTCCCCAGTCCGGGGCCCGCAGCGAGGGTGCCCAGTCCGGGCCCGCATAGCGAGGGTGCCCAGTCCGGGGCCCGCAACGAGGGAGCCAGAGGTGGTGCGGGGTCTACGTCCCGCACCAGAGCCGCCACCGCGGATAGATGCCCACCCAGACCCTCCCCAATAGGGTCAGGTTTTGCGGCCGGAGTCCGCACCTTTGGGGGGGTACTGTCACGCCCTGACCGGTAGGAGCCTGTTTATGTCTCCTTTTGGTTTGGTCAGGGTGTGATTTGGGGTGGGCATTCTATGTTATAGTTTTTGTATTTCTTTGTTGTTGGCCGGGTAGGGCTCTCAATCAGGGACAGCTGTCCATCGTTGTCTCTGATTGGGAGCCATACTTTAGTAGCCCTTTTACCTCCTTTCCTGGTGGGAAGTTGACTCTGTTTATGTGTATGTGCCGTTGGTGCTATACTTTTGATCTTCGTTTGTTGTTTTTGTATTGAGTGAGTTAACGAATAAATATGTTTAACTCCACCCGGCACGCTGCGCCTTGGTCCGTCCTTGAAGATCGTGACATGGCGTGTTTAGTTTCGTTTTGGTGTAGTTTTTTTTTGTTCTAGGTGTTCTATTTCTATGTTGGGGTAATGGTTCCCAATTAGAGGCAGCTGTGTGTCGTTACCTCTAATTGGGAACCATATATATGTTTGTAGTTTTCAGAGGGGGTTTTGTGGGTTATTGTTTGTGCATAGCTTGTTGTGTGTTTAGTTATGTTCAGCATCACGATCTTCGTTTATATTTTGTTATTTTCCCAGTTACGTTCGTCTTAATTAAAATGTATACTGGAAGCATCGCTGCGTCTTGGTCCGTCACTTTAGAAGATCGTGACAGGTGTAGGCAGGGCCATAAGCAAATAGGTAAACTGGAATATGATTAAAGAGTTAATCAGGGTGATTTTTCCACAAATAGACAGGTCCATACAAAAATGGTTTGTCAAGATCAATGTGGAAGAACTTGACTGGCCTGCAGTCAAGCATCTAGTGGAAAGCCTTCCCAGAAGAGTGGAGGCTGTTATAGCAGCAAAGGGGGGGACCAACCCCACATTAATGCCCATGATACTTTCGGTCATGTAGTGTAGATTACATAATGCTTAAAGGGAGAATGACATGCATATCATTGTAATCATGAGTCTGATGCAGGGTACAGGTCCATCTTTTAAAATGTACTGAGATCATGTATTTATTGACCAACACTCTGTAGTCTGTGTTAGTTGTTGGGAGGGTGATGCGGAAAACATTGAGATTGGAGTAGTGATGATTCTGATGTTTTGCATTTATTCAAAGTGTGCATGCCAGCATGATGTTATGAAATCAGGCGCTCTCGTGTTCCATACTAAGCATTTGTGATGATGATGATGATGATGGAGTTCAAGAAGATGGTGACAGATGATAATGAGGATGATTATAATTAGCCGTGACTTGATTTTGAGAAGACTGTCACCATATCTGATTCATATTGAACAAAAATATAAAAGCAACATGCAGTAATTTCTAAGATTTTACTGAGTTACAGTTCAGATAAGGAAATCAGACATTGAAACAAATTCATTAGGCCCTAATCTATGGACTTCACATGACCGGGAATACAGATATGCAGCTGTTGTGGCCTGTGGAATGTTGTTCCACTCCTCTTCAATGGCTGTGTGAAGTTGCTGGATATTGGCAGGACACGCTGTCGTACAATTGAATCCAGAGCATCACAAGCATGTTCAATAGGTGACATGTCTGAGAGTATGCAGGCCATGGATGAACTGGGACATTTTCAGCTTCCAGGAATTGTGTACAGATCCTTCCGACATGGGGCCAAGCATTATCATTTGGTGATGACAGTGGATTAATGGCACGACAATGGGAGTCAGGATCTCGTCACGGTATCTTTGAACATTGAAATTGACATGTATAAAATGCAATTGTGTTCATTGTCCGTAGCTCATGCCTGCCAATACCATAACTCCACCGCCACCATGGGGCACTCTGCTCACAATGTCAACATGAGCAAACCGCTCGCCCACACAACGCCACACGCCATATGCGGTTGTGAGGCCATTGGACATACTGACAAATTCTCTAAAACAACGTTGTATGCGGATTATGTTAAAGAAATTAACATTAAATTCTCTGGCAACAGCTCTGGTGGACATTCCTGCAGTCAGCATGCCAATTGCACGCTCCCTCAAAACTTGAGACATCTGTGGCATTGTGTTGTGTGACAAAACTTCACATTTCTGTGGCCTTTTATTGTCCCCAGCACAAGGTGCACCTGTGTAATGATTATGCTGTTTAATCAGCTTCTTTATATGCCACACATGTCAGGAGGCCCGCTGTTTTAAAGGTATCTGTGACCAACAGATACACATCTGTATTCCCAGTCAAGTAAAATCCATAGATTAGGGCCTAATGAATTTATTTCAATATCCTCAGTAAAATATTTGAAATTATTGTATGTTGCATTTATATTTTTGTTCAGTATATTTTAGCTATTTACACCATTGGAATTATGCCCACAGTATCTGACAGTGGAATGAAAGGGCTGGGTTTTGATGAATAAACAATTTGTGGGTGTGTCGATGCTTGGCCCTTCACTGGCCAGTCAGTATATGCTCAATGGCTAAATATGTGGTTACTTCAAGTTGTGTATTTACGGTCTTGTATGTATTGCGTTGTCCTCAACTCCAATTAAAGTGTTAGTTTATTAAATAGCCTGCCCCATAATTGCTAAATATTTTTAACATGTTTTGCAGCCCACATTATTCTAACTACATTGCTTAAATATGGAAATACATTGTTAAACATAGGCTATAGCATTCACACTGATATAGGGGCTAGGCCTACTGAAAATTGTAGTCTGGACATGGACATGCCAAACGTAATCAATAGCCTAGTGAATAAAATCTTGCTTATTGACAAGGCCTAAAGATTATGTATAAATGAAATGAAATTCTAATACAAATGAAACAGCTTGTTTTAAATAGGCTACATCTAAATACAGTTACAGGCACCATAATTGCTTCCCGTGGGTGTATAATACCAACCTTTCGCTGGAGCTGTTATACTGCTTGCAAATGTCATGTTTTATAAACATCATGGAACCATCTTACAGGTCGTATTTGCACTTCTCCAGAAATAGTAGATGGAATTGCATTGCATTTAGCCATGCACACTGAGTGTACAAAACATTAGCAACAGCTTTCTACTATTGCATTTGTCGTGGAAATTCTAATCAAAAGGAAGATCCTTTAAAACAACAACTTTTTGTTGCAAATCTGGAGCTGGTTAATAATCCACTCAACAACAGTGCAGAGTTAAGAACCCAACAAACAAGAGTTGCGGCTCAGCATTTATAGGAAAATACAACCTCTGTCTACGTAACAGTTTAGCAGGTGTGTGAGATCATGGTGAGAACATAGTACACAAACAAGTGATGACACCAGTTGTTTCTTCTTTCTGCTGTCGCTGCTGCTCAAGCTAGCCTCTGTTCTCTTCATATCTCCACACAGCTGTGCCCTTGAAAGATACGAAAAGAACAGGATGGACCAAAAACTGTGGTCACTCTCTTTGTCTTTGGCTGAGTGTGTCACATGAGGATGATGCTGGAGAGACGAAGCAGGTGCGGGGAGTAAACATTTAATAACGGACATAGCACGAGACAGGAACAGCATCACTAAACAAAAACTAAAGACAAAAACAACCAATGCAGCAGCGGGGAACAGAGATATAGGGGAGGAAATAACAAGTGATACGTGAGTCCAGGTGAGTCCAATAACGCTGATGCGAGTGACGAGGAAGGGCAGGTGTGAGTGATGGATGGCAGGAGCGTGTGATGCAGGGTAATCTGGCGCCCTCAAGCGCCAAGGGAAGGGGAGAGCGGGAGCAGAAGTGACAGCGTGACCAAGTTGCTCAGAAACAAGAGAGGAAAAAGACTGGCTTCTTCTGACATGAAAGAAACAGACAGTGGAAGTTTACAGGTTTAAGGCTCATTCAGCGGATGTGCATAACAAAGTTAGTAATTCTGACACCATATGTTGCATCCCCTTTTGCCCTCAGACAGAACGTCCCCACTTCGTTTGGGCATGGACTCCACAAGGTGTCGAAAGTATTCCACAGGGATGCTGGCCCACGTTGACACAAATGCTTCCCACAGTTGTGTCAAGTTTGCTGGATGTCTCTTGGGTGGTGGACCATTCTTGATACACATTGGAATCTGTTGAGCGTGAAAAACACAGCAGCTTTGCTGTCTCCTCCCCTTTATCTACACTGATTAAACTGAATTAATGAACATCAAAAGGGATCATAGCTTTCACCTGGTCAGTCTGTCATGGAAAGAGCAGGTGTTCCTAATGATTTGTACACTAATGTGTACATTCTCACCATAAACACATGGACGGTGAATCTTTCTGATACATTATAAAATTAAACGAAAAACAATCCGTTTTTTAAACCAACAATACTATTTCTAAATGGGATTGGTTCAGAAGCATGATATCATGTCTCGTTTCTTGAGCATACTGTAAGGAAGTATGTGCACACATACAGTGGTTCTTCCTTTAAAAGTTACGCGACTGTTTGTGGTACTGTAGATGGTGTCATTCTGTCATTGCACCACACTATCACAAGGGGGAGTTAGAATGCTGATCTATCGGTAGTCTAAACTGAGGTGTTTTCAGTCTGAGAGTCTCTCCTCTGGTGCTAGAGTCCTGCATCAGGCAACAACAAAAACTGTTGGTGGTCCTGGAGTTAAGAGAGAACTTGGGTAAATACAATGGGGGAATTTCACTTGACATGTGGACTGATGATTTTTTGAAAAATTGGCACGGTGGGCTTTTGGTTTATCTCTAAATTTAATTATTGGTGGGGAGTCACTTCATTGGCTGAGAGTCAGGCAGCATTGGTGGAGTTGAAGAGGGCGAGGAACGAGATGGAGTCACACAATCCATGCCAGGCAAACATGCAGATGTTTATTTCAACTACATTTTAGTCACAGTTTTTTTATATACTGTAGGCCTACCGTAGGTGACATGAGTCTCACTAGTGTTGAGTAATGTACAGTTCAAAGTGTTATTTTTATTTGACCTTTATTTTACTACATTAAGGTGTTCTTACTCTGCTGGCGTCTTGACCCAGTTTATGCCCTCATTTGCAATGCAAACCATAACTAATTACTATAAGGATAAATGGAAGAGACGTGGAAGGGGGAAAAAGTAAGGAACTTCTCTGTCGGCCCTGGAGGCCTTTTGAAAACATGTTTTCACAAGGGCTATTAGCAGGACAATAGACACAATGTGGTCCCAAAAACACCTCTCTGACATTGGGTTCAGCATATCTCTTGATGATGTCATTGAATGTCTCTCCTGCTTTGATCCATGCCTGGGCCTGCAGTATACAAAGGTCTTTATTTGTCAGACAAATCATTGGGTCGAAACTACAGAACAGTACAAAACAAGAGAACACACATGGTTAATGTCCTGGAGAATAAAAAAATGTATATATATAAAATGTCTTACAGAGCGTTTCCATAAGTTCACTCAAGTTCCTTCAACTGTCTTCTGACTGTGATTAGAGCGATGTTAATTGCCTTTGCTGATCGCTCATCATCTTCAACCATCAGTGAGTCCATCTTACCAAGACCACCAAATGCATTGTTTTCTAACCACATCTGGATGGATCCATAATGAATTACTATGGGAATAAATATCACTGAATGACATAAATATTGGAATAAAGTTGGCTAATGAAGGCAACAAATTGTTGTTTACTGGAACAACCAAAGTATTCCAGTTGTTATAATATGATTTGAAGCAATAGCCTACCTGCGTGTGGTCAACTATTTCAGCACCGTTTCACACTGCTTTGAGACAAGCACTACTTAATAAACATATACATTATTTTTTATCTAATTCAATAACATATTTGTCCTATTGTAAAGTGTAGCCTAACGGCCAAAATGGGCAAACTTAAGTACTCTAAAACCACGCTTGTGAAAAACAAAATGCCTCCAGCTGTCCATCACTACTGTAAAGAAAAACACAGAATATCTAATGCGTTCATGAATTAAATCGCTTTAGCTTACATGTTGCGGTTCGTCTGATGAAGGTGCACATGGGCCTATTTATATAATGAATATGAAATCGGAGGGCAGAAATTATTAAATATTAAAGCATTAGACCTCTCACTAAAGGTGTCAGTCATACAAAAGTTATACTTAAATCCGAACTGTTTGGAGACCATAAGAGTACATGGCCATTAAGGCTAGATACTTTTTCAACATTCATAGATGACCAGCAGGGTCAAATAATATAAACTGTGGTTATAACTGTCAGGTTTTGAGTATCTGGTAAGGTGAAATCAGGCGCAGGATAGCAGTGATGCGTGGACAAGGTATTTAATCAAACAAAGCACCAGTATACAACAGCATACTAAAGGTGCATAAAAATACCGGTCGCACAAAAAATACACGAGCGTACAAAATCAAACATCCGGAAACCACTATCAGCCTCTAACAAACAAACCTGAACTGAATTACAAACACGCACACAAACATGGGGGAAACAGAGGGTTAAATACATGCACATGTAATTGTGGAATTGAAACCAGGTGTGAAGAAAACAAAGACAAAACAAATGGAAATTGAAAAGTGGATCGGCGATGGCTAGAAGACCGTTGATGTCGACCGCCAAACGCCGCCCGAACAAGGAGAGGGACCGACTTCGGCGGAAGTCGTGACAATAACAGGTGCAACCGGTCAGCACCATAGGAGTAAATGTCAGTTGGCTTTTCATAGCCGAGCAATCAGAGGTCAAGACAGCAAGTGTGTGCGTGAGGATCAAACACACACACACACACACACACACACACACACACACACACACACACACACACAGTAACACGTGTTAATGAGTTCCGAGAGCCGATCTGCTATCCACCGATTAGTTTAATAGCCCGGCTACTGTAGGTGTGAAAATCCCCTCTACGAATACAATGTATTCGACACTTAAGTTTTACAGAGTATCTGTTCACCAACATCTTTCTGCTTTCGTTAATAAAATAACAATAAAAAATACTTTCATAATGCAGATGTTTATTTAAACTAGTGTACAGTACATCTCAACTACATTTTAGTTGCACTTCCCCCCAGCTCCACGACCACAGGTAAAACCTTCCTCAGATGATCAATGTATTTGTTGCATTGTTGTATTGTCAGTTTCTTGCTTGTAGGCTTGGCAGAGTTACCGATGAATTTTTCACAATAAAGTAGGCTAATGAAGGCAAGTAATTGTTGCTTACTGGAACACCCCAAGTCATCCAATTGTTATTATAGGATTTGAAGCAATAGCAATAGTGGTCAACTATTTCAGCACCATTTCATGCTGCTCTGAGACAAGCATGGGGACGTCTTGATAAATCCACTGAATCTCCGTTTGGGTATTGGTTAGCCTACAATTAGGGTGTGGAAATGTTAGGATTATTTTGCTCTTAGTAGCCTACTCCCGACCGTTCACATTGTACAGCGCCATATTTTCCTAATGGAAACCCAGAGGGTTTTGTTTTTCTTGGAATAAAATCTGGGTGGGTGTGCAGTGATGTAGGCTGATTGGCGGTGCTTGTGCTTCCCATAACTCAGAAGTTACTGTGTGTAGCAAGCTAAGGTGACAACAACCCCTGCCATGGATGTTTCCCAGTTGCTTTGAATGTTCAAAATAATAGTGTAAGTACGCTTTTAAATCATCAAGGGGAAGAAGATCCAACTTTCAAAACGAGTCCTAGCTAGGAAGCTTTCTAATTTGTTTGTAAACAATTAACAAGCTAGTTAGCTACCACCTGTTCTTGTCAAACTGTCAACAGTCTAAAAACCACTTGAGGTCAAATAAATCAGATTTGACCGTTCAGACACAAGTCACATGGCCAGAAATCAGATTTGTATCTGACTACAAACCTATAAAGGTGGTTTGAAATTAGGCTTAAAATATCAAATTCCATGTTCTTTTTGGCTGTTCAAACTGCAGGAAAAATAACAGATTTGAAATGGATATGCAAATAAATAGGATTCGATTTTTGTATTGTTTGTATAATCATTTTTTGTATATCATTGCATTTTGTGACTGTCCTGTCTATCAGTGTAGCAATGCTTTGTTCCTGTATAAATAATCATGGAAATCAAATAAGAATCTTGAATGGAAGAAGATTATTTGTACAAAAATATAGTAAGTATCTGGTAAGATTTCGTATGTTTTCCCTTATGTCAGTGGTGTATTTGTATATGTGTTAATCAGCTTCTTGATATGCCACACCTGTCAGGTGGATGGATTATCTTGGCAAAGGTGAATTGCTCACTAACAGTGATGTAAACAAATTTGTGCACAATATTTGAGAGATGGAACATTTCTTAATAAAAATAAATAGATACAAATATTAATAATCATGTGATTATCTAAAAATAATTTTGCTTTAATAAGTACATAAAAATAAGCTCTATATTGGTTAAATGAGATCATGCTCTCTCTCTCTCTCTCTCGCGTCCTCTCCTTCTATGTGAAGGTTTAGCTGGGAGCACTCTCTCTTGCTCAGTGGGGGTTTAGTAATTAATTCTTCCCTCTCTCCACATCCCTTTCTCTCTGTGTGGACTTGGCTGGAACGTCTATCCCTGTCCACCCACATTTCCTCTGCACTGTGTGGTTCTGTCTCTTCCGCCTCCTCTTTCCCCTCTCCTCATCTCTCCCATCCTCTGTGGAAGTCTGTGATCCCCTCCCCTCTCTCTGAGGGTTTAGCTCCCTCTTGCCTCCTCACTCTTTGTTGTCTCCCTCTTTCTCTCTTTCTCTTACTCAATCCCTATTTCTATCCCTCTCTGTGGGTTTGGCTGGATAGATGCAGTCTATGCCTCTTGGTCACAGTGGTCCTGACAGCTCTGATTTCTGTCATAGTGCATTAGGTTTGCTTCTCAGCAGCCACTTCCACACTATACCCCATCGCCAGTGGGCCCATACTGACTCCTACTCACTCACACATTGACAGAGTGCCAAACCCAAAACCTAACCTGAGCCAGCTACGGGTGTAATGATGCATTTGGACGAGGCTTACTCACAAAAGGTGAGCAGAAGGGTGCAGGTGATGGGTAGGATCAGGGTGGAGGTAGGATACGGATGGGGATTGGCTCCATACCAGAATGACATCAGGAAACATGCACATGCATTGATTTGGAGGGAGATGTTTGGTATATGTTTATATAGAGTGAATTTCATGTTTGATCTTTGGGTTGCCCTAGGAAAATGGTTTGTGTAGGTGTTTTGATTTCAACAATAGTGATTTTTTGTTGTTGTTGAGAATTACACACAATCTTGTCCCAAGGCTGTCGTTGTCAGTGAGCTTAGCAGAGACCAATGAGAGACACACCCACATCACACATACATGCATAGGGGAGAGTGGGTTATGTTGAGACATTATTACATTCAGCATTCCTATGTCAAGGGAAATATAGTATTCTTTCTAACAAATATATCTACATATATTTCAGGATGTTGTATCACTGGAAACAATCAGAATTCATGTAAACCTATGTTTTTAAAAGCTAGCTTGTCCAAAAAAAGTGTCAATTGAGCATAGGGACAGGGTAAGTTGAGCAAGGTTCAATGTGGCAATTCGTAGGCAAGTTCTCTGCATTTTAAGCCCATGAAACTGGTCCATAAGATTCTTAATATGTTTAGCAAGCGCAGAATCCATGTCATCAGACAAGACTTTGTGTGTCTCTGCTACATTATCATAGCCTCGCTTTTGCACACGTGCGTTCGTTTTGTTTTTGTTAATGGTACAGTAACTCCAGTGTAATTTGGTACATTTTTTCCATCCCCTCCTGGCGCTCGAAAGGACTTCTTCCCTTCTCTCACTTCCTTGGCTGCTCTTTCAAGAACCTCAAGGGGGGATAGACCCCAGCTTGTTTTACGTGTGTATACACGGGCATGATGATGTCTGCTTTGTAACACAAAAAAATGCAATATCTTGATTTCATATGCATGACTAGGTTTGGGACACAAACATTGTGAGTCTGTGTATTGGTTGGACTGAGATGTTCATCGTTCTGGGCCCGGTTTCCTGATAGCGATGGAACTAATGCAAGTTTCAAAAATGCACAACCAAGTTTCAAAAGTTCCAAAAAACTCTCATCAGTAAATTGAGACCCCCCCCAAAAAAGAAAAATGGTTAAGAAAATTATAATAATAAAATAAATTCCCGGGGTCTGGTAATTAATATGGAGTTGGTCCCCCCTTTGCTGCTCAGGTTCTGCTTAGTGCTAGAGCTTCCAGACTCTGTATAAAGACTGTTGACATCTAGTGGAAGCCATAGGTACTGCAGTCTCAGTCCTAGTTAAAATAGAAATGAATAGGCAGCTTGGAGAAGGTCATGTACAAAGAAAACTGCAAATCTGGATGGATTTTCCTCGGGTTTTCGCCTGCTATATCAGTTCTGTTATACTCACATACATTATTTTCGAAGCTTCAGAGTGTTTCCTATCCAACAGTACTAATTATGTGCATATCCTATTTTCTGGGCCTGAGTGGCAGGCATTTTACTTTGGGCACGCCAGACTCTCCAAAACCGTCACCTATGTAAACATTTTGTCTCTAACACAGGCCTCATACAGTATGTACCTCGCCTCCTGCTACAAATACATTTCCACATAAATCATTCCATCTAACACATTAGTCACTACTATAGTTATAACTATACTAAAACATTATCAAATTAATTAGTCATTATAACCATACTAAAACATACTCAAATCAATTAGTCAATATACACCAATCACTCCTCTGGAACAATGATCACTCTTATGTTACACGACACCTAACACATATTGACTTGAACAGGGAAGAGAGAAAATACATGTTTAATATTTTCACACCACCCTTGATGCGACTAAGACTGGTGAAAGAACCGTCCATCCTTTCCGTTCCATGCCCATGGGATGCTAGTCTCCATGCCGGTCTCCTTCATTCTCATCCTTGGGTGTTAACGCAAGACACAAATGTCGTGTCTCTGACTGATTATACGACATGCTATTTGATCGATTACCTAACGTTTGTTTGACTACGTGATTTAATTAAACCATGCAACAATTAACTCATTAATAACATGGGGCACCACGGAAGCATTAGTTTACATAGAGCGGCTATCTCCCGAATCCACTCTTGAAGATATTTTATATCAATAGCAGTCAATTACTAATCATCACCTTATTCAGTCTGATCTGAACGTCGTCAAATTATTATCAAATTATTATCTTCACGAACACTGGCTAACAAGTTGAATCAGCAATACAAAAATTGGCTTAATTATTTATTTACTAAATGCCTAAATAATCACACAGAATTACATATACAGTGGGGCAAAAAACTATTTAGTCAGCCACCAATTGTGCAGATTCTCTCACTTAAAAAGATGAGAGAGGCCTGTAATTTTCATCATAGGTACACTTCAACTATGACAGACAAAATGAGGAAAAGAAATCCAGAAAATCACATTGTAGGATTTTTTATGAATTTATTTGCAAATTATGGTGGAAAATAAGTATTTGGTCACATACAAACAAGCAAGATTTCTGGCTCTCACAGACCTATAACTTCTTCTTTAAGAGGCTCTTCTGTCCTCCACTCGTTACCTGTATTAATGGAACCTGTTTGAACTTGTTATCAGTATAAAAGACACCTGTCCACAACCTCAAACAGTCACACTCCAAACTCCACTATGGCCAAGACCAAAGAGCTGTCACAGGACACCAGAAACAAAATTGTAGACTTGCACCAGGTTGGGAAGATTGAATCTGCAATAGGTAAGCAGCTTGGTTTGAAGAAATCAACTGTGGGAACAATTATTAGGAAATGGAAGACATACAAGACCACTGATAATCTTCCTCGATCTGGGGCTCCACGCAAGATCTCACCCCGTGGGGTCAAAATGATCACATGAACGGTGAGCAAAAATCCCAGAACCACACGGGGGGACCTAGTGAATGACCTGCAGAGAGCTGGGACCAAAGTAACAAAGCCTACCATCAGTAACACACTACGCCGCCAGGGACTCAAATCCTGCAGTGCCAGACGTGTCCCCCTGCTTAAGCCAGTACATGTTCAGGCCCGTCTGAAGTTTGCTAGAGAGCATTTGGATGATCCAGATGAGGATTGGGAGAATGTCATATGGTCAGATGAAACCAAAATATAACTTTTTGGTAAAAACTCAACTCGTCGTGTTTGGAGGACAAAGAATGCTGAGTTGCATCCAAAGAACACCATACCTACTGTGAAGCATGGAGGTGGAAACATCATGCTTTGGGGCTGTTTTTTCTGCAAAGGGACCAGGACGACTGATCCGTGTAAAGGAAAGAATGAATGGGGCCATGTATCGTGAGATTTTGAGTGAAAACCTCCTTCCATCAGCAAGGGCATTGAAGATGAAACGTGGCTGGGTCTTTCAGCATGACAATGATCCCAAACACACCGCCCGGGCAACGAAGGAGTGGCTTCAGAAGAAGCATTTCAAGGTCCTGGAGTGGCCTAGCCAGTCTCCAGATCTCAACCCCATAGAAAATCTTTGGAGGGAGTTGAAAGTCCGTGTTGCCCAGCGACAGCCCCAAAACATCACTGCTCTAGAGGAGATCTGCATGGAGGAATGGGCCAAAATACCAGCAACAGTGTGTGAAAACCTTGTGAAGACTTACAGAAAACGTTTGACCTCTGTCATTGCCAACAAAGGGTATATAACAAAGTATTGAGATAAACTTTTGTTATTGACCAAATACTTATTTTCCACCATAATTTGCAAATAAATAAATAAAAAATCCTTCAATGTGATTTTCTGGATTTCTTTTTCTCATTTCGTCTGTCATAGTTGAAGTGTACCTATGATGAAAATTACAGGCCTCTCTCATCTTTTTAAGTTGGAGAACTTGCACAATTGGTGGCTGACTAAATAGTTTTTTGCCCCACTGTATGTGGTAGGGTCTACAGACAATCACGGACTACAAAATAAAAACCAGCCACGTCACGGACACTGACGTCTTGCTATAAGGATAATATGGTGCCACTGACGTGGCCCGCTACCAAGGACTGTGGTCTCTCCTTCTCCGTGGCCGACGTGAGTAAGACATTTCAACGTGTTAACCCTCACAAGGCTGCTGGCCCAGATGGCATCCCTAGCCATGTCCTCAGAGCATGCGCAGACCAGCTGGCTGTTGTGTTTATGGACATATTCAATCTCTCCCAATCCCAGACTGCTGTCCACACATGCTTCAAGATGGCCACCATTGTTCCTGTACCCAAGAAGGCGAAGGTAACTGAACTAAATGACTATCGCTCCGTAGCACTCACTTCTGTCATTATGCTTTGAGAGGCTAGTCAAGGATCATATCACCTCCACCTTACCCTCCACCTTACCTGTCACCCTAGATCCACTTCAATTTGCTTACCCTCCCAATAGGTCCACAGACAATGCAATCGCCATAACACTGCACACTGTCCTATCCCATCTGGACAAGAGGAATACCTATGTAAGAATACTGTTCATTGACTATAGCTCAGCATTCAACACCATAGTACCCTCCAAGCTCATCATTAAGCAAAACACCAGTCTCAACGTCAACAGTGAAGAGGCGACTCCGGGATGCTGGCCTTCTGGGCAGAGTTGCAAAGAAAAGCCATCTTTAGTTTCTTGGCAATTTAGACTGACGAGTTTCAGAAAAAAGTTATTTGTTTCTGGCCATTTTGAGCCTGTAATCGAACCCACAATTGCTGATGCTCCAGATACTCAACTAATCTAAAGAAGGCCAGTTTTATTGCTTCTTTAATCAACACAACAGTTTTCAGCTGTGCTAACATAATTGCAAAAGTGTTTTCTAATGATCAACTAGCCTTTTAAAATTATAAACTTGGATTAGCTAACACAACGTGCCATTGGAACACAGGAGTGAGGGTTGCTGATAATGGGCCACTGTACCCCTATGTAGATATTCCATAAAAAAGTATCTGTTTCCAGCTACAATAGTCATTTACAACATTAACAATGTCTACACTGTAGTTCTGATAAATGTTATGTTATTTTAATGGACAAAAAATGTGCTTTTCTTTCAAAAACAAGGACATTTCTAAGTGACCCCAAACTTTTGAACGATAGTGTATATATTGTATTTTATACCATCTATTGCATTTTCCTATGCCACTTTGCCATTGCTCATCCATATATTTATATGTATATAAATATATATCTTATATTCCTTACTCAGATTTGTGTGTAGGTAGTTGTGGAATTGTTAGATTACATGTTAGATATTGCTGCACTGTCGGAACTAGCACAAGCATTTTGCCACACTCGCAATAACATCTGCTAAGCTTGTAGCATCATACCCAACAAGACTCAAGGCTGTAATCGCTGCCAAAGATTCTTCAACAAAGTACTGAGTAAAGGTTATGAAAACTTATGTAAATGTAATTTTCAGTTGTATATTTTAAATAAATTCGCTATAATTTCTGAAAACCTTTTTGTGCATTGTCATTATGGGATATTGTGTGTAGATTGATGAGAAACCAAAAACAATTGAATACATTTTAGAATAAGGTTGTAACATAACAAAATGGGGAAAAAGTCAAGGGGTCTAAATACTTTCTGAATCCCATGTATATATATTCTTTTACAAATACAGTAGCAGTCAAAAATGTTGACACACCTCATTCAAGTTTTTTTTTTTATTGCTACTATTTTCTACATTGTAGGATAATAGTGAAGACATCAAAACTATGAAATAACACATATGGAATCATGTAGTAACCAAAAAAGTGTTAAACAAATCAAAATATATTTTTGATTCTTTAATGTAGCCACCCTTTGCCTTGATGACAGATTTGGACACGCTTGGAATTCTCTCAACCACCTGGAATGCTTTTCCAACAGTCTTGAAGGAGTTCCCACATATGCTTATTGGCTGATTTTCCTTCACTCTGTGGTCCAACACATGATGGAGTGCTACATCAAACCATCTCAATTGGGTTTAGGTTTCAATTGGTTTTAGGTCTTGTGGAGACCAGGTCATCTGATGCAGCACTTCATCACTCTCCTTCTTGGTCAAATAGCCCTTACACAGCCTGGAGGTGTGTTTTGGGTCATTGTCCTGTTGAAAAACAAATGATAGTCCAACTAAGCGCAAACCAGATGGGATGCGTATCACTGTGGAATGCTATGGTAGCCATGCTGGTTAAGTGTGCCTTGAATTCTAAATAAATCACAGAGAGTGTTACCAGCAAAGCACCCCCACACCATCACACCTCCTCCTCCATGCTTCACGGTTGGAACCACACATGCGGAGATGATCAGTTCATCTACTCTGCGTCTCACAAAGACATGGCGGTTGGAACCCAAAATCTCACATTTTGACTCATCAGACCAAAGGGCGGATTTCCACCAGTCTAATGTCCATTGCTCATGTTTATTGGCCCAAGCAAGTCACTTATTGGTCACCTTTAGTAGTGGTTTCTTTGCAGCAATTCAACCATGAAGGCCTGATTCACTCAGTCTCCTCTGAACAGTTGAAGTTGAGATGTGTCTGAAGTAACTGGGTCTTCCTTTCCTGTGGCGGTACTCATGAGAGCCAGTTTCATCGTAGCGCTTGATGGTTTTGTGACTGCACTTGAAGAAACTTTCAAAGTTCTTCATGCAAATGGCGATTTAAGCATGTAAATCTTGTTGAGGCAAAAAAAAAAGAAAAATGTGGGATGCATGCCCGCAAAGGCTCTACACAACACAACACTCAACAATACTCTAACGGTGCCCACAAACTTACAATCAGTGCCCACAAACTGTCCCAACAGCAGAGTCCCAACAGCAGTCCCAACACCTTACCACTGCTACACCTGGTTATCAGCAAAGCCTTGTCTGACAGTTCATTCACCCTCATTTACTGACTTTTAAAAACAAATGAGGTTTCTGCTGACAAATGAGATGTACAAACTATGGCATAAGGGGACAACAAGCGGATAAGAGGCAATCCGTAATTTCGATTAAGACATTAATGAGCGAGCTAGGACGAACGTAGTCAACATAACTATTTGTTCAGCACTTTTGAAATGTACAACAACAGAATTCAGAACATGGGCCTTTCTTACAGTATTCTCCCTGTTCACCAAGTCCGAACCGTAGGATAAATAAAGGGGGCATATGAGCAGACAATGAATGCTCTTACAATATTCAATGATTACATTTCTCAAAAACAGGTTATAGGCTACATGTGAACCACCAAGTCAGAACAGTAGGGGAAATGAAGAGGTGAAAATAGACCAAATTATTAGGGTGAGGCACATGGGCTACTAACAGCTTACTACACAACATCCACTTAGTATTCCTTTCTTAGCTACAGTATACAAATCTCCCTGGCATATTAAATAATTTATGCAGTAGCATACAAGACATTTTTTGGACTCACCTTGTTGTGCTGTACTTACTTGAACAGGAAGGTGGCGCGACAGTTCATCGTGGGCATCAAAGTCTTGCATTCTCTGGATTTATAGTGCTTTCAACTGGGAATTTAACAACAAAAAAGTTGAATCATGATGACGTCAGTGATCTTCAGGTCATAGCTCTAGAAAGAGGCCCGAGTTCCGAAGTTGAATGAAAGTGCAAAACGTATTTTCCCAGTCGTAGCACGTTTTTCCCAAGTTCCCAGTTGTCTTGAACTCACTAAAGTCAGATTTTGCAGTTCCGAGTTAACAGTTGCTTTGGGCGCGGCACAAATCATGCTTCATTGACAGAATGGTCAATGTTGAATGTTTATCATTTTAAACTAGGAAAAGAGAACCTTAATCTTAGACTTGGGACCACACAGCCACTCTCCTGAATAGCAGGCTAATGATTGCTTTGCAATGCTTGCAGTTAGCCACTGATTCCTTCCAAACCATTCATTGTTGAATTTGTGATTTACAACTTGTTGTGTAATGTTTATGTCCATTGGCTGATGAGCATCGATACGTTTTCTCTATAATTTCTCTTCATATGACAGGGATTAAAAAGGATTTGCCAGTAGATTGTTGACTTGATTCATGATGATGATTGCTAGCTAAGATTTTGAAAGTATGATGTTGACAATCCAATCAAAGCTACTGTAGATATAATGTGATTTGACATCATTTTATCTATGGCCAATGACCTTGAGCCTTGGATGGGCACTTCTAATGTAACTCTATGGCAGCACCCAAGGGGCTTGAATTTTCTAGATCTACCCTTAGACTTGGCGGTGACGTAGTGTACCCATAAGTGACAGAACACTGAGCCAATCATGGCCCCACCACCACAGAAAGCACTGAGCTAGGCTGAAACACCTGCATTTTGGAGCTGCCTTACTCAAGAAAACAAAAAGAGACTATGTTTGTATGCGGCTTTATTAGCTCAGGGATATTTATATTTTTTACATTGTTTGCAAACTGACATGTGACACATATTAATTCCCAAATAACATGCAAAACATGTTTTTGCTAAAAATGTGGGGCTCAGCCTTGTTTCTCTTTGCTTATTTGAGCTGTGTTAAACAAATCGAAATATATTTTATATTTGAGATTATTCAAATAGCCACCCTTTGCCTTGATGACAGCTTTGAACACATATCACTGAAAATGTCAGTGATATGAGACTTTTACCTCAAGTTACCCCACCTGACGGTCAGAGTAAAGTGAAATGCTTGGATGAAAAGGTTCAAGCCTGCCATCTTGTGGATAGTAAATAAATGAAGACCAAAACTTCTAGTCGAATAAATGTAATTTTCTCTCAAAAAAATGTAGTAGATATATTGCTGTAGTAAGTGGAGGAAATGTTTGAGAATCTAGAGTACAATCTTACACAAAATAATGCATATCTATTTCCTTTTTGAAATGTCTCTTTGGGATCAGATACCAGCCAGCACATATTCCCTGTCCTACATGTACATGTTCTCTGTTCTATATGTCTTATTTAATATAGGTCTGGGTCTGTGATTGCATGTCAGTAAACAACTATTTGTGTGCAGAACAAAAGGCTACAGGGGCATTTCCATATAAAAGGACCCATGAACACCAACATGTGAAGTTCATAGGAGCATGTCAAATTGGGTGTCAAATGAAAGCCAAAAGTTATTTTTTTATTTTTATTAAGGCATATATAATTTTTTCAACCATTTTACATCCCAACTATTTAGAATAAGCAAAGGCTTTGATTTCTGATCTAACAGATGGAAAAGAGGTCTTAGACAACATCGACCAGAAAAAGGTATTAGAAATACATTAAAACACAATAATGTTGAAGTAAAGCCCCCTGCCAACTAATATCAACGCTTAGTTTTGGATAAATTATATACATTCTGTAAGTTTAAAAAACATTGCCTTATGCCTTGTAATTACAGTACAATACCAAAAATCTATATATCTTTCAGAAATCTTCTAATTTCTCTCCTTCATGAGGTTGGAGGACAATGAAAGTTCACAGAAGTATTTGTATTTGTATTTATTATGGATGAAAGTTCACAGAAGTATTTGTATTTATTCCTGGCGTCCTGCAAAATGAAGGCAGTTATACAAATTTAAAAACATTACAATACATTCATTACACAATTCACAACACACTAAGTGTGTGCCCTCAGGCCCATACTCCACTACCACATATCTACAAAGCAAAATCCATGTGTACATGTGTGTATAGTGCGTACAATAAGGTGTATTTTTACATGCTTTATAAATCTGATTCTACTGCTTGCATCAGTTACCTGATGTGGACTAGAGTTCCATGTAGTCATGGCTCTGTGTAGTACTGTATTTTTAACAGACAGCTCGGTACCTTCAGCTTGGAAACTAGTAGTAGTCATATACCACAGTTGGGTGACCTGCTACTGTCGTCCCTTCCACTGTCATACTGTTATGTTCAGCTCATAACAGTTTTTTTTCTCCTTCTGTCATCTAGTGGTCAAAGCAAGACTGCGAAAACAGTCTGCACAACCCCTCTCTCCCTTTCTCTCTCTCTCTCGCTCTCTCTCTTTGTCTCTCTCTGTCTTTGTCCGTCTTCTCTCTCTCAATTAATTTCACCTCTCCCGGCTCTTACTGACACCTATCAACTACCCTCTTTCCATTTACTGTAACAAGCATCCTCACCCACTGAGCACCGACTGACACCGGGTGTCCATGAACGTTGAAAAGTAGTTGAAATTTGGCCAGTCTGCCCTGGCCAGACCAAATCTGAAACAATCATTGACGTCTGTTTCATTAGTTTAGACAGCACAGTGCAGTACAGAAAAGCACATTAGAGAACAGAACAGTACAGTAAAGAAAAGTACAGGACTGTACAGTAGCTTAGAGTTCAGTATACTCTGCTGTGCTGTGCTGTACTGTGATGTCCAAACTAAAACATAGATGTGGTCTGGTCCGGACCAACCTAATGTTGTCTTGTTTGGGGGAGGAGCTGATTACAATAATAGCCAGTGTTTACAATAATACCCAAATATGCAAAAGGAGTATATTGCATATTTCTACCTTTGTGTACCTATTCAAGAGAATGATATTCACGTATAATGATCTGAATTATCATGTATAATTCAGATCAGGGACCCATGATGTAATTCTGTTACCGGATGTAAATCTACTTCACCTATTGTAGTTCAATAACCAAAATACCTGTTTTCAAACTCAAGGTGTCATTGTCATAGCTGACACCCCGTTCTTTCTACAGACATCTTTAAATGTTAAGATATTTAACCATTTTTGGAAAACTGAGGGATATTTTAATGTAATTCTGTTACCAAACTTTGCATCTGCACAGTTCTTCCAGTAAATGTGTTTTTTTGTGCAATTGTCAGTGTTAATTGTTCAAAGTAGTCCTTATGCATAGAGTTGTATGGTTTACAAAACTTTGAAATCAAAGGTTTTTGTTTGTCATACATTTTAAAGTAAACAATATGAGTCAACGCATAATTCTGTTACAGCGTGGAATTACCCATAGGCTACCTGTTGTTTTTAATGATCCCATGTAACATAGACCCTCGCTGTCCATAATTGATTTGTAGCCAGATTTTGATTAGAACTCTCAGGGGTTAATACAACAGCTTTCTGCTTCCACTTCTTATCAGGGTAAGTCATTATACACCATGGCTGTTGGGGCTGGACTTTGGTAATGGCTGCCCTCGTCTCTGTGTTCACATTACTGAGGGATATGAGTTGTGAAATGAGATCACTGACTACTCTGCTATCAGTGATTGTGCTATAAAACATTATGGGCCAGAACAGAGTAAATTACATGATGTGACAGTGGGGTGCTGGTCACTCATCTCCTACTGCCCTTCTATCTCCTCTCCTTTCCCTTTCTCACATTCCATCCTCTCCTCTCTTCCATCTCATCCTCTTCTCTCCCTTATTTTCCCCTCCCATCCTCGCATCCTCCTCTACTATCTCTCATCCTCCTCTTCTAACTCCCATCCTCTCCTATCAAATCATCTCATCACGTCTTCTCTCCTTTTCTCTCTCTCTTTTCTTCCTTCTCATCCTCCTCTTTCATCTCCTGTCCAGTAGTAATCAAGAAAGACATGCAGGGCATGAGCTGACTATATACTGTACTTCATCTTTATCATTATGCGAGATTGATGTATCAGAGAAAAGGCATAACATCTTGATCGATTGGGGGCAACAGTGATATATAATCGAGGTCATAAAATGAATAATTATTGTCATCTATATGCTGTGCAGGAATATATATAGTGATTGGGAGGGAGAGAGAGGATGACAGGGTGTGTGTTTATACCAAAGTATAACAGAGAATGAGAGTTAGAGGAACTGTTTACACAACTGTGTGGGTTTGCGGCAGAGTATTAGAGAGACAGAGAAAGAGTTTATGTTGCGTAGTTCCATTAAAGCAGTCTGCCACAGAACTGGGCCGGCAGACCCCCCCTAAGCCAGCTCTGCCGCCTATGCTGTGTTGTGCTGTGCAGTGAGCCTCTCTGTCTCTGTGCAGAGACAGACACTGGGGGATATCAGTGGTGATGAATGGTTAGCAGTTCCATCAAGGATCTCCGGGGCCATCCTCAGAAAATGAAACCTTCGCTGAACAGGTAACTCAATTTAACTCCTGGCCACCTCTGCTGAGCTACAAGTACAAATAATTTCCCAGCTGATTGGAAGGGTGGGACAGAGCATAGCCAGAGCAGCCGGAGCTAGAGAGGGCAACAGGAGAAGCCCATGGCATCTAATTTGCCTGGACATTGTCAGGGGAGGCTTTTCTCCACTATAGATGGAGGAGTGGAAACTGAGGTGCAGAAAGGTTTTTTCTTTCCTTTTCAATCAATGAAATGGACTGGCTTTAATCAGGGCAGTATCGAGTGCTGAAGATAGCAGAATGGAGAGTTGTTCGCCTGGAACCGTTCCCAACTTTTCCCACTGTTTCAAAGGAAACTTACTATAACTGTACTGGAGAGGATTGTGACGATTTGCGCTGAGAGTCGGGAAGCAAGTTCAGGGAGTGAATACATTTAATAAGTAAATGAACAAAACAAGAAACACAAACCGCGCACCTACATTAAACAAAGTCAGAAACAGAAACAATAACGCCTGGGGAAGGAACCAAAGGGAGTGACATATATAGGGAAGGTAATCAGGGAAGTGATAGAGTCCAGGTGAGCGTAACGATACTGACAGGTGTGCGACAAAACGAGCAGCCTGGTAACCTAGAGGCCGGAGAGGGAGCACACGTGACAAGGATACACTGCGCCCTTGTTATCGCTGAAGGTTTCTGAATGAAAGAACAGGAAAGTGAAAAGTAAAATACTAGCCTACACTGCAGAAATTCCACTTTGAATTGAAGACAACTTATAAAAAAACTTTACCGTTATACTAGCCTACATGATAACTACTCGGTTTTGACGAAACTGAAAATGAGTCAGTTCCCTTGCATGAGAGCCCTTATATCACGAAGGGTTATGAAACGGATTTCAGGATAGTGACAATTAGATTAGCTTCAATGAGAAGAGAGGCATCATTAACAGTCACTCAGTCCCTGGCTCCTAGGTCTATTCCATAATTGTTCTCAGGCTAAATTATATAACGATAACGTTGACCTTTCCACAGTCCTGCTTAGTAGTCCACATTGGTGCATCTGTGGAGCTCAATAATGCAATCTCCTATCCATTATTAATTACAATACGACTGAGCTCAGATAATTATTGCAAATGAGTTAGTGTAAAGGACATGGGGATGTTTGCTTAGCGAGTACCACTTCTTTGCGATTCGGCCCAACTCAGGACCTCTGCCTTGGTAGCATACATAACCGCTTTCCTGAAGTGTCTAACCAGTCTGCGCCACGCGAAAAAACAAGCTATTCACTGGTGCAAGTGGTGACACTTCAGGCTGAGGAGTAAGTTTCACACATCCCCATGTGCTACATTAGCTACAATGAAAATGACAATGCGGTTAGAGACTCATGGAGATTCCTATACTGTAGTGTTGACACAGTGTCTCTCTATGTCCTTTATCTGAGAGGACTCTGCTAATTTCCACTGAACAAAAATATAAATGCAAAATGCAACAATTTCAAAGATTTTACTGAGTTACAGTTCAAATAAGGAAATCAGTCAATTTAAACTTGAGACATCTATAGAATTGTGTTGTGTGACAAAACGGAACATTTTAGAGTGGCCTTTTATTGTCCCCAGCACAATTGGCACCTGTTTGGCACCAGCACAAATGATCATGCTGTTTAATCAGCTTCTTGATATGCCACACCTGGCAGGTGGATGGATTATCTTGGCAAAGGAGAAATGCTCACTAACAGGGATGTATATACAAATTTGTGTACAACAATTGAGAGAAATAAGCTTTTTGTGCATATGGAAAGTTTTATTTCAGCTCATGAAACATGGGACCAACACTTTACAAAAGTTTTTATTTTTGTTCAGCATACACTGACAAAGAAACAGGTATCCAAAAAGTAAACGACAAATTATGTGACATTGCATGTATGAAGAACCCGCCCGGCTCTTTCAGTAAAGGGCAATCAATTCTAACTCCCTTCCTGTTGCCTAAGTGCATCTTCCAAGATGTGCAACTTACTCTGAATAGAATAATAAACCTCCCCGTTTAAAAAGCTTTGAAAGGGCTATGCCTATACATTTCTTCTTCCAAGTTTAGAGGGCATATTTGCGTCCCAAATCTAAACATTTTTAATAAAGAGGCAGAGAGAATGACCGATCTAGCAAAATAAAGCAGTGAGTGAGACTGATTGTAGCCTGCAGAGGACTGCTATTACGCTCACCAAATTGCATTATCAGATTTTCAATAAGATTGCAGCCATCAATTTATAAATACGGACAAAGCCCTCCCTCCTATCCTTGTACCAGGTGTAACATGTTTCTGCAATCCAATCTGACTACAAGGCCACGAACAGTTTCTCCTTATTGCTCAGATCCCAGAACAAATCATAAAGCCCAGCAAATTTCAGGGGCCGGTCGGCCCGGGGAGTGGCCTCCGGCTTCCAGGCTTAGATTTGCTTAGTGATTACACATTGATTACCAGCCACCATGCCACACAATGTTGTAAGTGTGTTTGTGTGTGTGTGTTGCCGCAGATCAAGTGCACTCGGGGGATTTACGCTGTACTTCATTATCAATTATTATCATTATCACGTTATTATTGAAATGGGCGTGCTGATAAAGTCTAACCAAAATGAAACCCCCCTTTTAAATAGATTAGTTTCCCCTTGCAAGGCCTAACCCTAGTCACAGGACCAGGCTAATGAGAGACAAGAAAATGGAGATAAGAAATAGGGGATGAAGGGAAGATGGAAGTAGTAAAAGAGGGAAGTGGGAAGTGTCTTCTTCTTCACTGTACATTAAGGCGGAAATAACAAATACTACCATGCTAGAACTTGCCCAAATCATTTATTACTAAACACTTTTTTAAGAAAGCAAATGATCAACAGTGAGAGGTGTGGGAGTATGGAGTGAAATAAGAGAGAAGTGGAGGAGGGCTGCAGAAAAGGAGTGGGAGCTCATCTGTCAGTGTTAGCCCTCACCCCTCTGTTTTGATTATTTCCTTATCTCTCTCCGGCTGACTGGCAGTTAGTAACAGAGACTTGCCGAATTGGTTCCTGGACCATATTTTTGGGGATGACTCCTGTGTTACCGTTCGCTCCTGAGGTCGCTGGATATGCTGGGGCTTTACAAATCACTGAAACACACAGAGAGCCACTATTTGATGAAATAAAGTGTGAAATAAACACAGCTAAAAAATCCTATACTGTGATATGGACAGGCTGCAGAATAGTGAGCAAGTGAGAGTCAGGTACAATCTTGGTGCAGACATTAACATGTGTGACAATCTCTGTGAAGTCAGGGAAAGGCGAGGACATTTGACTGTGGAATTAAACCGCTGTGTGTGTGTCTGTGTGTCCACATTGAAAAATACTATATTATTAACTGGGTGGGTCAAGCCCTGAATGCTGATTGGCTGACAGCTGTGGTATATCAGACCGTATACTACAGGTATGACAAAACATTTATTTTTACTACTCTAATTACATTGGTAACCAGTTTATAATAGCAAAAAGGCACCTCATGGGTTTATGATATATGGCTGTAGTATTTACCGTAATGCTTTTGCGGATATTACTGTAGTGTTTACTGTTGTGTTTTATTATCTTTCACATAGAAGTGAAGGCTTTCTCCTTCACGAAACCTACTGGAGAAATACTAAAATAGCACATTTTCCATAACCTGTACGGTAGGTAGGTAGGTAGGACTGGGGTCTGAATGGACAGTTCATAGGAACACAATATATGGTCTATACTTGGCATTTAGGTTTCTCACTCATGGGTGGCACAAATTGCAATATGAGGTAAGGGAATGGGTAGGGTGTATGCAAATTAAATACTGTAGTATTTACTATAGTTAAAAAAGTTTTTGCGGACATTACGGTAATATTTAGTACAGTTGTTTTTGCGGATACTACTCTAGTAAAAATTATAGGATTCTACAGTATACTACAACATTCTAAAGTAAGAACAACACATGATCGAGGCATATTACAGTGAGAATTTTTGTATTCTACAGTATACAAAATTTTAAACTGTAGTATGTTTTTGTGTGTGTTGAAGGGGGACATGTCTTTGATCATATGGTATCACTGACATGTATTACTCTCTTTCTCTCTTTCATGCACATACGCACACTCACACACACACGCTTGCCCTTTATCTCACCATCCTTATTTACCTTGTTGCGTCTATTTGAGTGGCATTTGTCTCTGCCTTAATTATGTGGCTGAGCCTGTCACACATGTAAACAGCGGCTTTGAAGTATCCCCTGTACCTTTAATGACGGAGGAAACAGACAAGGCCTGGAAGAAATATTAGCTCAGCAAGGTCACTGCAGAGAAGGCCTGATTTGTCTCCACGTTTCGCTTGAGTGGGTTGAGTCACTGACGTGATCTTCCTGTCCGGGTTGGCGCCCCCCCCTTGGGTTGTGCCGTGGCGGAGATCTTTGTGGGCTATACTCGGCCTTGTCTCAGGATGATAAGTTGGTGGTTGAAGATATCCCTCTAGTGTTGTGGGGGCTGTGCTTTGGCAAAGTGGGTGAGGTTATATCCTGCCTGTTTGGCCCTGTCCGGCGGTATCGTCGGATGGGGCCACAGTGTCTCCCGACCCCTCCTGTCTCAGCCTCCAGTATTTATGCTGCAGTAGTTTATGTGTCGGGGGGCTAGGGTCAGTCTGTTATATCTAGAGTATTTCTCCTGTCTATCCGGTGTCCTGTGTGAATTTAAGTATGCTCTCTAATTCTCTCTCTAATTCTCTCTTTCTCTCTTTCTTTCTCTCTCACAGAGGACCTGAGCCCTAGGACCATGCCTCAGGACCACCTGACCTGATGACTCCTTGCTGTTCCCAGTCCACCTGTCCGTGCTGCTGCTCCAGTTTCAACTGTTATGGAACCCTGACCTGTTCACCGGACGTGCTACCTGTCTGTCCCAGACCTGCTGTTTTCTACTCTCTAGAGACAGCAGGAGCGGTAGAGATACTCTGAATGATGGGCTATGAAAAGCCAACTGACATTTACTCCTGAGGTGCTGACCTGTTGCACCCTCGACAACCACTGTGATTATTATTATTTGACCCTGCTGGTCATTTACGAACATTTGAACATCTTGGCCATGTTCTGTTATAATCTCCACCCGGCAATGCCAGAGGAGGACTGGCCACCCCTCATAGCCTGGTTCCTCTCTAGGTTTCTTCCTAGGTTCTGGCCTTTCTAGGGAGTTTTTCCTAGCCACCGTGATTCTACACCTGCATTGCTTGCTGTTTGGGGTTTTAGGCTGGGTTTCTGTACAGCACTTTGTGACATCAGCTGATGTAAGAAGGGTTTTATAAATACATTTGATTGATTGATTGATTCTCCTCTCTTCGATCCCAGAGCCACCATTACCCAAGCCATCACTCCAGCCCACCAGCCACCCAGTCCCCATAGCCCCCTGGGCAGGGACAATGAATCATCAATCTGATTTACACTGCTTCTGGCCAATGTAGTTGTGGTGTGATCATATTAAGTATCTGCTGTTTTCCTACCTGTATCCCAGACCTTCACATGACTTCACAACACATTACATCACACCACTCTTCAGTGTCACGTTCTAAAAGAATACACAGGGAGGATTGATATACTGGAACCGTTGTGCTGCTGTGCTCTGTATACTGGGCTGAAGGTAAGTTTAGATGGTGTATAAGCAATAATGGCGTATTTGTGTTATATAAGATTAGTGCATTTGTCACAGTGCACTAGCAGCGTATCTCTAAGTTTAATTCTCTGTGACGGTCACGAAGATGAAGTCTGTCAGTAAACTCACCCAACCATTCACTTCTACCACTTAAGAAATCAGACACCATTTAAAAGTGAATCTGCTATGCTTTGACAACAGACTCCAGACCACATCTCTCTCTCTCTCTCTCTCTCTCTCTCTCTCTCTCTCTCTCTCTCTCTCTCTAACTCATCTCTCTTCTCTCACCCATCCTTCTCTCTTGCACTCTTTCATCGTGTTAGGGGACACGGTATTCTTTAGTGGAGCTGACGCAGGAGAATGTAGCATGAATGCTGGTTCTCCCTGCCCATAGAGCAGGTCTGATAATAGCTCTAGATACCTTATAAACAGAGTAAGCTTCTTCTAAGCTTGAACCAAGGGAGATAGCCAGGCAAACATCACCTATGGCATACTGTTCAGTAGGAAGAAGATAGAAATGTAGCCTCCTAAGTTTTGTATGGGTTACTGCTGTTCAAACGTACCAGCACCGGTTGTGATGCATAAAAATGTCAGGGAAAATCCTGCCCTCTCTCTGATTTATGCCGTTTACCTTTTCATGCTGTCCCCACACACAAGCCTCCCCTCAAGCAGCTCTCGAAACCAGCAAATGTCACGTTTGTCTGCCAATGTAAATTCCCCATCTTCCAGAGAGAGGAGCCACAGAGAGGGCATTACGGGATCTTTTGAAACCAGCTTCTCTTCCTCTCCACTGACTTCTAATATGACACAAATCCCTCTGACACTGGAATGTTTTCCTCATAATCTGAGGAACTGAAGAGCCAGGGGAACCCTGGCATGGGTTGCCTCAATACCTGGCGGGGTGTTTGAAGACTCTGGACCCTGTTAAAGGCAAAGGTGGGTGGCCAAGCCTACTGTACTCTAGTGCTGTAGGGGTTTTTAACATGATCCCTCAAACAGCCTTGATTGTTATTCACCTGGAACTGGCTGTCGGCTGAGCCCACTGACTCCCATGCAGCCCAAAATGCCACTATAGTCAGTAGTTCTTTTTTTCTTTGTGTTCTTTTGTTTTTGCTGTTGATTTTTAACCTTATTTTATTTTAATCCCCACACATACAATCCCACTGAAGTCCCTCACCACCATAAACAAACAGACGGGCCAGGAAGGATAAAATGCTAGATTCAGGTACAGAATCAGTCTCTCTGTTCTCTCCCCATTATAGCAGACTACTTTCTCTTTCCAAATGCCTGGGTGGAACGACAGAACACGACAGCCCTGTTTTTTATGGCAAGGAGAGGAATTTCACATCAGTTAAAGAGAGCATGGTTAGGACAGGACTGCATCTCCTCTCCACAGCCTGATCCCTGAGGTAGGGAATCACCTTGTGTGTGTTGGAGCAGGGGGATTAGTCTGCTTACCCTTCCTGCGTATGGAAATTACATTGATCAAGTTGTAGACACAGCTACCTCCCCAGTTCCAGTGTTGCTATATTTCTCTTGAGGGAGACATAAGGACAACGGTGAACCACAGCCTTGGGAGACACCGCTAATAGCCAGTGATGAATCACCATAATCAGGATTATCATTTCTGGCTTTAATAGAAAGGGGAGAAGGGCTATAGTGCAGATATCCCATTAGACAACTGTCGTTTGTGTTCAGCAATTTACTCCATGATTAGCATGATAAGGAACATGCATCTCTTCAGCTATGACACACTGCCTGTTTCTTTCAACCCATGAGTACTGTCTAATCATGTTCTCATGCTAGGATTTTTTACGTCTTAATCCCTTGGCATATTGCAGGAGATTATCTTTCTAAAATTAACTATCCCCTTGAGACTGCAGAGATAGCAGCTGCTTTTCCACTTGGCGAGTTTTCAACAAACAAAGTGGCTTAATGCAAACGGGAAGCATTCACACATTAGCTATTTCTAAGGGCTGCGTGAGATTATAGGAGAGTATCATGCTGTTCATGCTGCCGCTTGATGGCATTCATGTAAAGCGAACGTATAAATGTGAGACCCGGGGAAATCATGAGGAGAAAATCCTGTTTTTGTAGAAGCTCTTTGGCAGTATGTGTGCTTTGGGTGCTGTAGCAGTAGGCTACTGGGAGTTAGAAAAAAACCAACATGGAGGAATTCTAAGGAGATGCCTGGCTGGTTCCCTCCAACTATTCTAAACCCCAATGCGTCTGCCATTTAGCAAGGTTAGTCAATCAAACCTGCTCTGGGGTTCTTGTCAAAATCTAAATGAATGCTTCTTTCTTTATAGGCAGGTAGCCTAGTGGTTAGAGCATTGGACTAGTAACCGAAAAGGTTGCAAGATCGAATCCCCGAGCTGACAAGGTAAAAATCTGTCATTCTGCCCCTGAACAAAGCAGTTAACTTGTTAGGGAGTGGCAGCTGAGGGGTCGGTTTTGGAGAGCCTGGCGTGCCCAAAGTAAAATGCCTCCCATTCAGGCCCAGAAAATAGGATATGCACATATTTGGTACCATTGGATAGGAAACACTCTGAATTTTCCAAAACTGTTAACCATTTGTCTGTGAGTAAAACAGAACGCATATAGCAGGCGAAACCCCGAGGAATTTCTTTCCTGGAAAAAGTGATTTTGACACATTGCTCATTTGGGAACCCCTCCCTCATGAAAATGACCATATAAGGGCATATGAATGCAGTACCCATCGCTTCCTTTAGATGTCAACTGTCTGGAGACAGTGTAAGTTTTCATTTTGGATGAATAAGACCAGAGAATAAGAGCAAACCAGGAAGTCACTCATTTATGTAAACAGTACCCAGCGCGCGCACCCGAGAAGGCACTTTTTTACCATCGTTATCGATCAGTTTATATTCCGGTTGATTTATAATAGTAAATATACGTAAAAGTGTTCCTAAGGATACATTTAAAACTATGTTTGATTGTTCTTGGACAAGTTTATAGGTATAAGATGAACGAGTTTGCGTCATGTTTCAATGGACTAGTGGAGGCTGTCGTTTCTGATTATAACGCGCAAACCAAATGGAGGATTTATGGATAAAATACATTACTTTTTCTAACAAAAGAACCATGGATTGTCTTTGTTGGACACTTAGGATGACCTCAGCAGAAGTTCTTCAACAGGTAATTGATTTTTTTCGCTGTGAAATGTGTTATGTGTGTGCCATGATGGCTAATCGATTCATGGCTATGGGAAAAATATGTGAGGTGCTACCCTCAAACAATCAAATGTGCTGCTTTCGCCGTAAAGCCTTTTTGAAATCTGACAACGCTGTGATATTGCCAAGAAACAGAGCTTTTGATGAGTATGGGACACTTGTATATTGGAGAATGTTTAATAATTCAACTTTGGGATTTTGAATTTGGCGCCTACATTTCACCTGGTAGTGTCGGGAGCAGCCCGCTAGCGCCGCAGTGATCCCTGAGAAGTTAACCCCCTGTTCCTAGGCAGTCATTGAAAATAAGAATTTGTTCTTAACTGACTTGCCTAGTTAAATAAAGGTAAAATAAATCTAACAAATGAGGCATAATCAATTGTGCCACTGACATATATTTTTGGGGTGGGCAATAACAATACTTTTCTGAAATACGGGTTTGATTGAATACCAGCTGAATTCCCTGCATGTTACAAGCATAGACAATATGGGATATATTGTTTGGAAGGGTAGAAAATGACCTATAGCTGGTCTCACTGCAAGTATTCCCTCTCTGACCTGCACTGTGTTCCTATCATCCATACTAAACGATGCCCTGCAGTAGGCTAGACACAGTCCCCTGTGGTTCCGGTGATGATAATGTGGAGTGGTCATTTATAAGAGAAGGGCAAAGGTACGAATGGAAGGAAACTGATAAAACAGCCCCATACACTGAAGAGAGTACTTGGAGAGTTTTACAGAGATTTTGAGGATTTGTGTTGTTACACAATTCTAGAAAAATTTCTTATAAAAACATCTTTGTTTTATACACATCAATGTACTCCACTTTCCCAACACTAGTACATTATTCAGTATTATTGTGCAGAGGGTAAACTTTATTTGGAGTAAATCTATTACCTGTAATCAGATCATGATTTAACAGCACTGTATACCAGCATAGAGTATCAGGATACTTTATAATAAGTGTATAATGTATAAACTTTAATGGACTGCAACTATTATCTGTAATCTGATAATGATCAGTGTGCTGTATAGTTAACCCCTTTGTCTTCTCTGTAATGCAGAGACTCAGATAAGTAATTAATGTTGGAACTGAGAGCAGATATTTCACTGCCCGCTGGTTTGACAGAAAAAAGCTGAGGCACAATCTACCAACCTATAAGCACTGGAGTTAGCACTAATAAGACAGCTTTCACTGTTCATCTCACACTCTCTTCGCCCCTTCTCTGTCGGACAGGAAATAGATCTGAACAGGTCCTGGAGAAAACTGTCCCATGGGATCACCAGCTGGAAATAACACTGGTTGCGTAAATAAACAAAAACAACTGGAATGGATTGCCACTGTGGATGTCCGTGCTGCATATGCATAATTGGCTCCGGGCTCCAATGTTTTCATCTGTCAAATTCAAATAGTCACAACTTCCTACAAGTTTTGCATCATGTATAGAGGAGAAATACAGTATACTTTGGCTAGCATGGCCTTCCCTCTTAGCAGTTATCACACTTTCACTATGAATATGTGATGCATGTCACGTGCTGTAAAATCACAGTTTTTGTATTTCTATTGAAAATGTTCTAATTATTATAGGAATACAAAACCTGCAGTGGGTCTTGATGTGCAAGAGGATAAGTTGTGAAATAACACATTGCACATGCCGAGAGACGGAATTGCTGCTGACTTCATGTTACCTGAGCTATATAAAAAGCTTTGGAAAATAGCTGCAAAACATTTTACATCAACAAAATGAAGTGTGAAAAATCTGTGACCCTGAAAGAAGCTTTACTATTTGCTTTTTGTCTCAAAACAGTGTGTAATTATGGAAACATATCCCTGCAGTAATGTCATGATTGCTGTCGAAGATTGCTGTCTTAATGGGCCGATATTTGCTTTTAGTGCTCTTTTAAATTACTTTTATCACCTTCTGAACTTCAGCTGCAATAGAACACACAACACATACTTCTAAAAGCATTCTGAAAATGACTTGGTTAGATTGGCCTGATCTCTCTGTGGTTTGTGTCCTGCTATATTTTAAAGTATCTTTCAATCATGTCTACAGGACTCTGTCTGCCAGCTTACTTCCACCCTGAGTGGAATTGTGTCTTATTTAGCCAATCATACTGCTCCTCCCCTCTGATGGAGGCCTGCAGTCTGAGGATGGCCTCTATGTTTAATGCTTTCCTGCACTTTAGTCTTCAGCGTGAATGTAAACGGGCCCAACTGGCCACACTGTTCATTTTATTGTTTCTTCTCATTTCCTGCTTGTTGCATTAGTTTGTCCTCTGGGATTTCTTTTGGCACATTTGAAGATATTTGGGTTAATAATTGATGGTGCGATTTATGGACTGTAGTGCCTGAGGTTCAATTGTAAGCATCGGCTTAAAAGGAAAGCATTATTTTCATCCACTGTGTTTTTCCAGATAGAGACAGTGCCTTGATTTATATCTTCACTTTGATGGCCTTCAAACTATCATGAAAGATTCTTCAAGAGAAAAGTGAAGTCCAGAAATGTAATACTCTCAATACCATTTCTGAAACAACGCCCATCTTTAAAGATATTATCTACGCTGAATGTATTCAGCATTAAGAATGGAAATTGATGCAGGATATTGATCAATAGGCTATTATATGGGCAGTATGCCTACACTGTGTGTAATGACCAATGAGCACCAAGTTCATAATAGCATATTCAAATTGGGTGTCAAATTAAAGCTTAAAGTCTATATTTTTGGGAAATGAAGGCATAGATCCATTTTTAAACAATTTGCCATCTAACAAAATTACACATAGGAAAGGATAATCAAGGATGATAATTCTTTTTTTATCACCTTCATGTCTCCTAGACAAAACTGAGAAAAAGAGAGGCAGAGTATTTTCTCAAATATCTCAAATGTTGCTCCTGAGAAATAGCCAAGTATTGCTCTCACATTGATCAATGTATGAGTTCTCTAAATTCTCCTAAATGTGTCTCATTTCAACTACCTTAATTCATGCAAAAAAGAAAAGAATAACAGGAGCTCAATGAAATGTATATCTGTCTCAAAATAGTTAGAATCCATCTCAAACGTGCCTCACTTGTCACAGACAAGTATCACCATATATAATCTAGGATCTATCTCAGTAAGATCAAAATATGAGTTCTCTAAATTGCCTTAGAGCAAGTAGCCTGGCGGGTAGGAGCATTGGGTCAGTAACTGAAAGGTTGCTAGATCGAATCCAGAGTGTTGTTCTGTCCCTGAGTAAGGCAGTCAACCCTCAACAACAACTGCTCCCTGGGCACAGATGATGTCGATTAAGGAAGCCCCCCGCACCTCTCTGATTCAGAGGTTGGGTAAAATGTGAGACACATTTCAGTTAAAATTATTACTATGAATCTCAATTGTTTATCCTATTGCTCTGAATGAGCTTTTGACGATATGATAATAACATCTCCTTTAATTCTCTATACATCTCAAATACATCTTAAATTTGCACTCTAAATCTAAGATCATATGCCTCAAACAATAGCTTCTCTTTTACATATTTGCATTACTCCTAAGGGGCCTTTAGGCGAAAGAAGTCAGGCATGAGGAGCACTACATGATAAAATTGAGAAGATCCAATTTGTCACGTTGGCATGAAGGATTGGGAGACAGGCGCAGGAATGCGTAATATTTTTTTTAATTATACCCCAAATTATGGCGTGCCGTGTAAGTCCACGGGGACAAAGACCAAACAAACACGTAACAAAAACACAGGGTTGAAACCCAAACAAAAGAGCGAGGAGTACCTCGAATAAATAACACTAGCGCACAATGATTATCACACGGGACGAGACCCGTAATCATCTGCGCAATCCACACAAGAGCACAAACGCACAGCACAGGTACTCACATGCACCAACGGTCATTGTAACAGTAATCGACAGCACCATGGTGAACAAAGGTCACATATATACAAACGCAATCAAGTGGGAATAGGGGCCAGGTGTGTGCAATGAAAGTTCTAGAAGGATCCGTGACACAATTCATCCCAGGAGGTCAGAAAAATACCTATGTAGGCATAAGTAATGGCTTTAATTTCTGGTCAAACAAATGGAAAAGAGATCTTAGAAAACATCTACCACAAAAAGTCTTAAAAGGTATTAGAAATACATCAAAACACAATTATGTAAAGACCCCTGACAAGTAATATCAACACTTATATTTAGTTTTGGAGAAATTCTTTGCCTTCAGTATGTTTAAGAAACATTGCCTTGATCCTTAATAATAAGGATAATTCCATTACCAAAAACCCCTATATTTTTAAGATATTTTCAAATGTCTCTACCTCATCAGGAGGGAGGGTAATGAAAGTTCACAGAAGTAACAAGGTAGACCTACCAGTTAGTTTGTGTTTTTACTGATATCAATTTTTGTTTATGAATGATCAAGTGGTTGAAACTCGTAATTATCTTACCAGAAATCAGTAACGGAATTACTGCAATTGATTAGGCTCCATTGGGAAATCATAGTCGTCACAAACCACAGTTGGGTCACCTGCTACTGCCCTCTGTTCCACTGGCATACTGTTATGTTTTCTTTCTCTTTCTCCGGTGGTCAAAGCGAGAGTATGAAAAAAAGTCTGGACAACCCCTCCCCCTCTCTCTCTCTCTCTCTCTCTCTCTCTCCAATTAAATTTAATTATCCTGGCTCTTAATGACATCTACCGATGAGCCTCCTCTCTTTCAATTTACTGCAACCAGCATCCACACTCACTGAGCACTGTCCGACACTGGATGTCCATGGATGTTGAAAAGTAGTTGAAAGGTCCACAGACGTCGTTTTTCGGGACTGGCCTCAATTTGTCTCAAACATAGACGTCCATGAATGGTGACCCGGACATTCATATCCATAATTATACATTTCTGTGTAGTACAGATCAGGGACCCATGATCTATTTCCGTTACTGTAATTATGTTACCAGGTGTAAATCCTCTTCACTTACTGCAGTTCAATAACCAAAAGAGATTATTTCAAACTCAAGATGTCATGTCATAGCTGATACCCCATTCTTTCTGCAGACATCTTTGAATCTTGACATGGAGGTTTTTGGAAAACGTGGTCACATTAAAAACTGAGGTGGATTTTTTTAACCGAACTTTGCATCTGCACAGTTCTTCCAGTAAAATTACATTTTCTGTGTAAATTGTTCAAGGTAGTCCTTGTGCATAGAGTTGTATGATTTATTAAACTTTGAAATCAATGGTTTTTGTTTGCATACATTTATATTAAAAACACTGAGTCTCATCGTAATTCCGTTACAGTGGAATTGCCTCTCTTCTACCATTAACATCTTGAAGAGAAAGAAGTCTATGGTTTGTCTAACATCATCTGAACATTTTTCATTTATGCTTTTATGTTCATAGAATCGCTCATTGTCTGTTTGATCAAGAATCCTTGAATCAACCCCTCGATTTGATTAGTTTAGATGCAAGCGACAGGGTTCTTATTATAATCAAGTGCACTTAAGATTGTCTCATTGATTAAGGGCTCTACTCAATCTGTAAAGATGAAGCATTACAGATTCCACGATAGAAATGTAAAGGTAATTTCCGAATACATGGCCATTTCTTTAAAATGGCTTCCAGCTGAGCCTTTTGGTGCCAACATTTTTGTAAATACTATTTTTATGTTTTTTTTTTAATTAAAATGCTGTATTGTTCATTGTTTTTTTTTACTTTTGGTATTCCTCAACATCTATCAAAAATAAGCTCAAGCCTCTAAATATTCTCTCTGTCTCAAGGAATTACTGTATAACTGAATGAAAGCCATTCTAAGCACTTGGCATTTCTGCCATTTCTAAAACAGTTTTTTTTCTGCCACTTCCCAGTGAAATTAATAAGAGATAGTAGAATCCATTCCAAATAGAATATAAAGAGGAAATCAGCAGTAAGAAAAGCAACATTTTCTGAAAGGAACCTGCATTGTCTCCTTGGTCATACATTTTCTTTTCCTGTTTATTTCACCCTCTGAAGCTATGGAAATGTAAATGTCCTTCACTTCTCGTCTCTTTCTCCCATTGCCTTTGATTCATAGATTTTTATTTTCAGCTTGAAAGCAAAAAGGGAGAGATTCTAAATGAAGAAAAAACTGCCTTATGACATGGAGGAGCTTAAAGCGAGCTGAAAGGTGGATAAATAGGCAGGATATAAAACTCCCATTCGGGTTCACTGATAAAATATGAAGGATTGTCTGAAACCATGTAACAAAATGTGATATTTAGCTAATGAATTGGGCTTTATTCAAACCCAGAGCAACCCTACAAGTCCTTGTCTCTACTGTGCCCTGTGTATAGAAAGCAGTTTATTCTCTTACACACAGTCAGACAGGCATTAAATTATACAGTACACAATCACTTGCCTTGCTCAGATTTCTCTGGCAACCTTGTAAACACAAATGGCTCTGCATTTTCCTGCATGTCCCTGCATCTCTATGCATCTTTAAGTGTTTCCTTGCCTGTTTTAGGGTATGAGTCAATGAGACATGATAATATAAGGCTGTGTGAGTATTCATGCGAAATCACCAGGGATTCCCAGGTCAGAAACCCTGACCTTACCATGACCTCTCTCATCTCATCACCTCTAAAGGAATATGTGCATATTTTAATCCGCAGGGAGTTGGATAATGAACATGTAGCACCACCCTCCACCTCGTATTTCTCTCATGAAGGATGATAATCTGGAATGGCTCAGAAACCCATTGTGTGTGCAGGCAGTGGAACAGGAATGTCACTGGGGAATATTACGCCTGTGCTCTCATGGGACATACTGAGCAAAAGGAGAGGGGAGACAAGGGGATGAGGGGACATGGGGAACACTGAAGCATTGCGCTTATTGAACAGACAGACTCTAGGAATAACTCAGCCTCAGACCAGACCTGTCCCCTGCTGGCCTGAACAGCTCCGCTCTGTTTAACTTCTTAGGGAGCGGCTCCCGAGGTGACGGTTTTGGAGAGTCTGGCGTGCCCAGAGTAAAATGCCACCCACTCAGGCCCAGAAAATAGGATATGCACATAATTAGTACTATTGGATAGGAAACACTC
Source organism: Brachymystax lenok tsinlingensis (assembly GCA_030435695.1). Taxonomy (NCBI): domain Eukaryota; kingdom Metazoa; phylum Chordata; class Actinopteri; order Salmoniformes; family Salmonidae; genus Brachymystax; species Brachymystax lenok. Next base: position 42,973,069 of record CM059802.1, on the reverse strand, counting down.
TGAAGTTTCTAAAAGTGTTAACATAATGTCTGTGAGTATAACAAAACGGATATAGCAGGCGAAAACCCGAGGAATTTCTGGAAAACTTTTCCTGGAAAAAGTGTTTTTGACACATTGCCTCATTTTGAACCCCTCCCTATTGAAAACAGCCATTTCTGGGAGTAAGATTGCAGTACCTATTGCTTCCACTGGATGTCAACAGTCTCTAGACAGTGTTTGATGATGTTAGGATGCTCTGGATGGTAATAGAAGAAGAATTTCGAACTGGTCATCGGATGTAAACAGAAGAGGATGCGCGTTCACGGGCTCATGTAGCTGTGGTTTTTCCTTTCCTATCGTCCGGTTTATAATCCGGTTGAAATATTATAGTAAATATACATAAAAGTGTTCCAAAGGATACATTATCAATGATGTTTGATTGTTCTTGGACAAGTGTATAGGTATAGGTTGAACGCGTTCTCTTCACGGTTCAATGGGCGAGTGGACGCTGTATTTTATGATCATAACGTGCCAACCAAATGGAGATTTATGGATATAATAAATTACTTTTTCTAACAAAAGAACCATTGGATGTCTTCGTTGGACACTTGGGAAGCCCTCAGCAGAAGTTCTTAAAAAGGTAAGGGATTTGTTTTCGCTGTGAAATGTGTTTTGTGTGAACCTCGATGGATATGAATTTATGCTAAAGGCAAAATATTGGAGGTGCTACCCTCAAACAATCAAATGTTGTGCTTTCGCCGTAAAGCCTTTTTGAAATCTGACAATGCTGTGATATTGCCAAGAAGCAGAGCTTTTGATGACTATGCAACACTTAGTTAAATTCTTGTTAATCTAACTGCACTGTCCGATTTACAGTAGCAATTACAGCGAAAGCGGACCATGCGATTGTTTGAGGATGGCGCACCACATCAAAATATTTTTCCACCGGCACAGGTTTCATAAATTCACAAATAGCGATTAACCTCCCTGGGATTGCTGGGGCGCTAGCGCCCCAATCCCGACACTACCAGGTGAAATGCAAGGCCCAAATTCAAAATCCAAAAGTTGAATTATTAAATATTCACTTACTTTTGAAAATCTTCCTCTGATTTGTCATCCAAAGGGTCCCAGCTATAACATGTTGTGTCGTTTTGTTAGATAAAATCCTTCTTTATTTCCCAAAAAGCCAGTTTAGTTGGCGCCATCGATTTGAGTTATCCACTCGTTCAACATGCAGAAAAAGGAATCCAAATAAGTTCCTATTTACTCCTCATATACCCTAAAATGTAATCAAACTATAATATTTCTTACGGAAAGAAGTATGTTCAATAGGACACCGATTTTAGCAGGTGCGTAATGTCTTCATGGCACACGCAAACACGAATTTCCAAGACTGTGTCTCTCTACTGAAACAGATATTGCTTATTCGTTTTTGAAGTTACAAGCCTTAAATCTTGAACAGACTGCTGACACCCTGTGGAAGCCATAGGAATTGCATCCTGTGAGCTAGAATTCAGTTTGCCCCTATACTTTCCATTGTAAGAGCATGGGTGTCACGACTTCCACCGACGGTGGCTCCTCTGCCTGTTCGGGCGGCGTTCGGCGGTCGTCGTCACCGGCCTATTAGCTGCCACCGATCCTCCTTTCCTTTCTGTTGATTGTTCTATTGTTTGCACCTGTTTTGTGTTCGCCTCCTATTGTGCGGGCTTGTTTCTCTGTTTATTTGGTGGACGTTCGTGCATGTCGTCATTTGTGCCCTTGTCCTGTTTTGAGCACCTTGTTTATTTTGTGCGCCTGCTGTGTGTTGGGCGTTTTATTCACACGCCGGATTAAAGAGGAACATTTTTCCCTACACCGTGCTCTCTGCGTCTGACTCCACACCCACCACTTCTAGCTGTTCGTGACAATGGGATCTAAAAAAAAAAGAAATTCCGGGTTGTTTGTTTTTTGATTTTCTCCTACCATATCTATTGTGTTATATTCTCCTACATTATTTAAACATTTATACAAAGTGTTTTATTTCCAATGGTACCAATTATATGCATATCCTGGATTCAGGGCCTGAGCACAGGCAGTTTACTTTGGGCACATCATTCAGGTGGAAATTGAGAAAAACGGGGCCTAGCCCTAAACTCGTTTTTCAACCACTCCACAAATTTCTTGTTAACAAACTATAGTTTTGGAAAGTCGGTTAGGACATCTACTTAGTGCATGGCACAAGTCATTTTTCCAACAATTATTTACAGACAGATTATTTCACTTATAACTCACTGTATGACAAATCCAGTGGGTCAGGAGTTTACAATTACTAAGTTGACTGTGCCTTTAAACAGCTTGGAAAATTCCAGAAAAAATGGAATGGCTTTAGAAGCTTCTGATAGGCTAATTTACATAATTTGAGTCAATTGGAGGTATACCTGTGGATGTATTTCAAGGCCTACCTTCAAACTCAGTGCCTCTTTACATGATATCATGGGAAAATAAAAATAAATCAGCCAAGACTTCAGAAAAAAAAATGTAGACCTCTACAAGTCTGGTTCATCCTTGGGAGCAATTTTCACATGCCTGAAGGTACCACGTCCAACTGTACAAACAACAGTACGAAAGTATAAACACCATGGGACCACGCAGCCATCATACCGCGTTCTGTCTCCTAGAGATGAACGTACTTTTGTGCGAAAAGTGCAAATCATCCCAGAACAACAGCAAAGGACTTGTGAAAATGTTGAGACGTACAAAAGTATCCATATCCACAGTAAAACGAGTCCTATGTCGACATAACCTGAAAGGCCGCTCAGCAAGGAAGAAGCCACTGCTCCAAAACCGCCATAAAAAAGCCAGACTACGGTTTGCAACTGCACATGGGGACAAAGATCGTAGTCAGAAGGTTAAAGCTTGGTCGCAAATGGGTCTTCCAAATGGACAATGACCCCAAGCATACTTCCAAAGTTGTGGCAAATTGGCTTAAGGACAACAAAGTCAAGGTATTGGAGTGGCCATCACAAAGCCCTGACCTCAATCTTATAGAAAATCTGTGGGCAGAACTGAAAAAGCGTGTGCGAGCAAGGAGGCCTACAAACCTGACTCAGTTAAACCAGCTCTGTCAGGAGGAATGGGCCATTAATCACCCAACTTATTGTGGGAAGGTTGTGGAAGGCTACCCGAAACGTTTGACCCTAGTTAAACAATTTAAAGGCAATGCTACCAAATACTAACTGAGTGTATGTAAACTTCTGACCCACTGGGAATGTGGTGAAAGAAATAAAAGCTGAAATAAATCATTCTCTCTACTATTATTCTGACATTTCACATTCTTATAATAAAGTGGTAATCCTAACTGACCTAAGACAGGGAATTGTGAAAAACAGAGTTTAAATGTATTTGGCTAAGGTGTATGTAAACTTCCAACTTCAACTGCAAGGCATCAGACATCAGGAACAACAGGGATGTATCTGTTGGGTTAAGTTCTGGGATGAGTTTCTGGAAAGCCTCATATGAAATGTATGCTTTAGGAAATTAGATGAGTGCCTGCTGTAATGCTTGGAGAGATTGCTATAAGTCTTAGAGTCTATGTTCATGAGGCCAAATTCTTCATGAAGACATTACTGTTTATTTCTGACAGTGTGCTGAATTGTTTACGATTTTGTGCAGATTTTAGTGGACGGTACTCATCCATACAGAATTATTGTAAAAAAATTGTAGTTTAATTTTTATTTAACTAGGCAAGTCAGTTAAGAACAAATTATTGTTTACAATGACAGCCTATGCACATTTTCCTTTAGAGGTGTGACTCCCAATCACGACCGGATGTGATACAGCCTGGAATCAAACCAGAGACTTTAGTGACACCTCGTGCACTGAGATGCAGTGCCTTAGATCGCTGCGCCACTCGGGAGCACAAATAGCATAAATATGGTGATTTATTGTCCAACCTTATGCAATAATTCTGTGAGATAATTTGTAGCAGAGTTCATTTCCTTTTAATGAGTATGACCGATTAATTCATGTGCATGATTAATGGTTCGTCAGCAGGATGCCAACCCAAGCAAAGCGCTGCCTGTGTGGGTCTGTGGGGAAAGACTACACCAGGGGCACTTAGCTGGAATAAGTAAGTCTGCCCTCAACCATAGTCTTTACTTCCACCCTCTGTATGGTAATGAGCTGTTAGAGGAAGAGATGCTATTTAACACACATAAAACTAACTACATTTTTCTAAAATCATATTTAAATGTATTTGGATACATCATCCCATTTTAAATCAACCAATATATTAGCTTAATTACTTTAAATAATTTTTACCATTATGATAATTGTACCACCAGTACCAGTGATCGTAACAATTACATATTTGAGGTAAACTAGGCGGAGGCCACAAATATTCAAATCTAAGGTTTAAAATCAGTGATTTTTCTCACAATGTTATTTTCCTTCATTTAAATTAACACCATGTGACACTTTGGAGTTAGACACACTAAATTATCAATGGAATTCTCAAATTTAGGACACACTAAAAGGGAGGGATTAGCTAATAATAATACCACTCCCCTCATAACAGTTTGCCACGAGAGAATGCAAGCTCCTTGTATCAAGTGGCTTCATAAAGTATTTACACCCCTGAAATGTTGAAATGTCTTGAGTCAATAATTATTCAACCCCTTTGTTATAGTAAGGTTGACGCAGGGATTCAGGAAGCAGGTGCAGATAGTGAGTTTAATAATAATGACCAATACAAAAGAGAAACGTCTGACAAGGAAACATAACTAATACTGCTTGGTTTAGCAATGATCAACAACCAATTTGTGTCACGTCCAGGCCTGAGTTTTACAGGCTAGCGTATTTAGTTTTGTTTTTGGTGTAGGGTTTTTTGGTTCTAGGTGTGATTTTCTATGTTGGGTTAACGGTTCCCAATTAGAGGCAGCTGAGTGTCGTTACCTCTAATTGGGAACCATATATATGTTTGTGGTTTTGCACTAAGGTTTTGTGGGTGTTTGTTGTTTGGTTCATAGTTTTAGTGTTTATTCTAATTTATGTTCCGTTGTTACGATCTTCATTCGTTTATTGTTTTTTCCCAGTTACGTTACGTAAAATAAAGTATGTATACTGGATACCTCGCTGCACCTTGGTCCGTCCCTATGGAAGATCGTGACAGAATAACCCACCAGAAAAGGACCAAGCAGCGAGAGAACAAGGAGTCCTGGACATGGGAAGATATATTGGATGGAAAGGGACCCTGGACTCAGCCTGGGGAGTATCGCCGTCCTAAAGAGGAGCTGGAAGCAGCGGCGGCGGAGCGGTGCTATTACGAGGCTAAATATGGAGCATGGAACCCAGAGAAGGAGAGATATGCTGGAACACGCCTGGCTAGGAAGCCCGAGAGGCAGCCCCAAAAAAATGTTTTGGGGGGGGCACACGGGGAGGTTGGCCGTTTCAGGGTGGACTCCTGAGCTAACTCCTAGTGCTCTTTGGAGGGAGCGTCGCACTGGTAAGACGCCGTGCTATGGTGTGATGCGACGCGGTGTCTCCAGTGCGCATTCATAGACCGGTGCGCGAAATTCCAGCTCCCCTCATCTGTCGGGCTAGGTTGAGTGTGCAGCCTGGAGGAGTGGTGCCGGCTCAGCGCTCCTGGTCTCCGGTGCGCCTCTTCGGACCAGGATATCCTGCACCGGTTCTGCGTGCATTGTCTCCGGTGCGTGTCCACAGCCCGGTGCGCGACATTCCAGCTCCACTCATCTGTCAGGCTAGGGTGAGTGTGCTGCCTGGAAGAGTGGTGCCGGCTCTGAGCGCTAAGTCTCCAGTGCACCTTCTTGGACCGAGATATCCTGCTCTGGCTCTGCGTACGGTGTCTCCGGTTCGCGCCCACAGCCCGGTGCGCGACATTCCAGCTCCCATCATCTGTGAGGCGAGGGTGAGTGAACAGCCGGGTAGAAGGGTGCCGGCTCCGCGCACCAGGCCCCTGCACGCTAGAGAGCCCAGTACGTCCAGTCCCTGCTCTGCGCACCAGGCCCCCTGTACGCATAGAGAGCCCAGCACGTCCTGTCCCTGCTCCGCGCACCAGACCCCCTGTGCGCATAGAGAGCCCAGCACGTTTTGTCCCTGCTCCGCGCATCAGGCCCCCTGTACGCATATAGAGCCCAGCACGTCCTGTCCCTGCTCCGCGCATCAGGCCCCCTGTGCGCATAGAGAGCCCAGCACGTCCTGCCCCTGCTCCGCGCACCAGGCCCCATGTGCGCATAGAGAGCCCAGCACGTCCTGTCCCTGCTCCGCGCACCAGGCCCCATGTGCGCATAGAGAGCACAGCACGTCCTGCCCCTGCTCCACGCACCAGGCCCCATGTGCGCATAGAGAGCACAGCACGTCCTGTCCCCGCTCCGCGCACTAGGCCCCCTGTGGGCATAGAGAGCCCAGCACGTCCTGTCCCTGCTCCACGCTCCAGGATCCCTGTGCGCGTCGTGGGCCCAGCATGTACTGTCCCTGCTCCACGCTCCAGCATCCCTGTGCGCTTCGTGGGCCCAGCATGTACTGTCCTTGTACCACGCACCAGGATCCCTGTGCGCATCGTGAGTCCAGCACGGCCCGTTCCTGCTCCCCGCACCAGAGTCCCAGTGCGCATCGTGAGTCCAGCACGGCCCGTTCCTGCTCCCCGCACCAGAGTCCCAGTGTTCATCGTGAGTCCAACACGGCCCGTTCCTGCTCCCCGCACCAGAGTCCCAGTGTTCATCGTGAGTCCAACACGGCCCGTTCCTGCTCCCCGCACCAGAGTTCCAGTGAGCATCGTGAGTCCAACACAGCCCATTCCTGCTCCCCGCACCAGAGTTTCAGTGCACATCGTGAGTCCAACACGGCCCGTTCCTGCTCCCCGCACCAGAGTTCCAGTGAGCATCGTGAGTCCAATACAGCCCATTCCTGCTCCCCGCACCAGAGTTTCAGTGCACATCGTGAGTCCTACACGGCCCGTTCCTGCTCCCCGCACCAGAGTCCCAGTGCGCATCGTGAGTCCAACACGGACCGTTCCTGCTCCCCGCACCAGAGTTCCTGTGCGCATCGCGAGTCCAGCACAGCCTGTTCCTGCTCCCCACACCAGGTCCCCTGTGCGCATCGCGAGTCCAGCACAGCCTGCTCCTACTCCCCGCACCAGGTCCCCTGTGCGCATCGCGAGTTTAGCACAGCCTGCTCCTACTCCCCGCACCAGGTTCCCTGTGCGCATTTTTTTGGCCTTCCTTCCGGTTACAAGTCCAACGCTCTAACCACTAGACTACCTGCCGCCCTTCAATTCAAGAATGACTCATTACATTAGAATAATGTATATGTATATGATATTGAATGCAGATATATTCTGAAAATGTGCCTATTCTGCACACTCACTCTTCTTACACAAATGTGTGTTAAGCAATGTAAAATGTTGAATAATGCAGATTCACAAGTCAATGTGAGAATTCTGCATAGTCATTTATACTCACACACATTCAAATCAAATCAAATTTTATTTGTCACATACACATGGTTAGCAGATGTTAATGCGAGTGTAGTGAAATGCTTGTGCTTCTAGTTCCGAGCATGCAGTAGTATCTAACAAGTATTCTAACAATTTCACAACGACTACCTTATACACACAAGTGTAAAGGGATGAATATGAGTACGTACATATAAATATATGGATGAGCGATGTCCGAACAGCATAGGCAAGATACAGTAGATGGTATAGAGTACAGTATATACATATGAGATGAGTAATGTAGGATATATAAACATTATATAAAGTGGCATCGTTTAAGGTGGCTAGTGATATATTTATAACATCCAATTTTTAATTATTAAAGTGGCTAGAGATTTGAGTCGATGGCCGAAAGGCATAAGCAAGATACAGTAGATGGTATAGAGTACAGTATATACATATGAGATGAGTAATGTCAGATATGTAAACATTATATAAAGCATTGTTTAAAGTGGCTTGTGATACATTTGTTACATCCAATTTTAAATTATTTAAAGTGGCTAGAGATTTGAGTCAGTATGTTGGCAGCAGCCACTCAATGTTAGTGATGGCTGTTTATTAACAGTCTGATGGCCTTGAGATAGAAGCTGTTTTTCAGTCTCTCGTCCCAGCTTTGATGCACCTGTACTGACCTCGCCTTCTGGATGATAGCGGGGTGAACAGGCAGTGGCTCAGGTGGTTGTTGTCCTTGATGATCTTTTTGGCCTTCCTGTGACATCGGGTGGTGTAGGTGTCCTGGAGGGCAGGAAGTTTACCCCCGGTGATGCGTTGTGCAGACCTCACTACCCTCTGGAGAGCCTTAAGGTTGTGGGCGGAGCAGTTGCCGTACCAGGCAGTGATACAGCTTGACGGGATGCTCTCGATTGTGCATCTGTAGAGGTTTGTGAGTGTTTTTGGTGTCAAGACAAATTTCTTCAGCCTCCTGAGGTTGAAGAGGCACTGTTGCGCCTTCTTCACCACGCTGTCTGTGTGGGTGGACCATTTCAGTTTGTCCGTGATGTGTACGCCGAGGAACTTAAAACTTTCCACCACGATCATCTCCTTTATTTTGTTGACATTCAGAGAGATGCTGTTTTCCTGTCACCACACTCCGAGGGCCCTCGTATCCTCCCTGTAGGCCGTCTCGTAGTTGTTGGTAATCAAGCCTACCACTGTAGTGTCGTCTGCAAACTTGATGATTGAGTTGGAGGCGTGCTTGGCCACCCAGTCATGGGTGAACAAGGAGAGGGCTGAGAACGCACCCTTGTGGGGTGTTGAGGATCAGCGGGGTGGAGATGTTGTTTCCTACCCTCACCACCTGGGGCCGGCCCATCAGGAAGTCCAGGACCCAGTTGCACAGGGCAGGGTCTAGACCTAGGGTCTCGAGCTTAATGACGAGTTTGGAGGGTACTATGGTGTTAAATGCTGAGCTTTAGCTGATGAACAGCATTCTTACATAGGTATTCCTCTTGTCCAGATGGGTTAGGGCAGTGTGATTGCGATTGCGTCGTCTGTGGACCTATTGGGACGGTAAGCAAATTTGAGTGGGTCTAGGGAGTCAGGTAGGATGGAGGTGATATGATCCTTGACTAGTCTCTCAAAGCACTTCATGAGGATGGAAGTGAGTGCTACGGGGCGATAGTAATTTAGCTCAGTTACCTTAGCTTTCTTGGGAACAGGAACAATGGTGGCCCTCTTGAAGCATGTGGGAACAGCATACTGGGATAAGGATTGGTTAAATATGTCCGTAAACACACCAGCCAGCTGGTCTGCGCATGCTCTGAGGACGCGGCCAGGGATGCCATCTGGGCCGGCAGCCTTGCGAGGGTAAACACATTTAAATGTTTTTCTCACGTTGGCTGCGGTGAAGTAGGCCGCAGGTTTTGGCAGCGGGCTGTGTCGGTGGCACTGTATTGTCCTCAAAGCGAGCAAAGAAGTTGTTTAGTTTGTCTGGGAGCAAGACATCGTGGTCCTCGATGGGGCTGGTTTTCTTTTTGTAGTCCGTGATTGACTGTAGACCCTGCCACATACCTCTCGTGTCTGAGCCGTCTAATTGCGACTCTACTTTGTCTCTATATTGACGCTTAGCTTGTTTGATTGCCTTGTGGAGGGAATAGCTATACTGTTTGTATTCAGTCATGTTTCCAGTCGCCTTACCCTGATTCCTCTTATTTTGGGTGGAATAATCCTCTCTTGCATTCTAGCTTGTAGCAAACCATGAGTTGTGTAAGAGAGGATTATTTCACCCAATATAAGAGGACATAGAATAGCCAATGTTATTGGAAACCTGCCTAAAATGCATAGAGCTGCTTCAAACCTATCTGTTGTAAATGACAATAGCAATAATCTCAGAGAAGAAAAGACAAAGAAAATATATTCAATTCCAGACACTGAAGTGAATGATGAATGTCTTTGTACTGTTTTTACTATCTTTAGATACTTAGCTCACTGTCACTAATACACTAATAATACTTATGCTCCTGTTCCAAACTGTGATTGTTGAGGAGATTGTATACTGTCTCTATAAAGCCTTGATGTTCCCAAAGTCGACTTCAAAACAACATTACAATAGCACCATTAGAGTTAAGGAGTCCGCATACATACTGTAGGTTTTATTTTCTCCTAGCAGAATTCGGCTAAGTGAAGCAAACATCTGTGCTCGCATACTCCCTAAAGACCTTTGTTTGAAAAATGAGAAAAAAGTACAAATATTTATGTTTGTCCTTCTTGAGCCACAGTGGCATCAACATAGCCAAAAAACGTCCATAAGGTCTATTTAATCAAGGACACATTGTTTGCAGAGTCCACAAACAGGAGATGGAGTTCCAGAGCTCACAAGTGTGCCTGGCATGGATTGTGACATCTTGTTCCTCACCCTCTTCAACGCGTCACTCTCCGACCTTACTCTCCACCATGAAGACGTTTTGGCTTAGAATCTCCGCCAATATCGCCTGGCTCTGGACCAATGCATCAGCTGTTGCCCGTATCTCTGCCCTCAGAGAATGTTTCTCTTTCTGCTGCTCTGCCTTCAATGACTCGATCTCGGTCTTCAAAGTTTGAATCTGATTCATGTTCACCTTCATCAGATGAGCAGAATGGTACCGCCCTGAGCCCCCATCGATTACAGTGGCCTATGATAGAAACAGTGGATCAATTAAGAATTAAAAGTGACTCCAACACACAAATTCTGTGTACAGAAACACTAAACTAACTTTCTTGGGAACCATGCGTTTTTTCGGTGCGGCCCGTTGTCCAGCCCTTTGTCCACTGATCTCCACGGATGGTTGTCGGTATGGTTGTATGCTCTGCAAAAACACATTCATGTTTTTAACACACAATTAGCGATTTTATTACACAGTATGTGTCAAGTCCTACTCTTGTTCAACTTCCAAAGGACACGAGGACAACTCAATTTTCCAACTCAATCACTTTTATTTTGGCTTTGTCAGTTGATTGGTCTGTTCAGTGAAATAGGTTGTAAACCTTTAAAAGACAGAACAAAGTTACCATTAGAGCATTTGATTATCTGAGGAGAGCTCCCCGCATACTTCCTGCATATAAATATATTTCAAACCAGCACAGGCATTACAAAATCAAATATAGCGATAAAATAAATCACTTACCTTTGAAGATCTTCCTCTGGTTGCAATCCCACGGGTCCCAGGAACACAAAGAATGGTTGTTTTGTTCGATAAAGTCCCTCTTTATATCCCAAAAACTCAGTTTGGTTGACGCGTTTTGTTCAGTAATCCACCCGTTCCACTGGTTCCACATTCAGGCATAGGAAACCTAAAAAAGTTACCGAAAAACTTAGTCAAAACAAGTCAACAAAGGTTTCTAATCAATCCTCAGGTACCCTAATAAGTAAATGAACGATAATATTTCAGAAGGACAATAGCCTGTTCAATAGAAAAGTAAAATAATGAAGAGCGCGCACACAGTCACGCGCACAAAAGAGTAGTGTCAGTTCAAACAGCCACTTGCCAGAACTTCTATTTCTTGTTTTTTGAAAAACATCTAGTGGAAGCCATAGGAACTGCAATCTGGGAGCTAATTCCCTCTAAAGTGAATAGCAAGTCAATGGAAAAACTGACATAAAAAAAAAATGGATAGATTTTCCTCTGGTTTTTCGCCTGCTTTATCAGTTATATACCAGTTATACTGTTATACACACATACATTATTTTAACTGTTTTAAAAACTGTTAAAGAGTGTTTTCTATCCAATACTACCAATTATATGCATATCCTAGCTTCTGGGCCTGAGTAACAGGCAGTTTACTTTGGGCACGTCAGACTCTCCGTACCTCCGAACGCTCATGTTGTGTGTGTTCAATTATTTGTGACATTGTGGCGTTTAAAGCATATTGAAGATATCCAAATCGTTGGATAACAGATCGTTGGATAACAGATCGGCCCTCAGAACTCCTAATGAGTTCTAAGGGCCAAACTGTTATCCGAACAATTTGGTTTAATAGCCTGACTACTTTAGGTGTAAAAATCCCTCCAACCTGCAATGTATTCTATCTTCAATATGCTTTAAATGCCACAATGTCACAAATAATTGGTGTGCTGCAGTATGACACAACTTTTACAGGAAAAACCACTGTAACACCAAGTAATTATTATCCTAAACTTGATCAACAGCCACACCATTCATTACCAGATTCAGCTGAGGGCTAGAACTTAGGGAATGATTTGTACCAAATATAATGCTCTTAGTTTTAGAGATGTTCAGGACCAGTTTATTACTGGCCACCCATTCCAAAACAGACTGCAACTCTTTGTTAAGGGTTTCAGTGACTGATGCGTATATGGTTGAATCATCAGCATACATGGACACACATGCTTTGTTTAATACCAGTGACAGGTCCTTTGTCAAAATAGAAAAGAGTAGGGGGCCTAGAGAGCTGCCCTGCAGTACACCATACTTTACTTGTTGGACATTAGAGAAGCTTCCAATAAAGAAAACCCTCTGACTTCTATTCGATTGAGAGATAGCTCTGAATTCACGATATGGCAGAGGTTAAAAATCCATAACACATACAATTTCTCAACAAGAGATTGTCAATAATATCAAAGGCTGCACTGAAATCTAAGAGTACAGCTCCCCCAATCGTATTTTTATAAAAAAAAATCAACCAATCATCAGTTGTTGTGTCAGTGCAGTACATGTTGAGTGCCTTTCTCTATAAGCATGCTGAAAGTTTGTTGTTCATTTGTTTACAGAGAAGTAGCATTGTATTTGGTCAAACACAATTTTTTCCAACAGTTTGCCAAGAGCTGGCAGCAAGCTGATAGGTCTGCTGTTAGAACCAGTAAAGGCTGCTTTACCACTCTTGGGTAGCGGAATGACTTTGGCTTCCCTCCAGGGAAAGAATGACTTTGGCTGTGTTTATAACCCTTGTTTCCTTTGTTTGTGGTGCGGTCGCCCAGGGGAAGCGACGGGTGAGAGGGATGTGGCGGGTGAGAGGGAAGCTGTGGCAGAGTGCATTTGGAAGCCTTGGTTTTTGCTAAGAGAAGTATTACCTTGATGAGCATAATTTAAGTTAAAGATAATGTTGAAATGCTTTCCCTTCACCTGCACTGAAACCTGATTTTATTTGATTTAATTGTTTGTATTTGTCGTGTTATCCTCCTTCCATTTGTGGTAATGTTAAAGTGGGTATGAAAACTGAACTTCGGAGATAAAAAAAACTGTGAGATGCCTCTGCTCCTCATTTCATGTTCTTCCACTCAACCCCACACTGAAATAACCTGTGTAGGTTAGTGTTATTCAGAGCTCTCTATGCTCTCTGTCTAAACCAAGGGTGGTGTAGTTGGATCTATGGTACTGAACTGTGTCTAGTCACAGCCCCTCTCAGCCAGAATGTGACACACACACACAGCTGTCCTTTTCCCTGGGTTTAAATTTCACTGCATCCTTGCAACCTACCATGTAAATAATGGCTTTCTAAAAGAGACCTGAGCTGTTTCAGGAATTCAATAACATGTCCATAGGCGTGAGCCCCACTCATTCAAGTCAATTACAGGTCTGCCACTGTGTGGCCCTTTGAACAAGCAGGAATTAAAGAACCATAAAAAGTCACCCTTCAGGAGAGCAGCCAATAGGGTTGGCTTTTTGGCTCAATGGGGTTTGTCTGTCAAATTAATTAACCTGGAAAAGCCTCTTATTCCCAGACACAAATGAAAGGGCCTGGTTTTCCTTCCAGACCTCCCAGAGAAATCACCCCACAGCCAGAAGTAATTGCATGTCTGAGTGACTTGTACGAAGCACACACCATGTGTTTTGAGTCATGCATATTCCAGCTGGGGTTAGATGTCAATGTTGGATCAATGTTAGGGCAGTGTTAGATTAAGGGTGTGAAGGTCACTGGGCCCACTTGGCTAATTATGCAACATCTGTTTTGAAGATCAAAATCCTGTTATTTACAATTTGTCACACCTTGTTATTGTATCCTTTATTTACAGTACATGGGAGAAAAGGGATATTGAGGGATAAACTTGCTACACATTTATGCTGGAAATGGTTGGTTACCTAGCATGGTCGCAGATCTGGTGTATATACCTGTACCTTGTTTAACTTCATATCATACCATATGCATGCTGTATATATAGTATATGTATGACAGGAGTAACGACAGATCTGCTTCCAGGCAATGAGTCACCCCCACACAATGTAAATAACTTTGAGTTTGAGTAAAGTGCTATAAAATGCAAATCATAATCCTCACAACTGAGTTTGAAACCTGTTTTTTAGCTATTGCATTTCTGTCAGAATAAGGTTTGGCTGTGAAGACAGACTCCTAGCTTTTCACATTGTTTATACCTGGAGCAGATGCTCTGCAGGAATGATAATTGAGATGTTCTACACTCTCAATGATCCTAGTAATCCATCTGTCATACCTGCTCCTCTCTAATCATGTCTCTGTAGTCTGCTGGTGTGTGCCCAGCAATAGCCTCACAAAGTGACATTGAAATGTTGGATTCAACGATAGAAATGTATAGAGATCATTACTTGGAAATAACCTGTTTTTTCATGAACATTGCCAATGGCTTCCACCATTTTAAAGAAGTCAACTAGGTGGGGATTCCTATTGGTTAGAAACGATCAGACAATGATAAGAGCATTGTCTTCTTCAAATTGGTTTGCTTAGTTTCGAAACGGCTTTATGCTCCATATATTGGCTACAATAAATGAATTACACACAAGATTTGGTTCAAAACTAAACTTGTTGTAATCATGGCAAATTACCGGCCAGGCACGCAGGGAACGTGCCCTGGGGCCCTGACATACAGGGGGACCTCATTGATTTTGTTAGTCACTCTCACTCAGAGATCATATTAACCTGGCATAAGTCATGGAAAAATGTATAGAATTGCAGGAAATTACTGTAGCTTTGAAACGGCAAAAATCTCTCCCCACCCCATGGCAAAATCTGTAGTACTGAACAAAATATGCTGTAAAACTGCGACAAACAAAACATTCTGTAAGCAAACTTGTTTACCATTTATTAATAAAATAATTTTCCAGCTAACAGATCCCTCAGTATGTATTAAATTATAGATTTTAATCCGGTACTGAGATGTGTAGCAGCTAATTGTATAGCTAATGGCCTGTGTGTTTATAGATGGACTGAGGTGTATGAAGCTACAGTAACCAATGTAAAAAATTGATTGGTACACTATATGCACAGTACGGCATGCCAATGAAAATACCTAGAAACAAAATCTCTGCTGTTTCCTTTCATTATTGCCATGGCATTTCCAGTCTGTCCTGAATAGGGAAAAGGAGAGTGTATTGTTGTGATAACAACCGGAAACATATAATGATTGACAGTAGAACAACCTGGAGGTTCTGACCTTCAGCCGATTCAGTTCTGTAATCTTCCGGGGTTTCTATTAGTGAGTGACTGGGCCTTTGTTACTATGACTAACCTACGTGACCCAGCACAGCGGGCTCAATGGTAAGGTGTGTCTGCTATGTTTTTTAGTGAGAGGGACGTAGCCACACATTTGATTGCGACAGCGAACGCCCGTGGTATTGTGTTGGTTAATTACTTGACCTTCTAAGTAGCTGTGGTCCTGGGTGTGAGTTATTTTATAAGGATTCGTTTATAGAATATTATAAGTGAGGATAATATTGAATAATTCATAATCATCCCTTTATTTTGTATAATGACGTGTGTGTGTGTGTGTGTGTGTGTGTGTGTGTTTATGTGGGTTAGTAGGGGTTGTGGCACAACTGTTGTCACCTATGTAAAGAAGAACAAACATTAAGCTCCACTTATTCCCTGTCTAATAATATGACAGTGTTAAGACTGACGCATGCTTCACAGTCTAAAGAGTTTGCGCATATACATTGAGCTCCAAAAGTATTGGGACAGTGACATTTCTTGTTGTTGTTTTGACTCTGTACTCCAGTACTTTGGATATGAAATGATACAATGACTGTGGGGTTAAAGTGCAGTCAGCTTAATTTGAGGGTATTTCTATCTATATCGGGTGAATCATTTAGGAATTACAGCACTTTTTGTACATAGTACCCCCATTTTAGGGGACCAAAATGATTGGGACAAATTGACTTATACACTGAGTATACCAAACATTAGGAACACTTTCCTAATATTGAGTTGGGTCTAACTTTCTCACTCATCATTATTCACAATTCAGTCAGGATTATCCGTAATAGAGAGAATAAAGTAGACGGCATCGGTCAAAGTTTGATTGATGACCTTTTTATGGCCCCCCTTAGGGGTGGTGTACGCCCCCCACCCCACGCCCCCCCACGCCACCCCACCCCACGCCACCCCACGCCCCCCCTTCTTGACTGATAGTGTGTGTACATCTGTCCCTTTGAAGATGTGTCTTTGATTACATTAATGTGGTCAAGAAACGGTCAAGCTGATTGAAAGGGCCTCTTTGAGGTCATTTCAACCCCCACCACCACCCCCCATGTTGGAGGGGGTGCTTATGGGCGTCCTGTCCAGGTCTGTGTTTACAAACGGTCAAGGTGATTGAGGGGCCTTTTGAACTGTGGAATGTGTTTCTGAAACAGTAAGGGTCCGGGGGTATTAGACAGACGGCCTATAAAGAGTGGACTGTGGACAGTACCCGCTAACTCAGAGATAAAGCCCAGAACACTATAGAAATTAAAATAATCTCAGACCCCTAAAGAAGAAATTAAACATGGCTCCAAGACCAATTTTAGGTGTATTGTGTTCAGGATGTCAAGAACCCGATGACAAAACCATAGAGGCCCTTATTTGTGATGCCCCGAATTGTTTTAATGGATTGCTGGAAATGACTGAAGGCCATATGGGTTACATTTTCCACCCAGAGGATTCAACCGTGAAGATTTTCACAAACACAGGACATAGCACACTTTTCCAAACAACAACCGGGAGTTTTTCTCCAGTGCTACGAATGAGAGAATGGTTAAAAATACGTTTAGGGTTATGCAAAATGGAAAAGATGCTGAGAGGAACAGGTCTGCCTGGCTATGCGTTTGAAGAGACCGTCTCTGGGTGTGTAGACTTACAAGCTTTAAGAATATCTTCACCATTATATACTTTGGATTCAAGAGTGACGATTTTGGCCTGTTCACAATTTGATAGCAGCAATGCTACCAAATCCGTTAATACGCATGTATTTTCCAAAGCATGCACGGAGGTCAACTACTTTGTTCCAGTTTTCAATTTCATATGGGGAGATTATCCTAAATTTCTTCACCTTATGAAAGAGGTGCAAAGCCTTTTCAAATATCGTCAACAGTTAAGGCGTTGGGCGCTTCTATCCCCAAGACAGAGCCCGGGTCTGTCTTGGGGATAGAAGACACACAAGCAGATTTATCCCTGGACTGAAACAACCGCAGTACTCAAACAAAGGTCGCGGCTGATCCGGTCACAATCTGAATACTGCGATTTGGAAACGGACGGACAGACATAAAGAATGCAGCGCGCGTGTGTGTGTGTGCGCACATGGAGGTCTGAAAAAACAGATGGTTTTTTGGTTTACTTACACAGTATGACATTACCAGGAGTTGGCTGATATTGTCCAAACAATTAAGACCCCCTCGCTATCTTCCCAGGGGGGTGGGGGTTTGGGGGCGCATCTTCCAACAACATATGCTTAAAATGTTTAAATAATTATAACGTGTTTAAAAAATGCCTGTAGTAAAGACTTTGAATTAAATAAAGGATTTAAAAATGTCACTTACGAGTGGAAGCGTCTCTCTCCCCCGCTTTCCGTCTTTCCATCCTTTTTAAATATGCTTGTTACATTGTAAAATAATCTATAATAAGGCTGTTGTTACGTATATATTATTTAGGGTGTTGTGGAAGTATTATTATGAATATCCAAACTGTATATTATAACGACTTAGGCTTTATAAGCCTGTTATTATGTATATATGAGCGGGACAGTCGATAGTGCGTCGGACCTCGGGCTAGAAGGTCGAGGGTTCGAGGCCTGCTCCCTGCTCTTTTCATTACTTTATGTTGAAATGTATAAATATATTTTTCTATAATATATAACACGACTATAGGTGAACCTACGTTTCAGTTATTATCGGGAATAACGGGGTTAGACCAGCCTTCAGAAGTCATATCAATCAGCGATTCCGGGGACACTTCTCCAGGGAGTCCTTCAACCTATGTTCGTCGTAAGTCAAAAAATGTAATATAATAATAATGATAAACATGATCAAAGTGCCTACATTGTTTTAAAAAATATAACCTTGTGTTTACAGCGGACAGCCCGCTAACAAGAGGACATCAGGCCTTATGGACGCTTCCCATGAACCACTACGGGGGTGATGAAAATGACGACATTTTACCGTTCTGTACGAACGGCTTTGCCGAAAGTCTGACCCCCAGAGTTGATTATCTTGCTACACCCACTACTTCAGGGCTCCACACAACGGTTGCTCAAGTACACAGAACAGCATTGCCAGAGAAGGTTCTCGGTTCAGAAAACGTATGGCCTCAAGAGCATGCCCTCTATGGATGCGGTATGACACGTTTTTTAAAATTAAAAAAATTTAATAAATAGTTATACATTTTTTGAAAGAATATGTCAAAACCATGTTAAATAATGTTTGTTTCTTTTCAGACTCCGATAGCTCTACAAACCATGCAGAATCACCCCAGCCACAGGCCGTGACAGGAAGCCCGACCCAGCCACAGGCTTGGACAGCAAGCCCGAGGGAAACAATCAGAGGTAATTTAACTAAAACCCATGGCATAACTGTGAGAAAATGTATTATTATATTAATCTGAAATGTATTTGAAATTGAACCTTTTATATTTTCCTTTCAGACTCGCTGTATACCGTCACAGAAGCCGCCGAAAAGGACGCCGATGACCCATTTGATACGGTTGTGAATGTCTCTGATGTCAGCGATGATGTGTTTATGTATGAAGCTGCAAAACAGCTCGATGTAGTCAATTGTGTGGTAGACTCTGAAAATGAGGGCACAGATGAGGGCACAGATGAGGGCCCAGATTCCAAACACAAATTTCTCACAGGCTTTTACAGGGCTCTAAAAAACAGAGAAATTCAGCGAAACAAATGTATCGTTGCTTTACTTCAGCGCCTCCATCGCCAAGATATAGCATTCTGGCATAAAACATTGCCCGACTTGTTAGACAGCACTCTCATAAAAAACGGTACGCAGCATGGAGCATTCTACAATACCCCCTGAACTAATTTCCTTAATTAATCAAATCAATGACAACACAGCATCCTCACCTGCAATAACTCAGACACATGAACAAGAACCACAGGTTCCGCCTGAACTAATTTCCTTAATTAACCAAATCAATGACAACACAGCATCCTCACCTGCAATAACTCAGACACATGAACAAGAACCACAGGTTCCGCCTGAACTCATTTCCTTAATTAACCAAATGAATGACAACATGTTATCTCCAACACATACCGGTACACCTCAGAGGACCCCACGAGCTGACGACTGTGAACAACCACTGGATGCTTTTGATGAATTGGAAAATTGTGTAATAAATCAGTGTGGGGATGGTATTGATAGAAGCCTTCGTGTTGTGTACCGCAATAAATTTAACAATACAGAGATTCGTCAGTTTTTTTATTTCACATGCATGAATCAGAGCCATGATTATGCAATTTTCTATGTGATGGTATTGGATACTCTAGACCAGCTTTTAGACCGGGCTATGGCTTTTGGTGAACCACGTGATGTCTTACAGCTTGAAATATGTGGAGATAGTCTGCAAAACACAGTATCACTTGTTTTACCAAATGGCAGAGCCGATCTTGAACAATTCATAGCCCTGATGGAACGTCTTGTTCAATCTAATTTATCCATCATAGCAGATAGGAGTCTGGAACTAATTGTACAAATAGTTCGTCAGCCACTAGGTGGAGGGGTCAGAGAAGGAAACTTGATAGTCTCATGCAATCAGAAATCATAAACAATAAGAGGGCATATCTCATAAACGTTAACAATCCAGGTAACCAGCTATGCTTTGCAATAGGTCTATCACATTTACTCAACCCTGGATGTACGGATGCAATCGCTTTACAAAAGGCTAATGAGATACAAAACGCAGTAGGGCTGGGTGTACATGATGCGGTGGCTTTCTCCGACATAGTCAAATTTGAAAATTTGCTGAACATCAAGATTGTTGTTTTGTACCATAGTAGAGCTAATTCAGCTCTCATGAAATTCCAGAACAACCCACAACCCCATCCTCAGATTCTGTACTTTTATGTTCAAAACAGCCACTATTATGGCGTCACTAACATCGGAGCGTTCTTAGGATCGCCTTATGTGTGTCCAGCCTGTCATACAGGCTACACCCGCCAGGGGGGGCACTCGTGCCGTTATAACTGTTCCATATGTCTAGATGAGAATTGTCCACAGAAGCCCTTAAACTTAACAACATGTGCGGATTGTCACCGTACATGTCGCTCGCCTACTGCTACGAAAAACACAAAATTGAAACATGGCGCCCCAAGGCTGGTAAATCTGTAAGCAGTTGTGACATTAACAAGAAATGTCCAAAATGCCATTGCAATTACAACCTTAAGATAGACAAGCCCCAACCTCATGTATGCGGTATCATATGCTGTCCGATCTGTAAAGGGCCTTTGAAAAGCAGAGACGCTGATGTGGTTCAAGAAGAGCAACATGAGTGCTATATTCAGCCCTGGCTGAATATGAACATTCAGAGAAATATGTGTTTTATGACTTTGAGACTAATCAGGAATCGGGCGTTCATCTGCCTATCTTTGTATCGACCATGACTTTCAAGGGTGAAAAGTGGACGGCAGAGGGCCCCAATTGTGCACTACTCTTTCTAAAACACTTTAGAAAGCCCCAGTACAGAAACTTCACATTTGTGGCGCACAATTCTAGAGTCTATGATTCCTACCTTCTTTTGAACCCCCTGATACAACAAGGCGTTGCACCCAGCGTCATAGCGCAAGGCAGTAAAATCTTGTGTTTTGTAGACCCTGCTTTCAACCAGAGATACATAGACAGCCTAAGTTTCTTACCCATGAGATTGGCTCAAATGCCTGAGGCCTTGGGTTTTGAAAACTCTGTGAAAGGTTGGTTTCCTCATTTCTTCACATCTGAGGAGAATCTACATTATATTGGATCTTATCCCAGCCCTGAAATGTACGGGTGTGATCAAATGTCTCCCAAAGAGCGAGAGAGATTCATGACCTGGTATGAGACAGTACGTCATAATACCTTTGATTTCCATAAAGAGATGGAGTCATACTGTGACAATGATGTTGTTATTCTGCGTGATGCATGCCTCAGATTCAGAGAAGAGGTAATCAAAGATGCAGGCATTGACCCCTGGAGTTGTACAACGATTGCATCGGCATGCATGAAAACATTTCGTACACACTATTTAACCCCTGCATCTATAGCTATTCCATCGCCTGACAACTACCGCCGACAATTCAAGTCATACTCTAGCGGGTCCATTCAATGGTTGGAGTACTTGTCCCAGGATAAAAACATTTTTATCCAACATGCTTTGAATAGAGGGGAGAAGAATATCGGCCCGTATCATGTAGATGGATACGCACAGATTGACGGTGTTGAGACCGTGTTTGAGTACTGCGGTTGTTTCTTCCATGGCTGTAAATCTTGCTTTGTGCCCCAGGCCATGTTTGCCTTAACCCAAAAGACATTTGGGGATATGTACCAAGAGTTCCAAGACAAAACTGAATCTTTACAGGCGGCTTATGGGTTGAAGGTGAATGTGATGTGGGAGCACAGTGGACAGAACTCAAAAGGTTAATCCTCATGTTCAAGCTTTCCTTTCCACCTATGCCACACGAACCCCTGGAACCACGACAGGCCTTGTATGGAGGTCGTACCAATGCTTTGACATTACGGTATGTAGCACAACCTGATGAGACAATAGGATATGTAGATTTTACATCCCTTTATCCTCATGTAATGAGTTCCTCTTCTTACCCTCTGGGGCATCCTGAAATTATTCACCGGGACTTTGACTTGCCTCAAAACTACTTTGGTTTGATAAAAGCAACTGTTTACCCTCCCCGGGGTTTGCTTCTGCCAGTGCTGCCTTACAAGGGGCCTCAAGGAAAACTTTACTTTCCCCTGTGTCGCACCTGCAGTGAAAACAAAAACCAGACAAAAAATCCTTGTGATCATTCAGATCAAGAAAGAGCCCTAACCGGTGTATGGGTCACCGTTGAATTCTCTAAGGCTATAGAGATGGGGTATCGTGTGGCCAAAATCTTTGAAGTGTGGAACTTTTCCAGGAAATCAGACACTCTTTTTAAAGAGTACATCAAGACCTTCTTGAGATGCAAGCAAATGGCTTCAGGCTATCCTGCATCAGCCACAGATCAAGAGAGCAAAGACAAATACATTCAGGACTATTATGACAAGGAAGGTATACATCTTGACCCTAACAGAATAGAAGTCAACAAGACAAAACGGAACCTCTCAAAATTGTTTCTAAACTCTTTTTGGGGAAAACTATCGCAAAGAAGCAATATGCTAACGACATCGATCATTAAAGATCCTGAAGAATTTATGGAATTTGTTTTTTCGGACCAATACGACATTTCCCATTTTTCATTCTTGAGCCAAGACATTGCCCTGGTGCAATGGAGACGTAAGAAGTGGGTTCTACCTCGGTAATGTAAATGTGTTTATTGCAGCATTTACCACAGCATATGGCCGACTTGAACTGTACACCCTGATGGAACAGCTGCAGAGCAGGGTTCTTTACCATGACACAGACTCTGTGGTCTATGTCAGCAAACCGGGTGACTGGAAACCCCCTCTTAGCAACTATCTGGGTGGTTTAACGAGTGAACTCGAAGACGGGACCATATCATAGAGTGGTCATCATGTGGCCCCAAAAGCTATGCTTTTAGGACTAAAGACAATCACGTGGTGTTGAAAGCCAAAGGCGTGACTCAAAACTATGAAAATGCCCCGCGTGTAAACTTGGAATCAATCACACGCTTAGTCGAGGGCTTCATAAATGATCGGAACAGTGAACTGGAAATTTTGAACTCCTACAAAAAGATTGTTAGGGATAAAAGGGGTTCCACCTGCGGAACGCCCACTTACTTAAAAGATTCCGGTAGTCTATGACAAGAGATTGCTTTTACCTGACGGGACCACGTTGCCCTTTGGTTACTGACGTATGTTACAGGCCCCGTGTGTCTTAACCCTTAAGATAGAATGGCTGCTGTAGAAGGTTTTGACCCCAGGTTGCAACTACCATTTTCGGCCTTAATCGCAGGCCCATCAAATAGCGGTAAAACTTGTTTTATAAAAAGTATTTTAGAGAATTCTGAACATGTATTATCTCAGAAACCTGACAATATTGTATGGCTTTATTCATGTTATCAACCTTTGTATGATCAGATGTTGAAGAAAATAAAAATCAAGTTTATTGAAGGAATCCCTGAATCCCTGTCTGATGATGACCTTTTACCTCCTGATAAACAAAATATGTTGGTTTTGGACGATATGCTATTTGCAGGTAGCAAACATCCTGAAATAGCACGAGCTTTTACTCAATATACTCATCATCGAAACCTGTCAGTGCTTTACTTGGTTCAAAATGTGTTTCCAATTACATGGTTTTGTTCAAAAACCCTAGAGACAAGCTACAAATAAACACACTAGCACAGCAAATGTACCCTGGAAGGAAATCCTACTTTATGGAAAGCTATGAGGACGCTACCAAAGCACCATTTTCCTATTTAATCGTGGATTTAAAATCAAATACTCCAGAACACCTGAGGCTCAAAACGGGGTTGTTTCCGTGGGAGTGGCCGACGGTTTACATTCCTAAAAAGTAAAGAATATGTCTCTGCGTTTAAAAAGAAATCTACCTCTCTTGAGAGCTCTAGTTAGAGCTACCCTAAAGAACGGAAGACCCTCTTGGGTCATTGTTCTTCAGATCTCATATTATCCCTATGCGAGATTGCTTTGAATCTTCTCAAAGGTCGCATCCCGCTCACCCTGACCCAATTAAAAATTTAAGAGACAAAGACCGCGATCAAACTCTTTGCCAATAAAAGGACCAGTCTTCAAAAGAAAAGACACGCCATACAACAGTCTGGGGATTTCTTCTGCCATTACTACGTATAGCCGTGCCCTTCATCACCAGCCTTATTGCAGCCCAGGCGGGGGTGAACACAGAGTGTGATGGCAAATAAAATGTACTTGGTGCCTCAAAAAGAGTTGGATAGACTTAAACGGCAATCACAAGGTCCTGAAAATATCAGACAAACGGCGGAAAATGATTTGGATACCGACATGAGGGATATTCTGAATAGAAAAGGCCTGAACCCCTATGATAAGGCCCAAAAATACACAAACCTCCTGCAAAGGTATTTGACCTTGGTAAAACAGGGTGAGAGAGAGACCAACCATTTATCACTCTCCCTACCCGAACCATTAGAGAATGACAAACATGGAGAGAGCCTGATATTTCAACAGGATGAAGATCAAACACCTGTTGCCGATAATGTTATGCATGACATGCTGACACATGTCCCTGCCCGTAACAGAAAAATGTTATATACATTATGAACAAAATGAAAGACTCAAGCGGGACCGCTACTTGGAATGACAAAGGAGAGTTTATCTTTCAGGGGTCTGTTGTCAGGGGTTCTCATATGTTGGACTTGCTCAAAAGCACCACAGCAGCCCACAAGATTGCAGAGGATAGAAGACCCCAGGGGTGGCGGCAGTTTCTTAAAGCCCTAGCAATCCTCAACATTCCCCTCTCGGGTGTACCAAACTATAAGCTTCGTCAACAGATTAAAACTTTAAAACAAGACCCAAAGAGCTACAGCACACCTAAAGATGTTCTTGGAACCACTCCCCCCCTTGAAAGGGCTAATAAGGACTCATTTACGGATGAGTCCTCACCTTTCCTAATCCTAATCTCTCAGGATGGTTAGACTTTTGAATAACTTTTGAATGGCTTTTTGATTAAATTCAATAAAATTTATTTTTAAATGATACAATTTAACATTTGTGACATTCTTTAAACATTTAGCGTGAGCATACGCCTTGATTACAGGGTCTAAAAGGACACATACTTAAACACTTTTGATATTTTCTAACAAAACAATCTACGATTCTATCATTACATCTTAAATCATCATTATATAGAGACATAACATCTTCAAAAGAAACTCCACGGGCTCTTTGGCATAGGTAGAATACACAGTGTTGACCGCATGTAGTGGAGAGGTTATCTTGTACTTGCTTGATGCTGTAGTAGATCTTTGATCCATTTTTGGTCAAAAACTGTTTAATAGACGGCGGGAAATGTGAAAATCCGGGGGGAAAGCCGTATGAATCAAAGAACGTTGAGATTTTTCGTCCTCCTACATCTTCTAACGTTACAGCTAGCCAATGTTCACCGGGCATGTGTTTAGGATGGGTATTGACGATAAACATGGCCGGTCGCTCAGTCCATTTCACAGTGGGTAGCTCATCACAGGCCCATACTCCACAAAATTGTTTTCCGATCAAACGGCTCATTAGGCCTTCTAGCTCTTGGGTATTCATGTTTTTTTTTTTTGCTCAATGATCTTTAATATCTCAATAATAATCCACTAAGACTTGTCTTCGGGCATTCACTTCAAGATTGAATCAGAACATGCATAAACAACCATAGTAACTGTACAAGCTAAAGGTGTACGGAAACGCATTTCCAGCCTAAGGTTGCCTTGTGACACGACAGACAGATTTCCTGAGGTGTCATCATCCGGGGATAAATTGAAAGCATACAATGTGTAACCCTCTGCAAAATCATTTCTGTCAATAGGTAAAGAGATCTTTTAGATGCCTCCCTGTAGCCAGGAATAGATTGTAAAATTCTCGCACAGAAATGTTCTTATTAAATTGCGGTTGGAAAGCCTTAGCAGGGACCTGGCGTCCGTCCTGACAGAGAGCTACATACTCTGCATTGAAATGCTGAAAATTAAAGGGGTTTTTATGTAAGCTTCCCGTATTAGAGGCGTGATCAACCAGGCCTATAACAATGTAGCGTGGTAAAGGGTCTAGAAACAGGTTTTCTTGACTACATATTCTACTACCCATA
This sequence comes from Brachymystax lenok tsinlingensis, assembly GCA_030435695.1. Lineage (NCBI taxonomy): Eukaryota > Metazoa > Chordata > Actinopteri > Salmoniformes > Salmonidae > Brachymystax > Brachymystax lenok. The sequence continues at coordinate 42,947,004 of CM059802.1, read as the reverse complement.
GGTATGCTGAATGTTTTCATGGTAATTCTTTGGAGAGGGTAAAGGGCATTTCCTTTCAGCAAAGCCTGAGAATGACCCAGACGAACGGCCGGAGATACGGACACTTTTTAATAAAGCGTAGCACCCAACACTTTTAAACTAAAGTTACCGTCTTGGGCAGACATCAGACAAAACTCATCCTTGGCCCTTGTTAATTTGAGCCTTAAATCAACCGAATTTAAGAGTAAACGTTCTTGAAAGAAAATGTCAGAGTGTATAGGCCCTAGCAGATGAAACTCTCGAGATTCAGCACAGTAGCGAGCACGCGCCTCCAGGCCTTTGTTTTCACCGGTGGTGGGGTCTGTGGCTTCCATCGCTGCTCCTGCAGTATCCTTGCTAAACAGCCCGGCGCTGAATTGTGTCTTCAGAGTGTCTTCGGAGTAGTTTAGTAAACATTCCAGGATAGCCCTATATGGATAGGTGGCGCTGCTTTGAGTGATGAGTCTTTCACCCAAAGTCACATCCACTTGAGAGAAGATGGTCGCCAAGGGGTAATTAATGAGACTCACTTTGGCATCATTTGCAATATCAGTACCATCTCTTTTGGTCACTTTGAGACGTAAATGTATTAAGGTGTTGTTGAGGTCCAGGTAGTTGTCACCATGGCCTAGGATGAAAAATTCTATAGGTCCATTGTCGGTTATGGCAGAGAGTGGGGCTATCTCCACATAGCTGGACCGATCTATTGAAAATTGTGTTAACGGGGCCGTGAAAAGATCGAGCTCTGTTTTTATAGCTTCAGAGGACATGCGGTGTAAAAGAGCCATGTTGCTTGTTCTTTTAGAAAATACTTTCGAGTGTTCTTTTTGCAGTTTTTGGTTGGGACCTCCTCACTTTCCTTCGTCTTTGACTTACTGTGTTTCTTTTAACGGTTAACCTCCGCTTTTTAAGGGCAGGCATCCGCCTCATACCCGGAGGTCTCAGCATAAGCCCAGAGCCTTCTTGATGCTCGGGATCTGCCCGTCTAGTCATAGCATTGGCCACCACCTCACTTACTATATTTTTGGCCGCTGATTTTAAGTGGGGTTTGGCTATGCTGAGGCCTCTCTTCATAAACGGTAAAACCATCCTAAAGAGGTTACGAAATATACCGCCTATCCCCGAACCATACATGGTAGGGGCTCCATGATAACCGGGTAATCCATTACCCACTTGATCGACATAGTATGAGACATATCTGTTTGGGTCGAGATGATGGTTGTGTACCATAACCATTTTTATTTCTTCTAATGATATATTAGATATGTAGAGAAGTTTTGGCAGGTCTAAAGTGGAGTTTTACAATCGTTTTACCATAAGTAAATTCTATATTTTCGTTCTGATCCTTTTTAAGCTCAACCAGAATGTTTCCGATATATTTCTTGCTCACAGGTACATAGTGTGGCTTGTCATAGTTGACAGTGACTACATCACCATCCTTTCCATCTATATGAACGGTTCTCAGGAGAGGTACATAACTGTCTCCTACCCTTTGATAGGATATGATGTCGGTATACAGAAATATGTTGTAAAACCCCGCATGTATATCCATGAGGTATGGGAATAATTTATCTTTCACATACAACCATTTATTGTTGGACATCCCCAAAATGTAGGCTAAATTACCAAAGGCCTTTATACCCCCCTCAGCAGCTCCTGAGATTTGTACACGTTTGCTAATAAGGTTGTAGTTCAATACTATTTCAATATTGTTCAAGAATAGGAGACTGTTCAACTCAGAGATGAGCCTCTCTACAGTTCTATAGAACCCTTATCCTTGATATTATACCAACTGTGGGGGTATGTAATCTCGCTGAGACCTACTTCCCAGGCCTCTGATAACTCTATAGGCTTTGGAAAATTGGTTGTATAATTTGAACTTTGGTTATTCAAATATATATCTGCAGACGCATTACTGGGGAGAGTCAGGTAAAATCCAGCGTGCTCCATGATGCACTCCTGTGTACACTTGAATGATATTGTTTTTATCCTGCCTGAGGGTTTAAGTTAACCCCCGCGGCCTCCACCACATCGTCCTCTAATACCCAACTGTTTAACTTTTGTGGCCAGTTTTTCCAACGGACCAACACCCATTTTTTACCCTTTTCTCTCTTCTGATCCAGAATCTCCTCCACGTGAAAGACTTTGTCTTTACCCAGCTTTACCTTCTGAAGTTCCTCCTCATAAAAGGAGCCCTCTATAAGCTCCCCATCATAATCTTTTAACTTGTAGACAGGGGGTATGCGTGGTAGACATTCGGTAACTGTGAACAGCTCATCGCTGTAACCGCTGCTCATCGCTGTATTTTTTGTCGAAAACACCCCTCAACTTGGATATACGTACCAAGTCCCCCACTGTGAATTTAAAATCAATTTTTTTCTTACGGCGAAGGGGGAACAAACCATACAGATTTTTAAAAACTTGAAAATAATTTTCAGAAGAGACCTCGGAGGGCTTCATCCGTATACTTTTATGGTAGCTGTGGTTATAACCCTTTACTAAATCTTGAACTATATCCAGATATCTGTGCGTGTTGTGAGCCGTAAAGTATTTCCACATTCGTTCTTTCAAAGTTCGGTTAAAGCGCTCAATAACTGAAGCTTTCAAATCCGAACCTGTAGCAAAATGTACGATATTGTGCTTCTTCATGAGTTTCTGAAAAGTCTGATTAAAAAATTCTTTACCGCCGTCCGTCTGCACTTTCTTGGGTGCTCCTCCTTCCTTCAATATGGAGTCAAAGGCCGGTCACCTCTCCCCACTCTTATTTTTAAGACCCTTACATATGCTATTTTAGAGAAAATATCTATAACCGTTAGCATGTATCGATTTCCATCATTTTTATCGGCAAGGGCCTGCATGTCACATAGATCAGCCTGGAACTGGGACAAGGGATGAGTAGAAAAAACTCTATTTCGTGGAAATTGTTTTTCGCACAGGTTTATGCAGAGTGTGCACGCATCCTGCTCAGCGAGCCATTCATTCACTTGAGCATCGCTTAACCTGCTACCTGTTTCTTCGACTATAGTTCTCTGGAACCTCTCCTTCCCCCCATAAGACCCTGGGTTATAGGGGGTATAATAAATGTTTCTCATCATCTGCTCCGCCATCCTTGTTGCCTCTCTGATGTACAATAACATTAATGAGCCAATTTCAAATAACGAGATCATTTTCTTTTTGCTTTTTATTTTATTTGTATTTTTACGTATCCATACAATTCAGGATACGTAGCAGAATGTTAGGACCCGTTTTCTCAATGATCCATGCATGTAAGATTTGGTATACCAGGGGTACATTTACAGACTTATATCGTTGAATTTTTAAGACACAAACATCCGTTATATAAGTATATAAACAACAAATATGATACATGTTACAATTAAATGAGGGTTCAAACAAATATAGTAAAATCTTAGACAAGGCTGTTTCTAGTTCTTCGGAATCATCCCCAAGACGGGTTACCAGTTGTGACCACTGTAGAGTTTCCCCCGTTTGTCTTACGTGACTCATGATTTGTTCCATTTTTAGCACACGCCCTGCATTAACCCCTGTATTGATGACTTTGTAGAGCGATACATTGTTCACTTTATTCTCAATAATTTTCTGCATAACATTTGTAAATTCTCTCAAAAGAAAAAATGTATTTATTCTCTCCAACATGGTATGCATACTGTTACCCATTGCTTTATATCTAAATCAAAAAATATATACGGTTACTCTGTCTCTTGGGGTTTATTTAGCCAGAAAGTCACCACCTCGGCCACCATTGCTTCCTTGCATTTGTTGTTGTCCACCATGGCTATCCTGATTTCTTTGAGTTTCTCATGGATGAAGGTAACCTCCTTCAGTTCGTGTAGGAACGCCTCGGTTACACCCTGAACCCTGGGAATAGACGGCTCAAGACCCATAGACTCCAGGGCTCTGACCATTGATGGTATAAAGCGGCAGGACCACAGACTTTTCACCAGCTCCTCAAAGTGGTTGAAGAAGTAATACCGGGGTGGGTCATATAGACAAGGATGTCTTCGCTGGCTGGGGTGATTGGCGTGGGGGGGGGGCGTGGGGTGGGGGGCGTACACCACCCCTAAGGGGGGGCCATAAAAAGGTCATCAATCAAACTTTGACCGATGCCGTCTACTTTATTCTCTCTCGTAATCATGATAGCATCCATATTAAAACTTCTTAGGGCTAGGCATTCTGCTAGCGGGACAAATAAATAATCATAAAAATGATGGCTATTAAACATTTAGTTACACATACGTGTCTTATATTGGCTGAAAGCTTAAATTCCTGTTAATCTAACTGCACTGTCCGATTTACAGTAGATATTGCAGCGAAATTAGCTTGGGGTCAATGTCCATTCGGAAGACCCATTTGCGACCAAGCTTTAACTTATTAAGGAGCGGCAGGTGAGGTGACGGTTTTGTAGAGTCTGGCGTGCCCAAAGCAAAATGCCTGCCACTCAGGCTCAGAAAATACGATATGCACATAATTAGTACTATTGGATAGGAAACACTCTGAGGTTTCTAAAAGTGTTAACATAATGTCTGTGAGTATAACATAACTCATTTAGCAGGCAAAAACCCGAGAAAAATCTTTCCGGGAAATCAGTTTCTGGTGACCTATTGCTCTGTTTGACACACTCCCTATTGAATTCATTTGTAACCAGGACTGAGACTGCAGTACCTATGGCTTCCACTAGATGTCAAAAGTCTATATACAAAGACTCAGAGAGATTGGAGTAAAAAGAACGAATAGGTACAGGAAATGGCCAAAGTTTTCTCGGGCGCGAGTCTGGCTGCGCGCCCCACTTTATTTTACTTATATAAGGTATAGGTGACCATCCGAGTGAAATATTATCGCTAATATTCATAAAAGGATAGCTAAGGATGCATTTTAACTGGTATTTGATTTGTTTAGGAAAAGTTTATAGGTATATCTGAACGCGTTCTCTTCACGTTTCAATGGGCGATTCGACGTTGGATTTTCTGAACATAACGTGCCAACCAAACGGAGATTTATGGATATAATAAATGACTTTTTCTAACAAAAGAACCATTGGATGTCTTCGTTGGACACTTGGGAAGCCCTCAGCAGAAGTTCTTCAAAAGGTAAGGGATTTGTTTTCACTGTGAAATGTGTTTTGTGTGAACCGCGATGGTTTATGAATTTATGCTAATGGTAAAATATTGGAGGTGCTACCCTCAAACAATAAAGCCGTAAAGCCTTTTTGAAATCTGACAACGCTGTGATATTGCCAAGAAGCAGAGCTTTTGATGACTATGCAACACTTGTATATTGATGAATGTTTAATAATTCAACTTTTGGATTTTGAATTTGGCACCTTGCATTTCACCGGATAGTGTCGGGAGTGGCGCCCCACCACTCCGTAAGTAGTTAACTTCCTGACTGATGTCTTGAGACGTTGCTTCAATATATCCACATAATTTTCCTACCACATGATGCCATCTATTTTGTGATGTGCACCAGCCCCTCCTGCAGCAAAGCACCCCCAAAACATGATGCTGCCACCCCCGTGCTTCACGGTTGGGATGGTGTTTTTCGGCTTGCAAGCCTCCCGGTTTTTCATCCAAACATAATGATGGTCATAGTGGCCAAACAGTTCTATTTTTATTCCATTAGACCAGACATTTCTCCAAAAAGTATTATCTTCGTCCCCATGTGCAGTTGCAAACTGTAGTCTGGCTTTTTTTATGGCGATTTTGGAGCAGTGGCTTCTTCCTTGATGAGTGGCCTTTCAGGTTATGTCGATATAGGACTGATTTTACTGTGGATATAGATACTTTTGTACCTGTTTCCTCCAGCATCTTCACAAGGTCCTTTGCTGTTGTTCTGGGATTGATTTGCAATTTTCACACCAAAGTAAGTTAATCTCTAGGAGACAGAATGCGTCTCCTTCCTGAGCGGTATGACGGCTGCGTGGTCCCATGGTGTTTATACTTGCGTACTATTGTATGAACGTGGTACCTTCAGGCGTTAGGAAATTGCTCCCAAGCATGAACCAGACTTGTGGAGGTCTACAATAAAAAAAAATTACCCACTGGGAATGTGATGAAATAAATAAAAGTTCTCTCTACTATTATTCTGACATTTCAAATTCTTAAAATATATTGGTGATCCTAACTGACCTAAAACAGGGACATTTTACTATTATTAAATGTCAGGAATTGTGAAAAACTGTTTTTAAATGTATTTGGCTAAGATGTATGTAAACTTTCGACTTCAACTGTATCATGAGGGGCCAACCCATTGGTTCCATGAGCCCGCCCCCTCATGTACATCAGCGCCAAAGGCATCACAGTGACCAATGGGAGACCAGTCTCTGCCATAAGTTTAACTATCTTAATTTTCAGGGTCTGATAAGCTCTCTCCACGAGTCCTCCCGCCTATGGCCTATAACTACAATGAGTTCTAAGGTCAATTTGCAGGCTTTCTGACAGGTTTTGTATTGCCGAATTTACAAAATGTGAACCATTGTCAGAGGTTAATTTGGATGGCAGACCCCACCCAGGAATTATTTCCCTCAGTAGGTTCTTTACAACAGCCATTGCTGTGGCATGCTTGCATGGAAATGCTTCCACCCACTTAGAGAAGGCATCCAATACAACCGAACAATACTTGTAACCCTGACTGGGTGACAACTAAATAAAATCCATCATCACATTGTAAGGTTCTGCTTTTATTTTCTTAGTCAACCTTGTGTTCTTTTTCTTTGTGTTCTGGAACGTAGCCCTGTCTTTCATTTTTGTTCATTGATTTCACGCGTGTTCGTTTCTCACCTGATCTCATCAGCTCCCTATTTAGTTCAGTTCTTTCTGTTTGTATGGTTGTGAGGTATTGTTTGTTTTTGACTGCCTACCTGTGTTTGACCATTGCCTGCGGCCACGATTCCTGCCTTCTGCAAAGGCTTAATAAACATCTGCCGCGCTCTGAGCGTGAAGCTACACTTTTTTCTCCCTGAGTATTCATTGCAAAATACTTCACCTAAAAACGGAATGGATTCAGCGGAGCTACAGTGGCGCCTAACCCAGCAAGAGGAGGTTATGGAGAAAATCTTCTCTGCCAGCCTATCCCTACTCCTCCGATGCCAGGTATCGTAACCCACAGCCCTCCTTCGTTCATACCCGTGCCTGGAGAATATGACGGTTCGCATGGGAAATGTCAGGGATTTCTGATGCAATGCAGCAAATACATTGAGCACAACCCCACTAACTTCGCCACCGACGAGCTGGGTGGATTTGGTTGTGTCTCTACTCACAGGCAAAGCCCTGGATTGGGCCACCGCCATATGGACTGCCAACAGCACAGAACTCGGATCCGAGACCGATTTTCCACACCCTCTTCAAAAAAGTATTCGATCACTCTCCCTCCGGTCGTACTATAGGAGACCTCCTCATAGAACTTCAACAAGGACACAATTCAGCTGCCGAGTATGCCCTTGAGTTCCGCATGAGGCTGCTTTACATACCGTCTACCGAAGAGGGCTCAACAGGGATCTTCAGGTGGAGCTGGCCTGTAGAGGTGACCTTCAGGATTTAAGTCAATACATTCGTATCTCCATCGACCACCTCATCGTCGACCACCGAAGAACTCTGCCACCCAGGAACCCGAAACCTTCTCTTTCCATGATTACGTCATCCCGTCCGAGTCTTCCGGAGCCCATGCAGTTGGGCTATGCTCCTCTCCCGTGTATCGAACGTCAAAAGCGGATCCAAGAAGGGCTTTGCCTATACTGTGGAGGGAAAGATCATCTACTCAGCCATTGCCCTGTTCGCCAACCACGGAGAGATGAGAAGGGTCCCCCCGCTGCCATGCAGGTAGGCGTGTCCTTATTTCTAAATATCTCCCAGAAGCAATTCTCCATCCCAGTATTGATAACCGTGTAGGTAGTTACCAAGCACGTAGAAGGCTTGATGGATTCAGGAGCAGCAGGTCATTTTATCGATCACCAGACAGTACAAGAGCTTGACATTGATCTAACACCTATCACCCCTCCCTTAAGGATTAACACTCTGGACGGGCAGCCATTGGGCACGGGCTTCATCACGCACCTGACACAGAGCGTCATCCTCCAAATTGGAGTCTTCCACACCGAAACCATTCAACTCATGGAACTCTCATCCCCCAAACAGCCACTCATCCTCGGACACCCCTCGGACACCCCTGGTTTTGTCGTCATGACCCTGCCATCTCGTGGCAACAAGGTGAACTACTGTCCTGGTCTTCTACCTTCTTCTCCAGTTGTCTCAGCCTACCCTGCAGAGCCACGACTATTGAGGACTCGGGTGGTATTGTGGGTGGCCTCGGCAGTGCCACCCACAATACCATCTGAATACGCCCAGTACAGCAAGGTCTTCAGCAAAACCAAGGCCTCCACTCTGCCACCACATCGGCCAGGAGACTGTGCTATTGACTTACTCCCTGGAGTGTCCCCACCGAAGGGCCGTGTTTACCCCCTATCTATCCCGGAAAATGAGGCAATGGAGAACTACATTGATGAATCACTCAAACGGTTTCATTTGTCCTTCTTCCCCGGCTGCGTCCAGCTTGTTCTTCGTTGAAAGAAAGGACGCTGGTCTCCGTCCATGTATTGATTATTGGTCCCTGAATGACGTCACGGTCAAGAACCGTTTGCCTCTTCCTCTGATCCCAGCGACCCTTGAACATGTGGGCCGTGCCAACATCTATACTAAACTTGACCTGCGAAGTGCATATAACCTTGTCCATATACGTGAAGGCGACGAATGGAAGGCGGCCTTTATCACCGCTCGAGGGCACTACGAATACCTGGTCATGCCCTACGGCCTTACGAATGCCCCCCGCCGTCTTCCAATCCTTTATGAACAAGGTTTTCCAGGATATGATCAACCGCTTTCTCATCGTCTACATTGATGACATCCTGATTTTACTTTACATCCTGATCCTCCCTGAAGGATCACATACAGCATGTGCAAAAGGTTCTTCAACAGCTCCTTGACCATAAACTTTATGTGAAGAGTGCCTTCCATGTAACCTCTGTAAACTTCCTCGGCTTCATACTGACACCTGGAGGGGTCAGCATGGAGGAGAACAAAGTCACCTGATGGATGAGAACAGAGTCGATACATGGCCTGGGCCGAATACTCTCAGAACTAACTCACTCACTCATCCCTACGCCTTACTCCATTTCAGTGTGTCCATGGTTACCAACCCCCCATGTTTCCCTGGGAGGCGGAGCCTGGTACCGTCCCAGCTGTCGACGACTGGTTTCGACGTAGTGAGCGGGTATGGGAGACCGCTCACCGGCATCTGCAGGAAGCCTCTAATACCCAGAAACGCTTTGCCGACAGACACCGCCGACCTACGCCACTTTCATCCCGGACAGCGTGTGTGGCTCTCTACCAGACATCCGACTCCGCCTCCCCTGAAAAAAGTTCTGTCCTCGCTTCATTGGTCCCTTCAAGATAACCCATCGCATCAACCCTGTCACGTACCGCCTCCGGTTACCCCATCAGTATAAAATCTCCTCGTCCTTCCATGTGTCTCTGTTAAAAACTGGTCACCTACAGTCCTCTTCATCCTCCAGTCGCTACCCGCAGTGCGCCACCACCATTGGACGTCGGAGGGGAACCTGCCTATGCCATACGGGCCATCCTTGATTCCAAATGCTCGAGAGGTCGCATCCACTACCTAGTGGACTGGGAAGGTTATGGGTTCTGTTTTTCTTTTCTTAGTCAACCTTGTGTTCTTTTTCTTTGTGTTCTTGAACATAGCCCTGTCTTGATTTCACCTGTGTTCGTTTCTCACCTGGTCTCATCAGCTCCCTATTTAGTTCAGTTCTTTCTGTTTCTATGGTTGTGAGGTATTGTTTTTGACTGCCTACCTGTGTTTGACCATTGCCTGCCTGTGACCATGATTCTTGCCTTCTGTTTGAATCTACACCTTTTTCTTCCTTAGTATTCATTACACACATGCTCAAAGGGCCCTTCTGAGGTTGGGTGAGCAGACACAGGCATGGGAATTCCCCTTCCTGCATTGTTATTCATACAAATCACACATTTTGCACAATATTGTTCAGCAAACAGAAAATCCAGGTACAAACCAAAAATGCTTTACAAAATGTACTTTGACATATGGTCACGGCCATGTGCCAACTTAGCAAGATAGGGGAAACAAGAACGTGGTAAGGTTGGTAGCCCAGCCGGGTCCAACCACAGTTTATGCACCAGGTCTTAAGTACACAGCCTCTTCCATTTCCTCATCTCGACAGGACCTACAGAAGACTGTAAATCAGAAATATCAGGGGGAGAGAAGAGGTTCTGAACAGGAAGTGAAACCATCTGTAACACAGGTGAGTCAAAAGAAACAGCCGCAGCTTTGGCTGCCAAATCAGCCATAGCATTTCATTTGGAGACAGGATCAGAGGAGTTAGTATGTGCCAACCACTTCCAAACAGCAATTTCAGAGGGAAGAAGAATTGCTTTCAACAGGTTATCAAAAAGCTTGGAGTGAGCAATAGTCTTTCCGGAGGAGGTGAGGAAGAGTTCCAAAATCATGTACTGTACCTCACCAAATGCATATCTACGGTCTGTGTAAATGGTGATTGACTGGCCTTTAGCCAATATACAAGCTCTTGTGAGTGCAAACAGTACTCTAGCCTGAGCTGAAAGGTGTGGTGGTAATTTAGCACTTTCAAGTGTTGTTGCCACTGTTGTTACAGCATAGGCAACAAGTGCTTCCTTTCTCAGACCTTTGAGTGTAGCCATCTACAAAGATTTCCAAATCAGCATTCTGCAAAGGGAGATCAGTCAAATCTGACCTTGGTTTAGATACAAGCTCTCTCTGGCTCTCCATCCTCCTTGGTTGGCAACAAAGTTGCTGGATTGAGCACTTTTCAGAGTCACATGAGACATGGTTAGAAACACATTCTGATAGTGGAGCAGTCAAATGAGCAGTCTTAGCCTGTGAGATGAGAGCATGAACAGCATGTGGCACATGCACAGTTAGTTGACACATCGCAACAATGTCAGCACATGCTAGTACAGCTTCAGTAGCTGCAGCCACCACCCTCAAACACCACACCAAACCTCCTGCCCCACTATCCAATCGCTTAGAATAGTCAGCCACTGGTTTCTGTTTCCCCCCATGGTCCTGAGTCATCACAGAAGACATAAACCCATTCTTCTCATACACAAACAGTTTGAAAGGCTTATAATGTTCAGGCAGACCCAAACATGGAGACGTAGTCATAAGCTGTTTCAGTTTTGTCAGGGCAGTCAGTCCTTCAGGGGTCCAATTTATCTTGTCATTCATAGCCATCTTGTGACCGTAAATAAGATCTGAGAGAGGCTGGAAGACCTCGGCATAGTCAGGCAGCCACGCCCTACAGTACACTTCCATACCAGTCAGTGACATTATGTGGTGTTTGGTAACCGACTGTGGGACAGAGAGAATAACTTGCACTCTCTCTGGACCCAGCTGCCTGCCATTGGGTGTAATATCATGTCCCAAGTATTTCACAGATTGGGAGACAAGTTGCAACTTATTTTTTTATATTTCGTGGCCATTCTCTGCCAGAAAGATCAAAAGAGCTCGAGTATCAGTTTCACACGCCTCAAGAGCTCAGAGCACAGTAACAAATCAACTTATTGTATAAGTGTGCTCCACTCTGGGGGAATGAAACCCTCCAAATTTGGTGCTAATGCAGCTGAAAAAGATTGTGGGGGAAATCGGAAAAACCTATAGGGGCTACAGTCCATGTAAATCTCTTACAAGGAATGTGAACGCAAACCAGAATTGTGAGTCTGGTGCGACTGGAATGCTAAAAAACGCATTAGCCAAATCCACAACAGTGAACCACTTAGCTGTGGCTGGAACTGCAGATAACAATGTGATTAGATTGGGAACCACAGGGACACAGGCAAACACAGCATCATTGACTGGTCTCAAATCCTGCACAAAATGCCAATCACCTGAGGCTTTTCTTACGGGCAAGAAAGGAGTATTACAAGGTCACTCTGGACACAGGACTAACGCTCCCTTCTCTAGCAATGAAGCATGTACAGGAGTAATATCTGCAATGGCCTCTTTACTGAGTGGATACTGTACTCTGGAGGGGCGCCTGGTATCTTTAGGAGTAACCACAAGTGGCTCAGCTCCCTTTATCCTCTCGAAATCCTACTTGTCCCTTGCCCAGGGACCCCTCTCAAGAGGGGTGAGTCCTCACTCAAAAGCATGATGTTTCAACAGGTTATCAAAAAGCTTGGAGTGAGCAATAGTCTTTCCGGAGGAGGTGAGGAAGAGTTTACTCATTACTCATTACCACCACAAGGGGAAGTTAGAGCACTCATTATGCATTTGGGTCCCAAGGTTTTTATATGACCGATCATATCGACTGGTTCCAATGACGAATTTGACGTGAGCCACCTGTCCCTGGTGAGTTTCTTCAGCAAAGATGGTTGACAAACATTACGGTGGAAGCAAATGTAAGTAATTATAACGTCATAATGAGTCAAACAAAAAATTTACAATTGAGAGGAATATGTTAGTTAATGTAGAGACAAACAATTGTACATTTTTTGTCATAAAGTTAATTGACGAAAATCGCTATTTAACAAGTTAGCTGACTAGCTAACATTAGCCAGATAGCTAGCTGGTGTTATGACATGAGTATGACATTGTAATTCATGTTTGATTGTTTTAGAGACTCCTGAGAAAACCAGCAAACCAGGCTGTCGTCTTGTGAAACAGTGGATGTATATTCTCACAGATGAATATATTCTCTGAGATGTTACCCCACTCTTCCACCAATGCACTTGCAAGTTCCCAGACATTTCTGGGGGAATGGCCCTAGACCTCACATTCCGATCCAACAGGTCCCAGACGTGCTCAATGGGATTGAGATCCGGGCTCTTCGCTGGCCATGGCAGAACACTGACATTCCTGTCTTGCAGGAAATCACACACAGAACGAGCAGTATGGCTGGTGGCATTGTCATGCTGGAGGGTCATGTCAGGATGAGCCTGCAGGAAGGGTATCACATGGGGGAGGAGGATGTCTTCCCTGTAGTGCACAGTTTTGAGATTGCCTGCAATGACAACAAGCTCAGTACGATGATGCTGTGACACACCGCCCCAGACCATGACGGACCCTCCACCTCCAAATCAATCCCGCTCCAGAGTACAGGCCTCGATGTAACGCTCATTCCTTCGACAATAAACGTGAATCCGACCATCACCCCCGGTGAGACAAAACCATGACTCGTCAGTGAAGACCACTTTTTGCCTGTCCTGTCTGGTCCAGCGACGGTGGGTTTGTGCACACCGTTGTTGCCGGTGATGTCTGGTGAGGACCTGCCTTACAACAGACCTATAAGCCCTCAGTCCAGCCCCTCTCAGCCTATTGCGGACAGTCTGAGCACTGATGGAGGGATTGTGCGTTCCTGGTGTAACTCGGGCAGTTGTTGTTGCCATCCTGTACCTTTTTAATTTTTTAATTTCACCTTTATTTAACCAGGTCGGCAAGTTGAGAACAAGTTCTCATTTACAACTGCGACCTGGCCAAGATAAAGCAAAGCAGTTCGACACATACAACAACACAGAGTTACACATGGAGATAAGTGTCTCCAGTTTCAGAGATTTTTGTAGTTCGTTCCAGTCATTGGCAGCAGAGAACTGAAAGGAAAGTTGGCCAAAGGAGGAATTGGCTTTGGGGGTGACCAGTGAGATATACCTGCTGGAGCGCGTGCTACGGGTTGGTGCTGCTATGGTGACCAGCGAGCTGAGATAAGGCGGGACTTGTAGATGACCTGGAGCCAGTGGGTATGGCGATGAGTGTAAAGCAAGGGCCAGCCAACGAGAGCGTACAGGTCGCAGTGGTGGGTGGTGTATGGGGCTTTGGTAACAAAATGGATGGCACTGTGATAGACTGCTTCCTATTTGTTGAGTAGAGTATTGGAGGCTATTTTGTAAATGACATCACCGAAGTCGAGGATCGGTAGGATGGTCAGTTTTATGACGGTATGTTTGGCAGCATGAGTGAAGGTTGCTTTGTTTTGCGAAATCACAGTGCCATCCAATTCTAGATTTAATTTTAGATTGGAGATGTTTGATGTGAGTCAAAGATTACAGTGTAACCAGACACCTAGATATTTGTAGTTGTCCACATAATCTAAGACAGAACCGTCCAGAGTAGTGATGCTGGACGGACGGACAGGTGCGGGCAGCGATCGGTTGAAGAGCATGCATTTAGTTTTACTTGCGTTTAAGAGCAGTTGGAGGCCACGGAAGGAGAGTTGTATGGCATTGAAGCTCGTCTGGAGGGTAGTTAACACAGTGTCCAAAGAGGGGACAGAAGTATACAGAATGGTGTCGTCTGCGTAGAGGTGGATCAGAGACTCACCTGCAGCAAGAGCGACATCATTGATGTATACAGAGAAGAGAGTCGGCCCAAGAACTAAACCCTGTGACACCCCCATTGAGACTGCCAGAGGCCCGGACAACAGGCCCTCTGATTTGACTCTGAACTCTATCGGAGAAGTAGTTGGTGAACCATGCGAGGCAATCATTAGAGAAACCAAGGTTTGTCGAGTCTGCCGATAAGGATGTGGTAATTGACAGAGTTGAAAGCCTTGGCCAGATCAATGAATACGGCTGCACAGTAATGTCTCTTATCAATGGCGGTTATGATATCGTTTAGGACCTTGAGCGTGGCTGAGGTGCACCCATGACCAGCTCTGAAACCAGATTGCATAGCGGAGAGGGTACAGTGGGATTTAAAATGGTTGGTAATCTGTTTGTTAACTTGGCTTTCAAAGACAGGGTAGGATAGATATAGGTCAATAGCAGTTTGGATCAAGAGTGTCTCCCCTATTGAAGAGAGGGATGACCGTGGCTGCTTTCCAGTCTTTGGGAATCTCAGATGACACGAAAGAGAGGTTGAACAGGCTAGTAATAGGGGTTGCAACAATTTCAGCAGATAATTTTAGAAAGAAAGGGTCCAGATTGTCTAGCCCGGCTGATTTGTAGGGGTCCAGATTTTGGGAGAAGGAGAAATGGGGGAGGCTTTGGCGAGTAACTGAGGGGGGTGCAGGGCTGTTGACCGGGGTAGGGGTAGCCAGATGGAAAGCATGGCCAGCCGTAGAAAAATGCTTATTGAAATTCTCAATTATTGTGGGTTTTTCGGTGGTGACAGCGTTTCCTATCCTCAGTGCAGTGGGCAGCTGGGTGGAGGTGCTCTTATTCTCCATAGACTTTACAGTGTCCCAGAGCTTTTTTGAGTTTGTGTTACAGGAAGCAAATTTCTGCTTGAAAAAGCTAGCCTTGGCTTTCCTAACTGCCAGTGTATATTAGTTCCTGACTTCCCTGAAAAGGTGCATATCACAGGGGCTGTTCAATGCTAATGCAGAACGCCACAGGATGTTTTTGTGCTGGTCAAGGGCAGTCAGGTCTGGAGAGAACCAAGGGCTATATCTGTTCCTGGTTCTACATTTCTTGAATGGGGCATTCTTATTTAAGATGGTGAGGAAGGCACTTTTAAAGAATAACCAGGCATCCTCTACTGACGGGATGAGGTCAATATCCTTCCAGGATACCCGGGCCAGGTCGATTAGAAAGGCCTGCTCACTGAAGTGTTTTAGGGAATGTTTAACAGTAATGAGGGGAGATCGTTTGACCGCAAACCCATTACGGATGTCCCTCAGGTGTGATGTTCGGATGTACCGATCCTGTGCAGATGTTGTTACATGTGGTCTCTCACTGCGAGGATGATCAGCTGTCCGCCCTGTCTCCCTATAGCACTGTCTTAGGCGTCGCACAGTATGAACATTGCAATTTACTGCCCTGGCCACATCTGCGGGCCTCATGCCTACTTGCAGCATGCCTAAGGAACATTCACGCAGATGAGCAGGGACCCTGGGCATCTTTCTTTTGGTGTAGAAAGGCCTCTTTAGTGTCCTAAGTTTTCAAAACTGTGACCTTAACCTCTCAGAGATTGCTGGGGCTCTAGCGCCCCAATCCCGACACTACCAGGTGAAATGCAAGGCGCCAAATTCAAAATCCAAAAGTTGAATTATTAATTGCCTACCGTCTTTAAGCTGTTAGTGTCATAACGACAGTTCAACAGGTGCATGTTCGTTAATTGTTTATGGTTCATTGAACAAGCATGGGAAACAGTGTTAAAACCCTTTACAATGAAGATCTGTGAAGTTATTTGGATTTTTAAGAATTTTCTTTGAAAGACAGGGTCCTGAAAAAGGGGAGAATTTTTTTTTTATTATATATCGACTAGTTTATTATTATATATCGACCTTGAAACAAATAGGACATGGCCTGTTTATGAGTTGCCATGAAAGAAAGTTAGATTAATTCAACTGAAAATGGTCAGTACAGGCGTTCGTAGCTAAATGCTTTTGGTTAGCTTGAGAATAATAATTGCATGATTAATCATTCTACGTTATATATGTATGTAATACAGTAGAATGTTATGAAACTACACTGAATCATAGGAGCTAATTACTAGCTATGTAAAAGTTTGACGGAAGAACGCTGTGCTTCTTACCTCAGATGGCATCATCACACAGTCCTTCTTCGTAGGTGTCCGCTATGACTTCCTTTGTGTCGGAAAGAATGGCTTAACAGTATTGGTTGTGGCCAAACTAACACGCATAAAATTGCCAAAATGAAAGGTGTTCTCAAAATATTTTGGGGGAATAAAATGCGTTTTGCACTCTATTACAAAATATTTCATTGAAAAAAATGTTTTGACTTTAAAGCCTCGTTTTTGCTTTCAGAACAATTATTTTTGATTAAAAAAAATAAACAAGTTTTGCTCTCGACAAAAAGACATCCATTTGTTGCAAGTTGGGGAGGGGGGCTAATAGCTGAACAATAGACTATTCAACCTTTACTAAAGAATAGTCCAATAGCCGAGCTAGATGTGAAAAACCCCGTCCTTTCACAGACCAGATTTCCCCTAACGACCAGTCACCATCGCTCTGGTTAACACGAAAACTGTCCTTTGCCATCCCCTTTCTGGAAGTAGCTAGCAAGCTAGCCAATGTTAGCTTGGGTCCTTGACTGATGTTGTAAGGCCAGCACGCTCAAATAAACCCTACTCCTCTGCCCGAATGTCTAGTGTGTGCTCCAAGAGCAAAACGGTCCGAATTTTTGGTTTTTCATGGAATAGAAACACCATGATATTAATCAAATTAATTAAGTCAAAAGTTAATTAAGTCAAAAGTCAAAAGGACACACCTACTCATTCCAGGATTTTTCTATATTTTTACATTGTAGAATAACAGTGAAGACATCACAATTATGAAATCAGTTAAGAACTAAGTAAAGGGTCTGAATACTTATGCACATGTAATTACAAATGTATATATAAAAATAATCAACATCTCTAAAAACCTGTTTTTGCTTTGTCAGTATGGGGTATTGTGTGTAGATTGTCGAACAGTCTAATCAATTTTAGAATTAAGCTGTAACATAACAAAATTAGGAAAACGTCAAGGGCCTGAATACTTTCCAAATGCAATGTATATTGAACATTGTTATATCACACTTTATGCACATTGTTTGTGAAGTATAAGCTTCTACCTTAAATAGTACCATAGATTCAGTTTGACAGCAATAAAAAGAGGGATTGACAGCAAATGGAAGCATGATAGAAGGTGCAAACCTGTAACTGAGAGTAGGCTACTATGACCCACAATTAACCACTGCACCATGGAGATTGAACGTCAAACGCTGCTTTTCATTCCTTACCAGCAGATGTCACTAATGTGCATTGTGTTAAAAGCTCAGAGTAATTAACAATTTTTCAGCACAATTTGGTGAAAGCCGCAAAGGCTTCAGAAAGCCTCAGTTTCCCATCCCTAGCAAAAACTGGGATCCACCACGCCTCCGGACTGCATTCACTTCCTGTGGGCGGACACCTAGAAAACAAATTGGTTTAAATACACAAATACCAAATCACATGACTCAATTATCTGGCTTGCATGCAACTAGGTCACTCCTGTGACACTCACCCACTTAAGGAGTACATCCTTATACTTGATAGTGCATAAACACACATGCCATAATAGATTTCACAGTTAGAAAAAGCAAATGTGTCACAACCTTCATATACTCAAATATACAAACAGGTGCCCTGGAAAATACAGTGCTCCAATACCTGCTTGCAGCTCTCCCACATGGTGTCCTGGGGCAGCCAGGGCCATTTTGGCTTTTGCCATCCCCTGCCTCTTCACCTGGTTGACCTAGTTCAGGTAACGATGGGTGTGACATCCAGCACCTGCCCATCTAGGTCACCTCAGCCCCACCGCTCACCCACTTTGAGTGGACTACTCTGTCCAGGTGTTGGCAGCCCCCACAGCAGTGTTGACCTGTCCACCTAGCTGACGCATCCTTCAACCTCACCAGGCTACACCTTCAGCCACGTCCTTAGAGCTGATCAGCCTTCACTCATAGGGCACCTTAATACACCCCAGGCCTGTTAGGTCAGTCTCATGACTGCAGGGGATGGCTTCCCCTTCTGCCCCGGCTACCGCCAGAACCACCCACAGGAGACACTGCAGAACCTGGGAGAACAAAGAAACACAACAGACAAAGGAAAACTGGTCCCTGCTCCACAACTGCCCACTCAATGGCCCAGATCCTGGCTGAGAGGGGCTGTACTAAACACAGTTCATTACCAAAGAGCCAACTACACAACCCTAGGTTTAGAGGGAGCTCTGATTAACACTGTCATTGCATACACATTTTCCAGTTGGAGGTTGAGTGGAAGAACATGAATTGAGGATCAGAGGCTTGTCACAATTCATAGTTTGTTTTATCTCCTAAGTTCAGTTTCCATACCCACTTTAGCACAAAAACAAACAATAACATGTTTCATTGCAGGAACATTATTTTTAACTTAAAATATGTAATCAAGGCAGTACATCACTTCCCTCTCACCTGTACCTTCCAGTGGGGTTATAAAACAGGGGTTATAAACAGAGCCAATAACATTGCGCCATAAATCAATCAATTAGGAACACTCAATTAGGGCTAAAGCATGCACAGTAGTTAAAGGCATTTGTCACACATGTGACAAGTGTGTTCGTGTGCTTTTCTGTCAGTGCTTGTCTGTCTATGTGCGTGTGTGATCACGTATACGTTATACAGAGCCTCTTCCCATGGCAGATACATTACCTCATCACTTGGCACCTTGTACTTCACCCCTGTTCCTGGTGAAATTGAAATGAAGCATGAGTGTATGTGGGTCTGTGTGTGTTGGTGAGAGAGAGAGAGAGAGAGAGAGAGAGAGAGAGAGAGAGGATCCAAACTGAAGTGTAATCTCAGTCTAAATCACAGAGCGTCCCCATGGGAAGGGGCTCCTCTTCCTGGGGTTAGTCAGTGAATTAAATCTCAGTGTGGGACCCATTTTTCAAAAGTAACCTTTCCGTTGACAGTGTAAGTGTGAGTCAGGCTCCTTCCACATGGTCTGAGCAGTGGAATTAGTGTTGTGCGTATACGGCAGTCTCCCAGGGTGTCATTTGTACAGGCTGTTGCTGCATTTCTCACAGGCCTGCCTGTCGCAGTGTGTTCATAGTGGAAGAGACCATCTGCCTTTCTTCTCTCTTCCCTCTAGCCTCCTCCCTCTATTCCTTCCCTCTCGTTCCTCCCTCTCCACTCCAAACCAAGCAGCCCTTACAATCTGGTTTCTGGGCTAAATGGTGGTGCTTTCGACTACAGTAGTTCTCAAAGTTTTACGTCAGAATTAGACATTCGTCCATGTTTCTCAAATGTCATTTCAAAGTTGTTGCAAACTTCACATTTTTAAACGTTTAAGGTTAGGTTTAGGCATTAACTCCGAAATCTTAAGGTTAAGCATTTGGGATAGGCTTGAAACAAAAATATAAAAAACAACTTTCTATCGCTGGATTCAAACTTGCAACCCCTTGGAATCAGAGGCAGATGCTTACGTCCATCTGCCATCCCCATCCACAATGCCCTCAGAATCAGAGGCAGATGTTTACGTCCAGCTGCCATCCCTGTCCACAATGCCCTAGCAAAAGCGAAAACTGCTTGAAGGTAACATTGCTCACTGTGTCCCCTAGTGGCCGTTTTCCACGTCATCTCCCAACGTCCTCAGACATGAATGGACGTCGAATACTGACTTTTATGACTGGTGACCTGGGTGGCTGCTTTGATTTAATACAGGTATATTTTGCGGGTGATCTTTTGTGCTTTTTCATAACAGCAGTCACATGAATGCATGTCATTCTGTAATGCCAGATAAAGTTTAATTACTCCTGGGTCACAGCTATATTTGTTTAGAGTTTAGCATGATTTTTCTATTGATGGCTGCTTCTGCCACCAATGCTGGCACCTTAACACACCCTAGGCCAGTTAATTCCCAGCCCACTGATATTGGCAACTACCTTAATGACTTTTTCATTGGCAAGATAAGCAAACTGGATGGAATCTGGATGGAAAATTACTGAGGATAGCAGACAATATTGCCACTCCTATTTGCCTCATCTTCAATTTAAGCCTACTAGAAAGGGTGTGCCCTCAGGCCTGGATGAAAGATAATTCATTCTGTTACCAAAGAATTGTAAAGCCACCTTTACAGGCTGAAATGGAAGAGAAATAAGCCTGTTACCAACTCTTAGTAAACATCTGGATTTTTATTTTTTTACCAGATACAATGCTATTCACAGGAAACAAATTGACAACAGACTTTCAGAATGCTTATAAGGAAGGACACTCAACAAGCACAGCACTTACACAAATGACTGACGATTGGCTGAGAGAAATTGATGACCAAATTATTGTGGGGGCTGTCTTGTTAGACTTTAGTGCAGCTTTTGACATTATCGATCATAGTCTACTGCTGGAAAAACGTATGTGTATGGCTTTACACCCCCTGCTATAATGTGGATAAAGAGTTACTTGTCTAACAGAACACAGAGAGTGTTCTTTAATGGAAGCCTCTCAAACATTATCCAGGTAGAATCAGGAATTCCCCAGGGTAGCTGTTTAGGTCCCTTGCTTTTTTCAATCTTTACTAATGACATGCCACTGACGTTGAGTAAAGCCAGAATGTCTATGTATGCGGATGACTCAACCCTATACACGTCAGCTACTACTGCGACTGAAATGACTGCAACACTTAATAAAAAAGAGCTGCAGTTAGTTTCAGAGTGAGTGGCAAGGAATAGGTTAGCGCTAAATATTTCCAAAACTAAAATCATTGTATTTGGGACAGATCATTCACTAAACCCTAAACCTCAACTAAATCTTGTAATAAATAATGTGGAAATTGAGCAAGTTGAGTTGACTAAACTGCTTGGAGTACCCCTGGATTGTAAATTGTCATGGTCAAAACATTATGATGCAGTAGTAGCTAAGATGGGGAGAAGTATGTCCATAATAAAGTGCTGCTCTGCCTTCTTAACAACGCTATCAACAAGACAGGTCCTACAGACCCTAGTTTTGTCGCACCTTTACTACTGTTCAGTCGTGTGGTCAGGTGCCACAAAAAAGGACTTAAGAAAATTTCAATTGGCTCAGAACATGGCAGCACAGCTGGCCCTTGGATGTACACAGAGAGCTAATATTAGTAATATGCATGTCAATCTCTCATGGCTCAAAGTGGAGGAGATATTGACTTCATCGCTACTTGTATTTATGAGAGGTTTTGACATATTGAATGCAAACAGACAAGTTAACGCAATTTTATACACTAATTGTAGGCTCACCCATTCGTTTCTAATGACCGGTCATTTTTGACCGGGAACACCACGGGTGTAGAAAAGTTCAATAAAACACCCAAAATGTAATGAAAATAATCTAAATGTATTTTCTGTGTTCAGATGCCCTGTGTGGACAAAGTCATGGAACGTTATGACAATCAGAATAAATGTAAATAGGTCCAATTCGACCAGAACACAGCACAGGTTAATAACTCTTAAAAAAATAAAGGAAAGCCACACACTCTAGGAGCTTAGATGCAAAAATATTTACGTCCAACGTTTTGAAAGACAAGCTGTCTTCATCAGGGTATAATGACAAACACTCATGACTCATTTATATAGTGTCAAATGACACACACAGGTGTTTGTAATCATGGACGGGTGTGGCTTGATATCATTGGTTAATTCCCATTAAAATAGCATACAAACAACATAAATGGATAGTGTACAATCATAGATACAATTAGGCTACCTAAGCTTACAAAGAATGTATACTGGATACCTCGCTGCGCCTTGGTCCGTCACTCAAGGAGATCATGACAGATGCTCCGAGATATGTACTTTTAATTCGCGCTTTGTTTTACCCACATCATTTTTACCACAAGGACAAGTTATAAGATGAATAACTGCCTTAGTGGAGCATGTGTTAACACCTTTGATTGTGATCTGTTTCCCTGTTTGGGGGTGTTTGAAGGATCTACATTTATAAGTGCCATTGCATTGAGCACAGCCGTTACATTTGTAGTTTCCATCCAGTAGGGGCGCAAACACACGTTGTGCAGGGATATCTTGGGGTGGTAAATCAGAGTTTACCAATTGATCGCTGAGGTTTCTGCCCCGCGAGAATACAACCAAGGGAATGTCCGAAAACACATTACCGATACTATCATCGGATCTTAAAATGTGGCAATGTTTGTGAACGATTACCTTAATTTGTTTAGAGCACTTTGAATAGCGGGTAGTTAGTACGCAAGAATGCTTATTTTTAAGGTCATGTTTTGTTTTGAAGTTTCTTAATTGCAATATTAATCTGACCATTTTTGTACCCCCTCTCCTTGAATTTTCTTTCCGTCTCAGCCATATTTCTTTCGAAATCTGATGTTTTTTTACAAATTCTTTTGATTCGACAGAATTGGCTGTAGGGCAAACTGTTTTTCAAGGGAAGTGGGTGACAACTATCAGCCCTCAACAAACTGGTACGATCAGTAGGTTTCCTGAAAAGATCAGTGTATAGAATATTATCCTCACATAAAATCAGACGATCAAGAAAACTGATTTGACGTGTATCAGATTGCATAGTAAATCTCAGATGCTCAGAACAGGAGTTAAGAAAAGCATGGAACGCCTGGAGTTGTTTTGCGTCACCCCTCCATAGAACAAAAATATAATCAATATACCATATCCAAATAATGACATTTTTGAGAGGATTGAAAATAGACTGTTTCTCCATGTAACCCACATACAAATTAGCATAGTTAGGAGCCTTGGGGGATCCCATAGCAGTACCCTTCATCTGAATAAAGAAATCATTTACAAACATGAAGTAGTTGTGTTTGAGTACTATTTCAGCCAATATTATAATGCGTGCACTGGAAGGTAGTTCATTAGGGTCGCGTTGCAGAAGAAAATGTTCCATAGCATCAATACCACCCTCGTGTGGAATATTTGTGTATAACGACTCAACATCAAATCAAATTTTATTTGTCACATACACATGGTTAGCAGATGTTAATGCGAGTGTAGCGAAATGCTTGTGCTTCTAGTTCCGACCATGCAGTAGTATCTAACAAGTAATCTAACAAATTCACAACAACTACCTTATACACACAAGAGTAAAGGAATGAATACGAGTATGTACATATAAATATATGGATGAGCGATGGCTGACCGGCATAGGCAAGATGCAGTAGATGGTATGGAGTACAGTATATACACATATATATATATATATATATATATATATATATATATATATATATATATGAGTAATGTAGGAAAAGTAACTAACAAAGTATTTTCAGGGAGAGGATCAAGAGATTCAATTTTAGAAATCCTATTGCTGGTGTCCTTTACAAAGGAGGAGAGCTGTTCTGCGAGTGGTCTAATAAAAAAGTCAACAAAAGTCGATAGAGGGGCCGTTACTGCATCAATGTCCGCTACAATACGGCGCCCTGGAGGTTTTGCAACATTCTTGTGTAATTTCGGCAAAGTATAAAAAGGCAATTCTAGGGTGTTGAATAGCCAAAAAGTGTTATTTTTTGGTTATCTGACAAAAACTTACATACCCATCTAGTGCAGTAAAGATCGTGTTCTGAAATTTGGCAGTGGGGTCACTTCTGAGTTTCTTGTAAAAGGTGTTGTCAAACAGTTGTCTATGACACAAATTTACATAAACTGTCCTATCCATGAGTAGAACCGACCCACCCTTATCAGCAGGGCGGGTAAGGACTGACGTATCGGATTGAAAATCAAGCAAAGCTTGTTTTTCATCCTTAGGTAAATTATGGAAAGATATGTACTCCTGTTTGTTCTCAAGGAGATGAACAATATCTTTTTCAACAAGTCTGCAATATGTCTCAATAGAGTGATTGCGATTGGCTGGAGGTATAAAATAACTCTTCTAAAAGGAGTCGGAGTATGTGCAGGTGAGCAACCTACATGTTCAGTAGAAATATCAGGATTAGGGGAGCTAAAATATTCCCTTAAACAGATGTTTCTAAAAAACTTAAACATGTCTACCTTAACATCAAAATTGTTGCACTGAGTTGTAGGCAAAAAAGATAACCCTTTATTAAGCAAGGAGATATGGGCTCAATATCTTGCTGATAAATTAAAAACACTCAGACCTGTGGGTTCTGGAACGTGTGAGCAGTCTCCTCTGCCTCTGGTAGTCGTTTCTTCTTACCCCGTCGGCTGCGGCATATAACTCTACCTACATGTACAGTTGAAGTCGGATGTTTACATACACTTAGCTGTGAGTCATTAAAACTCGTTTTTCAACCACTCCACAAATTGTTGTGTGCAAGTAGAAAGAGCTCTACAGTACTATTAGGCCTATGATATGAAGTATATGGGTGTACTTGTTCTGTGTGTTAAATGTGGGTTTCCATAAAACTTTTGTTTTCCAAACCTTTTCCAAACCTTCCAAACCTTTCCTGAAATAAAACCTTCTCCCAAGAGGGTGTGACACCTACTCCCGTTGCCTGCTGCACTTCTGCTTGGATTCCACCTGGCGATCTGTTCAGTCTGTCCTGGCCTGTCTCCCTGTCTGGTACAGGTACCCCCACCACAGTCTCCCTCTCTCCAGAGCTTTTGCTCGCCTCCAGCACACACACACTGTTGAGACGAGTGACTCTGAACTTATAATGGCTAGCCCCATACCCTTATATATATTTTTTTTTTTCTCGTGCGTTTTGCTATTTTGCTATTTGCCTCATAACTCCTACATGCTTTGTTGACTACAATCTTTCGTTACCCAACCATGGGACAGACTATGTTTGTTCCCCACACTCGGGACTCTGACTCTCTATTCGTTGCACAGACTTTTGGCCTCCCATCCTATTCTAACCACCTCTCGCTGGCTTTGTATTCATGTTTCCTGGTGAAATTGCTGTACAATATGATCTTGTTGCCATCTGATGCACATTCAGAAGTCATAAATCAGCACTGCAGAGCTCTCCCTGTCCTATGCCGTGCCTTGACTGTACTACTGTTGATGATATCTGGAAATTTGCATGTACACCCAGACCCATCTACTGTTGCTAGCCCCAATTCTGAATTGTGCTCTGATATCTGCTTCACTGATTTCTGCTCCTGTAAAAGCCTGGATTTTCTGCACATTAAACCACCTGACCAAGTCCTAAAGCAATGGGACTCCCTAAATCTTTCTCAGATTATTACCAATCCCACAAGGTATGACTCCAAACACCCAGAAAAGGATACTCTCCTTGATGTTATCCTCACAAATAATCCTGATAGGTATCAGTCTGGTGTTTTCTGTAATGATCACTTCATCAAGTCAGGATTCCTATTTGACTCAGCCATGCCTCCTTGCCCGTCCAACATTTCCTCATCTCCCACCCCTTCTAATGTGACTATCCCCGATGCTTCTCCCTCTTTTTCCCCTGCACCGCTACAAAGTTTCTCCCTGCAGGCAGTCACTGAGTCCGAGGTGCTAAAGGAGCTCCTGAAACTTGACCCCAAAAAAACATCTGGGTCAGATGGTTTAGACCCCTTCTTCTTCAAGATTGCTGCCCCTATCATCACCAAGACTATCTCTCCTTTCTGGGGAGGTTCCCATTGCTTGGAAGGCAGCCACGGTTCGTCCTTTATTTAAAGGGGGAGATCAAGCTGATCCTAACTGTTATAGGCCTATTTCTATTTTGCCCTGTTTATCAAAAGTGTTGGAAAAACTTGTCAATAATCAACTGACTGGCTTTCTTGATGTCTATAGTATTCTCTCGGGTATGCAATCTGGTTTCCGCTCAGGTTATAGATGTGTCACTGCAACCTTAAAGGTCCTCAATGATGTCACCATTGCCCTAGATTCTAAGCAATGTTGTGCTGCTATTTTTATTGACTTGGCCAAAGATTTTGATACGGTAGACCATTCCATTCTTGTGGGCAAGCTCAGGGGTATTTGTGTCTCCTATGGGTCTTTGGCCTGGTTTGCTAACTACCTCTCTCAAAGAGTGCAGTGTATAAAGTCAGAACATCTGCTGTTTAAGCCACTGCCTGTCACCAAGGGAGTACCCCAACGCTCAATCCTAGGCCCCACGCTCTTCTCAATTTACATCAACAACATAGCTCAGGCAGCAGGAAGCTCTCATATATTTATATGCAGATGATACAGTCTTATACTCAGCTGGCCCCTCCCCGATGTTGTGTTAAACACTCTACAATAAAGCTTTCTCTACCCTTAACCTTGTTCTGAACACCTCCAAAACAAAGGTAATGTGGTTTGATAAGAAGAATGCCCCTCTCCCCACACGTGTGATTACTACCTCTGAGGGTTTAGAGCTTGAGGTAGTCACCTCATACAAGTACTTCGGAGTATGGCTAGACGGTACACTGTCCTTTTCTCAGCACATATCAAAGCTGCAGGCTAAAGTTAAATCTAGACTTGGCTTCCTCTATCGTAATCGCTCCTCTTTCACCCCAGCTGCCAAACTAACCCTGATTCAGATGACCATCCTATCCATGCTAGATTACAGAGACATAGATCGTCAGGTAAGGGTGCTCTCGAAGCGGCTAGATGTCCATTACCATTCAGCCATCAGATTTGCCACCAATGCTCCTTATACGACACGTCAGTGCACTCTATACTCCTCTGAACACTGGTCATCTCTGTATACCCATCGCCACTCCTTCCATGGCCTCCAACTGCTCTTAAACGCTAGTAAAACTAAATGCTTGCTTTTCAACCATTCGCTGCCCGCACCCGCCCCGCCCGACTAGCATCACTACTCTGGATGGTTCTGACTTAGAATATGTGGACTACTCCAATACTTAGGTGCCTGGCTATACTGTAAACTCTCCTTCCAGACTCATATTAAACATCTCCATTCCAAAATTACATTTTGAATCGGCTTCCTATTTCGCAACAAAGCCTCCTTCGCTCATGCCGCCAAACATACCCTCGTAAAACTGACTATCCTACCAATCCTCGAGCCAGACCCACTGGCTCGAGGTCATCTATAAGTCTTGGCTAGGTAAAGCTCCGCCTTATCTCAGCACACTGGTCACGATAACAACACCCACCCGTAGCACGCGCTCCAGCAGGTATATCTCACAGGTCATCCCCAAAGCCAACACCCACTTTGACCACCTTTCCTTCCAGTTCTCTCCTGCCAATGAAAAAATAAACATTTTGCTGAAGCTGGAGACTTATATTTCCCTCACTAACTTTAAACATCAGCTATCTGAGCAGCTAACCGATCGCTGCAGCTGTACATAGCCCATCTGTAAATAGCCCATCCAATCTACCTACCTCGTCCCCATATTGTTTTTATTTACTTTTCTGCTCTTTTGCACACCAATAATTCTACTTGCACATCATCATCTGCACATCTATCACTCCAGTGTTAATTTGCTAAATTGTAATTACTTCGCTAATATGGCCTATTTATTGCCTTACCTCTTCACGTCATTTGCACACACTGTATATATACTTTTTTCTATTGTGTTATTGACTGTACTCGTTTATTCCATGTGTAACTCTGTTTTGTTGTTTGTGTCGCACTGCTTTGCTTTATCTTGGCCAGGTCGCAGTTGTAAATGAGAACTTGTTCTCAACTAGCCCACCTAGTTAAATAAAGGTGAAATTATATTTTAAAAAAAATGTTAACCACTGGTTGATGCTTCTTTATAAATTCCTCTTAGGCCTCACTCCGCCCTATCTGCGATATCTACTGCGGCCCTCATCCTCCACATACAAACCCTTCTGCCAGTCACATTCTGTTAGGTCCCCAAAGCACACACATCCCTGGGTCGTTCCTCTTTTCAGTTTGCTGCAGCTAGCGACTGGAACGAGCTGCAACAAACACTCAAACTGGACAGTTTTATCTCAATCTCTTCATTCAAAGACTAAATCATGGACACTTACTTACAGTTGTGGCTGCTTTGCGCGATGTAGTGTTGTCTCTACCTTCTTGCCCTTTGTGCTGTTGTCTGTGCCCAATAATGTCAGTACCATGTTTTGTGCTGCTACCATGTTGTGTTGCTACCATGTTGTGTTATCATGTGTTTCTGCCTTGCTATGTTGTTGTCTTGGGTCTCTCTTTATGTAGTGTTGTGTTGTCTGTCTTGTCTTGATGTGTGTTTTGTCCTATATCTGTAACGTCTGCTTCCAACTCACACTCCCAAACTCAATCCTTTACACTTGTGTGTATAAGGTAGTTGTTGTGAAATTGTTAGATTACTTGTTAGATACTACTGCATGGTCGGAACTGAATGCAGCTCACTTTCCAGCCCACTTTCCAGCTCACGCTTTCAAACACATAGATCCCCTGAACGCAGCTCAAGCTCCAGATCCCAATCACCTGAATTCTGATCACCTGTTCACACACCTGTATGTCATTATCACACACTATTTATCTCAGTTCTTTGCACCCCATCATTGTGAGGTATTGTTGTTTTGTGACACTTCTATTTGGAGCGCTGGGTTTCCTGTGATTTAATCCTCCCGCTTATGATAGTTTTTGCCTGCCTCACTAACGATACCTTTTGCCAATTACCTGCCTGTATTTTAGCCTTTTTGGACCCCCTGTGTATGACCTTCTGCCTGCCCCTGGACCCAGCTATCGGATTTTCTGTTATGAACCTATTGCCTGATCTCCCGGACGACATTACTAGCCTTTTCCCTGCCTGTACTGTTGCCTTTTTGGACCCCCTGTGTATGACCTTCTGCCTGCCCCTGGACCCAGCTACCTGCCTTCTCCTGTTGTCCTTTACAAATAAACACCTGCTGCGCCCCGTGCTTGAAACCAGCTCTCTGTCTCCCATCGTGTAATCCCAGCCCCTGTCCCCGCACAAGGCCTTTTGCCTTTTGGTAGGCTGTCATTGTAAATAAGAATTTGTTCTTAACTGACTTGCCTAATTAAATGAAGGTAAAATAAAATGAAGATGCCACAAAAATGGGAGTGCACCCAAACCCGCCACCAAATGTTGTCCCCTTTGCACTGCTGGGTGATTTAAAAAGTCATATTCAATCAATCAATATAATAATACTAATAATAATATATATATTTTTTTTTTATTTACAATATGTAGAATCTATGAGAATAAAATGATTCAGAAGTTTTGTGAAACAGCACAGTTGAAAAATATGGATGGTGTTCAGAGATAGATGGGAGTGCTTGAGTAGAGCTAAAGGATGGGACTAAAAACAAACAAAAGATAACTCTTGTAAAATATACTGTGTCCGTAAAATGCATATAGTATGTATAAGCTGGAAGTAGAAGCCTAAGTGTTGCTGTCCATTAGATTACTCCAACTAGGTGAGGGATGGTAGGGTTCGTGGAAAATATAAAAATTTTGTAAAATATATATATATAAGGGGATTGGAAATGATGCCGACAATTACATTGATGGAAGCCACAATCTATCTGCCATAATAAAGCTGTTAAGAAGCCTCTTGGACCTAGACTTGGCGCTCCGGTACCGCTTGCCGTGCGGTAGCAGAGAAGACAGTTGATGACTAGGGTGCCTGGAGTCTTTGACAATTTTTAGGGCCTTCCTCTGACGCCTCCTGGTATAGAGGTTCTGGATTGCAGGAAGCTTGGCCCCAGTGACGTACTGAGATGTATGCACTACCCTCTGTAGGGCCTTGCGGTCGGAGGCCGAGCAGTTGCCATACCAGGCAGTGATGCAACCAGTCAGGATGCTCTCGAAGTGCAGCTGTAGAACCTTTTGAGGATCTGAGGACCATGTCAAATATTTTCAGTCTCATGAGGGGGAATAGGTTTTGTCTTGCCCTCTTCATGACTGTCTGGTGTGCTTGGACCATGTTAGTTTGTTGGTGAGGTGGATGCCAAGGAACTTGAATTTCTCAACCTACAGCCTGTCGATGAGAATAAGGGCATGCTCGGTCCTCCTTTTCCTGTAGTCCACAATAATCTCCTTTGACTTGATCACTTTGAGGGAGAGGTTGTTGTCCTTGCACCACACTGTCAGGTCTCTGACCTCCTCCCTATAGGCTGTCTCGTCGTTGTCGGGGATCAGGCCTACCACTGTTGTGTCATCCGGCAAACTTAATGATGGTTTTGGACTGAGCACGCACCCCTGAGGGGCCCCCGTGTTGAGGATCAGCGTGTTAACTACCCTTACCACCTGGGGGCAGCCCATCAGGAAGTCCAGGATCCAGTTGCAGAGGGAGGTGTTTAGTCTGAGTGTCCTTAGCTTAGTGATGAGCTTTGAGGGCACTATGGTGTTGAACGCTGAGCTGTAGTCAATGAAGAGCATTCTCACAGGCAGTGTGGAGTACAATAGAGATTGCATCATCTGTGGCTCTGTTGGGGCGGTATGCAAATTGGAGTGGGTCTAGGGTTTCTGGGATAATTGGATAATGGTGTTGATGTGAGCCAAGACCAGCCTTTCAAAAACCTTCATGGCTACAGATGTGTGTGCTATGAGTCGGCATTCATTTAGGCAGGTTACCAGGGCACAGGGACTATGGTGGTCTGCTGGAAACATGTTGGTATTACAGACTCAGACAGGGATTGGTTGAAAATGTCAGTGAAGACCCTTTCCAGTTGGTCAGCGCATGCTCGGAGTCCTGGTAATCCGTCTGGCCCTGCGGCCTTGTGAATGTTGACCTGTTTAACTTCTTAGGGAGCAGCTCCCGAGGTGACGGTTTTGGAGAGCCTGGCGCGCCCCACTCCCGACACTACCCGGTGAAATGCAAGGCGCCAAATTCAAAATCCAAAAGTTGAATTATTAAACATTCATCAATACACAAGTGTTGCAGTACATTTGATTGTTTGAGGGTAGCACCTCCAATGTTTTTCCATTAGCATAAATTCATAAACCATCGCGGTTCACACAAAACACATTTCACAGCGAAAACAAATCACTTACCTTTTGAAGAACTTCTACTGAGGGCTTCCCAAGTGTCCAACGAAGACATTCAATGGTTCTTTTGTTAGAAAAAGTCATTTATTATATCCATAAATCTCCGTTTGGTTGGCGCATTATGTTCATAAAATACAGCGTCCACTCGCCCATTGAACCGTGAAGAGAACGCCTTCAACCTATACCTATACACTTGTCCAAGAACAATCAAACATCATTGATAATGTATCCTTAGGAACACTTTTATGTATATTTAGTATAATTTTTCAACCCGAATTGTAAACTGGGCGATAGGAAAGGAAAAAACCACAGCGTGCGCAAGCCCCTGAATGCGCATCCTCTTCTGTTTACATCCGATGACCACTTCGAAATTCTTCTTCTATTACCATCCAGAGCAACTAAACATCATCAAACACTGTCTAGAGACTGTTGACATCCAGTGGAAGCAATAGGTACTGCAATCTTACTCCCTTATATGGTCATTTTCAATAGGGAGGGGTATCTGTATCTTTTCATCATCATCAGTAGTCTCCCATGTCTTCCTCACATTTTAGTTTGACATGTTTTGTGTCATTGGAAAAGCCTCTATCAACCCTTGCTACAGTTTGCAAATTAACTTTGGAGGTTTCTCAGACTGCCTTACGGACAATTGGGGCGCTAGCTCCCCATTCCCGACACTACCCGAAGAAATGTAATTCAAATGTCATTCAAAATCCAAAAGTTGAATTATAAAACATTCATCAATATACAAGTGTAGCATAGTCTTCAAAAGCTTAGACTCTTGGCAATATCACAGCGTTGTCAGATTTCAAAAAGGCTTTACAGCGAAAGCACATTTGATTGTTTGAGGACAGCACCTCACATATTTTCAGCATTAGCATGATTTCATAACCAGCGCAGGTCTCACAAAACACATAAAATAGCTAGAATAAATCGCTTACCTTTTGATGATCTTCTGCTGAGGGCAATCCGAAGTGTCCAAGCAAGACAATCCATGCTTCTTTTGTTAGAAAAAGTCATTGTTTATATCCATAAATCTCCGTTTGGTTGGCACGTTATGTTCAGAAAATCCACCGTAGACTCGCCCATTGTACAGGGAGGAGAAAGCGTTCAGATTATACCTATCAACTTTGCCCAAACAAATCAAACATCATTTATAATGTATCCTTAGGTATACTTTTATGTATATTAACTATAATATTTCACATAGATAATATCCTAAACAATAGAAAAGTAAAATACCGAGGAACGCACTCACGGTCTCGTACACAAAAAACTAAGGCGACTTCCTCTATCCACTTACAAGTTCTTCTTCTATTCGGATCTTTTCCATGATAAACGCATGCAACCTTGTCTAATGACTGTTGACATCTACTGGAAGCTATAGGTACTGCAATCTGGGTCCTATTTTACAGCAAATCCCATAGACAGACATTGGAAGTGAGGGCATGTCACAAAAAAAAAAAAATCCGGACAGAAATTCCTCGGGTGTTTGCCTGCCATATCAGTTCTGTTATACTCACAGACATTATTCTAACAGTTTTAGAAACTTCAGTTTTTCCTATCCAATAGTACTATGTGCATATCCTAGTTTCTGAGCCTGAGTGGCAGGCATTTTACTTTGGTCATGCCAGACTCTCCAAAACCGACACCACTGCTGCTGATTTAAAATAGCATCTGGCTTGTCCAGTGTTTGCTGGACAGAGAGAATAAAGTGGTGTTTCTGCAAAAATTCACCTCACCTCTGTCACAGACTAGTCTACCCTGGCTGCCTGACTCTGCTGAGACCCCTGTCCCCTGACAAATCATTACCTTTGTGTACGTTTATACATTGATTCCATTCTTGGATAATACAATGGTTCAATAATTGAAATGACCATTATTCCCAGATCCCAGACTGTAGCTTTAAGCTTAAGCTGCTGTCCTGTAGCTGCCATGGGTCTACCCATCAATTCAAGATGGAACTTTGTATCATTCACTGACTTTACTGCAAAATTCACCTGAGCTCCGTAGACTGGTCTTCCCTGGCTGTCTGCCTTGCTGGCACCCCTGTCTGACCCAGCTGGGACCCCTGTCATCATCTGATCCTGATAAGACATGGTGAGCATAGTATTGTGCACTGACTGCGCTAAAGAGCTGTATTCCCGCAGGATGCCTGCGGGACCTGCAGGTCTGACAGAGATCATTGCGGTGCGGTCAACATTTTTCATGCTGCAGGCGGGAGCGAGCAGTCAGACAGACGACTTTGGGATGAACTTGGATTAGCTAACACAACGTGCCATTGGAACACAGGAGTGATGGTTGCTGATAATGGGCCCTCTGTACACCTATGTAGAAATTCCATAAAAAAATCTGCCATTTCCAGCTACTATAGTCATTTAAACATTATTGTCTACACCGTATTTCGGATCAAATTTATGTTATTTTAATGGACAAAGAATATGTTCTTTCAAAAACAAGAGCATTTTTAAGTGACCATAGAGTTACATTGGAAGTGCCCATCCAAGAAGGCTCAAGGTCATTGGCCACAGATAAAATGACGTCAAATCACATTTTATCTACAGTAGCTTTGATTGGACTGATCATGTTAACATCAAACTTTCAACATCTTAGCTAGCAGTCATCATTATGAATCAAGTCAACAATCTACTGGCGAATCCTTTTTAATCCTTTTCATGTGAAGAGAAATAATGAAGAGACATTTTTGATAAAACGTATCTGTGCTCATCGGCCATTAGACATTACACTACAAGTTGGAAATTAGTCGTTTGGAAGGAATCAGTGGCTAACTGCGAGCATTGCATAGCAATCATAAGCCTGCTATTCAGGGGAGTGGCTGTGTGGTCCCAAGTCTAAGTTGTGTACTATTTGTGTACGTCATTTCCGGTCACAACTAGTAGACTTGTTTACGTGCTGCTGTGTGTTTTGTTGCTAACCTAACTTTGCTACCTGCCAACTTTATGATTTTTACTTTTTAATTACCGTTTATATTGTACGTTTTTCCATCGCTCTACTTTTTTTCAATCAACTTTTTCACTCCGGAAGCTTTATCTGGACGTGTTTCGTCGTGACCTCCACCAGCCGAAGCTAAGTAGTAACATTAACATGATGCCTTCTAATTGCAGTCGCTGTACTCATAATATGCAGGAAAATGATCGCCTTACGGCGAGGATAGCTGTGCTGCAAGCCCAGCTTCAGACGCAATCATTAGGCAAGGGAAATTTAGGAAAGGATAAAGGATAGTGTAGGAAAGGATAAAACAGAGTCTGTTCCACCAGTAAGTACAGATAGTAGTTTAAATCCCCTCGCACAGCCCCCGCAGCCGGACAATTTTCTCATGGCTTCTGGAGGGAAATGCTGTAGGAATGCTCAACCGGTGTCGCTCATTCAGCCGACAGAAACTTTCAACCGGTTCTCTCCATTAAGCAGCGAGCCGGAGTCAGAGGCCGATCCTTCTCCGGTCTCTACTCTTCCCGTTACGGGGTCTGAGACGCCGAAACCTCCCACCATTAGCTCTGACAAATTGAAAATTCTAGTCATTGGCGACTCCATTACCCGCAGTATTAGACTTAAAACGAATCATCCAGCGATCATACACTGTTTACCAGGGGGCAGGGCTACCGACGTTAAGGCTAATCTGAAGATGGTGCTGGCTAAAGCTAAAACTGGTGAGAGCATAGGGATATTGTTATCCACGTCGGCACCAACGATGTTAGGATGAAACAGTCAGAGGTCACCAAGTGCAACATAGCTTCGGCATCGAGTAATTGTCTCTGGCCCCCTCCCAGTTAGGGGGAGTGATGAGCTCTACAGCAGATTCTCACAACTCAATCGTTTTCTGCCCCTCCCAGAAGATAGAATTTGTAGATAATTGGCCCTCTTTCTGGGACTCACCCACAAACAGGACCAAGCCTGGCCTGATGAGGAGGGACGGACTCCATTCTAGCTGGAGGGGGTGCTCTCATCTTATCTACGAACATAGACAGGGCTCTAACTCCCCTAGCTCCACAATGAGATAGGGTGCAGGCCAGGCAGCAGGCTGTTTGCTAGGGTGTCACTCACTCCGCCTCACCTCCTGGTTACACTAGTGACCATATCCCCCGCGCATCCCGCAAAGGCGGAGGTGTTGCTAACATTTACGACAGCAAATTTCAATTTACAAAAAGGAAAAATGCATTTTCGTCTTTTGAGCTTCTAGTCATGAAATCTATGCAGCCTACTCAATCTCTTTTTATAGCTACTGTTTACAGGCCTCCTGGGCCATATGCAGCGTTCCTCACTGAGTTCGCTGAATTTCTAATGGACCTTGTAGTCATGGCAGATAATATTCAATTTTTTTTTGTGACTATAATATTCACATGAAAATGTCCACAGACACACTCCAAAATGCTTTTGGAGCCATCATCGACTCTCCAGACCTACTCACTGCCACAGTCATATTCTGGACCTAGTTTTGTCCCGTGGAATAAATGTTGTGGATCTTAATGTTTTTCCTCATAATCCTGGACTCCTGGACTATCGGACCACCATTTTATTACGTTTGCAATCGCAACAAATTATCTGCTCAGACCTCAACCAAGGATCATCAAAAGTCATGCTATAAATTCTCAGACAACCCAAAGATTCCTAACTGAGCATTCTTATTAACTGTCTGCACAACTCTGCCAGGACCTAGGATCAAGGGAGACACAAGTTTTTTTAGTACTATATCTCTTGATACATTGATGAGAATAATCATGGCCTCTAAACCTTCAATCTGCACACTGGACCCTATTCCAACTAAACTACTGAAAGAGCTGCTTCCTGTGCTTGGCCCTCCTATGTTGAACATAATAAACGGCTCTCTATCCACCAGATGTCTACCAATCTCACTAAAAGTGGCAGTAATAAAGCCTCTCTTGAAAAAGCCAAACCTTGACCCAGAAAATAAAAAACTCTTCCATTCCTCTCAAAGATTTTAGAAAAAGCTGTTACGCAGCAACTCACTGCCTTCCTGAAGACAAACAACGTATACGAAACGCTTCAGTCTGGTTTTAGACCCCATCATAGCACTGAGACTGCACTTGTGAAGGTGGTAAATGACCTTTTAATGGTGTCAGACCAAGGCTCTGCATCTGTCCTCGTGCTCCTAGAACTTAGTGCTTTGATACCATCGATCACCACATTCTTTTGGTGAGATTGGAAACCCAAATTGGTCTACACAGACAAGTTCTGGCCTGGTTTAGATCTTATCTGTTGGAAAGATATCAGTTTGTCTCTGTGGATGGTTTGTCCTCTGACAAATCAACTGTACATTTCGGTGTTCCTCAAGGCTCCATTTTAGGACCACTATTGTTTTCACTATATATTTTACCTCTTGGTGATGTCATTCGGAAACATAATGTTAACTTTCACTGCTATGTGGATGACACACAGCTGTACATTTCGATGAAACATGGTGAAGCCCCAAAATTACCCTCCCTGGAAGCCTGTGTTTCAGACATAAGGAAGTGGATGGCGGCAAAGTTTCTACTTTTAAACTCGGACAAAACAGAGATGCTTGTTCTAGGTCCCAAGAAACAAAGAAATCTTCTGTTGAATCTGACAATTTATCTTGATGGTTGTACAGTCGTCTCAAATAAAACTGTGAAGGACCTCGGCATTACTCTGGACCCTGATCTCTCTTTTGACTAACATATCAAGACTGTCTCAAGGACAGCTTTTTTCCATTTACGTAACATTGCAAAAATCGGAAACTTTCTGTCCAAAAATGATGCAGAAAAATTTATCCAGGCTTTTGCCACTTCTAGGTTAGACTACTGCAATGCTCTACTTTCCGGGTACCCGGGTAAAGCACTGAATAAACTTCAGTTCTGATAAACACGGCTGCTAGAATCTTGACTAGAACCCCAAAATTTGATCATATTACTCCAGTGCTAGCCTCTCTAAACTGGTTTCCTGTTAAGACAAGGGCTGATTTCAAGGTTTTACTGCTAACCTTAAAAGGTAAGAGCAAGCCCATGTAATGCTATCTTTCCGATTTGGTGCTGCCATACATACCTACACGTACGCTACGGTCACAAGACGCAGGCCTCCTTACTGTCCCTAGAATTTCTAAGCAAACAGCTGGAGGCAGGGCTTTCTCCTATAGAGCTCAATATTTATGGAATGGTCTGCCTATCCATGTGAGAGACGCAGACTCAGTCTCAACCTTTAATTATTTATTGAAGACTCATCTCTTCAGTAGGTCCTATGATTGTAGTCTGGCCCAGGAGTGTGAAGGTTAAAGGAAAGGCACTGGAGTAAAGAACCGCCCTTGCTGTCTCTGCCTGGCCGGTTCCCCTCTCCACTGGGATTCTCTGCCTTTAACCCTATTACAGGGGCTGAGTAACTGGCTTACTGGTGCTCTTCCATGCCGTCCCTGGGGGGGGTGCGTCGCTTCAGTGGGTTGAGTCACTGACGTGATCTTCCTGTCCGGGTTGGCACCCCCCTTTAAGTTGTGCCATGGCGGAGATCTTTGTGGACTATACTCGGCCTTGTCTCAGGATGGTCAGTTGGTGGTTGAAGATATCCCTCTAGTAGTGTGGGGGCTGTGCTTCGGCAGAGTGGGTGGGGTTATATCCTACCTGTTTGGCCTTGTCCGGGGGTATCGTCGGTCGGGGCCACAGTGTCTCCCAACCCCTCCTGTCTCAGCCTCCAGTATTTATGCTGCAGTAGTTTGTGTCGGGGGGCTAGGGTCAGTCTGTTATATCTGGAGTATTTCTCCTCTCTTATCCGGTGTCCTGTGTGAATATAAGTATGCTCTCTCTTTTTCTCTTTCTTTCTTTCTTTCTTTCTTTCTTTCTTTTTTTCTCTGTCTCGGAGGACCTGAGCCCTAGGAAAATTCCTCAGGACTACCTGGCCTGATGACTCCTTGCTGTCCCCAGTCCACCTGGCTGTGCTGCTGCTGCAGTTTCAACTGTTCTGGCTGCGGCTATGGAATAATGACCTGTTCACCAGACGTGCTACCTGTCTCAGACCTGCTGTTTTCAACTCTCTAGAGACAGCAGGAGCGGTAGAGATACTCTGAATGATCGGCTATGAAAAGCCAACTGACATTTACTCCTGGGGTGCTGACATGTTGCACCCTCGACAACCACTGTGATTATTATTATTTGACCCTGCTGGTCATCTATGAACATTTTTAAATCTTGGCCATGTTCTGTTATAATCTCCACCCGGTGCTGCCAGAAGAGGACTGGCCACCCCTCATAGCCTGGTTTCTCTCTAGGTTTTTTCCTAGGTTCTGGTCTTTCTAGGGAGTTTTTCCTAGCCACCGTGCTTCTACACCTGCATTGCTTGCTGTTCGGGGTTTTAGGCTGAGTTTCTGTACAGCACTCTGTGACATCAGCTGATGTAAGCAGGGCTTTATAAATACATTTGATTGATTGATTAAGGTTCTCTTTTCCTAGTTTAAAATGATAAACATTCAACATTGGCCATGCTGTCAATGAAGTATGATTTGTGCCATGCTCAAAACAACTGTTAACTCGGAACTGCAAAATCTGACTTTCGTGAGTTCAAGACAACTGGGAACTTGGGAAAAATGAGATCCGACTGGGAAAATACGTGTTGAACTTTCGTCCAACTCGGAATTTTAAATTGGGAACTCGGGCCTCTTTCTAGATCTACGACGTGAAGATCACTGACGTCATCATGATTCAACCATCCTGTTCAAGTGTGCACAGCACAACAAGGTGAGTCCAGACATGTGTTGTATGCATAAAGTTAATTTACGGAAATCGCTATTTAGCAAGTTAGCTGACTCGCTAACATTTGCCAGCTAGCTAGCTAGCGTTATGACATGAGAATGACATTGTAATTCGTGTTGTTTAATGTTTTAGGGACTCCTGAGAAAACCAGCAAACCAGGCTGTCATCTTTGGAAACAGTGGATGTAAAGAATCTAGCTAGCTAAAGCATTTACTGCAAATTGAATGTACAATTGTGTAAGCTTGCCAGCTACATACAGCTGAAGTAACATAGCTAGCTAACTATTTCCTTGCTTATTGTGTAGTGGAGAATAAAAATAACTGTATGCCTATGGATGTGTAGCTAGCTACAGTATGTAGCCGATCTGTGTATGGACCCTAAAACGTTAGGTTTTGAACTAATATTCATACCAATCTATGAACCTTAGCTATCATAGCTGTTGTATCAACTTCAAGTCTGAATGGCATTAATGAAGCCTATGGATTGAGTAGAATATAATAACTTCATTGTGCCAAGGATGCAAGTCCTATATACATGTACTGTAGTTATTACCACGCATGAGATTCAATGTAGCCTGTGCATTGAATATATTCACTGATCATGTACTCTTCCTTGGCAAATAAAGGTATGGTTCAGGTATGAATCTCTGTGAGACATTCTTTTTCAGTCATATCCAATACCAGGTGTATCAAACTCCATTATTTGAATGATGCTGTGTCTGCATGTATGTATTACAATTATACACTTCAACAGTGTTTACCACTCCTGCTCCTGGGACATCAATGATTACACATTGTAACTATGCAATAGACTAGAAACATGACTAAATAAAGGCTGATTTGTAATTCATATATACAGAAAAAGAAACTGCATATATAACTCCCTTCATCTGCATTAATCTGAGGACACAGGATAGTATTTCAATGAGATACTTAATTTCAACCAATGGAGAATGTGAAACGCTTTTTTGAAAGAAGTTCATTATCCAGGTGTTATAAATACATAATACATGCATTATAATTATGATAATTGTAATATTATATTATGATAACAAGTACTTCAATGCACATATGGTGTGCATTATAAAACGAGGGAAGAAAAAAGACGAGGTGTGGAGAGAGGTGTAGAAGACAGAAAGGGAAAGAGGTAAGAAAAGAGGCAAACAGCATATGATTAATGAATTACAGTGCTACCCTAATATTCTCTCAGTTCATCACAATTACAGTGTCTCTAGCGGTGTCTCCTAACCTTAGGGCCAACTGGGGGCCCATGGCTGGTTATCTTAAGAGCGGGTGAGGTGGCGATGACGGGACTGGGTTCCTCTCTCACATCAAAACTTACCTGCAGACGAGAGACAGATGGTTGGAGAGAGAGCATGATTAAGCCATGTTTTTTTATTCTAACACAGTCAGTCATCATAATCATAAGGAGGTGAAATGCAAAACTGGATCATTAACTCTGGGACTACTACATCTCTATCTTTATTTCAATGTAAAGCATCTCTTTAATAATACTTCCTGTTGACCCGACCAAGTGACCTCTCACCTATGATCATGCTGTGCACTCTGTGTCAGCCAGTTAAGATGCAGGAGGGGTTCACTGACACAACTGATATAACCTAGAGGATTTAGGGAGAAGGGGGAGAGGGATGAATTGAAGGAGAGAGACTGTTATTGTGTGTGTGTGTGTGGTCTCACCTGGTGTCCACACTAAGTGACTACAGAGTACTTTATGCTAAAAAACAGACACATGAGGACAAACAATAGAAGACAATGTCATTATTAGACATAAATACTACTTGAAGCGTGATGATGACTTGATTATTTGAATCAGCTGTGTAGTGCTAAGGCAAAAACAAAAATGTGCACAGCTGTTTGGAGCATTCTGGTATGCCACAGCTGGTGAGGTTTCAGGTTTGCCTCTGTACTTAAAGTGTGATTATTCCAACTCTCTGTGGAATGCTGCAGATCTGCCTGCAGATGAGGTTAGGAACACATATCCCACACAGAAGAGGTGGATAGAAGTCGACAGGTATCCTTCTTCCTCCAAACTGTGCATGTGAGACAGGTTCCATGTACAACAAGACAGGCGGGAGGGGAAGAAAGAAGAAGAACACAGAACAGTTTAATTACCTCTGGTTATGGACACTTTTGTCAGCAATAAAGCTTCCACGGCCTGTTCCTCGGACAGTGAACATCTGGCAATATCTACATTTGCGACCCCTTGATCAGCTCACACTCTAAAAGTAAAGAAAATAGCTTATTTTTTGTAGATATGAAAACAATAACTGAGATATGACCGTTCATTCTAAAGTAGCAGATGTTATTTTCAGGATACGTCAATACAGCACAGAAAGATTAACACCAGACTGGTATTGTGGTTGTTCATTAGTTGATGGGAAATATGCAATATGTATACAAAATCAAATACTTACCTGTTGTATCTTGAAAAAAAAAGCATTGGAATTAAAAGTGAAATGTTTAACCTATTAACCTGCTTCATTAAAATACTCCAATTTCATACATCATAAAAAATGTGTCTACGAATAAGTAAGAATAAAAAAGTTTAAATAACTTCTTAGATTTGATGGAGACATTATACATCTTAGTACCTTATCAATTTATGATTTGTATGAATGTGGACGAGAGAGGGGAGCAGGATGAGCGTATTTTTGCAGAGCAATGCAACAAAGCTGGATCATTCTGGCAATGATACCTGTTCAATCTACACGCTGCAAAGACTCCCTAACTGTATGTAATATAGTACAATGTTATGAACCGACACTGAATCGTAGGCGCTAACTACTAGCTATGTAAAAGTTGGACGGAAGAACGCCCAGTGCTGCTTACCTGAGATGCCATCATCACACAGTCCTTCTTCGTAGGTGTCCGCTATGACTTCCTTTGGGTCGGAAAGAAAGGCTGAACAGTATTGGTTGTAGACAAACTGACACTCAAAAAATAGCCCAAATGGAGGTGGTTGATAGAGAATTTAAATGAGAGTTTTTGGGAATAAAATGCATAAAGCTTTGCACTCTATTACAATTTTTTACTTTGAAGCCGTTTTTTTCTGCTTTCAGAGGAATTATTTTGGATTGAAAATAAAAAAGTTTTGCTCTCGACAAAAATACATCTATTTGTTGCAAGTTGGGGAGGGGGGCTAATAGCTGAACAATAGACTACTCAACCTTTACTAAACAATAGTCCAATAGTCGAGCTAAGTGTGGAAAAAAAAGCGTCCTATCATAGACCAGATTTCCTCTAACGACCAAGTGGGATTTAGAGCACTGATTAGGCTTTTGGGTCCCAATGCACTGCTGTGTCTCTAACTGACAACGAATGGGCAATATAAGCCAAATAATAAACTGATAATTGTGCATGACTTCAAATGAAACCAGCAGGCAGCAGGTCTCGAACCCTCAACCCAAAGTCCAGCGTGCTATCGACTGTGTACCAAAAGCATGCTCAAGCCGCAGAGTCGATAGAGCGCATTCTCGAGGTAGCTTGCTACTCAATATAATAAAGTAATGACTTTTCAAATAAGTTACCTTACACGTTATGTTGACTGAAAATTGTTAGCTACGCTGTCCTTACGAACCACATAGCATATCATTACAGCAGCATGTACCGGTATGTTAGCTATCTGCCTAACGTTAGTAGTTATACATCAAACTTGACAGTATATTAACTATAGGCTATCTAACTACCCAAGGTTTATTTACTTGATTATTCCCGTCATTCTTAGCTTAGCGAAATGATATAGTCGTTGTGCGTTCTCAATGGACATTCGGGTGCTTTCGTGAATTCAGTCTGGCTATCTACTCCGATTTCAGAGCAT
Source organism: Brachymystax lenok tsinlingensis (assembly GCA_030435695.1). NCBI lineage: Eukaryota > Metazoa > Chordata > Actinopteri > Salmoniformes > Salmonidae > Brachymystax > Brachymystax lenok. Next base: position 42,904,110 of record CM059802.1, on the reverse strand, counting down.
TCTCGTCTGAGTTACAGAGCAAAGAATAATGAATGTATGAGTGCTCAACACCCATTGAATACGGCCGGTGTCAGTAAACGTCGGCAAAAAGCGTAATTAAATTGTTTCCAGCAGCAGTTACAGTCACCAACGCTCTGGCTAACACAAAAACTGCCTAACCAGCTCTGCTAGGGCAAGTAAAATGGTCTCATTTGTGTCTGGAAATAGCTAGCAAGCTAGCCAACGTTAGCTTGGATCCTTGACTGCCGGTGTATGGCCACAACGCTTAAATTAACCCTACAACGTGAGAGCGAAACGGTCTGAATTTACAAACTGACAATCTGACAACACTCTGAAATTATGAGCGTCACGTTGTACAGCGCCATCTTTTCCGTTCCATCCTTTCGTTTGTCATGGACTAGAAACACCATAATAAGCTAATTAATTAAGCAAGTACCAGTCAAAGGTTTGGACACACCTACTCATTCCAGGATTTTTCTTCATTTTTACTATTTTCTACATTGTAGAATAATAGTGAAGACATCACAACTATGAAATAACACATATAGAATCAGTTAAGAACAAATTCTTATTTATAAGGACAGCCTACTCATTCCTCGCCGTTGGGGAATTGAACCCTGGTCTCCCGCGCGCACCCTCCCCGTCTCTGGTCATGCCAATATGAAAGACTATCAAATGCTTCCCAAAGATGCCCAAAAACTTGCAGTAACAGAAAAAATGGCTGACAATTAAATGACATGCCACAGAATGCTGCAGCAGCACGCAAGGTGTGCGGCAGTATGGCACAACTTTTAAAGGAGGAACCACTGTACAAACAGCTGCTTTTAAATAGTAATCATAACATCCGCATATCGCTATCTGACAGATAACTAGAGGCTAGAGCTGACCTGGCTGTGGTAGCTATTCACTAGTGTAGCTTATTCATTCACCTCAGTCTAGAGGGGATGAAACATTAGCTAATGTTACATGTCAGTTAGAATACTAGCTCAGCACTGCAAATAAACACTCGTTTTTTTTCTGTGAAATTAAACAGCAGTTACCTTGCTGCTACATCAGTCAACGGAAGACTATCCAGTTTCTGTTCCTTTTACGACTTGATGAAATAGTGCAACGTCTACACTGAACTATGCTCAACTCTCCTGTGCTGGTCTAGCCAGCCTTGCAGAAGCTTTGCTTTCACACAGCCTGTCAGCCCGCTCTGTGGTGTCCGCATGGTCCTATATCCAGTCGATTAACTTCTTAGGCAGTGGTGAAATGCAAGGCAAAATACAAAAGTTTAATTATTAAACATGCATTAATATACAAGTTTCATACTCATCAAAAGCTCTGCTTCTTGGCAATATCACAGCGTTGCCAGATATCAAAAAGGCTTTACGGCGAAAGCACTACATTTGATTGTTTGAGGGTAGCACCTTCAATATTTGCCATTACCATGAAATCTTTAGCCAGCGCGGTCCATAGAAAATGCATTTCACAGGGAAAACCTGTGCCTTACCTTTTGTAGAACTTCTGCAGAGGGCTTCCTAAGTGTCCAACGAAGACAATCCATGGGTATTTGGTTAGAAAAAGTCATTTATTATATCCATAGATCTCAGTTTGGTTGGCGCCTTGTGTTCAGAAAATCCAACGTGAAGAGAACGCGTTCAACTAAACCTATAAACCTTTCCTCAACAAAACAAAAACCAATTAAAATGCACCCTTAGCTTATCTTTTATGAATAAAAGTGATAATCTTTCACTTGGATGGTCACCTAAACGTTATATAAGTCAAATAAAGTGGACCGCTCAGCCAAACGTGCGCCCAAAAACGTGCAACCGAAAAATAGCTCCTCTCACCAAAACCCCTACCTATTGAACACATTAGTTCTGATTGCTATGAAACTTTATATATACACTGCTGACATCCAGTGGAAGCAATAGGTACTACATTCAGTGTCCTGATATAAAGAGTTTTCAATAGGCATTGTCTCAAAGTGAGCCATAAGCCACCAGAATTACATTTTTTCTCTGGTTTTTGCCTGCCAAATGAGTTCTGTTACACTCACAGACATTATGTTAACACTTTTGGAAACCTCAGAGTGTTTCCTATCCAATAGTACTAATTATGTGCATATCCTATTTTCTGAGCCTGAGTGGCAAGCATTTTACTTTTGGCATGCCAGACTCTCCAAAACCGTCACCTCGGGAGCCGCTGCCTAAGAAGTTAAACACTCCAAACAGCCTACCCGACCACTCGGAGACGCCCCTGGTAGAATGTGTGTACAGTACCAGTCAAAAGTTTGGACACACCTACTCATTCCAGGGTTTTTCTTTATTTTTTACTATTTACTACATTGTAGAATAACAGTGAAGAAATCAAAACTATTAAATAACACATTTGGAATCATTAAGTAACCAAAAAAGTGTTAAACAAATCAAAATATATTTTATATTTGAGATTCTTCAAAGTAGCCACCCTTTTCCTTGATGGCGGCTTTGCATACTCTTGATTTTTTTTCTTCACGTTTACTTAACTAGGCAAGACAGTTAAGAAAAACATCTTATTTTACCCCAGCCAAACCCTAAACCAGACAATGCTATGCCAATTGTGCAGCGCCCTATGGGACTCCCAATTAAGCCAGGTTGTGATACAGCCTGGAATTGAACCAGGGTCTTTATTGACGGCCCTAGCACTGAGATGCAGGGCCTTAGACCGCCGTGCCACTCGGGAGCCCAAACTCTTGGTACTCTCTCAACCAGCTTCATGAGATAGTCCTTATATGAACTTATATGAACTGTAACTCAGTAAAATGATTGACATTTTTGCATGTGGCTTTTATATTTCTATTCAGTGTATATATTATACTTATTGTGTAATACACCCCAAGAAGAACTAAAGGTTCTGAGTAGGCCTATGCCTTGTGCATAATACATATTTTCTTTACCAATTAACTTCTGAGAAATTGGGCCTATATACCTGAGTATAATTTTATGAAAGTGATATACAATCCACAGCTAAGGATCATTGTAAAATATTCCTATCTTTCTTGAAGTTGAACAAGTAGGCAGTATTCTCAGCACAGTTGGACTTCCTGTCATGTACTGTTCTCGTGAAACGTCTACATAATCAGTCAAATCTGTCAAATGATTAAAAAAATATCCCAGATGAGCTGATTATTATGGTGGCCACTTCAGATATCGTTTCCACAAATGTATAATTAGGTGGGTGGGTGAGTGAGTGAGTGAGTGAGTGAGTGAGTGAGTGCGAGAGAGAGAGATTTGGTATTTCAACCGACCCCCAAACGACTGCGTGAGGCAAAAGGCTCATTGCGTGCCGACGTCGATAATGTGAAGGCAGGAATGGATAAAAACTTGTGGTTTACAATGTTTTGCCTTGACTGAGTAATGTAGACTAAAGACGACGCACTGACAGAGAGGATTTAAACACTTGCCCAAGCCTCCTAAAGATGACTTTCTACAGGTAGAATATTTGGAAACCTCCTTGAGAAGTAAGCTAATTCACCTCGGGGTTTTTCATGCAGATTGAATGACGCCTCTCAAGGATAGCGGGTGAAAACTAATCCCGCATGGTGAGTTATTCTGTGAGTCATTAATTTGTTTTATGAATATACGATTTTTTTGCGGAGTAGAAGACGATAAAGAAAGAAGGATAGCGTGTTTGCGTTTTTGTTCACTTCTATATGTCGATCCAACGGTCGTAGTTTTATTCGTGGAGATTTTTAGTGATGATATAGACTCCTGGTCGACCGAGACGCAGCAGGCAGATCGTAGCGGACACACCAGATCAGTCGCTGTGCTCATGTGAAGTTGGCCTCGGCAAAAATAATGTCACCCAGTTCTGCTGGACCTAAGATCAAATAGAATTTTTTTTAAAGGCTGTTCGATCATGTCGATCTATTAGTTCTGTGAAATTCATTTTACCGTATGCCTTTTCCTCAGATTGTTGTGATCAGATCTCTTTTACTTTTACTGTGATCAAGCTAATAGGTGTTGCTTTCAGTGCTTTGGATAGCCTAAAGTCATAAATAGTTTTGTGACAGTGGAACCCTTGAGTAAAGTATATTTTATTTATGTTTTCTACGACCAAAAATATGTCAATTGCCTCGTTTACCTGAGCAATTTTGAATCCTCGTCAAAGGGTGTTTTTCGATTCAATAAGCTACGCCAAGCACTCCTGGCAGTCAAGCGATGGGCGCAGTTTGCCTGAGTAGGAACCGGAGGCGTCTCGATTTTTTTCATCCAGCTTGTTGAATCTCCTCCTTGGTAATAGGAATTGGTTCGTATTAACAAAGTTTCTTGCCATTTAGGTAGTAATATAGGCGGATTGCAGCCTCCCCTTTCGCTAGAACTAACTCAACCGTCGGAGCATCATGACTCGTTACGCTCTCGGAACGAAGCAACACCCTCGCTTTCTATGGAGAGTGTTTTGGTTGACGAGAACGTTGGTGGATTTTGCGCTGTCGCAGGAGGTTTACGCACCCCATTCTATCCGGATTGAGGGACATTTGACCTTCGGTGGCCTCTTCCCTGTGCACACCAGAGGGGCCGAAAGCATGCCTTGTGGAGATATCAAAAAGGAGAACGGGATCCATCGTCTGGAGGCCATGCTGTATGCTCTGGATCAAATTAACCTCGACGATCAACTTTTACCCAACATCACCCTAGGCGCCCGGGTGCTAGACACATGTTCAAGGGATACATATGCGCTTGAACAATCATTAACCTTTGTTCAGGCTTTGATACAGAAGGACACTTCAGATGTGAGGTGCACCAATGGAGAACCGCCCGTGTTCGTCAAGCCCGAGAAAGTGGTTGGAGTCATTGGAGCCTCGGCAAGTTCGGTATCGATTATGGTCGCCAACATTTTGCGCCTCTTTCAGGTGAGTTCACCTTTGGGACTTCCCCCATAGGCCTATCTGTGGATGAAATGTAGTTTAAGTTTAGCTAAATGTGTTTGAAACAAAATGTGTAAACTAGTCCTATTTTATTATGTTATTTGTCTAGTCTGCTTTTATTTGACAATCTATAGCCTACTTGTTGCCCTTATTGCGTTATATTGTGATCCCCTATTTTCTCTAAAAGAAAATAAAACAAGAGAATCCTATCCTCTACAATGCCAACCAAATCCTTGGTCTACATACTTCTCAAGTGCTCTCTTAGTTGAGGAGAATGAGAAAAGGTTGAGAGAGTTTGAGTGGTGGGCTGTTGCGGTTCCCTGGTGGTGCTGAAAGAACAGCTCCCGCTTCCGGCTGCCTCCCTATCCCTCCCTCACCCTCAGTCTGTCTTTCCCTTTCTCCATGGTGGGTTGAATGCGCTGTGAAGGGGCTTCGACAGACTGACACACTCACACCCATGCACTAAAAAAAACACTATTGTAACCGAATGTCGAAGGCTACACACGTATCACCAGCGGTTGTTAATGAAGTTATTTCAGGCATTTTTGACAACTGTTGTGGTTCTGACACAGGATAACTATTGAAGTTTAAATTTATTCCATTTCTTGAGTGAAAATGAGGTCTCCAAGCTGTCTTTTTAAGTAGCCTACGATGATTTTGTGCCCCATAGTTATTTTGATTTCATTCGAGATGTTTGTCTGTAATGTTTTAGTTTATAATGAGACACAGTGACCGCAGTAGAATGTTTAAGTACTCCCTGTTTTCTTCACACAGGCCTGCATACCTGTTCTTTAGCCTTGTTGAGAGTCAGCAGAGCACAGACATACAGACAGTCTGCCCACTGTTAGTACTGCAGTGGAAGGAGGCACCCAGCAGAGCTCCAAAACAGGAAATTAATTATTAAAAACACATGTTTAGAGAAAAATATGCAATTACTTGAAATAGTGTGCATAAATATGCCGCTGTACAAGCTAACATCTAAGCGAGTTATCTTGTCTGGAGATATAAGATGTGCTGTTCAGAAGACCAAGGAAACATGAGAGTTAATGTTTGCGGTAGTGTCTTGTGGTAACAGATTGTGACTATTCAATGCCATAATTGTGTTTTCCCAGATCAATTAAACCAAGCACAGCACAGGACTAAGTAGCTGTTTAAAAAAGACTGAAGCCATCAAAGTACTTGACATCCTTTTAGCTGCTTTATGAAAGCCACACACACACACACAGACACACACACATGCGAGCGAGCTCACACACACACACGCACACACACTATTACCCTCTCTCTCTTAATACCAATCTTTACCAGACCAATCCAGTCATGCTGGTCTCAAGGGCTTTGTGGCTCTGTTGGGTGGATATGCTGGTTGATGGGGTTAAATTCCCTCTACCATTATCTCTGCAAGGTTGGAATCAGGATTATTTGTTATAGTGAAGGCACCTGAAGAACAATAATTGTTTGTGTCTTTCCCAAATGCAAGTGATTATGTCTAAAAGATGTTCCTTGAGTATAGCATTACAACTCATCCACATCACAGAAAAGTTAAGGGGGTGTCAGGGGACTTGGAGATCATATAAGATTCCTTGGGGGGAGGAAGGTACTAAGCCCCTAATTCTGTCGTCTCCAGGTGCTCCAGTGTCTGTCTGTGTGTCAGGCTGCAGCAGTAGCGTAGGTGGGGTGTTTGCTGTGGCACCGGAGCGTCGGCGTAGTAATCAGGCTCGGGGAATCAGTGGGTTGACAGGCGCTGTCACAAAGCTCCTTCCTGCATTTGCTCAGGCAGTCACTCTGCATTTATGTTAATTTCCCCCACTACACCACTCTGGCTGCTGTCGTATAACTGTCACTGGCTATGTTGATCCCCACAGTCAAACTCTACACAAATCCTGGGGAGGATACAGTAGATCTGATTAAAAGTCTAGATTTTCAACTGATTTCAATATTGAGACAATATGGTCTCCTTTAAGTTTTTGCTCTTTCTCTCCATCTCATGTTCTAGTCATGATGATCATATTGATAGTAAACATTGATCAAGAAGAATTGGCTATGAGTCCCAGTGGTAATCAATATAATCTGGGAATGACAGCTCCCTGCCCATTTACACTCATCATTCTCACTGCAACTGATTAATTTGTGATAGCAATTAGAGGTTTCACAGATAGTTTTCAACTCCAATCCATCAAGTTGAGAATACATTTTCTTGAAAGCAGAATGAAACACCTGTTCAAGCCTGACTGAAAAAGCAAGTGCAATTTCTGTTTTTTAAATTGGGAGAAAAAGCTCCCTACTTCATAAGTTACATCTTGTTCTATGAGACAAGCTGCGCCTGTTCTGTAGTGTTCTGTACATTGTCAGTGATAAAGAATATGAAGTAGTCTGTGCTTGAACAACTGTATTTGTGCAATGTAAACTAAGTAAACAATACATACCAACAAAGTCAAATACTCTTCACATAAAAGTACAATTATATATTTAGATGAAGGTTAAAACATTGCGATGTATCGGTTAAGCATGATCGTTGTCATAATCTCTTCAAATCCAGTCAGTGCACAATCCCATAAATTGTGGAATGTGGTGGAATATTATCTTTGCCTGCAGTGAAACTATACGGACAGAGTCCCAGAGGGGTCGATCATCTTTATAGAGCAGTGGATCAGTGTTGTGGTCCTTCAGTGAGGATCTCAGTGAAAGTCACCATATAACCCAGCCATTGTGTTAATCTCCCCCTGTGATAAATGGAACATCAGGGAAGTTAAATACAGATTGTAGGTTTTATTGCCAGACACTAAATATCGCTGTTGTCTATTTAAGGTGTGAGTGGCCGCTGAACTGTTAATGCTGGGAAATTGACGAGGGATAGATTTTTCTGAGGACCCAGGAGAGTTGATCAATACTGTTGCCATGGTGAGGCCCATTTGCTATGAAGATGTTTTTATTTCCCTGTTCTTTCACAGAGCCCTGTAAATGAGAAACAACAATGCCACCAAAATACAAAAAAGAAAAGAAATTGCACAAAACTTTTGAATTATGACGCAATGTTCAAACAAAAGACTTGTTATTCTCAACCTTTGAGAGATGATCTTATTGTTTTTCATCGCTCTCTGTTTTCGAGACATTCTCCCACGCTATGAGAAAAGCTTCTGCCTCAGCCCAAAATCCTTAGTGTCAGTGTTCATTTGCAACTCTTGGCCCGTGGAATGACTGGTGAACTCGATTTTTTATCCGGCTGACATTTTATATCAGAGGAGGGCTGCCTGCTATTTTCTTCCTCTCTTTCCCAAAGAGAGAGGCGTTACTTGTATTGAATGCAGGTGAACTCATTCTTGTCCTTCTGTCAGGGGACTGGGCCCCTGCAGACTAGCTGTCTAGGTGAAGCATTGATGTCCTCTCATAGCCTGACAGGCAAGGTACTGTTTTTACCTCTCGCCCTTTCCCAAGAATAATCAATATGATCGAGGCGAGGTAGATTGAAGCCTGACAGACATACTGATCTATTCAGCTGACAGCCGGAAGCTCTGACAGACATGTAAGCGAGATGGGTTGCGTAACTGGCACACAAAGCTGTCACCAAATTTCTCAGGTTAAATGTGTCTGCTTGTTCAAACACAGTATGCCATTTGCACATTCATGTGTGTGACAGCACAGGTCAATTATCCCATCTAGGGCACCTTTATTTATGCCTCAACCGTCAAGCATCTTTATTTATATGTCAACCGTCAAGCATATGGTCAGACAAACAACCCCATACATATATATATATATACACACACACACACACACACACACACACACACACACACACACACACACACACACACACACACACACACACACACACACACACACACACACACACACACACACACACACACACACACACACACACACACAGAATATAAAAATACAAACCTCTTGTGGAATTTTCTTGTTTTGTGCCAGTGGTTTTGGCGCTTGTATTTTCTCTCCAAAGCTAGCCTTACTAATTGGCTTTCACTCTGAGTGTGATACAAAGAGCTCTCAGAGAGTGAGTTTATTCCCAGATACAGGAAAACGCTGATAAGAATGATAATTTATTCAGACTCCCAGGAGCAGTTATTATACTGAAAATGGAGCCCTGTTAGTGTACAAAAAGGTGAAGAACGCTTGGCATGATTTAAAGCATACACGTGGCCCCTCAATGGCCTTTTAGAGCCCCAGCTTTGTAAACAAACCCTATTTTATACTCATGCTCAGCCCATCAGACATTTATGCACCAGAGGAGGCTGCTGGGAGGAGATATAGGAGGACGGGCTCATTGTAATGGCTGGAATGGAATACATGGAATGGTACTAAACACATATAAACAAAGTGTTTCACTCTGTTCCATTGATTCCATTCAGTCATTACAGTGAGCCCATCCTCCTATAGCTCCTCTCACCAGTCTCCTCTGGTATGCACATTCAGTGCCTTGTAAAAGTATTCACCCCCCTTGGCGTTTTTCCTATTTTGTTGCATTACAATCTGTAACTTAAATAGATTTTTACTTGGATTTCATGTAATGGACATACACAAAATAGTCCAAATTGGTGACGTGAAATGAATAAAATAACTTGTTTAAAAAACATATATATAATTAAATAAATATGAAAGTGGTGCGTGCATATGTATTCACCCCCTTTGCTATGAAGCCCCTAAATAAGATCTGGTGCAATCAATTAAGTCACCTAATTAGTTAGATTGCACATGATCTGTGTCACATGATCTCAGTATATACAACTGTTCTGAAAGGCCCCAGAGTCTGCAACACCACTAAGCAAGGGGCACCACCAAGCAAGCGGCACTATGAAGACCAAGGAGCAAAGTTGAGGAGAAGTACAGATCAGGGCTGGGTTATAAAAAAATATCAGAAACTTTGAACATCCCACAGAGCACCATTTAACTCAATTATAAAAAAATTGAAAGAATATGGCACGAAAAACCTGCCAAGAGAAGGCCGCCCACCAAAACTCACGGACCAGGCAAGGAGGGCATTAATCAAAGAGGCAACAAAGAGACCAAAGATAACCCTGAAGAGCTGCAAAGCTCCACAATGGAGATTGGAGTATCTATCCATTGGACCACTTTAAGCCTTACACTCCACAGAGCTGGGCTTTAACCGAAGAGTGGCCAGAAAAAGCAATTTCTTAAAGAAAAAAATAAGTGTGTTTGCCAAAAGGCATGTGGGTGACTCACGAAAAATATGGAAGAAGGTACTCTGGTCAGATGAGACAAAAATGTAGCAAGGAAAACGCTATGTCTGGCGCAAACCCTACACCTCGCATCACCCAGAGAACACCATCCCCACAGTGAAGCACGGTGGTTGCAGCATCATGCTGTGGGGATGTTTTTAATCGGCAGGGACAGGAAAACTGGTCAGAATTGAAGGAATGATTGATGGCAGGGAAATTCTTGAGGGAAACCTTTTTCAGTCTTCCAGAGATTTGAGACTGGGACAAAGGTTCACCTTCCAGCAGGACAATGACCCTAAGCATACTGCTAAAGCTACTCACGTGTAGCTTTAGCAGTATGCTTAGGGGAAACATTTAAATGTCTTGGAATGGCCTAGTCAAAGCCCAGACCTCAATCCAATTGAGAATCTCTGGTATAATTTAAAGATTGCTGTACACCAGCGGAACCCATCCAACTTGAAGGAGCTGGAGCAGTTTTGCCTTGAAGAATGGACAAAAATCCCAGTGGCTAAATGTGCCAAGCTTATAGAGACATACCCCAAGAGATTTGCAGCTGTTATTGCTGCAAAAGGTGGCTCTACAAATTATTGACTTTAGGGGGGTGAATAGTTAAGTACGCTCAAGTTTTCTGTTTTTGTTGTCTTATTTCTTGTTTGTTTTACAATAAAACATATTTTGGATTTTCAAAGTGGTAGGCATGTTGTGTAAATCAAATTTTGCAACCCCCCCCAAATAAATGTTAATTCCAGGATGTAAGGCAACGAAATAGGAAAAATGCCAAGGGGCAAGCCACTGTACAATGTAGGTAACTAATGTAATAAATAAAACATTCCTCATTCAAACCAGCTGTCATACTGGCTGACATAAAGGTGCTGAGGTCAGAGATTTCCTGTCAGGGAGAGATTGGGAAACTTTGTTTGTCCATTAATAGGTCCTGGATATGCCTGGGGGAAATTGACTCTCTTATTCACCTTACATCAGAATGTATGTGGAGTCATGTATGTTAAATGTATAGTTCCACCCGAATACTGGTACACATCATGTACATCCACACATAAAGACATCTCCAGCTGATCCTATAAACACTTTCTTTGCATCCCTCAGGCATGTCCTAAAACTACATTTCCCCCATATTTCTCTGTATAACACCACATCTCAGACTTCAACAACCTCAAAGTACCTCGTTCCTCGCCCAGCTCGTGAGAACCAATCCAAGGTACAAGGAGAGAATGAAATGGTCTTTCTCAGGCTGCAGTGACTGGAGAGCAGACCAGTGTTTACTCTCCCAGCCAGCCAGGAATTACCACCCAGCCTCTCTCAACTCTAGAGAAAACAGGGGACCTACTTAACAGCTTAACTCCCCTCACATTGGGGTCAAAGCACTTTCCCCCCCCAAAACGTATTGTCAGGTTGACTGTAAAATCTGACTCTGAGGATGGAGTTCAAGTTCTGTACAGTTGATCTGGCCAGCAGAATGAGTTATAGTAGGGAACTCTATTACATCCAATCCTTTTATGGGGATGAGTGGAGAAAGGAATGGGGTGGACGCTGTTGTTTTGGGAGGACAAATGGAGAGAGGAGTGGGGAGAAGTGCTGTGTGTTGGGTGCCCCTGTCACTTGTCATTTGGACGCAGGTCTTCACCAAAAATACAAATATGGGGTTTATTTTTTGTTTTTAGGTAGATGATCTTCGATCGATGCAGAATGTTAGGGTTGAAACAGTTAACCTGAACTAAAATATGACTACTGGGTTCTCAGTGAACAAAATAGTATATGAATAGTATATCATATTTGGCCTTGGGTATCCAGATTTACTAGACAGTGTTTTTTTTTTTTACAGAAAAGTCCCAATCCAAATACTACAGTTATACAGCATGTATTAGAATAAATAAATATGTTTCGGCAATCTATTTTTCCTTCTTCTCCTTCTTCTGCTGTAGTTGAATTACCAAACACCTGTAGTACATGACATTAAAGCTAATCTCTTATTCAACACATACAATATGAGGCAAATCACTTTCAAATCACCTCTCCCATTCTGATAGCATTACTGATGCCTCTTCCCTTCCTCCTCTATTCCTACTCTTCCTTCATGCATGGTGCTTCAGAAGTCCTATTCCACAAAGCCTAATCCTGTCTAACTGCTTGTCAGGGAAAATTCTCTCTCAACGCATGAAAGATGTTGCAATTGAAGAAATGCAGAGGAGCCCAAAAAAACTCCTCCTTCTCCCAACCCCAATCTCCACCACCACTCACCCCTCGCCTCAACTAACCTCCTCCCACCCCCTATCTTACACACACACACACACACACACACTCAGACGCAGAGTCACACACACACAGAGAGACATGAGACACAGTCACACACACACACACACACACACAGAGACACGAGACACAGTCACACACACACACACAGAGACACGAGACACAGTCACACACACACACAGAGACACAGAGTCACAACGTCACATTCCACAAGATACTTTTTGTAGTCTGATGGCAGCCTAACTAAGTGGAAAGTGCACTGTTCACAAGGCCTGCCTGGTGTCCCCAGAGGTTGGGGGCACTGCACTGGGCCCTGTTATGTTGAGACTGCTGGATGTCTCTGTGAGGAGACTAATGCGGACAGGCATGCACACTGAAGACTGATTGACAGGAGATGTGAAGATAGCTAACGTACCTCGACCTGAGCTCTGCATCTCTGAAAGAAAAGCCTAGCAGACTGCTAAAAGCGTCTTGCGTACAAAGTGTGTGTGTAGAGCTTTTGTGTGTATAAGTGTGTGCGCATGTACTTTGTGTGTGTTAGGGAGATGTCAGGGACCCGTGGTGTGTATCCTCTCACATTATACACAATAAGCTTTCATTAGGATTCATTGGTTGTCCTTCAGTTATCTTATTACAGAAAACCCTATGGCCATCTAAAAATGTCTGCTGTCAATAGATAGTCATAAATCGGTACTGCATCAAACGACAGAATGATGGTGTATATTTAAGGAGAGGAATTTATTACAATAGGACAAACTTAGACCACAGGTGCTTAAAGACCTGTTGATTTCATACCTTAAAAGTGTATAAGATTATCGCTTTAGAATTTAATAATCTGAAATTTGCTCTTGGCTATATTTCTCTGGGGATGGTGTTTAGTGTGTGTTCCGTTCTCTCTCCCTTTCTTTCTCTCAGCATAAGCTTTGCAGTTGTGTGTGTGTGGTCCTCTGAGCTTGGAAAGTATGCCATGGTGCTGCAGCAAAAGCATACAGTACATGAGCATTTCTATCTATAAGGACCCATAAGCACCAACATGAAGTTCATAGGAGTTTGTCGAATTGGTTGTCAAAGCAATAACTGATTTTTAGATTTTTGTGTGCAAATTTATTAAAAGTAAAAAACAGAAATACCTTATTTACATTTGCTATGAGTCCGAAATTGAGTTCAGGTGCATCCTGTTTCCATTTATCATCCTTGAGATGTTTCTACAACTTGATTGGAGTCCACCTGTGGTAAATTCAATTGATTTGACATGATTTGGAAAGGCACACACCTGTCTATATAAGGTCCCACAGTTGACAGAGCATGTCAGAGCAAAAACCACAAAGTCGAAGGAATTGTCCGTAGAGCTCCGAGACAGGATTGCGTCGAGGCACAGATCTGGGGAAGGGTACCAAAACATTTCTACAGCATTGAAGGACCCCAAGAACACAGTGGCCTACATAATTCTTAAATGGAAGAAGATTGGAACCACCAAGACACTTTCTAGAGCTGGCCTCTCTGCGAAATTGAACAATCGGGGGACAAGGGCCTTGGTCAGGGAGGTGACCAAGAACCCAATCGTCACTCTGACAGAGTTCCTCTGTGGAGATGGGAGAAACTTCCAGAAGAACAACTATCTCTGCAGCAATCCACCAATCAGGCCTTCATGGTAGTGGCCGGACAGAATCCACTCCTCAGTAAAAGGCACATGACAGCCCGCTTGGAGTTTTCCAAGAGGCACCTAAAGGACAATCAGACCATGAGAAACAAGATTATCTTGCTTGAATGCCAAACCTCATGTCTGGAGGAAACCTGGCACCATCCCTACAGTGAAGCATGGTGGTGGCAGCATCATGCTGTGGGGATGTTTTTCAGCAGCATGGAGTAAAGTACAAAATAGATCCTTTATGAAAACCTGCTCCAGAGTGCTCAGGACCTCAGACTGGGGCGACGGTTCAGCTTCCATCAGGACACTGACCCCTAAGCACATAGCCAAGACAACACAGGAGTGGCTTTGGGACAAGTCTCTGAATGTCCTTGAGTGGCCCAGCCAGGGCCTGGACTTGAACCTAATCGAACATCTCTGGAGAGACCTGAAAATAGCTGACGGAGCTTGATCTGCGGAGAAAATAGGATAACCTCCCCAAATACAAATGTGTCAAGCTTGTAGCGTCATATCCAAGGAGACTCGATCCTGTAATCGCTGCCAAAGGTGCTTCAACAAAGTACTGAGTTAAGGGTCTGAATACTTATGTAAATGTAATATTTCAATTTTTATTTTTAATACATTTACAAAAAATTCTAAAAACCTGTTTTTGCTTTGTCGTTATGGGGTATTGTGTGTAGATTGATTAGGATTTTTTTTTATTTAATCAATTGGAAATAATTCTGAATACTTTCCGAGGGCACTGTATATTTAGTTTTGGAGAAATTATTTGCCTTCTGAAAGTTTGATAAACTTGCCTTGTGCCATTACCAAAAACTCACATCTATAAGACATTTTCTAATTTCTCTCCCTCATGAGGAGGGAAAATAATGATAGTTCACAGAAGTAAAAAGTAAAGGTAGACTTACCAATTAATTATAGTGTTTTTACTGATATCAAGTTTGTTTATTCATTTTTAAGGGATTAAAACTCATAATTCTGTTACCAAATCAGTAGTTGAATTACGTAGTAGTCACAAATCACAGTTGGGTCACCTGTTACTGTCTTCCCTTCCACTTTCATACTGATATTTTATTTCTCTTTCTGTTGTCTCGTGGTCAAAGCAAGACTGTAAAAACAATCTGGACAATTGTTTCCTCTCTCCCTCTTGCTATTTCTGGCGCTCTCTCTTCTCTCTCTCTCTCGCCAGTGGAAGTCACCTGTCACCTCCCGGCTCTTACTGACATCTAACATGCATTCTCACCCACTGAACACAGACCGACATCGGACGTCCATGGATGTTGAAAAGAAGTTGACATTTGGTCAGTCCGCCCTGGCCGGACCAAATTTGAACCGATCAGTACAGTAGAGTACAGAACAGTACCGTAAAGAACACTGTACAGCCCGCTTGGAGTACGGTATTCTACTCTACCGTGCTGTGCTGTACTGTACTTTACTATGCTCTACTGTGCTGTACTGTGATGTCCAAACTTGTGAAACATAGACATCTATTATTGTTTGAGATTTGGTCTTGCCAGGACTAAACTCACATAGCAGACATAAAAAGACGTCTGTACACGGACTGGCAGAATCCTTTTTTTCCTATAACGAGTCTGACGAGCCTGACGCGAATGATATACTGCTTTCTCGGGAACAGGCCCAGATCCCCTGGATTTGCATGAAGTGGAGGCGGAGAAAATGGGTACAGAGGGCGGGCTGCCTTCTGAGAATTCGTAGGGGATCAAATAAACCCACACTTCCTTACATTCTGCTAGCAAACGTGTTAAATTTCTGGAGAATAAAATCGATGACCAACGGGGAACATTAACTTCTTTGGGAGCAGCGCACGAGGTGACGGTTTTGGAGAGCCTGGCAAGCCCAAAGTAAAATGCCTCCCATTCAGGCCCAGAAAATAGGATATGCACATATTTAGTACTATTGGATAGGGAACACTCTGAAGTTTCTAAAAGTGTTAACATTTTGTCTGTGAGTATAACAGAACGGATATGACAGGCGAAAATTTGAGGAATGTCTGTCCTGAAAAAAGTGATTTTGACACATTGCCTCATTTGGAACCCCTCCCTTATGAAAATGCCCATATAAGGGCATATGAATGCAGTACCTATTGCTTCCTCTGGATGTCAACAGTCTCGAGAAAGTGTTTTGATTGTGTTTAGATGCTTTATATGGCAGAAGAAGAAGAATTAGGAAGTGGTCACACAGAATGTCAATAGAGGAAAAGGCGCGTTCCCGGCTGGCGTGCTCTGTGGTTTTTTTCCTTTCTTATCGCCCAGTTTATATTCCGGTTGAAATATTATACTATTTATACATAAAAGTGTTCCTAAGGATACATTATCAATTATGTTTGATTGTTCTTGGACAAGTTTGTAGGTATAAGTTGAAAGAGTTCTCTTCACGTTTCAATGGACGAGTCAACGCTGTATTTTCTCATTATAACGCGCCAACCAAACAGAGATTTATGGATATAATAAATTACTTTTTCTAACAAAAGAACCATGGATTGTCTTCGTTGGACACTTGGGAAGCCCTCAGCAGAAGTTCTTCAAAAGGTAATTGATTTGTTTTCGCTGTGAAATGTGTTTTGTGTGAACCGTGATGGCTTATGAATTTATGGTAATTAAAGAAATATATGAGGTGCTATCCTCAAACAATCAAATGTGGTGCTTTCGCCGTAAAGCCTTTTTGAAATCTGACAGCGCTGTGATATTGCCAAGAAGCAGAGCATTTGATGACTATGCAACACTTGTATATTGATGCATGTTTAATAATTCAACTTTTTGATTTTGAATTTGGCGCCTTGCATTTCACCGGTAGTGTCGGGAGTGGGGATCAGCTAGCGCCCCACCACTCCGTAAGTAGTTAATATGATGCCTTCTAATTGCAGTCGCTGTACTCATAATATGCAGGAGAATGATCGCCTTACGGCGAGGATAGCTGTGCTGCAAGCCCAGCTTCAGACGCAATCGTTAGGCAAGGGAAATTTAAGTGTAGGAAAGGATAAAACAGAGGCTGTGACACCAGAAAGTACAGATAGTAGTATAAATCCCCTTTCACAGCCCCCGCAGCTGGACAATTTTCTCATGGCTTCAGGAGGGAAATGCTGTAGGAATGCTCAACTGGTGTCGCTCATTCAGCCGACAGAAACTTTCAACCGGTTCTCTCCATTAAGCAGCGAGTCGGAGTCAGAGGCCGATAGCGCCCCACCACTCCCTAAGAAGTTTTAAACTACCAACTGGACATTCAAAACTGTAATATCTTATGCTTCACGGAGTCGTAGCTGAATGACGACACTGTCAACATACAGGTGGCTGGTTGTACGCTGTACCGGCAGGATAGAACAGCAGAGTCTGGTAAGACAAGGGGCGGGGGACTGTATTTTTGTAAAAACAGCTGGTGTACGATATCTAAGTAAGTCTTGAGCTATTGGAAGAATATCTCATGATAAGCTGTAGACCACACTATTTACCTAGAGAGTTTTCATCTGTATTTTTCGTAGCTGTTTACATACCACCACAGACTGAGGCTAGCACTGAGACAGCATTGAATAAGCTGTATTCCGCCATAAGCAAACAAGAAAACGCTGACCCAGAGGCGGCGTTCCTAGTAGCCGGGGACTTTAATGCAGGGAAACTTAAATCCGTTTTACCAAATTTCTATCAGCATGTTAACCTCTTCCAGCTAGGGTCCCATTTTCCAAATTTTCGCCTGTCTGACGTGCCCAAAGTTAAATGCCTACCACTCATGGCCAGAAACTAGGATATTTACATATTTAGTACTATTGGATAGGAAACACTCTGAAGTTTATAAAACCATTAAGATATAGTCTGTGGCTATTCCAGAACAGATTTAGCAGGCAAAAATCAGAGAGATTTCTGTCCGGAATTTATTTTTTTGTTGCTCTCCTCTCATTTTGAAGCCTATGTAATATTTTTCTATGGGGAATAGGACCGAGGTTGCAGTACTTATGGCTTCCACTAGATGTCAACAGTCTCTGGAAAGGGTATGGAGGAAAAGCTCTGACCAGATCCTTAGAGAGAGAGAATTACTACGGGTAGGGAAAAAGGTAAACAGACGTGCACGCTTCACGAACGTGACGCGCCAGCGCGACCAACTTTCTTTTCGTCTTTTAACGTTTCACTTACCGTTCTTGTAAAATATGATCGCTATTATTCATAAAAGAATACATAAGGATGCATTATTAATGATATTTGATTTGTTTGTGAAAAGATGAGAGGTATAATTTGAACGCGATCCCTTCACTGTAAAACGGGCGAGTAGACTGACTATGCTTGGTGGAGTAGCTGAACGTAACGTGCCAAAAAACAACGGATATTTATGGATATAATTATTTACTTTTTCTAACAAAAGAACCATGGATTATCTTGTTTGGACACTTGGGAAGACCTCAGAAGAAGTTATTTGAAAGGTAAGCGATTTATATTAGCTGTGATATGGATATTTTGAGAACCGAGCTGGATATGAATTTATGCTAATGTGGAAAATATGTGAGGTACTAGCCTCAAACAATCAAATGTAGTGCTTTCGTAAAGCCTTTTTAAAATCTGACAACGCAGTGATATTGCCAAGAAGCAGAGCTTTTGATGGCTATGCAACACTATGCAACACTTGTATATCGAAGTTAAATATTACGAATATGTATTACGAATATGTATTTTGAATTTGGCGCGTTATGTTTGCTCTGAAAACGATCCCGCTAAAGGGATCGGCGCGCTAAGAGGTTAAATGTGCAACCAGAAGGGAAAAAAACTCTGGGCCACCTTTACTCCACACACAGAGATGCATACAAAGCAGCTCTCCCTCGCCCTCCATTTGGCAAATCTAACCATAATTCTATCCTCCTGATTCCTGCTTACAAGACAAAAATAAAGAAGGAAGCACCAGTGACTAGACCAATGGAAAAGTGGTCAGATGAAGCAGGTGCTAAGCTACAGGACTGTTTTGCTAGCACAGACTGGAATATGTTCCGGGATTCCTCTGATGGCATTAGGAGGACACCACATCAGTCACCGGCTTCATCAATAAGTGCATCAATGACATCGTCCCCACAGTGACTGTACGTACATACCCCAACCAGAAGCCGTTTATTACAGGCAACATCCACACTGAGCTAAAGGCTAGAGCTGCCGCTTTCAAGGAGCGGGACTCTAACCCGGAAGATTATAAGAAATCCCGCTATGTCCTCCGACGAACCATAAAACAGGCAAAGCATCAATACAGGACTAAGATCGAATAGTACTACACCGGCTCTGATGCTCATCGAATGTGGCAGGGCTTGCAAACCATTACAGACTACTAAGGGAAGCAGAGCTGAGAGCTGTCCGGTGACACGAGCCTACCAGATGAGCTAAACTACTTCTATGCTCGCTTCGAGGCAAATGCATGAGAGCACCAGCTGTTCAGGAAGACTGTGTGATCATGCTCTCCGCAGCCGATGTGAGGAAGACCTTTAACATTCACATGGCCGCAGGGCCAGACGGATTACCAGGACGTGTACTGCGAGCATGCGCTGACCAACTGGCAAGTGTCTTCACTGACATTTTCAACCTCTCCCTGTCCGAGTCTGTAATACCAACACGCTTTAAGCAGACCACCATAGTGCCTGTGCCCAAGAACACTAAGGTAACCTGCCTAAATGACTACCGTAGCTCACATCAACACCATTATCCCAGAAACCTGAGACCCACTCCAATTTGCAAACCGCCCCAACAGATCTACAGATGATGCAATCTCTGTTGCACTCCACACTGCCTTTTCCCACCTGGACAAAAGGAACACCTTTTGTGAGAATGCAGTTCATTGACTACAGCTCAGTGTTCAACACCATAGTTCCCTCAAAGCTCATCAATAAGTTAAGGACCCTGGGACTAAACTCCTGGACTTCCTGACGGGCTGTCCCCAGGTGGTAAGGGTATGTAACAATACATCTGCCACGCTGATCCTCAACACAGTGGCCCCTCAGGGGTGCGTGCTCAGTCCTGTACCCTCCTGTACTCCCTGTTCACTCATGACTGCACGGCCAGGCACGACCAACACTATCATTAAGTGGTAGGCCTGATCAACGACAAGACAACCTATAGGGAGGAGTTCAGAGACTTGGCCATGTGGTGCCAGGACAACAACCTCTCCCTCAACGTGATCAAGACAAAGGAGATAATTGTGGACTTCAGGAAAAAGAGGAGTGAGTATGCCCCCATTCTCATCGACGGGACTGCAGTGGAGCAGGTTGAGAGCTTCAAGTTCCTTGGTGTCCACATCACCAACAAATTAACATGGTCCAAGCACACCAAGACAGTCGTGAAGAGGGCACGACAAAACCTTTGGCATGGGTCTTCAGATCCTTAAAAGGTTCCACAGCTACACCATTGAGAGCATCACTGCCCAGTATGGTAACTGCTCAGACTCAAGGCACTACAGAGGGTAGTGCGAACGGCCTAGTACATCACTGGGGCCAAGCTTCCTGCCATCCAGGACCTCTATACCAGGCGGTGTCAGAGGAAGGCCCTAAGAATTGTCAAAGACTCCAGCCACCCTAGTCATAGACTGTTCTCTCTGCTACCGCATGGCAAGCGGTACCGGAACGCCACGTCTAGGTCCAAGAGGCTTCTAAACAGCTTCTACCCCCAAGCAATAAGACTCCTGAACATCTAATCAAATGGCTATCCAGACTTTTACACCACTGCTACTCTCTGTTGTTATCATCTATACAAAATCACTTTAGTCAAAAACTAATTCTGAGGTCTTGGCTGATTTCTTTTGATTTTCCATGATGTCAAGCAAGAGGCACTGAGTTTGAAGGTAGGCCTTGAAATACATCCACAGGTACACCTCTTATTGACTCAAATGATGTCAATTACCTTATCAGAGGCTTCTAAAGCCATCGCATAATTTTCTGGAATTTTCCAAGCTGTAAACTTCTGACCCACTGGAATTGCACAAAGTAGATGTCCTAACCGATTTGCCAAAACTATAGTTTGTTAACAAGAAATGTGTGGAATGGTTGAAAAACGAGTTTAATGACTCCAACTTGAGTGTACAGTCGTGGCCAAAAGTTTTGAGAATGACACATACATTTTGCCTCAGTTTGTATGATGGCAATTTGCATATTCTCCAGAATGTCATGAAGAGTGATCAGATAAATTGCAATAGTCATCAAAAGCTCTGCTTCTTGGCAATATCACAGCATTGTCAGATTTCAAAAAGGCTTTACGGCAAAAGCACCACATTTGATTGTTTGAGGATAGCACCCCACATTTTTTTTCCATTACCATAAATTCATAAGCTATCACGGTTCACAGAAAACACATTACACAGCGAAAACAAATCAATTACCTTTGGAAGAACTTCTGCTGAGGGCTTCCCAAGTGTCCAACGAAGACAATCCATGGTTCTTTTGTTAGAAAAAGTAATGTATTATATCCATAAATCTCCGTTTGGTTGGCGCGTTATAATGAGAAAATAGAGCCTCCAATCGTCCATTGAAACGCGAAGAGAACTTGTTCAACTTATACCTATAAATCAAATCAAATTTATTTATAAAGCCCCCCTTACATCAGCTGATGTCACAGAGTGCTGTACAGAAACCCAGCCTAAAACCCCAAACAGCAAGCAATGCAGGTGTAAAAGCACGGTGGCTAGGAAAAACTCCCTAGAAGGCCAAAACCTAGGAAGAAACCTAGAGAGGAACCAGGCTGTGAGGGGTGGCCAGTCCTCTTCTGGCTGTGCCGGGTGCAGATTATAACAGAACATGGACAAGATTTTAAAATGTTCATAAAACAGGCAGAACAGTTGAAACTGGAGAAGCAGCACGGCCAGGTGGACATCCAGGTAGGCCTTGAGGAATGGTCCTAATGCTCAGGTCCTCAGAGAGAGAGAGAGAGAGAGAGAGAGAGAGAGAGAGAGAGAGAGAGAGAGAGAGAGAGAGAGAGAGAGAGAGAGAGAGAGAGAGAGAGAGAGAGAGAGAGAGAGAGAGAGAGAGAGAGAGAGAGAGAGAGAGAGAGAGAGAGAGAGAGAGAGAGAGAGAGAGAGAGAGAGAGAGAGAGAGAGAGAGAGAGAGAGAGAGAGAGAGAGAGAGAGAGAGAGAGAGAGAGAGAGATAATTAGAGAGAGCATACTTAAATTCGCACAGGACACCAGATAAGAGAAGAAATACTCCAGATATAACAGACGGACCCTAGCCCCCCGACACATAAACTACTGCAGCATAAATACTGGGGGCTGAGACAGGAGGGGTCGAAACCCCCGGACAGGGCCAAACAGGCAGGATATAACCCCACCCACTCTGCCGAAGCACAGCCCCCACACCACTAGAGGGATATCTTCCTGAGACAAGGCCGAGTATAGCCCACAAGATCTCCGCCACGGCACCAGAAGCCAGTGACTCAGCCCCTGTAATAGGATTAGAGGCAGAGAATCCCAGTGGAGGGGAACCGGCCAGGCAAAGACAGCAAGGGTGGTTCGTTGCTCCAGTGCCTTTCCGTTCACCTTCACACTCCTGGGCCAGACTACACTCAGTCATAGGACCTACTGAAGAGATGAGTCTTCAATAAAGACTTAAAGGTTGAGACCGAGTCTGCGTCTCTCACATGGATAGGCAGACTATTCCATAAAAATGGAGCTCTATAGGAAAAAGCCCTGCCTCCAGCTGTTTGCTTAGAAATTCTAGGGACAGTAAGGAGGCCTGCGTCTTGTGACCGTAGCGTACGTGTAGGTATGTACGGCAGGACCAAATCAGAAAGATAGGTAGGAGCAAGCCCATGTAATGCTTTGTAGGTTAGCAGTAAAACCTTGAAATCAGCCCTTGCCTTAACAGGAAGCCAGTGTAGAGAGGCTAGTACTGGAGTAATATGATCAAATTTTGGGGTTCTAGTCAAGATTCTAGCAGCCGTGTTAAGCACTAACTGAAGTTTATTTAGTGCTTTATCCGGATAGCCGGAAAATAAAGCATTGCAGTAGTCTAACCTAGAAGTTACAAATGCATGGATTAACTTTTCTGCATCATTTTTGGACAGAAAGTTTCTGATTTTTACAATGTTACGTAAATGGAAAAAGCTGTCCTTGAAACAGTCTTGATATGTTCGTCAAAAGAGAGATCAGGGTCCAGAGTAACGTGAGGTCCTTCACAGTTTTATTTGAGACGACTGTACAACCATCAAGATTAATTGTCAGATTCAACAGAAGATCTCTTTGTTTCTTGGGACCTAGGACTAGCATCTCTGTTTTGTCAGAGTTTAAAAGTAGAACATTTTCCGCCATCCACTTCCTTATGTCTGAAACACAGGCTTCCAGGGAGGGCAATTTTGGGGCTTCACCATGTTTCATCGAAATGTACAGCTGTGTGTCATCCGCATAGCAGTGAAAGTTAACATTATGTTTCGAATGACATCACCAAGTGGTAAAATATATAGTGAAAACAATAGTGGTCCCAAAACAGAGCCTTGAGGAACACCGAAATTTACAGTTGATTTGTCAGAGGACAAACCATCCACAGAGACAAACTGATATCTTTCCGACAGATAAGATCTAAACCAGGCCAGAACTTGTCCATGTAGACCAATTTGGGTTTCCAATCTCTCCAAAAGAATGTTGTGATCGATGGTATCAAAAGCAGCACTAAGGTCTAGGAGCATGAGTACAGTTGCAGAGCCTCGGTCTGACGCCATTAAAAGGTCATTTACCACCTTCACAAGTGCAGTCTCAGTGCTATGATGGGGTCTAAAACCAGACTGAAGCGTTTCGTATACATTGTTTGTCTTCAGGAAGGCAGTAAGTTGCTGCGCAACAGCTTTTTCTAAAATTTTTGAGAGGAATGGAAGATTCGATATAGGCCGATAGTTTTTAATATTTTCTGGGTCAAGGTTTGGCTTTTTTAAGAGAGGCTTTATTACTGCCACTTTTAGTGAGTTTGGTACACATCCGGTAGATAGAGAGCTGTTTATTATGTTCAACATAGGAGGGCCAAGCACAGGAAGCAGCTCTTTCAGTAGTTTAGTTGGAATAGGGTCCAGTATGCAGCTTGAAGGTCCAGAGTATGACTGTGGCAGTGAGTAGGTCCGGAGACATGTTGGACAAAACCGACAGAGTCGATGATGGCTCCAAAAGCCTTTTGGAGTGGGTCTGTGGACTTTTCCATGTGAATATTAAAGTCACCAAAAATTACAATATTGTCTGCCATGACTACAAGGTCCGATAGGAATTCAGGGAACTCAGTGAGGAATGTTGTATATGGCCCAGGAGGCCTGTAAACAGTAGCTATAAAAAGTGACTGAGTAGGCTGCATAGATTTCATGACTAGAAGCTCAAAAGACGAAAACGCCGTTTTTTTGTTTTTTGTAAATAGAAATTTGCTATTGTAAATGTTAGCAACACCTCCGCTTTTGCGGATGCGCTGGGGATATGGTCACTAGTGTAACCAGGAGGTGAGGCCTCATTTAACACAAATTCATCAGGCTTAAGCCATGTTTCAGTCAGGCCAATCACATCAAGATTATGATCAGTGATTAGTTCATTGACTAGAACTGCCTTGGAAGTGAGGGATCTAACATTGAGTAGCCCCATTTTGAGATGTGAGGTATCACAATCTCTTTCAATAATGGCAGCAATGGAGGAGGTCTTTATTCTAGTGAGATTGCTAAGGCGAACACCGCCATGTTTAGTTTTGCCCAACCTAGGTCGAGGCACAGACACAGTCTCAATAGAGATAGCTGAGCTGACTACACTAACTGTGCTAGTGGCAGACTCCACTAAGCTGGCAGGCTGGCTAACAGCCTGCTGCCTGGCCTGCACCCTATCTCATTGTGAAGCTAGAGGAGTTAGAGCCCTGTCTATGTTCGTAGATAAGATGAGAGCACCCCTCCAGCTAGGATGGAGTCCGTCACTCCTCAACAGGCCAGGCTTGGTCCTGTTTGTGGAGTGAGTCCCAGAAAGAGGGCCAATTATCTACAAATTCTATCTTTTGTGTGGGGCAGAAAACAGTTTTCAACCAGCGATTGAGTTGTGAGACTGCTGTAGAGCTCATCACTCCCCTAACTGGGAGGGCCAGAGACAATTACTCGATGCCGACACATCTTTCTAGCTGATTTACACGCTGAAGCTATGTTGCGCTTGGTGACCTCTGACTGTTTCATCCTAACATCGTTGGTGCCGACGTGGATAACAATATCTCTATACTCTCTACACTCGCCAGATTTAGCCTTAGCCAGCACCATCTTCAGGTTAGCCTTAACGTCGGTAGCCCTGCCCCCTGGTAAACAGTGTATGATCGCTGGGTGATTCGCTTCAAGTCTAATACTGCGAGTAATGGAGTCGCCAATGACTAGAGTTTTCAATTTGTCAGTGCTAATGGTGGGAGGCCTCGACATCAAAAAGTAGAGACCAGAGAAGGCTCGGCCTCTGACTCCGACCCGCTGCTTAATGGGGAAAACCGGTTGAAAGTTTCTGTCGGCTGAATGAGCGACACCGGTTGAGCATTGCTCCAGCATTTCCTTCCAGAAGCCGTGAGAAAATTGTCCGGCTGCGGGGACTGTGCGAGGGGATTTCTACGACTATCTGTACTTACTAGTGGCACAGACGCTGTTTCATCCTTTCCTACACTTACATTTCCCTTGCCTAACGATTGCGTCTGAAGCTGGGCTTGCAGCACAGCTATCCTCGCCTTAAGCCGACCGTTCTCCTGTATGTTATGAGTACAGCGAAGGCATGATGATAATGTTACTACTTAGCTTCGGTTGGTGGAGGTCCTGACGAAACACGTCCAGATAAAGCGTCCGGAGTGAAAAAGTTGAATGAAAAAATAAACGGTAATTACAAAGTAAAAACTGTCAGGTAGCAAAGTTAGGTTAGCATAAACTTGTCCAAGAACAATCAAACATGAACAATCAAACAATCAAACATGTAAATGTATCCTTAGGAACACTTTTATGTATAAATAGTATAATATTTCAACCGGAATATAAACTGGGCGATAAGAAAGGAAAAATCAAAGAACGCACCAGCCGGGAAGCGCGCATTTACTTGTATTGACATCTGTGTGGACACTTCCTTATTCGTCTTCTTCTCTGCTCTAAAAGCATCTAAAAAGAATCAGAACACTTTCTCGAGACTGTTGACATCCAGAGGAAGCGATAGGTACTGCATTCATATGCCCTTATATGGGCATTTTCATAAGGGAAGGGTTCTAAATGAGGCAATCTGTCAAAACCACTTTTTCCAGGACAGAAATTCCTTGGGTTTTTGCCTGCTATATCCGTTCTGTTATACTCACAGACAATATTTTAACACTCTTAGAAACTTGAGTGTTTCCTATCCAATAGTACTAATTATGTGCATATCCTATTTTCTGGGCCTGAGTGGCAGGCATTTTACTTTGGGCACGCCAGACTCTCCAAAACCGTCACCTCGGGAGCCGCTCCCTAAGAATTAACACCCAAGCTGGCTGAATGTACAATCCTCAGTCAATAGTCTCTGTTGTCTAAAATAATAGTCTCAATGGATAATGCCTTCAGTGGGGGTCAAAGGAAAATCAAATGACAATCTGTCAGTTTCTATAAAACTGAAACCCACAAACAATCATTCCATCCTAAATTAAACATTCTAGTGGATCCCCTGTTCCCTCTGCAATATATATTTTTTTAAGTCTTCTTCTTGACCATCATCATCGTCATTAATACTAATCTTGTCATGTTCTCTTCCACTCTGACTCTGTGTTTTGGGTGTGCTATCTCCCCACAGCCCGTGCACTGCTCTCTCGCTCTCATTCTGCAGGCAGTAGGCAGTAAACAGATAAGTGGTGTTCTCTGGTTAAGCTCTACGGGGGTAATAGTCTGATCTGGTGTCTGCTGCCACGCCGTTCTGCTCTGACTCCAGCTCTGGAATACATGTCAGTCTCCAGCCCTCTGACAGCCTGATAGAACTCTGGCAACAGGCAAGCGTGGCCAGTGTGGTTTGGCGAAAACAAGAGGGA
This sequence comes from Brachymystax lenok tsinlingensis, assembly GCA_030435695.1. NCBI lineage: Eukaryota > Metazoa > Chordata > Actinopteri > Salmoniformes > Salmonidae > Brachymystax > Brachymystax lenok. The sequence continues at coordinate 42,877,118 of CM059802.1, read as the reverse complement.
AACAATTTGAGGGATGTGTGCATTAGTCTATGGCAGCTGTACACAACTCTGGTTGTCAAGAGTTGCAGTCTGTCTGATTTGCATCCTTGCCTTTTAACTAGGTAATGTTTTTTTATTGGTAAACCAGGTGTATGCGCAGCCAATCAGCGAGAGACAGTGCTGGGGGGGCCACAGAACAGACTTTTGCAAGCTTTTTATTGAAGCAGTCTAAGGTACTGCATCGCAGTGCTAGAGGTGTCACTACATACCCGGGTTTGATCCCAGGCTGTGTCGCAGCCGGCCGTGACCGGGAGAACCATGAGGCGGCTCACAATTGGTCCAGCATCGTCCGGGTTAGGGGAGGGTTTGGCCGACCGGGATGTCCTTGTCCCATTTCTCTCTAGCGACTCCTTGTGGCAGGCTGGGCACATGCATGCTGACTTCGGTCGCCAGCTGTACAGTGCTTCATTCGATACATTGTTGGTCTGGCTTCTGGGTTAAGTGAGTAGTGTGTCAAGAAGCAGTGTGGCTTAGTCTGGTCGTGTTTCGGAGGACGCGTGGCTCTCAACCTTTGCCTCTCCCGAGTCCTTACTTGAGCTTTGGCGATGGGACAAAACTGTAACTACCAATTGGGGAGAAAAAAGTACAAAAATAATAATTAAACAAAACATTTATTAAAGACTGAAAGGGTAGACAATGCCTCTAGCCACTGATGTTGAATACTAAACATTAGTGTTTCCAATCCAAACTGTAAACACTGCATCCAAACAAACAGTGTGCAGGGAAACATCTTATCTTGCATCTTTCCACATCTACAGCCCAACAGATACAGTAGATCTGTTAGGTGTCACACAGACGATATTGGAGTAAAGAATAGTGAATAATTCCCAGGTAATGGTCCAGATCAGGCAAATGAGAGGAGATAGTGTAGTCATCTCTCTGACTGTGGGCTAGGTTGAAGACGTAACTGCAGGCACACCCTCCAGAGCTGATAAGTGCCTATTCAACTCTTTGTTCTGATCGCTACAAACATCTGGAGTAGTGCGGGCTACCTACCCAGGCCCAGGGAGAGGGGTAGAGAGAGGGAATACAGAGAGAATACACAGAAATATAGGGAATAGGACACAGAGAGAGAGAGAGGGGGATGAAGTACAAAGAGATAGACGAGAGAGGGAATTCAGAGGGGGGGACATAGAAAAAAAGAGCGTGAATACTGTATCTGTTGTATTTTGTGATGCTGCTGCGATCACTATGCAATTACAGGCCCTTGGAGGAGAATGCTCTGTGAGCAGCAGACAGAGAGGCAGAGATGAGATCGCAGAGGCTCCCCCGCTATTAGGGGAGAAATGAGGCCGGTGATGGTGCTCTGTCTGCTCTGAGGAGAGAGGGAAAGAGAGAGAGCGAGAGAGTTAATCAGGTGAAGGTGATCTGTTTGACATTCCCTTTACGAAAATATGCCTCTCATGTAGGAAAAGACTCGACTCTAAAGTTAAGAAATAATGGAAATGTTATGTTGGCAACAACATGTTCAAGTCAAATGAAATATATTTGTCACATGCTCCGAATACAACCGATGTAGACCTTACCGTGAAATTCTTACTTACAAGCCCTTAACCAACAATGCAGTTTTATGAAAATAAGAGTTATATTTACTAAATAAACTAAAGTAAAAAACAGGAACAATAACATAACAATAACAAGGCTATAAACAGGGGGTCCTGGTACCGAGTCAATGTGCAGGTGTACATGCTAGTGCAAATAGTCCGGGTAGCCATTTGATTAATTGTTCAGCAGTCTTATGGCTTGGGTGTAGAAGCTGTTAAGGAACCTTTTGGATATAGACTTGGTGCGCAGGTACCACTTGCAGTGGGGTAGAAGAGAGAACATTCTATGACTTGGGTGGCTGGAGTCTTTGACCAATTTTTGGGCCTTCCTCTGACACCGCATGGTATAGAGGTCCCCAGTGATGTACTGGGCCGTACGCACTACCCTCTGTAGTGCTTTGCCGTTGATTGCCAAGCAATTGTTGCAGTCGGATGTCAAGCAGTTGCCATACCAAGCGGTGATGCAACGGGTCAGGATGCTCTTGATGGTGCAGCTGTAGAACTTTTTGAGGATCTGGGAACCCATGCCAAATCTTTTCTCCTGAGGGGGAATAGGTGTTGTCGTGCCTTCTACACGACTGTCTTCATGTGTTTGGACCAAGATAGTTTGTTGGTGATGTGGACACCAAGGAACTTTAAGTTCTCGAACCGTTCCACTACAGTCCCATCGATGTGAATGGGGGCGTGTTCGGCCCTCCTTTTCCTGTAGTCCACAATCAGCTCCTTTTGTCTTGCTCACATTGAGGGAGAGGTTGTTGTCCTGTCACCACACTGCCAGGTCTCTGACCTCCTCCCTAGTTGATGTCTCATTGTTGTCTGTGATCAGGCCTACCACTGTTGTGTTGTCAGCAAACTTAATGATGGTGTTGGAGTTGTGCTTGTGTAACCAGTGTGAAATGGCTAGCTAGTTAGCGGGGTGCACACTAATAGAGTTTCAATCGGTGACGTCACTCGCTCTGAGACCTTGAAGTAGTTGTTCCCCTTGAGGGTGACTGTTGTCAATGTGTGCAGAGTGTCCCTGGTTTGAGCCCAGGTAGGGGCAAGGAGAGGGACGGAAGCTATACTGTTACATTGGTGCCGTGACCCAGATCACTGGTTGCTGCGGAAAAGGAGAAGGTCAAAAGAGGGGTTTGTGTAACCCGTGTGTAATGGCTAGCTAGTTAGCGGGGTATGCGCTAATACAGTTTCAATCCATGACATCACTCGCTCTGAGACCTTGAAGTAGTTGTTCCCCTTGCTCTGCAACGGCCGCGGCTAGGGACAAGGAGAGGGACAGAAGTTATACTGTTACACTTAGGGTGGGTGAACAGCGAGTACAGGAGGGGACTGAGCACGCACCTCTGAGGGGCTCTCGTGTTGAGGATCAGCGTAGCAGATGTGTTGTAGCCTACCCTTACCACCTGGGGGCGGCCCATCAGGAAGTCCAGAATCCAGTTGCAGAGGGAGGTGTTTAGTCCCAGGGTCCTTAGCTTAGGGATGAGCTTTGTAGGTAGGGATGAGCTTTGTCGATCTGTTGGAGCGGTATGTGAATTGGAGTGGGTCTAGGGTTTCCGGGATGATGGTATTGTTATGACAAGTACAAGAATTCCTGGAAAAGGTAATACTAATGGGGCAGGAGAACTTCACACGGGCTCCCACATTTGAACGAGGACATCAAAAAGGCTAGTGATGCGTGGGTTGACTCATAACCCACAGTCCCCTCGGTTATATCCCCTCTGTTAGATATTGTGTGGCTGTAGGTGAGGGTGGTTGGCGGGTGGGCGGGTTGAATAAAGAAAAAACAATACCTTAAATAATCCATAAATGTATCATTCTTGTGTAATTAATATCTATAGGCTACATTGAGCTTTTCCTTTCATTATTTTAGGCTATCTGGCATTACTGCGTAGGCCTAGGATAAGCTTCAATGCCTAACTGTACCTGCTCCAAACAGCCTACATGCCAATTGCCAAATGCTTTTGGGAACAGGCAGAAAAAAGTTAACGTCGATCCACAGAGGTAAAATGGACAATATCAGAGTTTAATTCAATTAGAGAAACGCTGTGAAATGGAGAGTAATGTTTGTGAAAGATTTGGTTAAGTGGTAAAAGAGGATGATGGCAGTCCGTGCCTCGGTAGATCAACGTTAACTTTTTCTGCTCGGCTATGTCATATTTGATGATTGTGAGGCGCTATACAAATTCAACAGCCACATTCGGGGACATAAAATAGGCTTATGGCACGTCAAAGTACAAGTAGGTCTACATTGAGTGTACAAAACATTATGAACATCTGCTCTTTCAATGACATAGACTAATCAGGTGAATCCATGTGAAAGCTATGATCACTTATTGATGGCACTTGTTAAGTCCACTTCAATCAGTGTAGATGGGGATGAGACAACCCCTTAAGGATCGGACCCTTTTTTTTAATTTTCGCCTAAAATGACATACCCAAATCGAACTGCCTGTAGCTCAGTACCTGAAGTAAGGATATGCATATTCTTGATACCATTTGAAAGGAAACACTTTGAAGTATGCGGAAATGTGAAATTAATGTATAACACAGAATATAACACAAAAGCTCTGGTAAAAGATAAAACAAACAAAAAAACATGCGTTTTCTTTTTTTTTTGTTCCATAATTTTTGTTCACAAGACAGCATTGGGGTAAAACTGTAGAACCCAGTTCCTACATTTGAATATAAAAATAGATTTTATCAAACAAAACTATGCTACAATTTATCTCTGGGACCCTCAGGATGACAAATCAAAGCAAGATTACTGAATGTAAGTACATGATTTACCTTCAGAGGTGAATGTATCAAACCAGTTGCTGTGATAAAAGTAGCATGGTATATTTTTGCTCTAATAGCTACTGTAAATTGGACACTGCAGTTAGATTATCAAGAATTGAAGCTTTCTTCCCATATAAGACATGTCTACAGTGGCTCCTCCTTTAAAAGTTGCGAGCTTACACCGCAGGACTTAGAGGCATCCAGCATCATTGGTCCAGACCACCGCAAGGGGGAATTAGAGCACTTATGCATTTGGGTCCCAAATGACCAATAATATCTGGTTCCAATGACGAATTTGATGCGAGCCATCTGTCGCTGGTGACTTTTTTCAGCAAAGATGGCTGACAAAACATTACGGTGGAAGCAAATGTAAGTAATTATAATGTCATAAAAAGTCAAGCAAAAAATTTACAATTGAGAGGAATATGCTAGTTAATATAGAGAAAAACGATTGTGCATATTTTTTTGTCATGAAGTTAATTAACCAAAATCGCTATTTAGCAAGTTAGCTGACTAGCTTATATTAGCCAGCTAGCTAGCTAGCTAGTGTTATGATGTAAGTATGAAATTGTAATTCGTGTTGTTTAATGTTTTAATGACTCCTGAGAACCAGCAAACCAGGATGTCGTCTTGTGAAACAGTGGATGTGAAGAATCTAGCTAGCTAAAGCATTTACTGCAAATTGAATGTACAATTGTGTAAGCTTGCCTTGCTTATATTTGCCATGCAATGCAGCTGACGTTACATAGCTAGCTAACTATTTACTTGCTTATTGTGTAGTGGAGGATACAAATAACTGTATGCCTATGGATGTGTAGCTAGCTACAGTATGTAGCCGATCTGTGTATGAACCCTAAAACGTTTGGTATGAATATTAGTTCAGAATCTATGAACCTCAGCTATCATAGTTGTTGTATCGACTTCAAGTCTGAATGGCATTAATGAAGCCTATGGATAGAGTAGAATATAATACGTTTATTGTGCCAAGGATGCAAGTCCTATATACATGTACTGTAGTTATTACCGCGCATTGCAGCCTGTATATTGAATATATTCTTCCTTGGCAAATAAAGGTGTGGTTCAAGTATGAATCTCTCCGGGACATTATTTTTCAGTCATATCCAATACCAGGTGTACCAAACTCCTTTCTTTGAATGATGCTGTGTCTAAATGTACAGTATGTTTTACAATTATTCACTTCAACAGTGTTTACCACTCCTGCTCCTGGGACATCAATGATTACACATTATAACTATGCAATAGACTAGAAACATGATTGAAGTAAAGGTTGATTTGTAATTCATATATACAGAAAGAAAACAGTACACTACACTTCCTATGCATATCTAACTCTTTTCATCTGCATTAATCTGAGGACACAGGATAAATGTAGTATTTCAAAAGTGAAATGCAAAATTGACCTTGGATCATTAACTCTGGGACTATTAGATCTCTATGTGTATTTGCATTCTTAAATGGAAGAAGTTTGGAACCACCAAGACTCTTCCTAGAGCGGGCCGCCCGGCTAAACTGAGCAATCGGGGGAGAAGGGCCTTTGTCAGGGAGGTGACCTAGAACCAGATGGCCACTGACAAAGCTCAAGAGAGCCTCTGTGGAGATGGGAGAACCTTCCAGAAGAACAACCATCTCTGCAGCACTCCACCAATCAGGCCTTTATGGTAGAGTGGCCAGACGGAAGCCACTCCTCAGTAAAAGGCACATGACAGCCAGCTTGGAGTTCAGAAAAAAGGCACCTAAAGACGCTCAGACCATGAGAAACAAGATTCTTTGGTCTGATGAAACCAAGATTGAACTCTTTGGCCTGAATGCCAAGCGTCACATCTGGAGGAAACCTGGCACCATACCTACTGTGAAGCATGGTGATGGCAGCATTCATGCTGTGGAGATGTTTTTCAGCGGCATGGACTGGGAGACTAGTCAGGATCGAGGCAAATATGAACAGAGCAAAGCACAGAGAGATCCCTCATAAAAACCTGCTCCAGAGCGCTCAGGACCTCAGACTGGGGTGTTCACCTTCCAACAGGACACTGACCCTAAGCACACAGCCAAGGCAATGCAGGAGTGCCTTCGTGACAAGTCTCTGAATGTTCTTGAGTGGCCCAGCTAAGAGCACGGACTTGAATCCGATATAACTTCTCTGGAGAGACCTGAAAATAGCTGTACAGCAACGTTACCCATCCAACCTGACAGAGTTTGAGAGGAACTTCAGAGAGGAATGGGAGAAACTCCCAAAATACTGATGTGCCAAGCTTGTAGCGTCATACATAGGAAGACTCAAGGCTTTAGTCTCTGCCAAAGGTGCTTCAGCAAATTACTGAGTAAAGGGTCTGAATACTTGTGTAAATGTGATATTTCATTTATTTTTTTAAATAAACATTAGCAAAAATGTGTAATTATCTGTTTTTTGCTTTGTCATTATGTGGTATTGTGTGTAGATTGATGAGGGAAAAAATATTTAATCAATTTCAGAATAAGGCTGTAAAGTAATAAAATGTGGAAAAAGTCAAGGGATCTGTATACTTTCTGGAAACTTTTCTACATTGTAGAATAACAGTGAAGACATCAACACTATGAAATAACACAAATAGATTAACCAAAAAGTGTTAAACAAATCAAAATATATTTTATATTCCACATTCTTCAAAGTAGCCACCCTTTGCCTTGATGGCAGCTTTGCACACTCTTGGCATTCTCTCAACCAGCTCCATGAGGTAGTCACCTGGAATGCATTTCAATTAATAGGTGTGACTTGTTAAAAGTGAGTTAGTGGAATTTATTTCATTCTTAATGCGTTTGAGCATTTGTGTTGTGGCAAGGTAGGGGTGGTATACAGAAGATAGCCCTATTTGTAAAAAGTCCAAGTCCATATTATGGCAAGAACAGCTCGAATAAACAAAAAGAAATGACAGTCCATCGATGCGAAACATTTCAAGAACTTTGAATGTTTCCTTAAGTGCAGTGGCAAAAACCATAAAGCTCTATCATGAAACTGTCTCTCATGAGGACCACCACAGGAAAGAAACACCAATAAGAAGAAGAGACTTACTTGGACCAAGAAACATGAGAAATAGACATTAGACCGGTGGAAATCTGTCCTTTGGTCTGATGAGTCCACATTTTTGGTTCCAACCGCCGTGTCTTTGTGAGAAGCAGAGTAGGTGAATGATAAATTGCAATAGTCATCAAAAGCTCTGCTTCTTGGCAATATCACAGCGTTGTCAGATTTCAAAAAGGCTTTACGGCGAAAGCACAACATTTGATTGTTTTGAGGGTAGCACCTCCAATATTTTTCCATTAGCATAAATTCATAAACCATCACTGTTCACACAAAACACATTTCACAGCGAAAACAAATCCCTTACCTTTTGAAGATCTTCTGCTGAGGGCTTCCCAAGTGTCCAACGAAGACAATCCATGGTTCTTTTGTTAGAAAAAGTAATTTGTTATATCCATAAATCTCTGTTTGGTTGGTGCGTTATGTTCAGAAAATCCAACGTCGAATCGCCCATTGAAAGGTGAAGAGAACGCGTTAAAATATACCTATAAACTTTTCCTAAACAAATCAAATACCAGTTAACTTCTTAAGGAGCAGCAAGGTGCGCTGGGGCGCTAGCGCCCCTCTCCCGACACTACCAGGTGAAATGCAAGGCGCCAAATTCAAAATCCAAAAGTTGAATTATTAAACATGCATCAATATACAAGTGTTTCATAGTCATCAAAAGCTCTGCTTCTTGGCAATATCACAGTGTTGTCAGATTTCAAAAAGGCATTTGATTGTTTGAGGATAGCACCCCACATATTTTTCCATTAGCATGAATTCATAAGCCTTCACGGTTCACAGAAAACACATTTCACAGCGAAAACAAATCAATTACCTTTGGAAGAACTTCTGCTGAGGGCTTCCCAAGTGTCCAACGAAGACAATCCATGGTTCTTTTGTTAGAAAAAGTAATGTATTATATCCATAAATCTCCATTTGGTTGGCGCAATATAATGAGAAAATAGAGCCTCCAATCGTCCATTGAAATGTCAAGAGAACTCGTTCAACTTATACCTATAAACTTGTCCAAGAACAATCAAACATAATTTTAAATGTATCCTTAGGAACACTTTTATGTATAAATAGTATAATATTTCAACCGCCTATATAAACTGGGCGATAAGAAAGGAAAAAACCAAAGAACGCGCCAGCCGGGAGCGCGCATTTACTTCTATTGACATCTGTGTGGACACTTCCTTATTCGTCTTCTTCTCTGCTCTAAAAGCATCTAAAAAGAATCAGAACACTTTCTCGAGACTGTTGACATCCAGAGGAAGCAATAGGTACTGCATTCATATGCCCTTATATGGGCATTTTCATAAGGGAGGGGTTCCAATTGAGGCAATGTGTCAAAACCACTTTTTCCAGGACAGAAATTCCTCGGGTTTTGCCTGCTATATCCGTTCCGTTTACTCACAGACAAAATGTTAACACTTTTAGAAAGTTCAGAGTGTTTCCTATCCAATGGTACTAAATATGTGCATATCCTATTTTCTGGGCCTGAATGGGAGGCATTTTACTTTGGGCACGCCAGGCCCTCCAAAACCGTCACCTCGTGCGCTGCTCCCAAAGAAGTTAAAATGTATCCTTAGCTATCCTTTTATGAATATGAGCGATAATATTTCACTCGGATGGTCACCTAAACGTTATATAAGTAAAATAAAGTGGGGCGCGCAGCCAGCCTTTTGCACGAGAACTTGTTGACATCTTGGCCATATCCTTTCTCTATTCTTCCTGCTTCCTCCAATCTCTCTGAAGCTTTATATATTGACTGTTGACATCTAGTGGAAGCCATAGGTACTGAAATCTCGGAGCCGCTTGCCATAGAACTCAATAAAGAGACTGTCAACCAGAGCTAATGTGACAAAAAACAGTAATTCCGGATAGATTTTTCTCTGGTTTTCACCTCGGGAACCGCTCCCTAAGAAGTTAATTAAACAGCATGGCTACAACAGCATTCTGCAGCGATACGGCATTCCCCCAGGTTTGCGCTTAGTGGGGGCTATTTGACCAATCAGGAGAGGGATGGAGTGCTGCATCAGATGACCTGGCCTCCACAGTCACCAGATCTCAACCCAATTGATATGGTTTGGGATGAGTTGGACTGCAGAGTGAAGGAAAAGCAGCCAACAAGTGCTCAGCATATGTGGAAACTCCTTTAAGACTGTTAGAAAAGCATTCCAGGTGAAGCTGGTTGAGAGAATGCCAAGAGTGTGCAAAGCTGTCATCAAGGCAAAAGGTGGCTACTTTTTAAAATACAAAATATATTTCAATTTTTTGCTTTTTCTTTTTGTGTGCCTGTTTTGCTTGTTATTTTGGCATTAATACTTGTCACATACAGTGGGGGAAAAAAGTATTTAGTCAGCCACCAATTGTGCAAGTTCTCTCACTTAAAAAGATGAGAGAGGCCTGTAATTTTCATCATAGGTACACTTCAACTATGGCAGACAAAATGAGGAAAAAAAATCCAGAAAATCACATTGTAGGATTTTTTATGAATTTATTTGCAAATTATGGTGGAAAATAAACTTTTGTTATTGACCAAATACTTATCTCAATACTTTGTTATATACCCTTTGTTGGCAATGACAGAGGTCAAATGTTTTCTGTAAGTCTTCACAAGGTTTTCACACACTGTTGCTGGTATTTTGGCCCATTCCTCCATGCAGATCTCCTCTAGAGCAGTGATGTTTTGGGGCTGTCGCTGGGCAACACGGACTTTCAACTCCCTCCAAAGATTTTCTATGGGGTTGAGATCTGGAGACTGGCTAGGCCACTCCAGGACCTTGAAATGCTTCTTCTGAAGCCACTCCTTCGTTGCCCGGGCGGTGTGTTTGGGATCATTGTCATGCTGAAAGACCCAGCCACGTTTCATCTTCAATGCCCTTGCTGATGGAAGGAGGTTTTCACTCAAAATCTCACGATACATGGCCCCATTCATTCTTTCCTTTACACGGATCAGTCGTCCTGGTCCCTTTGCAGAAAAACAGCCCCAAAGCATGATGTTTCCACCCCCATGCTTCACAGTAGGTATGGTGTTCTTTGGATGCAACTCAGCATTCTTTGTCCTCCAAACACGACAAGTTGAGTTTTTACCAAAAAGTTCTATTTTGGTTTCATCTGACATTCTCCCAATCCTCATCTGGATCATCCAAATGCTCTCTAGCAAACTTTAGACGGGCCTGAACATGTACTGGCTTAAGCAGGGGGACACGTCTGGCACTGCAGGATTTGAGTCCCTGGCGGCGTAGTGTGTTACTGATGGTAGGCTTTGTTACTTTGGTCCCAGCTCTCTGCAGGTCATTCACTAGGTCCCCCCGTGTGGTTCTGGGATTTTTGCTCACCGTTCTTGTGATCATTTTGACCCCACAGGGTGAGATCTTGCGTGGAGCCCCAGATCGAGGATGATTATCAGTGGTCTTGTATGTCTTCCATTTCCTAATAATTGCTCCCACAGTTGATTTCTTCAAACCAAGCTGCTTACCTATTGCAGATTCAGTCTTCCCAACCTGGTGCAGGTCTACAATTTAGTTTCTGGTGTCCTTTGACAGCTCTTTGGTCTTGGCCATAGTGGAGTTTGGAGTGTGACTGTTTGAGGTTGTGGACAGGTGTCTTTTATACTGATAACAAGTTCAAACAGGTGCCATTAATACAGGTAATGAGTGGAGGACAGAGGAGCCTCTTAAAGAAGAAGTTACAGGTCTGTGAGAGCCAGAAATCTTGCTTGTTTGTATGTGACCAAATACTTATTTTCCACCATAATTTGCAAATAAATTCATAAAAAATCCTACAATGTGATTTTCTGGATTTTTTTCCCTCATTTTGTCTGTCATAGTTGAAGTGTACCTATGATGAAAATTACAGGCCTCTCTCATCTTTTTAAGTGAGAGAACTTGCACAATTGGTGGCTGACTAAATACTTTTTTTCCCCACTGTATCAGTTTGCAAAAAAAATTAAATAATAATAATTGAGTTAATAAAGCCGGAAATAGAAACATGGTCTCTTTTTTGCTTTCTTGAGTAAGGCAGCTCTAAAATGTAGGTGCTTCAGCCAAGCTCAGTGCATTTTGTGGTGGTGGGGCAGCCAGCGGGAAAATACAGAGCGTAGGGATTGGTAATGTTCTTTAGTTGCTCCATGATTGGCTCAGCGTTCTGTCACTCATGGAGACACTACATCACGGCATAATTTATGGGGAGAGCTCGAAAATTCAAGCCCCTTGCTGCCATAGATTTACATTTGAAGTGCCCATCTAAGAAGGCCAGTGGTAATTGGCCACAGATAAAGTTCATTTAAATCACGTTATAGCTACCGTAGCTTTGGTTGGACAAATCACGTCAACTTCATACTTTCAGAATCTTAGCTAGCAAGCTAGACAAGCAGTCAATATCATGAATTTGCATGTATTATTTTTTATTTACCCTTTATTTAACTAGGCTAGTCAGTTAAGAACAAATTCAAATTTACAATGATGGATACCTGTGTCGGCAAGTCCACAATCTACTGGCAAATCCTTTTAAATCCTTGTCATATGAAGATAAGTTATAGATAAAACATATCGTTGCTCATCGGCCATTGGGCATACACATTACACAACAAGTTGGAAATTGCAAATTCAAGAATGAGTAGTTTGGAAGGAATCATTGGCTAACTGTAAGCGTTCCAAAGCAATTACTAGCCTGCTATTCAGTGGAGTGGGTGTGTGGTCCAAGACTGAGTTTAAGGGTCTCTTTTCCACGCTTAAAAGGATAAACAGAAAAGGTTGAATACATTGGCCATGCTGTCAATCCAACATGACTTCTGCCACGTTCAAAACAACTGGAAACTCGGAACTGGAAAATCTCAATCTCAGACTCTGAAAATACGATCTCCGATTGGGAAAACATGTTTTGAACTGTCATCCAACTCGAAATTCCAAGTCGGGAACTCTGCCTCTTTCTAGAGATCTGACCTGAAGATCACTGACGTCATGATTCTACCTTGTTCCCAGTTGTCTTGAAAGCACCATATATCCAGAGAATGCCAAACTTTTATGACAAAGTTTGATGACAAAGTTTGCCCACAAGAAGGACTGCCACACTCCCTTCCTGTTCATGTGATCACAGAACAACAAGATGAGTCCACATGTCTTGTATGCTGCTGCATAATGATGTAATATGCCAGCGAGATATGTATACTGTAGCTAATACAGTAATACTAAGTGTATGTTGTGTAGTAAGCTGTTAGTAGCCTATGTTCCTCACCCTAATAATTTGGTCCCTTACCACCTATTAACTTACCTACTGTTCTGACTTGATGGGGGACAGGTATCCTATAGCCTGTTTTAGAGAAATGTAATCATCCAATATTGTAAGAGCTTTCATTGTCTGCTTATATGCCCACTTTGTTTATCCTACGGTTCTGACTTGTTGTACAGGGAGAATACTGTTAGAACGGCCCATGTTCTGAATTCTTTCGCTGTACATTTCAAACGTGCTGAACAAATAGTTACATTCACTACATCCATCTTAGCTCACTCATTAATGTTTTAATCAAATTACAGATGGCCTCCTATCTGCTCGTTGTTCCCTTATGCCATAGATACCATACATCTCAATTGTCAGTAGAAACCACATTTGTTTAAGCAAGTAGGCCATATCAGCTATGTTTTTTAAATGGCAGTAAATGAGGCTGAATTAACTATTTTGCCGCCAGACAAGGCTCCGCTGATAGCCAGGTGTAGCGGTGGTAAGGATGGTGCATGGTGCTGAAAAGAAAGCTCTGCTGTTGAGACAGCTTTATGTAGGGCCTAACAGTTTGTAACCGTTATAGTGCAATTCATGTATTGTTTAGTGTTGTGTTGTGGCTTTGCTGGCATTCATCTAAAGAAAATGTTGGGAGTTTGCCCCACCAAGATTTACAAGCTAAATCTTCACTGCCCTTCATCACAGCCACTGACAAAGCACATGCCTTCAAATGTTACATTGTAGCGCAGCAGGAGAGAGTGGTTTCATGTTGGTAGCACATTCAGAGATCAATGTATAGCCACTAATCTAAAATAATTCATAGAGTTTAAACAAAAAACACTTTCTGTTCGCCATAGACGGACACGATTAATATGAGATGAAAGCGAGTTCCTAACGAGTTCAGTAAGCCAAGCTAGGAAGCCAAACTCTGTGAGACATTCACAGTGATGGGGGCAGTTGTTATGATCAAGAGACCTTCACAAAATATGCACATTTTCTGTTTCACTAAGCATGCAAATATGTATCTTACAGTTATAAGGAAGGTGAAATTGTATAGTTACTCATTTATAAGTTGATTATACTATAGTTATAAATGATATAAGTAATTTCAATCCTTATTCATAGAGTTTGTTGAATAGGAAATACATCACATAAAATATTTCATAGTTGTACTGTGTACTTGAGCTTGTGTCCTTAAAAGTGACTACACCTCAGCAATTTCTAACTATTTTAGCAGAAAGGTGAGATTTTAGGCTTTCTTTGAGTATGCAGCATCACTAGTTTATTGTTTTTGGCCCTCTCATGATAAATAATTACTTCTGGGGATTACGTAGATTACATTTTCGATTACATTTAGTTACATTTAACAGTTTTTTTAAATAATGATTTTTAAGCCTTGAGACAATTCAGACATGGGTTGTGTATGTGTGCCATTCAGAGGGTGAATGGGCAAGACAAAATATTTAAGTGGCTTTGAACAGGGTATGGTAGTAGGTGCACTGGTTTGAGTGTATCAAGAACTGCAACGCTGCTGGGATTTTCACACTCAACAGTTTCTTGTGTGTATCAAGAATGGTCCACCACCCAAAGGACATCCAGCCAACTTGACACAACTGTGGGAAGCATTGGAGTCAACATGGGCCAGCATCCCTGTGCAACGCTTTCAACACCTTGACTGTTATTTTTTAAAATAATGACATACCACATTCAATTATTATGCAATTAAATTAATCATATAACAATTAATTAAGTAGTAATCTGGGGCACCACAGGAAAAGTTATTTAACGAGTTACTATCTCCCGACTAAACTCTAAAGATATAAATATCTCTTAAATCAGTCACAGTCAATACATGAATTCTTATTTACCCTATCAGTCTCATTCTGAATGTCGCAAAACTCTTGGATATCCGCACAAACCCAAGCATAAATGATGAATCAGATCTCTACTGTCATTCAATCCAATTACAAGAAAGACAGATTTCCTTAAATTGTTACAACAAAAAAATCGTATTCAATCGCTTCAACAGAATCTGTATGAACCAAGGAATCTAGCATAGAAAAAATACTAAAAGAAACTGTTATGCCAAAGAAGTTGATTTCCAAATTATATCAAGGGTTGATTGAACATCTACCTGATGGTTCAGAACCTATAAGGAAAAATGGGAAACAGATCTGAAGGAAGCAATTGATTGGAACCATTAGTCACAGATACCGTATGTGAAAATGTTCATACCTGCTCATACAACCTAAGACATAAACTACTGCAATTTAAGATCATTCATAGGACTTACTACACTCCTGGCAGAATGCATGTAATGCACCCAGAAATGTCACATAACTGTTGGAGATGCAGAAGGCACAAATGAACCATATTACATATGCTGTGGTCCTGTGACAAACTGATAAAGCATGTGCTATCGTTTCATTGTGTCTAGGAATTTATATCCATCCATCTCCACAAATTATGTTTGTTGGGACATGTAAATATTGGTGATCAATATCAGAGAACGTTTTGTAATCTAGGTCTAATTTGTGTTGTATGTAAAACATTTATAAAGTACAACAAAAAAAATAAAAGAGAGGGTGCGGGAGGGGGGAAAAGAAAGAGGGGGAAAAGGATAGAGGGGGAGTCATTGACAGGTTGTTGCAGGCACAACGCTGGAGACAGACAATGAATGTGTCAAGCCTATCCATGCTGCAGGTGTAGCTAAAAAAAAAAAACAGGCACCTATCCCTGCTCCCTCGTAAATAACCTGTCAGAGACAGACAAAGACCAATGGGGAAAATGAGGCAGAGCGGGCGTTACGCCATGTCACCCTCCTCTGTCTCTGATGTAGGATCTCTCAAACACACACGCACAAGTGCACACACACATACACACAAAGAAAGTGATATAAATTATGTAGTCAATTATGATGTAAGTGTTTTTTATTTATTTTCTGTTGTGAAAACTGTTGTGTTCTTGCATCTTATGGGCGGTAGCCTGTTGAGCTGTTAAATGTGTTTATGCATATTAGATCTATATTTCATGTTGTTTTGGAGATAAAGTAAAGTTATCAAAACAAGGCTGTAAAGAACAGTGCAAAAGATTAAAGTAAGGTCCAGTGCACTTTCAGCTGTTGGATGGAGGAAATCAATAGGACTATGTGTAATGTGATAGAAGGTGGATAGAGAGGAATACATTAACACTTAGTCATAAAGCTTAAGGCTATGGTTTATTCTCACTGTCAGTTCAGGTTCTACAGTACCTGGCAAGACCATCAAATATAGTGCTACTACCAACACAATGTAGACTGCTTTAACCTTCTCCTCATAGCCTTTCTTTGTTCTTTTTTAATTAAAATCTAGCCTTTATTTGAGTCATTTGTCAGACTGAATCACTTAAAGTACTTTAAGGACACAGTTAAGTTGATTGCTGAAAACAAACATAAAATCAAACTGTGTTTGTCACATGCTTTGTTAACAACAACTGTAGATTAACATGCTGACCAGACCGGATGTGTCCCGTGCGTGAGTGTTGTAAAATAAATTTACACACACGTTATTCAATCATTGCACCAGCACTGCTCGCGCTCGTCAGCGAGCGTCTGCATAGCCATGCGCTAAAATAGAACTTGGTTCTATTTGTGACGCTCAATGCGCTCTCCCATCTCCTTATTGGTTTTTAGGAGCAAATACCCACGTGCCATCTCCTCATTGGTTTTTAGGAGCACATACCCACGTGGGTGATTGAAAGATGAACTGAGGTCCACACTCCAGTCGGTTGTGGTAATGCACCTTAACTACTTACAGAGTGGTGGGGTGCAAGAAGCCAAATTTAAAATCCAAAAGTTGAATTATTAAACATTCATCAATATACAAGTGCTGCATAGTCATCAAAAGCTCTGCTTCTTGGCAATATCACAGCGTTGTCAGATTTCAAAAAGGCTTTACGGCGAAAGCACAACATTTGATTGTTTGAGGGTAGCACCTCCAAGAAGAAGAAGAAGCCTGAGGGATTAATAAAACCGAACTTGGTTTACCGTTTTATCTGTGGATTAATTGTCGGAGTAGAGGATCTTGTGCATTTCAGGTAAAATAACAACCCAATGTTTATATCCAAAGACAAATTAACTAGCAACAGCAAGCTAGCTAGCTAAATTGCCATAACTGTTTAAAGTTTTTCGACCTGTCCTTAGATGAATATAGTTGGGTCAGAGTTTGTTTTGATGTTTCAAACTGCGTGTCCTGATCGCGTCTGGTGTGGGGGGGGACAAAATCAACATGCGCGCCATGGCGCAAGCGGACGCATGCGCGTGTGCGGTCTGGTCAGCATGTAACAGTGAAATGCTTACTTACGAGCCTTTCCCAACAGGCCGACCCAAAACCATGTCGCTTCAAAAGGCATGCACACCACCCACCACTTTCAAATATATTACTCGCCAGTGTCCAGCTTCTAGATAACAAGGTAGACGAAATTAGGGCAACGGTTGCCTTCCAGAGAGACATCACAGATGGAAACATGGCTCTCTTGTGATATGTTGTTGGAGTTGGCACAGCCACCAGGTTTCTTCATGCATCAGGCCGTCAGAAATAAACATCTTTCTGTGAAGAAGAAGGGCGGGGCTGTATGCTTCATGATAAACGACTCATGGTGTAATGACAACACTCACAAGGCTGCTGGCCCAGACGTTATCCCTAGAGCATGCGCAACCAGCTGGCTGGTGTGTTTATGGACATATTCAATCGCTCCCTATCCCAGTCTGCTGTCCCCACATGCTTCAAGGTGGCCACCATTGTTCCTGTACCCAAGAAGGCAAAGATAACTGAACTAAATGACTACCGACCCGTAGCACTCACTTCTGTCATCATGAAGTGCTTTGAGAGATTAGTCAAGGATCATATCACCTCCACCTTACCTGCCACCCTACACCCACTTCAGTTTGCATACCGCACCAACAGGTCCACAGACGATGCAATTGCCATCACACTGCACACTGTCCTATCCCATCTGGACCAGAGGAATACCTACAGTGAGGGAAAAAAGTATTTGATCCCCTGCTGATTTTGTACGTTTGCCCACTGACAAAGAAATGATCAGTCTATAATTTGAACAGTGAGAGACAGAATAACAACAAAAATCCAGAAAAACGCATGTGAAAAATGTTATAAATTGATTTGCATTTTAATGAGGGAAATAAGTATTTGACCCCTCTGCTAAACATAACTTAGTACTTGGTGGCAAAACCCTTGTTGGCAATCAAGGAGGTTCTCACCTAAGATTTGACGGTACATGGCCCCGTCCATCGTCCCTTTGATGCGGTGAAGTTGTCCTGTCCCCTTAGCAGAAAAACACCACCAAAGCATAATGTTTCCACCTCCATGTTTGATGGTGGGGATGGTGTTCTTGGGGTCATAGGCAGCATTCCTCCTCCTCCAAACACGGCAAGTTGAGTTGATGCCAAAGAGCTCCATTTTGGTCTCATCTGACCACAACACTTTCACCCGGTTGTCCTCTGAATCATTCAGATGTTCATTGGCAAACTTCAGACAGGCATGTATATGTGCTTTCTTGAGCAGGGAGACCTTTCGGGCGCTGCAGGATTTCAGTCCTTCACGGCGTAGTGTGTTACCAATTGTTTTCTTGGTGACTATGATCCCAGCTGCCTTGAGATCATTGACAAGATCCTCCCGTGTAGTTCTGGGCTGATTCCTCACCGTTCTCATGATCATTGCAACTCCACGAGGTGAGATCTTGCATGGAGCCCCAGGCCGAGGGAGATTGACAGTTATTTTGTGTTTCTTCCATTTGTTGTCACCTTCTCACCAAGCTGCTTGGTGATGGTCTTGTAGCCCATTCCAGCCTTGTGTAGGTCTACAATCTTGTCCCTGACATCCTTGGAGAGCTCGTTGGTCTTGGCCATGGTGGAGAGTTTGGCATCTGATTGATTGATTGCTTCATTGGACAGGTGTCTTTTATACAGGTAACAAGCTGAGATTAGGAGCACCTAACATATTTTTCCAATAGCCATGTATCGATTAGCCATCACGGCACACACAACACATTTCACAGCAAAAACAAATCAATTACCTGTTGAAGAACTTCTGCTGAGGTCATCCTAAGTGTCCAACGAAGACAATCCATGGTTCTTTTGTTAGAAAAAGTAATGTATTTTATCCATAAATCCTCCATTTGGTTCCGCGCGTTATAATCAGAAACGACAGCCTCCACTAGTCCATTGAAACGCGACGCGAACTCGTTCATCTTATACCTATAAACTTGTCCAAGAACAATCAAACATAGTTTTAAATGTATCCTTAGGAACACTTTTACGTATATTTACTATTATAAATAAGCCGGAATATAAACTGATCGATAACGACGTTAAAAAAGACACTCCGTGACTTCTCATGCGCGCGCGCCAGGTACTATTCTCATAAAGAGGGGTCTTCATTGTTTGGTCATTTTCTCTGGTCTAAATTCATCCAAAATGGAGGAAAACACCATCTCGAGGCTGTTGACATCATAAGGAAGCGACGTGTACTGCATTCATATGCCTTTATATGGTCATTTTCAATAGGGAGGGGTTCCCAAATGAGCAATGTGTCAAAATCACTTTTTCCAGGACAGAAATTCCTCGGGGGTTTTGCCTGCCATATGCGTACTGTTTCACTCACAGACAAATGGTTAACAGTTTTGGAAAATCCAGAGTGTTTCCTATCCAATGGTACTAAATATATGCATATCCTATTTTCTGGGCCTGAATGGGAGGCATTTTACTTTGGGCACGCCAGGCTCTCTAAAACGGTCACTTTACTATATCATTTGGGGTGTAATATATCCTGTAGGACACCTTATTTGATCAGAGAGTGACACCTTCATGGCACGCCGATGACACGGGCGGTCAACACTTGAACGACTGTATCTTTGTCAAATAAGCACCTATCGGGGTCAAACAAAGCTAGCTAGATAGCCAATAAGCTGGGTATCCGGAAACCATGTATATGTCGTAAAATGTAGCTACTAACCTTGTACGACAGCATGCCTTTTCATTTTGGACAAAAATTATGAGAATATTCAGTTATGAAGTTATGAAAACTTGTTGTTTTGCAAATGTTGAACTTGGAAAGCTAAATCAAAGTCCAAGTATACAGATTTGATGATATTCTTGCAGAAAAATGTAGTATGAATGCGAATGTCTCCTTCACAATTTGCCCAAATGTATCTGGACTTCACAGTAAAAGTCTTGTAGTTCACTCATTCTTCAAGTCTGAAACTTTGCACATACATTGCTGCCATCTTGTGGACACTATCGAAATTACAACCAGAGTGAGGGCTAGAACTGGGACCTTTCTCTTGAATTTCTTTGTTTGTATTTTCTTCTACCAGATCTATTGTGCTATATTCTCCTACATTCAATTCACATTTCCACAAACTTCAAAGTGTTATCTTTCAAATGGTACCAAGAATATGCACATCCTTGCTTCAGGGCCTGAGCTACAGGCAGTTAGATTTGGGTTTGTCATTTAGGCGAAAATTTAAAAAAAGGGATCTATCCCTAGAAGTTAACAACAATAAACAAAGTGGCAACAATGCCACAGTGCTGGGAGCTAACCAACCAGGTCAAATCTTAACTAGCTAACATTAGACTAGAAAAGCAAACGGCTCTGGGAAACAAATAATAACGTCAGCTAGGGAGCCAGCCAGGTAACGTTAGCTAGCTAGCTAACAGTACACTTGAAATGAAACCACTTTCTGTCAAATTTAGAAACATGTAATATCTGAAAATGTAGCTAGCTAACGCTAGACTATCTTACCTACAAACATCAACATGCATCGTGGATGCGTCTCCCTGTCAGGAATGCCATACCACGGTTGCCCTTAGTTTGAAGATGTTATCTGGAGACAGGTGTTTTTTCCATCTCTTTAGCTATCATACTCTAATTCCACTGATTTCAAAACTTGATCCTCCAGAAAATGGAGAGCAACACATATGCAGCTCCACTACAAAATACATTTAAAAAAAAGCCGCGTTCAACCAGATTACCAACAGAGACTGACGAGCTCAAATAGATATGGCAGACCAATAAGAACTCCACTCTCGGTATGTCCAGCCCACTCATTATCTCAGCCAATGATGGCTAGTGCGAAGGCTGCAAACTTTTTCTGTGGCTTAACCAAGAAGACTCGTAATTTAACAATTTTATTCGTATTTATATATGGCATACAAGTTTGTTATTAAGGCACATGAAAGTTCACATGTTCGAGAAGGTATTTCTTCCCAAAAACACAGTTTTATTGCTTTTACTTTCAAACGGCTCTCCTGTGAATTAGTGACTTGTGACATACATTCCTGAATCGGGTCACATATTTATATGTACATATTCTTATTCCATCCCTCTAGATTTGTGTGTATTAGGTAGTTGTTGTGTAATTGTTAGATTACTTTTTAGATATTACTGCACTGTCGGAAACTAGAAGCACAAGCATTTCGCTACAGTCACATTAACATCTGCTAACCATGTGTATGTGACCAATACAATTAGATTTTATGTGTTGAGTCAAAAGAGTTAGTGCAAAAAGGGTCAATGCTGATAGTCCGGGTAGCTATTGGTTAACTATTTATCAGTCTTATGGCTTGGGCTGTTCAGGATCCTGTTGTTTCCAGACTTGGTGCATCGGTACTGCTTGCCGTGCGGTAGCAGAGAAAACAGTGTATGACTTGGGTGGCTGGAGCCTTTGACCATTTTTAGGGCCTTCCTAGAGGTCCCCAGTGATGTCCTGGGCTGTATGCACTACCCTCTGTAGTGGTTTGCGGTCGGATGCCAAGCAGTTGCCATACCAAGCGGGGGAAGATGCGTTCTTCATGACTGTGTTGGTGTGTGTGGACCATGATAATTCTTTAGTGATGTGGACACAGAGGAACTTGAAGCTCTCGACCCGCTCCTCTACAGCCCCGTCGATGTGGATGGGGCCATGCTCGGGCCTCCATTTCCTGTAGTCCACGATCAACTCCTTTGTCTTGCTGATGTTGAGGGAGAAGTTGTTGTCCTGGCACCACACTGCCAGGTCATTGACCACCTCCCTATAGGCTGTCTCATTGTCGTCGGTGATCAGTCCAACCACCATTGTGTCATCAGCAAACTTAATGATGGTGTTGGAGTCGTGAGCGGCAACACAGTCGTGGGTGAATAGAGAGTACAGGAGGGGACGAAGCACGCACTCCTGAGGGGCCCCCGTGTTGAGAGTCAGTGTGGCGGATGTGTTGTTGCCTAGCCTCACCATCTGGGGGCGGCCAATCCGAAAGTCCAGGTTCCAGTTGCAGAAGGAGGTGTTTTGTGATGTGCTTGGAGGGCACTATGGTGTTGAACACTGAGTTATAGTCAATGAACAGCATTCTCATGTAGGTGTTCCTCTTGTCCAGGTGGGAGAGTGCAGTGTGGAATGCAACAGAGACTGCGTCATCTATGGATCTGTTCATGCGGTATGCAAATTGGAGTGGGTCCAGGGTGTCTTGAGAAAATGGTGTTGATGTGAGCAATGACCAGCCTTTCAAAGCATTTCATGGCTACGGGGAAAGTGCTACGGGGCAATAGTTATTTAGACAGGTTACCTTGGCGTTCTTGGGCACAGGGACTATGAAGGTCTGCTTGAAAGTTGCAGGTATTACGGACTGGGTCAGGGAGAGGTCACAATAAAATCAAGCATAATGTGTATAAACATATCCCTTCAGACATGCAATTATTATCAGTGCAAGCTTTACAATACATGAACAACACAATAGAATGTGATTTTCTCCCGCCCCTCAGGCGATTTTAATAAAGGACTCTGAGAGCTCAAGCTGCAGTTAAGAAACAGATTATTTGCTCCTAACAGTCTGAACAGTAACATGGTGGAAATAGCAGGTTGTTTACCAGATGGGAAGATGGGGGTCGCTTAGGTTCCCTTTCGTGAGTGATCCATACTCTCCTCCCACACACAGTGACTAGCTGCTATACACTACTGTGTACTGCTCTCCTCTCCGCTCTTGGTCAAATATCTGATTTGTGAGTCATACCTGGCCTCTGTCCCTGTGGAGAGTGACATGCTGGGCATCTTAAAATACATTCTGGCAGAGCAAGCATGGCTGACCTGAGGCTCAGCATCCAGCCCAGCACACATACAGTTGAAGTCGGAAGTTTACATAAACTTAGGTTGGAGTCATTAAAACTCGTTTTTCAACCACTCCACAAATTTCTTGTTAACAAACTATAGTTTTGGCAAGTCGGTTAGAACATCTACTTTGTGCATGACACAAGACATTTTTCCAACAATTGTTTACAGACATTATTTCACGTATACAGTGGGGCAAAAAAGTATTTAGTCAGCCACCAATTGTGCAAGTTCTCCAACTTAAAAAGATGAGAGAGGCCTGTAATTTTCATCATAGGTACACTTCAAATATGACAGACAAAATGAGGGGAAAAAATCCAGAAAATCACATTGTAGTATTTTTAATGAACTTATTTTCCACCATAATTTGCAAATAAATATTTGGTCAATAACAAAAGTTTATCTCAATACTTTGTTATATACCCTTTGTTGGCAATGACAGAGGTCAAACGTTTTCTGTAAGTCTTCACAAGGTTTTCACACACTGTTGCTGGTATTTTGGCCCATTCCTCCATGCAGATCTCCTCTAGAGCAGTGATGTTTTGGGGCTGTCGCTGGGCAACACGGACTTTCAACTCCCTCCAAAGATTTTCTATGGGGTTGAGATCTGGAGACTGGCTAGGCCACTCCAGGACCTTGAAATGCTTCTTACGAAGCCACTCCTTCGTTGCCCGGGCGGTGTGTTTGGGATCATTGTCATGCTGAAAGACCCAGCCACGTTTTATCTTCAATGCCCTTGCTGATGGAAGGAGGTTTTCACTCAAAATCTCACGATACATGGCCCCATTCATTCTTTCCTTTACACGGATCAGTCGTCTTGGTCCCTTTGCAGAAAAACAGCCCCAAAGCATGATGTTTCCACCCCCATGCTTCACAGTAGGTATGGTGTTCTTTGGATGCAACTCAGCATTCTTTGTCCTCCAAACACGACGAGTTGAGTTTTTACCAAAAAGTTCTATTTTGGTTTCATCTGACCATATGACATTCTCCCAATCCTCATCTAGATCATCAAAATGCTCTCTAGCAAACTTCAGATGGGCCTGAACATGTACTGGCTTAAGCAGGGGGACACGTCTGGCACTGCAGGATTTGAGTCCCTGGCGGCGTAGTGTGTTACTGATGGTAGGCTTTGTTACTTTGGTCCCAGCTCTCTGCAGGTCATTCACTAGGTCCCCCCGTGTGGTTCTGGGATTTTTGCTCACCGTTCTTGTGATCATTTTGACCCCACGGGGTGAGATCTTGCGTGGGTCCCAGATCGAGGAAGATTATCAGTGGTCTTGTATGTCTTCCATTTCCTAATAATTGCTCCCACAGTTGATTTCTTCAAACCAAGCTGCTTACCTATTGCAGATTCAGTCTTCCCAACCTGGTGCAGGTCTACAATTTTGTTTCTGGTGTCCTTTGACAGCTCTTTGGTCTTGGCCATAGTGGAGTTTGGAGTGTGACTGTTTGAGGTTGTGGACAGGTATCTTTTATACTGATAACAAGTTCAAACAGGTGCCATTAATACAGGTAACGAGTGGAGGACAGAGGAGCCTCTTAAAGAAAAAGTTACAGGTCTGTGAGAGCCAGAAATCTTGCTTGTTTGTATGTGACCAAATACTTATTTTCCACCATAATTTGCAAATAAATTCATTAAAAATCCTACAATGTGATTTTCTGGATTTTTTTCTCCTCTTTTTGTCTGTAATAGTTGAAGTGTACCTATGATGAAAATTACAGGCCTCTCTCATCTTTTTAAGTGAGAGAACTTGCACAATTGGTGGCTGACTAAATACTTTTTTGCCCCACTGTAATTCAATGTGTCACAAATCCAGGGGGTCAGAAGTTTACATACACTAAGTTGACTGTGCCTTTAAACAGCTTGGAAAATTCCTGAAAATGATATAATGGCTTTAGAAGCTTCTGATTAGCTAATTGCCATCATTTGAGTCAATTGGAGGTGTACCTGTGGATGTATTTCAAGGCCTACCTTCAGAATCAGTGCCTCTTTGCTTGACATCATGGGAAAATTAATAGAAATCAGCCAAGACCTCAGAACATATATTGTAGACCTCCACAAGTCTGGTTCATCATTGGGAGCAATTTACAAACGCCTGAAAGTACCACACTCATCTGTACAAACAATCATACCGCTCAGGAAGGAGACGCGTTCTGTCTCTTAGAGATGAATGTACTTTGGTGCGAAAAGTGCAAATCAATCCCAGAACAACAGCAAAGAAACTTGTGAAGATGCTGGAGGAAACCGGTACAAAAGTATCTACAGTAAAACGAGTCCAATAGAGAAATTAAAGCTGAAATAAATCATTCTCTCTACTATTAGTGTGTGCCCTGGCATTTGGCAAAGTATTTATATCCACAGTAAAACGAGTCCTATATCGACATAACCTGAAAGGCTGCTCAGAAGCCACTGCTCCAAAACTGCCATAAAAAAGCCAGACTACGGTTTGCAACTGCACATGGGGACAAAGATTACTTACTTTTTGGAAAAATGCCCTCTGGTCTGATGAAACAAAAATATAACTGTTTGCCATAATGAAGGAAAAAGGAGGAGGCTTGCAAGCCGAAGAACACCATCCCAACCGTGAAGCACAGGGGTGGCAGCATCATGTTGTGGGGGTGCTTTGCTGCAGGAGGGGCTGGTGCACGTCACAAAATAGATGGCATCATGAAGAGGGAAAATTATGTGGATATATTGAAGCAACATCTCAAGACACCAGTCAGGAAGTTAAAGTTTGGTCGCAAATGGGTCTTCCAAATGGACAATGACCCCAAGCATACTTCCAAAGTTGTGGCAAAATGTCTTAAGGACAACAAAGTCAAGGTATTGGAGTGGCCATAACAAAGGCCTGACCTCAATCCTATAGAAAATGTGTGGGCAGAACTGAAAAAGCGTGTGCGAGCAAGGAGGCCTTCAAACTTGACTCAGTTACACCAGCTCTGTCATGAGGAATGGGCCAAAATGCCCCCAACTTATTGTGGGATGCTTGTGGAAGGCTACCCGAAACGTTTGACCCAAGTTAAACAATTTAAAGGCAATGCTACCAAATACTAATTGAGTGGATGTAAACTTCTGACCCACTGGGAATGTGATGAAAGAAATAAAAGCTGAAATAAATCATTTTCTCTACTATTATTCTGACATTTCACATTCTTAAAATAAAGTGGTGATCCTAACTGACCTAAGACAGGGAATTGTTACTAGGATTAAATGTCAGGAATTGTGAAAAATTGAGTTTAAATGTATTTGGCTAAGGTGTATGTAAACTTCTGACTTCAACTGCACACCACACCCAGGGGGACTGGGGGGGAGACAGGGGAGGGAGAGACTTGAGGGGTAAAATACACTGGCAGAGCAAGCATGGCAGATCTGAGGTCCAGCACACACCAGGGGACCGGTATGGAGGGTATAGAGATGGGTATACAGGAGAGACATGGAAGAAGGATGGGGAGAGCATGGGAAAGGAATAGAAGTAGAGGCTGGAAATGGAGGGGGTTTAGTAGGAGAGGAGGATAATGATTGGTGGAGACATGAGGAGGGTAGAGTATGTTTTTCGAAGATCTGATGGGGAGTCTCACTAGGGGAGATAATGGAGAGGAAAAAAAAAACTAGCTCACTAGCTGAGCAACTGGCTGGGGGGATTGGGAGAGAGATTGGCGCATGTGAGAATGGCTAAGGGGGAATAGGGGAGGCAAACTAGAGAAAGGGATATGTTTCAGTGACAGACCGGAGAATGGGGGAGGGAGATAATGGAGAAGAGACTAACTAGGTTCCTAGTTGGCTGTATCTATTGGCTGGGAACTGGTTGCCAGGGGGAGCTGGGGGCAGGGAATCTGACTCATGTCAGAATAGCTGAGGGGAGAATGGGACCGGGATGGGGGAGACCAGGGAAAGAGTGATTCTTTGCCTTGGTAAGAGAATGGGGGAGGGAGAACAACAGAAAAAGAGAGACTGGTTTGTGAGAGTGGGGAATACAAAGGAAAAAGATCAGGGATTAATGGAGAAAGGGAGACTGGTTCGATTGAGAGTGGCTGAAGCGAGAATGTGTGAGGGAGGAAGCAGGGTGCGCAGGGAAGGATTAAGGGAGGGAGCAGGGAGAGACAAGACTGGCTGGCTTTGGGCTGAATGGCTAGGGGCAGAGTGGCTTTGCTCAGGAAAACGGGCAACCCCAGGACCTCCCTGGGCAGGAAGTGTCTGCTGATCATCTGTGTGGGAGTGTCTGCATGCAGAGAGAGAGCGGGTGGAGGGGAAGGGATGGGAGGGAGGGATGGATGGATGAATGGAAGAGAGAGAAAGAGTCTAGAGTGATAGACAGACAGACAGTGCAAGAGAGAGAGAAAAAGGGATTTAACAGTCGGAACGAGAGCTCCGCTCCTCCCTCTTTTGTTTGGCAGTAGCGGGTCCTGGTGTGGAGAGATTACCCAAGTCCAGCCCGGGGTTCCGTGTACGGCCACAGTCATTACCTCTGCCCTGCTGATAAATGGCAATGTTACCAGAATACACATCTCCTGCCGCCTAATCCCGCTTTGCTAGTAGCCTTTTGTTTTCAGCTGTCCCTTTGATCTATCAGGAAGTACTTTACATTAAATATTATAATATCTTTGTAGGTGCATATATTTTTCACTGCAGACATACAGTTGAAGTCGGACGTTTAGATACACTTAGGTTGGAGACATTAAAACTCGTTTTTCAACCACTCCACAAATTGCTTGTTAACAAACTATAGTTTTGGCAAGTCAGTTAGGACATATACTTTGTGTATGACACAAGTCATTTTTCCAACATTTCTTTACAGTGAGATTATTTCACTTATAATTCACCTTATCACTTATCATCATATTGACTGTGCCTTTAAACAGCTTGGAAAATTCCAGAAAAGGATGTCATGGCTTTAGAATCTTCTGATGGGCTAATTGCCATCATTTGAGTCAATTGGAGGTGTACCTGTGGATGTATTTCAAGGCCTACCTTCAAAGTCAGTGCCTCTTTGCTTGACATCATGGGAAAATCAATAGAAATCAGCCAAGAAAGAATTGTAGACCTCCACAAGTCTGGTTCATCCTTGGAAGCAATTTCCAAACACCTGAATGTACCACGTGCATCTGTACAAACAATAGTACGCAAGTATAAACACCATGGGACCATGCAGCCGTCATACCGCTCAGGAAGGAGACGCTTTCTGTCTCCTAGAGATTAATGCACTTTGGTGCGACAAGTGCAAATCAATCCCAGAACAACAGCAAAGGACCTTGTGAAGATACTGGAGGAAACCGGTACAAAAGTATCTACAGTAAAACGAGTCCAATAGAGAAATTAAAGCTGAAATAAATCATTCTCTCTACTATTAGTGTGTGCCCTGGTATTTGGCCACAAACAGCATGCCAGAGTTCGCTCTGTCAGAGAACCCTCTGTCAGTTCTTCCATCGCCACAGAGACTGTCACCCTAACAGCGCAGCCAGGCTGACTGAAGATATCTAAACATGCAATAAATAGAAACTGTCATCTCTCTAGTTAAATGTATAGAGAGCAGTAGTAATGGCGTCTTTTGGTAGGCACTAACTCTGCCATGGTTCGTTGGACAAAGCCAACAATGTTTTTTGTATGAACGCTGAAAATATGGTCTGTGGTAAACACAGGCTTAGGAGATTTTATACGTTTTGTTCTATGAAAGAATATTCATCAGCTAACGCAGACCCGGCGGCAAGATAAAGTGACTAAGGGGTCAATTGAAATCGCCAAGGGGGCACATTTTTCGGGGTTATTGCATTGGTATTATATAGAATTCTGCTTATATCACACTATATCACAATTAACATAGATGCCCCGGTCAACTGTAAGTGCTGTTATTGTGAAGTGGAAACGTCTAGGAGCAACAACGGCTCAGCCGCAAAGTGTTAGGCCACAGAAGCTCACAGAGTGGGACCGCCGAGTGCTGAAGCATGTAGAGCATTACATTTTTCTGTCCTCGGTTGCAACACTCACTACCGATTTCCAAACTGCCTCTGGAAGCAACGTCAGCACAAAAACTGTTTGTTGTGAGCTTCATGAATTTGGCTTCCATGGCTGAACAGCCGCACACAAGCCTAAGATCACCATGCGCAACACCAAGCATTGGCTGGAGTGGTGTAAAGCTCGCCGCCATTGGACTCTGGAGCAGTGGAAAACGCGTTCTCTGGAGTGATGAATCCCGCTTCACCATCTGGTAGTCCGATGGACAAATCTATGTTTGGCAGATGCCATGAGAACGCTACCTGCCCCAATGCATAGTGCCAACTGTAAAGTTTGGTGGAGGAGGAATAATGGTCTGGGACTGTTTTTCATGATGAGGGCTAGGCCCCTTAGTTCAAGTGAAGGGAAATCTTAACGCTACAGCATACAATGACATTCTAGATGATTCTGTGCTTCCAACTTTGTGGCAAAAGTTTGGGGTGGCCCTTTACTTTTGCAGCATGACAATGCCCAATGCACAAAGTGAGGTGCATACAGAAGTGGTTTGTCGAGATTGGTGCGGAAGAACTTGACTGGCCTGCACAGAGCCTTGACCTTAACCCCATGGAACACCTTTGGGATGAATTGGAACGCTGACTGTGAGCCAGGCCTAATCGCCCAACCTCCCTAATGCTCTTGTGGCTGAATGGAAGCAAGTCCCTGCAGCAATGTTCCAACATTTAGTGGAAAGCTTTCCCAGAAGAGTGGAGGCTGTTACTGCAGCAAAGGGGGGACCAACTACATATTAATGCCCATGATTTTGGAATGAGATGTTTGACGAGCAGGTGTCCACCTACTTTTGATTATGTAGTGTATATTTATGCACACTAAAGCGCACGTGTTCACATAGCATAAAACATGACGGAGAAACTGAACATGCTCTCCAAACAAAGACAACAAAGAAATTGACATTGAACTGGAAAATGTCAATAAATGAACCAAAAGTGTTTTGCACAGTTTGTGAGCTCTCTAAATAATGTTTCCATTTGGAGAATGAGAATGGTATGAATGTATATTATATTTATTGAATTATCAAAATGTACGTAACCAATTATTCTAAATTAATGGGGAAATATGTTGGGAGTAACAATAACTTCACAGGCATCGAGGCATTCAGCTACTGTTCGATTGAATGAGTGACCAAATCGATTTTGAGCATGGTATAATCGTCGGTGCAAGGCGTGCTGGATCCAGTATCTCAGAAACGGCCTCCCTCCTGAGCTTTTCACGCATGACAGTGCTTAGGGTTTACCGAGAATGGTGCAACAAAAAAATTTATCCAAGTCACCGAAAAAAGCTTGTTGATGAGAATCGCAAGAATCATACAAGCAAACAGGCGGACAACAAACCGACAAATAATGGCGCAGTGCTACAGTGGTGTGCAGAACAACATCTCGGAACTCACAACTCGTTGATGCTTGTCATGGATGGGCTATTGCATCAGACGACCACTGGATTCCACTCCTATCAGTTAAAAAACAGAAGAAGAGGCTCCAGTGGGCCCGCGATCACCAACACTGGACAATTGAGTTGTGGAAAAGCATCGCCTAGAACATGGCAGTGAGTTAAGTTTCCTTGAGTAGCCTGCACAGTCCCCAGACCTCAACCCAATAGAGCATATTTTGGATGAGATGGAACGGGCTGTTAGCAGCATGAATGTACCGCCGTCCAATCTGCAGCAACTACATGATGCCTTCGCGTCAGCATGGACTAACATCCCTGTGGAACGTTTCCGACAAATTGTAGATGTTTTTATCTAATAAACTGGCCAGTGAGTGTGTATTTCACAGAGCATTGATAAACATTGAAGAAACAACTGAGACAATGAAACCAATAGTGTGCACTTATTGGCTGGAGCCAGTGCGCAATAGTGGAGAGAGATGTGCCAATAGCACGTCTTCGCCACCCACCACTCCCATATTCTGGTCTTTACATTTTAAATTACACATAAACATATATATATCAGAATGTAACAGTTGTCACTTTTCCTTCAATGGAAATCATTACGGTTCAGTATTTTATAACCACCCCCCTTAATCGCACACATTACCCAAACTAATGGACATGTGACAGCAAGACAGAATTGCACATTCCAAATGAGCACTGGGTACATGATACATATTGGCCAACATGGCATGTCCATTTGGTGAATGTAGATTGGCGGAGTAAATAAAGGAACATCATAGCAGTTGCCCCGAGGCAGATTAACACATTACCCAGGTCCTAAACAATGTCCACTAATCTTTTGGTGATGCTGGTGCACTAAGGGAGCATTCTCTCCCGAATGATGTACAGTGGACACTGGGGTTGTCTCCAGACCTCCCAGCAGTGAAACAACTTCCATGCCACACCCAGGAACATTTTGCGGGGCAGTCATTTTCTCTCCAAGCCAGAAGAAAGGATCAAAGCACACCCTCTTCTCTCCAGGTAATAATCAATTCAGTGTCAGTCAATGTGGGATGAAAACCTCACACACCCCATCATAGGGCAGACACTCCTGCAGAGCACCCCTCCTAGGAACAGCAGAGGAGCAGGAAGGAGACAGTTCGGCCTCCAACACGACATCTTCACCAGGGCCCGACCCCGCCCTAATAAATCTAAATCAAATATTACAGGCGGAGGCATATCACATTATTCACTTAGCCTACCACAGAAATTAGAATATTTTTTCACGCATTTTATGGAAACCCAAATGTGTCATACCTAACAGCCCCAGTGGCTTTCCATTGCCCCCCTACACACAGTGCGGCTAACTCTGTCCATTGTGCTGACAGAACGCAGCGGAGATACATTACTCAATTATTTGAACTTTTTTTGCTAAAACTGAGGGGGCACAAGTTTGAACTAAGGGGGCTTATGTAAGCAAAAAAAGCTCATAACGCACATACACGCTACATAATTCATAGAGGTCACGTTAATTAAGGATCTGACCCTTTTTATTTATTTTTATTTTTTTTGCCTAAAATGACATACCCAAATCTAACTGCCTGTAGCTCAGGACCTGAAGCAAGGATATACATATTCTTGTTACCATTTGAAAGAAAACACAGTTTGTAGAAATGTGAAATTAATGTAGGAGAATATAACATATTAGATCTGGTAAAAGATAATACAAAGAAAAAATTATGTGTTTTTAATTTTTTTGTTGTTCCATCATTTTTCTCTTGAAATGCAAGAGAAAGGCCATTATATCACTTAAGAGTAGGGTTGCACATTTTGGGGAATATTCAGAGGTGGAAACCTTCCATGGTAATTAAAGGGAATAGATGGGAATTAACGGGAATATATGGGAATTAACGGAAATATATGCAAAGTAATATTAATACCATTTAAATGTAGATGTTTTTTGCATTGGATATATTTACCATATCATATGGAGACATAATTGAAATGATTAAATCCTTCCAATAGAAATTTTAAAAAACGATTTAGTTATTTAACTTGAATTAAATGAGTTGACTCTTAACATGGGGTGATTTCACTGAACAACAAAATAAGGGAATATTGAATGATCCCCAATGATCCATTGCAATTTTTCAACCCTTGTATTGGTCAGCCTGTTGCGTGCTTTGGTGTGTGTGTTCCCAAACAAGGACCAGTTGCACTCTGATGCGGCTGATGTTGGTGGGATTTGGAGGATGATGGAGGCAACAGGGGAAAGAGCCTCAGATCCACGAAGTCTCTTCCACCAGGTGGCTGATGAGATATGTTGGCACGACTGCCATATTGCATCTTCATCCCAAAGCCCTTGCTAGAAAGGGTACTTCGCAAGACTGCCAAGAACCTTGCCATCATCCAGGCCAAGGTGGCGAGACACAGTAGTGATGACACCATAGGCCTTGTTGATCTCTGCACCAGACAGGATTCTCTTGCCAGCATACTTGTGGTCCAACATGTATTCTGCGGCATGTATGGGCTTCAGGCAGAAGTCTTCACGATTTTTTATGTATTTCAGAACTGCAGTTTCCTCTGCTTGGAGCAACAGTGAAGTGGGCAGGGCAGAATGGACTTATTATCTTACATCTGCAAGCAGTCTGAACATCAGACAGGATGGCACTGTCTCCCTAAATCCGTGCAATGGCTACTGCTATAGCGTTCTGGCGTTCTGCATTAGCAGTCTGCATTAGCAGTCTTCAAACAATCTTCAAATAATATTTTTGCAGGAATCTCCTTGCGAATGATTTTGCCGAAGATTGTATCTCCGCCGGGCTGATATGCAACTTTTCAGGGAAGTCAGGAACCAATATACACAGGCAGTTAGGAAAGCCAAGGCTAGCTTTTTCAAGCAGAAATTTGCTTCCTGTAACACAAACTCAAAAAGGTTCTGGGAAACTGTAAAGTCTATGGAGAATAAGAGCACCTCCTCCCAGCTGCCCACTGCACTGAGGATAGGAAACGCTGTCACCACCAATGAACCCACAATAATTGAGAATTTCAAAAAGCATTTTTCTACGGCTGGCCATGCTTTCCACCTGGCTACCCCTACCCCGGTCAACAGCCCTGCACCCCCCTCAGTAACTCGCCAAAGCCTCTCCCATTTCTCCTTCTCCTTCTCATCTTCAAATAATATTTTTGCAGGAATCTCCTTGCGAATGATTTTGCCGAAGATTGTATCTCCGCCGGGCTGATATGCAACTTTTCAGGGAAGTCAGGAACCAATATACACAGGCAGTTAGGAAAGCCAAGGCTAGCTTTTTCAAGCAGAAATTTGCTTCCTGTAACACAAACTCAAAAAGGTTCTGGGAAACTGTAAAGTCTATGGAGAATAAGAGCACCTCCTCCCAGCTGCCCACTGCACTGAGGATAGGAAACGCTGTCACCACCAATGAACCCACAATAATTGAGAATTTCAAAAAGCATTTTTCTACGGCTGGCCATGCTTTCCACCTGGCTACCCCTACCCCGGTCAACAGCCCTGCACCCCCCTCAGTAACTCGCCAAAGCCTCTCCCATTTCTCCTTCTCCCAAATCCAGTTAGCTGATGTTCTGAAAGAGCTGCAAAATCTGGAACCCTACAAATCATCCGGGCTAGACAATCGGGACACTTTATTTCTAAAATGATCTGCTGAAATTGCTGCAACCCCTATTTACTAGCCTGTTCAACCTCTCTTTCGTGTCGTCTGAGATTCCCAAAGACTGGAAAGCAGCCGCGGTCATCCCCCTCTTCAAAGGGGGAGACACTCTTGACCCAAACTGCTATAGACCTATATCTATCCTACCCTGCCTTTCTAAGGTCTTTGAAAGCCAAGTTAACAAACAGATTACCGACCATTTCGAATCCCACCGTACCTTCTCCGCTATGCAATCTGGTTTCAGAGCTGGTCATGGGTGCACCTCAGCCACGCTCAAGGTCCTAAACTATATCATAACCGCCATCAATAAGAGACATTACAGTGCAGCCGTATTCATTGATCTGGCCAAGGCTTTCGACTCTGTCAATCACCACATCCTTATCGGCAGACTCGACAGCCTTGGTTTCTCAAATGATTGCCTCGCCTGGTTCACCAACTACTTCTCCAATAGAGTTCAGTGTGTCAAATTGGAGGGCCTGTTGTCCGGGCCTCTGGCAGTCTCTATGGGGGTGCCACTGGGTTCAATTCTTGGGCCGACTCTCTTCTCTGTATACATCAATGATGTCGCTCTTGCTGCTGGTGAGTCTCTGATCCACCTCTACGCAGACGACACCATTCTGTGTACTTCTTGCCCTTCTTTGGACACTGTGTTAACTACCCTCCAGACGAGCTTCAATGCCATACAACTCTCCTTCCGTGGCCTTCAACTGCTCTTAAATGCAAGTAAAACTAAATGCATGCTCTTCAACTGATCGCTGCCCACACCTGCCCCCCCGTCAGGCATCACTACTCTGGACGGTTCTGACTTAGATTATGTGGACAACTACAAATACCTAGGTGTCTGGTTAGACTGTAAACTCTCCTTCCAGACTCACATCAAACATCTCCAATCCAAAATTAAATCTAGAATTAGCTTCCTATTTCGCAACAAAGCATCCTTCACTCATGCTGCCAAACATACCCTCGTAAAACTGACCATCCAACCAATCCTCGACTTCGGCGATGTCATTTACAAAATAGCCTCCAATACTCTACTCAACAAATTGGGTGCAGTCTATCACAGTGCCATCCGTTTTTCACCAAAGCCCCATATACTACCCATCACTGCGACCTGTACGCTCTCGTTGGCTGGCCCTCGCTTCACACTCGTCGCCAAACCCACTGGCTCCAGGTCATCTACAAGTCCCTGCTAGGTAAAGCCCCACCTTATCTCTGCTCGCTGATCACCATAGCAGCACCCACCCGTAGCACACGCTCCAGCAGGTATATCTCACTGGTCACCCCCAAAGCCAATTCCTCCTTTGGCCGACTTTCCTTCCAGTTCTCTGCTGCCAATGACTGGAACGAACTACAAAAATCTCTGAAACTGGAGACACTTATCTCCCTCACCAGCTTTAAGAACCAGCTGTCAGAGCAGCTCACAGACCCCTGCACCTGTATATAGCCCATCTGTAAATAGCCCAACCAACTACCTCATCCCCTACTGTATTTATTTATTTATCTTGCTCCTTTGCTCCCCAGTGTTTAAATGCTATATTGTAATTACTTTGCCACCATGGCCTATTTATTGCCTTACCTTCCTTATCTTACCTCATTTGCACTCTTTGTATATATATTTGTTTTTCTACTGTATTATTGACTGTATGTTTGTTTTACTCCATGTGCAACTCTGTGTTGTTGTATGTGTCGAACTGCTTTGCTTTATCTTGGCCAGGTCGCAGTTGTAAATGAGAACTTTTTCTCAACTTGCCTACCTGGTTAAATAAAGGTGAAATAAAAAAATAAAAAAATTGGTTTCAGGAGTTTCAGGCTGCTTACCACTCTCTCCCAAAATACATAATTCAGGAGGATCCTCTTGATGGGGCTGTCTGTATCGACAGACTGTGATATGGCCATTTCTTGGAGAGACTCCTTCCCCCCTCCAGGAGACTGTCAAACATGATGACAACACCACCCAAATGGGTGTTGCTAGGCAGCTTCAATGTGGGGCTGTTATTCTTCTCACTTTGCTTGGTGAGGTAGATTGCTGCTATAACTTGATGTCCCTTCACATACCTAACCATTTCCTTGGCTCTCTTGTAGCGTGTATCCATTGTTTTCAGTGCCATGATGTCCTTGAGGAGCAGATTCAATGCATGAGCAGCACAGCCAATGGGTGTGATGTGAGGGTAGGACTCCTCCACTTTAGACCAAGCAGCCTTCATGTTCGCAGCATTGTCTGTCACCAGTGCAAATACCTTCTGTTGTCCAAGGTCATTGATGACTGCCTTCAGCTCATCTGCAATGTAGAGACTAGTGTGTCTGTTGTCCCTTGTGTCTGTGATCTTGTAGAATACTGGTTGAGGGGTGGAGATGATGTAGTTCATTATTCCTTGCCCACGAACATTCGATTTGCTTGACCTTCACTTGAACTCTGTTGAACTCTGCATCCAGCAAATTAGTAGATAAAGCATGTCTGGTTGGAGTGGTGTATGCTGGGTGAAGAACATTCAGAAATCTCTTCCAATACACAGCCTGTGAGCATCAGAGGTGAACCAGTTGCATACACAGCTCGAGCAAGACATTCATCAGCATTTCTCTGACTACGTTCCTCTATTGAGTCAAAAAACTTCTGATTCCAAGAGGACCATGAGCTGTTGCTATCGATAAGGTGTCTGATTCATCATTTTCACCTTGAATAGAAGTAGAGGGACTTTTGTCAGATGTTGCTTGTTGTGAGCGTTGAGGGAACTTTATGCACTTGGCCAGATGATTCTGCATCTTTGTTGCATTCTTCACATATGAATTCGCAAATGTCCTTCTATATTATCTGCAGTGAAATGTCTCCACACATCAGATAGTGCATGAGGCATTTTCTTGTAAAGATTTGAAAAAATTAGTTAAAAAATAAATAATACAATTCCATGTACAGATAAACTCCA
Source organism: Brachymystax lenok tsinlingensis (assembly GCA_030435695.1). Classification (NCBI taxonomy): domain Eukaryota; kingdom Metazoa; phylum Chordata; class Actinopteri; order Salmoniformes; family Salmonidae; genus Brachymystax; species Brachymystax lenok. The sequence continues at coordinate 42,840,360 of CM059802.1, read as the reverse complement.
TTGTAAGATAAATGTTTTAAAATGAAACAGGTTTTAAGGAACCAGGTGAATTAACACTCCTCACTTAGCAAAAGTGAAAACCCACATGGTAGCAAAAACTAACTAGCAGAAATTGTTAACAATATAGAAATTATTTAAACACACTTTGCTGTAGGCTACTATTTAGTAGTTAACAAAGAATCATGTACAGTGGGGCAAAAAAGTATTTAGTCAGCCACCAATTATGCAAGTTCTCCAACTTAAAAAGATGAGAGAGGCCTGTAATTTTCATCATAGGTACACTTCAACTATGACAGACGAAATGAGAAAAAGAAATCCAGAAAATCACATTGTAGGATTTTTAATGAATTTATTTGCAAATTATGGTGGAAAATAAGTATTTGGTCAATAACAAAAGTTTATCTCAATACTTTTATATACCCTTTGTTGGCAATGACAGAGGTCAAACGTTTTCTGTAAGTCTTCACAAGGTTTTCACACACTGTTGCTGGTATTTTGGCCCATTCCTCCATGCAGATCTCCTCTAGAGCAGTGATGTTTTGGGGCTGTCGCTGGGCAACACGGACTTTCAACTCCCTCCAAAGATTTTCTATGGGGTTGAGATCTGGAGACTGGCTAGGCCACTCCAGGACCTTGAAATGCTTCTTACGAAGCCACTCCTTCGTTGCCCGGGCGGTGTGTTTGGGATCATTGTCATGCTGAAAGACCCAGCCACGTTTCATCTTCAATGCCCTTGCTGATGGAAGGAGGTTTTCACTCAAAATCTCACGATACATGGCCCTATTCATTCTTTCCTTTACACGGATCAGTCGTCCTGGTCCCTTTGCAGAAAAACAGCCCCAAAGCATGATGTTTCCACCCCCATGCTTCACAGTAGGTATGGTGTTCTTTGGATGCAACTCAGCATTCTTTGTCCTCCAAACACGACGAGTTGAGTTTTTACCAAAAAGTTCTATTTTGGTTTCATCTGACCATATGACATTCTCCCAATCCTCATCTGGATCATCCAAATGCTCTCTAGCAAACTTCAGACGGGCCTGAACATGTACTGGCTTAAGCAGGGGGACACGTCTGGCACTGCAGGATTTGAGTCCCTGGCGGCGTAGTGTGTTACTGATGGTAGGCTTTGTTACTTTGGTCCCAGCTCTCTGCAGGTCATTCACTAGGTCCCCCCGTGTGGTTCCGTTCTTGTGATCATTTTGACCCCACGGGGTGAGATCTTGCGTGGAGCCCCAGATCGAGGAAGATTATCAGTGGTCTTGTATGTCTTCCATTTCCTAATAATTGCTCCCACAGTTGATTTCTTCAAACCAAGCTGCTTACCTATTGCAGATTCAGTCTTCCCAACCTGGTGCAGGTCTACAATTTTGTTTCTGGTGTCCTTTGATCGCTCTTTGGTCTTGGCCATAGTGGAGTTTGGAGTGTGACTGTTCGAGGTTGTGGACAGGTGTCTTTTATACTGATAACAAGTTCAAACAGGTGCCATTAATACAGGTAACGAGTGGAGGACAGAGGAGCCTCTTAAAGAAGAAGTTACAGGTCTGTGAGAGCCAGAAATCTTGCTTGTTTGTATGTGACCAAATACTTATTTTCCACCATAATTTGCAAATAAATTCATTAAAAATCCTACAATGTGATTTTCGGGATTTTCTTTCCTCTTTTTGTCTGTCATAGTTGAAGTGTACCTATGATGAAAATTACAGGCCTCTCTCATCTTTTTAAGTGAGAGAACTTGCACAATTGGTGGCTGACTAAATACTTTTTTGCCCCACTGTAAGTGTATTTAAACTTCCAACTTCAATTGTATATTCACTCGACCCAGTATTGTAATCAAAACTTACCAGGAAACATGTAGTCCTTGGCTCAGACAGTGTAGTAGAGTGGGCTCAATTGCATCTCATTAGTGTGCAAGATCTTTAGTATCAGCTGTACATGTGATAGAAGAGTGCACTGCACATGTGATGGAAGAATTCACTGTGCATGCAGAGGGTTGCAATTCCATTAAATTGGGGATAATTTAATCAAAATATGCAACAAGACCTAGAATTGCCTTATGTGTATCCCACATAAAAGGTTCACTGTTATAAGCCAGATTTTTTTATGAATTTAACTTCCCTTAACTTCCCTAATTTCCGGAAGGTTTCTGACCCTTTGCAACCCTACTTAGGAATCTTTTGTACCCTTCATAAAGATGAGCAAAAAAGATTGTATGCAATAAATATAAACAATTCTGAGCTATATCATATGCTTACAAAAATTGGATTTTGTATTAATACAATTGCTCTGAGAAAGAGATTTTGTTTAATAAAGTAATATTGGTTTTTTTCTAAAAAAGATAGGTGTCAAAAAATAGAATTACATTTGTATGAACATTCTACTTTTTAAAGTTAACCTCAGCTTAAGTAACTGCATTGTGGCCTTCCATGGCTTCCTATAAAATCCCTTTGTCATCCATCACCATGGGAAAAGGAAAATAACTCACAAACAAAGAGACAAATCTTAAAATCTTGTTAATCTTCATAAATCAGGCAATGAGTACAAAAATGTTAAAAAAAAAACCTGAATACCACTATCAGGGCAACAATTAGGGAGAAAAATCCAACTGCCAAAATTGGAGAATTACAGAACTTTGTTTCATCTTATTTAGCCTTTTATTTAAGTCAGTTAATAACAAATTCTTATTTACAATAACGGCCTAACACGGATGACTCTGGGCCAATTGTGTGCCGCCCTATGGGTCACCAAGTCTCCAAATTAATAAATAAACACCACCTCCATTCCAATAGGCAACCAACAAATGTAAACGCAATGAATTTTCAAAAGGGCATTGGCACTTGGATTGGAACCTGTGCTATGATCAAATGAAATTAAAATAGAGCTCTTTTTCCACGCACCCACCAGTGGTGGGTTTGGCGTCGAAAGAAGGATGCCTATGCAGAACATAGCGTACTGTAAAATATGGTTGTGGATCTTTGATGGCCTGCGAAGTATTCACCCCCCTTGGATTACTATTCATTGTGCATTACTATTCATCCCTCAAAGTCAATACTTTGTAGAGCCACCTTTTGCAGCAATTACAGCTGCACGTCTCTTGGGGTATGTCTCTATATGCTCGGCATAACTAGCCACTGGAATTTTTGCCCATTCCTCAATGCGAAACTGCTCCAGCTCCTTCAAGTTTGATGGGTTCCGCTGGTGTACAGCAATCTTTAAGTCATACCAGAGATTCTCAATTGGATTGAGGTCTGGGCTTTGACTAGGCCATTCCAAGACATTTAAATGTTTCCCCTTAACTTCTTAGGGAGCGGCTCCCGAGGTGACGGTTTTGGAGAGTCTGGCGTGCCCAAAGTAAAATGCATGCCACTCAGGCCCAGACAATAGGATATGCACATAATTAGTACTATTGGATAGGAAACACTCTGAAGTTTCTAAAAGTGTCAACATAATGTCTGTGAGTGTAACAGAACGGATATAGCAGGCAAAAACCAGAGGAAAATCCATCCGGAATTACTGTTTTTTTTGTGACCTTTGCTCTGTTTGACAGTCTCCCTATTGATTTCAAAGGCAAGCAGCTCCGAGATTTCAGTACCTATGGTTTCCACTAGATGTCAACAGTCTCTATACAAAGCCAGGAAACAGTAGCCCTGACCAGAACGGATAAGAACATGGTCAAGGGAGCTCAGATGTCAACAAGCTTTTGCGGGCGCGCAACCGAGTGCGCGCCCACTGTTTTTTCCTTTCTTATCGTTCAGGCTACAATCCGGTTGAAATATTATAGTAAATATACATAAAAGAATACCTAAGGAAACATTAAAAATGATGTTTGATTTGTTTGTAGAAAGTGTATAGGTATAATTTCAACGCGTTCTCTTCACGGTTCTATGTGCGACTCGACTGTGGATTTTATGAACATAACGCGCCAACCAAACGGAGATTTATGGATAAAATAAATGACTTTTTCTAACAAAAGAAGCATGGATTGTCTTCATTGGACACTTGGGAAGCCCTCAGCAGAAGTTCATCAAAGGTAAGCGATTTTATATAAGCGATTTTATGCGTTTTGTGAGACCCGCGTTGGGTTATGGATTTATGCTAATGCATTAATATTAGAGGTGCTACCTTTAAACAATCAAATGTTGTGCTTTCGCCGTAAAGCCTTTTTGAAATCTGACAACGCTGTGATATTGCCAAGAGTCAGAGCTTTTGATGGCTATGAAACACTTGTATATTGATGAATTTTTTATAATTCAACTTTTGGATTTTGAATTTGGCGCTTTACATTTCACCGGGTAGTGTCGGGAGTGGCCCGCTAGCACCCCACTGCTCCTTAACTACTTACAACATTTGATTGTTTCCCAAGTGTCCAACGAAGACAATCCATGCTTCTTTTGTTAGAAAAAGTCATTTATTATATCCATACATCTCCGTTTGGTTGGCGTGTTATGATCATAAAATACACCGTTGAGTCGCTCATTGAACCGTGAAGAGAACACGTTCAAATTATACCTATACACTTTCTACAAACAAATCAAACATCATTTTTAATGTATCCTTAGGTATCCTTTTGGGTATATTTGCTGTAATATTTCAACCGGACGATAACGTGAACGATAGGAAAGAAAAATAAAGTGGTGCGCGTTCACAATCTCACGCGCGTCAAACCTTGTTCACAAAAGTGGTCGCCTGACAATTTTCTGTTCCTATCTGTTCTGGTCACTCCTAGAATTCCCAGACTTTGTATAAAGACTGTTGACATCTAGTGGAAGCCATAGGTACTGCAGTCTCAGTCCTACATAAAGTTGTATGCAATAAGCACAATGGAGAAGATGCTCATTTACAAAAAAAACTGCAAATCCGGATGGATTTTCCTCTGGTTTTTGCCTGCTATATCAATTCTGTTATACTCACATACATTATTTTAACATTCTTAGAAACTTCAGAGTGTTTCCTATCCAATAGTACTAATTATGTGCATATCCTATTGTCTGGGCCTGAGTGGCATGCATTTTACTTTGGGCACGCCAGATAAAAACACTGGGGAAAATAAGCGACACCTGGAGGGGGTGGAGACAATCACAGGAACAGGTGAAACAGATCAGGGCGTGACACCTCTGTCCCAGCCTCAAATCTTTGGAAGACTGAAACAGGTTTCCCTCAAAAATGTCCCTGTATTTAGCGTCATCCATCATTCCTTCAATTCTGACCAGTTTCCCAGTCCCTGCTGATGAAAAACATCCCCACAGCATGATGCTGCCACAACCATGCTTCACTGTGGGGATGCTAAATTTTAGTCTCATCTGACCAGAATACCTTCTTCCACATGTTTGGAGATTCTCCCACATGCCTTTTGGCGAACACCAAATGTGTTTGCAAATGTTTTCTTTAAGCAATGGCTTTTTTCTGGCACTCTTCCGTAAACCCCAGCTCTGTGGAGTGTACGGCTTAAAGTGGTCCTATGGACAGATACTCCAATCTCCACTGTAGAGCTTTGCAGCTCCTTCAGGGTTATCTTTGGTCTCTTTGTTGCCTCACTGGTTAATGCCCTCCTTGCCTGGTCCGTGAGTTTTGGTGGGCGGTTCTCTCTTGGCAGGTTTGTTGTGGTGCCATATTTGGATGTCCATTACATGAAATCCAAATAAAAATCCATTTAAATTACAGGTTGTAAAGCAACAAAATAGGAAAAATGCCAAGGGGGATGAATACTTTTGCAAGGCACTGCAATGTGGGGATGTTTTGCTTCCACTGTTTCTGGGGCCTTTGTTATGGTAAACGGCCTCATGAACTTTACCATGTCCCAGGACATTTTAGCGAAAAAACTGGTTGCCTCTGCCACAAGTGGATCTTCAAGCAAGATGATAACCTCAAGCCCACATCAAAATCCACAAAGAAATGCTAATTGCCCAAAAAATATACATTTTTCAATGGTCATCTCAGTCTCCGGACCTGAATCCCATTGAAAACATGTGGTTTTAATTGAAGATGGCAGTCCATTAGCAGACCGAAAGATTCTGTATGGAGGACTGTTCTAGGATCCCTCCCAATGTGTTCTTCAATCTAATAAAACATATTAGAAAAAGGCTGTGCTGTTGTCCTCGCATGTGGCAATAACTTTAACAAAAAAAATAAAAAATTCTCTGAGTAAATTGCATTAGTGTAAAATAATATAATTCACCAATTTTAGGAACATACAATATAGTTCAGAATTTTTATGATTTATTTTATACAGTTTTCTTTGCTCAACTTTATCTTTGTCTGGCTTATGTGAACCAGAACGGCTCATTGGAGCGTGTTTCTGTAGCAGCATTATGTACAGTATTATGTACAGTATCTTTATCAAGGATGCCAATAATTCTGGATGTGACTCTATATTCAGTCAATACAAATGTTTTCCCAACGTAACCGCTAACGTCTTTAGAAATGTCCGCTTTGTTGCCAGCAGTATGTGAAATAACAGTGGAAAGTGCAAGCTGCACTAATTTACTTCACACCACATTCCTTCTGAAGTAAACGTGTCTAACCTTTACACAGTAACTCCACTTAGTCACCTTTCCTTATAAACACGCCGGTTGAAAAATCTCATTTAATGTAAGTAAGCCGATTGGACCTCTCTCTCTCCCCCTCTTCCTTTATTTCCCTCTCTGTACCTGTCACAGCTCTCTCTCTCTCCCTCTTTTTCTCTTTCTCTCGTTGCTTTGTTTTCACTCTCAGCTCTCTCCCACCTTTCCTCTTTTTCAGCTCACTCTCTCTCAGCTCTCTCAGCTACCCCCCTCTCTCCTCTCTCCTCACCCTTCCTTTTCTCTTTTTAGATTCTTATTCAGAGAGGTAGGCGGCACTTTGCGGTGGTAAATCAATAAAAGTGTTCCCTATAAGAGACTTCTGTGTTTTCCTCTCATTGATCCTGTCAGCCAAGTTACATTTAAGAGCAAGCCAAGCGATTACCCATAGCAATCCTAACTCTGATCCATAGCGCAAATGACAGGCGCCAGACATCAGCTCGGGGTAATTGTGATGCTGAAAAGGGGGCATTGTTAATCTTCCTTTTTTCCCTCGCTTCTGGGCCTGAGTTCAATTTCTCATGTTCAATTCATTTAGTTGTTAATTGTGCTTGGGTTATGGTCTAGACCAGGGGTAGGCAATCCTGGACCTGGAGTGTCGCAGGCACTTCATGTTTTTGTTCTAACCAACCTGGAAGACCAGGTGAGTTGAATTTAGGCAATCTCTGAATTGATCAATTAGCTCAGTTGGCCCTGTGTGGAACTGAGTTGGGACAAAATGCTGCAGTATCTGCGTCACTCCAGGAACAGAGTTGCCCACCCCGGTCTAAACTGCCTGCATGGGCGGCAATCTCTACACTACCTTATCTCTGGTGGGACTGAGAGAATGGAGAAATGTGATTGTGCAACAGGGTCAACTTTACTGTAGAGACCTTATGAGTCATCTTATCACAGTCAGACGTCAGCAAGGGCAGGAGGTGGATTGAGTATTTTAGAGTAGGCTGTTTATTTTCTATTGGCTGTGCAGGTAATTAATGGGAAATTGGAGACGGATGCAATATTGAGAATGCAAAGTCCATTTAAAACACCTCTAATAGAAAGAGTGCTCAGAACAGTCTGATCAATGGGAGAGTTACAAAGCCTATCGTTAAAGATCTGCTTGACTTGATGAAGCAGAATAGTAACAAGCATAATACAAGTTTACCTTTTGCTCTTATGATACACAGAGGAGGAAGTAATCATGCTCCAAATGATTGTAATTGAATCCGTCTATTTCACACAGTAGATGTAAAATTAGCAGCGCGCATGCCCCGCCCATATGAAGATCTGGCTCTTTTTCAGCCATCTTGTCACTTAAATCTTGCTCAATTGATTGCTTTAATTTTACTCTTGCAACTCTTTTATACTTTTGCCTGTCGTTTTTTCCCATTCACGTTACGACCTCAGAAATGTTGTAATGTCCTGTGAAACACACCCCGGTAATGGCTGAAATGGACTCAGTGGAATACATTGTCTTTCTGTTGCATCATCTCAATACTAGCATCACATTTTTTGTGAAATTGAAAAAAGTTATCATTTAATACAGTTGAAATGTTTAAAGATAAGATGCGCTAAAATGAAAGCAACATTTGTAAATTAACACTCAGATTATAGTGATATTACATCTGATCTCACAGACAATGTAAAGTATATATACTGTAGATAGGTGTAATCTATAGTCAAGCGTGTTGATTTTTGATCTGAGGGTATCCTGCTCTTGACACACTTGTTGAATTATGCAACAGAACATGACAACAACAGTCATTAATGAAGCAGTCTAGACAGTGCAGGTGAGTTCAGCTAATGTAGGCCTAGACAGAGCGTGTCTAGGTTGTGTTTTGTGGTTGCAGCCCTGTTCCACCCCTTTCTGTTAATGTTTTGATATGTAAATCCAGCCAGTGTATTGATGCAAATGAGGGACACATTATTTTCTTTATTTAAAAACAAAATATTCAAAGAATACCTGATACCATTAGAAAATGTATATATGAGTGCATTCTGAGAACAAATTTGAAATGTTACAGTAAATGTAATACCTGAATTCCCACCCAAATCCCTGAACTCCATTATTTGCCCAGGGCATTAAAACGTTTTTTTTTTATGCTTTAATAATTCAGTCAATATTTTGTGGATTTTACAAATTCGAAATGTTATAAGTCTCTTCATCCATTGTCCAACTGTTTCATTTATAAGAATTGTTGTTAAAACCTTTAACTATTTTTCATTACAAACAGGCATCTCGCTTGTAGTCCGTTAGCTGGCGCAGAGAGAGTTGCAAAGGTGTGAAATACCCACTGCGTCTAATAGAAGTAGTAATGTGGGAAGCTCTTTGTCTCACTTCCATGCATTTACTGATTCAAGGTTTAGCCCTTTTATTCAGCGGGAGGTCAAAGTGCTAATTAAAAAAGTATGCTCTGGTAAAGTGAATTATTGCGATGGAACGATTAACACATTCCTAGACCCAGAATAAGTTGTGTGGAAGAATTATATCAACAGGCCAAGAGACATGGAGGAAATCAAGGTTGTGCTCCCAAAATAACATACAACCCTCTTTCTGATTCTTAAATCGTTCCCTGCAGCAAAAAGCTCAGGAGAGAAAACAATTTTAGTTTGTTTCGAGCCCTGTTCCTGAAAAGATGGGGTGACTCAACAATCTATCAGACCTATATAAGACCTTTGGGGATCCAGAGTGCATCACATTACAACAACAACAACATTGATGAGATACAGCTCCTATCAAACACTGAAAATAGATACTTTTGGAGAGAGAGAGAGAGAGAGAGAGAGACACAGATAGAGAAAGAGACAGGAATAGGGTGAAAGAGAGAGAAATGGTGTGTTTGAGCCCACGTGTGTTTTAAATGCAAATCACCGTTGTTCGCATTTCCCATTACTTTGCCTTCTCATCCTTTTGACCCAGAACACTCAATTCTGGCGAGTGCTGAAGTGGTTCAGCTACTAACATCTGACAGTATTCCTTCCCCTGAATTTGTGTAATTGACTTACAACTGCTTTTGTACTCCCGTGTACGTTTGGCCGTTCAACACTTATTAAGTAATCTTGAACATGACCTCCCGTTCCCCTATTTGTCTCTGCTTCATGTAGTTGACCCCCTTTGAGTTGTGGATCAAACTATAACTCACACTCAGTGCTGTTATGAGGCAGGGCTGTGGAATCCCAATCAGTGGGCTGCTGTGTCCTCATTCTCCTGTTTCCCCAGTGTCCAGCTGCTTCTGGTCAGCCAATAAGAATGGATGGCATTCATACAGTGGCTTAGGTTAGATGGTGTGATGGGGTAACACAACCACATCAATGTGTTGCTCTCAGCCCACCTGAGTGATGCAAAGTAGCCGCTCTGTACCTGAACACTCATTGGATCTCTGTGATTCCACTGTGGACCGGTGAGTAGGGGTAAGGAGATAAAAGTGTCAATTTCCTGAATACTCATACTAGCATATACATACTTAAAGTGCATACTATGTACTCATCGTCCTATACTATTTAGCACATACCGTTTAGTAAAAAGTATGCAGTATGCCATGGCCGCAACGCAGTAGCGGCTCCTGACTGCCTGAGTAGGTGGGGCAGGGCTGAGTGCGGGTGGGTTTTTCCAAAATCAACAGACATGTACCACAATAACCAGCCTGATAATAGCTAATTTACAATTCAATTCATTTATCTAAACTCTGAGAAGGAATGGAGTTATAGGCCTATAGGCTAGTTATAGTCAAGACTATCACATTCAACTAATACTGTAGCCAATTTAAAATGGACTGAAGACAGAAACAGATAATTTGGTTACATTTCAAAATATTTATTAGTGAAACCAAAGTGCTGTAACATATATAAATTACATCAAATAGTCAGTACACTCACCCAAACGTTTTAAATGTTCAAATCAAAAGGCTATTGAACAGAAACACGTGGATCGCAAATTCAGAACCGCTGGATAGCTACTGTACATAATAAACTAAAGCACTGATCTTTGGTATCGAGACCAGAATGACTGCTTAGGTTTGTTCCATACATTAAATAATTAGGTAGCCTGTACTGCAAAACTAAAACAATCCATATGTTCAAATCAAAAGGCCTGATTAACATGACATCAATAACGCCCCCACATCCATTCCCAGGTGCCGACACATTCAGAAATAAAAGATTGTATAGTATTTTGTTTAAAATCTCTGACGAAGGCCAAGAGAACAAAAACTACTTTTCAATGAGAAAACAGAAATTCACTTTAAAAAATGAATAAAAATGACTTCTGTTTTCAAAGTAGAGTAGCCTACGATGCAATACTCATGTTCATTTTAAGGAGAACAATAACTATTTAGCCTACATTTGAACACCACCGCAGAAGCTAGTAGCCTAGTTTTGTTGTTTGGCTACAGTGAGGGAAAAAAGTATTTGATCCCCTGCTGATTTTGTACGTTTGCCCACTGACAAAGAAATTCAGTCTATAATTTTAATGGTAGGTTTATTTGAACAGTGAGAGACAGAATAACAACAAAAAAAAGGGAAGGAGGTTCTCACCCAAGATTTGTCGAAACATGGACCCGTCCATTGTCCCCTTGATGCGGTGAAGTTGTCCTGTCCCCTTAGCAGAAAAACACCTCCAAAGCATAATGTTTCCACCTCCATGTTTGACGGTGGGGATGGTGTTCTTGGGGTCATAGGCAGCATTCCTCCTCCTCCAAACACAGTGAGTTGATGCCAACACTTTCACCCAGTTGTCCTCTGAATCATTCAGATGTTCATTGGCAAACTTCAGACGGGCATGTATATGTGCTTTCTTGAGCAGGGGGACCTTTCGGGCGCTGCAGGATTTGTCCTTCACGGCGTAGTGTGTTACCAATTGTTTTCTTGGTGACTATGGTCCCAGCTGCCTTGAGATCATTGACAAGACCCTCCCGTGTAGTTCTGGGCTGATTCCTCACCGCTCTCATGATCATTGCAACTCCACGAGGTGAGATCTTGCATGGAGCCCCAGGCCGAGGGAGATTGACATTTTTTTTGTTTCTTCCATTTGTGAATAATCGCACCAACTGTTGTCACCTTCTCACCAAGCTGCTTGGCCATGGTCTTGTAGCCCATTCCAGGCTTGTGTAGGTCTACAATCTTGTCCCTGACATCCTTGGAGAGCTCTTTAGTCTTGGCCATGGTGGAGAGTTTGGAATCTGATTGATTGATTGCTTCTGTGGACAGGTGTCTTTTATACAGGTAACAAACTGAGATTAGGAGCACACCCTTTAAGATTGTGCTCCTAATCTCAGCTCGTTACCTGTATAAAAGACACCTGGGAGCCAGAAATATTTCTGATAGAGAGGGGGTCAAATACTTATTTCCCTCATTAAAATGCAAATCAATTTATAACATTTTTCACATGCGTTTTTCTGGATTTTTTTGTTGTTATTCTGTCTCTCACTGTTCAAATAAACCTACCATTAAAATTATAGACTGATTATTTCTTTGTCAGTGGGCAAACGTACAAAATCAGCAGGGGATCAAATACTTTTTTCCCTCACTGTACTTGAAGAGAGCTAGGGCCTATCACTCGAAACCCACCTCTTCCAATGCATTGTGGAAATGTGTGCATCGAATTCTACTGGATGAAGAGCCTAAATGAGTATAACATCCTGGCATTTAAACCATACCAGATTTTTTTTTATTCACATTCTACATTTTCACATACTGACAATGCGTCATGCGCGATTGCGTAGTTATTCGTTGATTTCGGTAGTGCATCCCCGTATCTAATTGATCAACTGTTGTCAAAGCCGAAAAGAGTATGACATCCGGGCATTTAAAGAATACTTGATTTTCTAAATGTTGCATACTATTAAACTTTATTTTTTCGCATACTTAAACGTGAGTATTTAGGATGCAAGTATGGGTATTCGGACACGGCAAGTGTCTGGGTTATCTCCTTTAATTTCACATGCTATTTCAATTAGCTACACATCACCTGTAAAGCCAACCGGAGGTTTGATGTGCCAAGCTGTCTGTGATAATTGTAGGGAACCCGGGAACATCTCAAATTATGATAAATAGCTTAATAGTAATAATGATGATAATGATTTGCTTTTATACAGCGTGTTTTACTAGGTCTCAGAGTGGTTTTCACTGTCTGTCTGGTTGGAACTCACATCAACTACCATCAATAATAAATGTATTTAGTCAGGCGTATTCAGTGAGGTAAAATATTCTGAACGTTGCAGACAGAAATATAATGAAAAGGGTTGAATTCTGTATACTGTTGTTGCACCCTCTGGAACAATAAAGGAGTAAACATCACTTCCTCTCTGTCCTCCAATCAGATCCCTCAGATCAGCTATGCCTCCACGGCCCCGGAGCTGAGTGATGACAGGCGCTATGACTTCTTCTCTAGGGTGGTTCCTCCAGACTCATTCCAGGTCCAAGCCATGGTGGACATCATCAGAGCCCTGGGCTGGACCTACGTGTCCACCGTGGCCTCTGAAGGCAGCTACGGAGAGAAGGGCGTGGAAGCCTTCCAACAGATCTCCAAGGAGGCTGGTGAGTTATGGAAGTAGTAGTGGAAATTATAAGATACTATTGTACGATTTAGTTTTGGAGTTATTTCACAAAGCGCTGTAGCCGTCAATTACAGAGCAGTGTTGTTCCTCTATGAGCCTTTTTTACCCAGGGTCCCATACAGACAGGTGAGTGATTTGAGATGGGCAGTGCACTGAAAGGCTGGAGAGGAAAGGGGGGGAGACAGAGAGGGCGAGATGGCAGGGGGGAAGAGGGGGAGGCTGTTTTGTCCATCTGGGGCTCACTATGGACCTACAATTTGCTGTAAATGCCATGCTGAGACTATACCGACAATTATATTCTGTAATAAATTAAGAAGTATTAATGAGCTTGACAACAATTAACATAGTGACTTCTAGTTCTGTGAGTGACATTCAGTTCTTTGAGTGTCCTAGGGTAAAATATGTTCTACGAATATAAGAGTTTGTTTTGTGGGTGCTGGCAATATTCGTTGTTGGGGAGAACTCTCAATTCCTTTTCCATCCAAGTGACAGAGGAGCTGCTTTAACAAAGGATTACATATTTCATCATCTGGCCAAAGAAATGACACTCCATGATCCACGGTTCAGCATTCACACAACTTCTCCCCTGGCAATAGCGCTGTACCAAGGGAACCAAGGTTACTTCCTGATTCTCATCCTGACCTCTACAGATCCCAATCCATTTCTTGTCATTTGCACCTACTAGCTAGATCCCTGTCGACCAATCTCTGAACTTGGGTACTGTGAAGTGATGCTAGTGTATGCCAACCTCTGAAAGGGAGTGAGCTAACAATATCCCATGGGCGACGATCAGAAGTCCAGCGGACATGAATATTTCATCTGTGCACGTTCATGTGTAGTCTGATCACTCATTAAAACTTTAAGAGGCTGCTGTGGCACTGGAGAGAACAGCTGCAGGAGGAGCCTCTGTAGAACACTGAGATGGAATTGGGAAGAAAAGTCTCGATGATTTAGTGGGTTATTTTGGCAGGGTTTTTATTTCAGCATGTTACATCCTCCAATGCACACGGTGGGTCTGCAGCTACCAGATTGTTTCCTCTCTGTTGTATTTCCTTCACTGGTGTTTGTCTCAGCATGGAGTCGGCAAAATGCTGCATTGCTGTTATTGTCTTGACTTTAAAAATATCACAGAGAAGGGGGTTAGAAATTATAGAATATTGCTGTTATTGTTGACTCATCCATTACCATAGAACTGCAGTCAGGGAATGTTCTGTATTTTCATACAAATCAAATAGGAATCATTTACCTCAATGGAAGCCCTGCACACTCTAGGCATTGTGATTTGAATAAAATAATTGATTACATTATGCTATTACTCTGTATATTTATAACATCAAAGAATGGGCCAGTTGCAGCATCACTTGCAGCAAGCAACATACTGTATGTGCACTGAAGCAGCAGTGGTGCAATAGAAATAACTCCAACAACATTGAGAGAGAAACTTGCAGACCTAAATTCACCCACAGTGTGTTGTTTGAGTTGATCTGTAGGGCCTTGAGATGTTTTGTGGGCTCTTTATTCTTTTGGTGGGAGTGAAATGTCAGATGCATTAGTAGCGTTCTCGCTTCACCACTTCAAGCATCCACCGGACTAATGCAATATGACCGACCATTACCCTGAGTAGAGACTAGAGTGATGGTCAGCTCGTATCGATCTCTTCTGTTTTCCACTCTCCTCTTTCCCCCTTATTTGGGTAGTCTTCCACTCTCTCAGTTTCATGCGAATGCACTCTTTCTCGAAACCGATGTACAGTTTTTTCAACCTAACTTCCGTTTCCCCTGAAAAATGGATGCTGGGACTCCTCTCTGGTGTCTTTTTACGGCTGCTATGTTAAGTTATGCGAATGAGTTGCCTTTTCTTTAAAAGTGGAGCAAGGAAAGATTCATCTTGTTTGTATTTTCCTCAGCTTAGGTCCGGAGTGATGGAGTTTGTTTTTCCTCTTTGATAAACAGACTCATGCAAGCGTGTTTGAGGAGTAGATACTCCCACAGACATCACTCTTATATTAATTGCAGTATGCTGCCACAGACGTGTTTTCATATCACTTATTTGAACTGTGACAAACCTGTCAAATTGCACTCTGAATATTTTGCAGTGGGACTAGAGCGGAGTATTTTTTGTTTTACTTTATACAAATGAAGTGACTTCACTGGCTTGCCCTCAGTATTTGACCAACAGCTTGATGTGTTCTCGTAAGATTAAACTGGAACAGTGTGCTCCTACAGCCATCCCCTCTCTCTTCTAGGGTGAACATGACAGCGGAATGGAATATGGTATAAGGAAGGAATGAAGGAAGGGGCTCACATGTACAGAGTAGGAATGACATTCCATTTCTGCTGGCTCCCACTTGTGCTGCATTGGGAAGAGCTGCATTGGGAGGAAAGTGGTAGTGGAGGGAACCTGTAGTAGTTCTGCCTCTGCTCTGGAGGTGATAAATATAATTGGAGAATTATGGATCCCCCTCGGGGGTGAGGTGGTGCTGCGGTGGGGCGGTGGGATCAGAGCAAAACGGGTAGGGAGGGTGTTGAGTCCATTAGGAACCACCCTAATTTCAGGGGTTTCCTGAAACGTCACGGTCTAATCCCCCCCCCCCCCCATTTTGGGATATGGGGATGAACACTTGAAGCTGTTAATGCAGCACACGACGTATGGCACTTAGCCCAGAACTAACAGAAGCCTGATGAATTAAATCATTATTTTATCTGTGATATATTAATAAAACTGGTAAATGTGGAGCATCGAGTTGGAGTGGGGGGAGGATGTTTAATGTAGATACTAACCAGTAGGTCCATCATGATAGAAATTAAGTATTGTGCACATTGAAACGTCATAGGATTCTAATTTCACAAAAACCAAATGCTTTGAATCTCCTATATCTAAGATTTGAATTCTCCACATAGAGGTGTGAGTAAAACACTCCACTCTATAATATAATTTTTTTCTCCAAAAGAGACATTACACTGCTCTTTGTTCCAGTGGCTGCTGTGTGATTGGAGAGCTCTCTCTTTCATGTCCAGAGATAAGACACTCTGCCAGTGGCAGGTGAAGACACTCAGACCCATAGCACAGAGTTCTGGCAGTAGACTCCTGGCTCTGATGGCTCTGCCTGGTTTTCCCATCTTGGCCGACTGACGAGGAATTCTGCAGTCATTCAATAATTTAGCCTTGACTACACAGCACACAGCCAGTCTGCAGCCTTCGGGGCAGTCGAGTCCTCACAGCATGTTCAAGCCTGGTGCTCAGAAAGGAAAAACACTCAAAAGGCTGCTTATCTTCATCAGTGGCTGTCTGCCATGACCCATGTCTCTGTCAGCTTCAGGTGTGGCTTCTGCTTCCCATACACACTGTGACAGTGACAAGCATATTCTTATTGACCCTAAAATCTAGATCTACATGTTATGGTGAATTAATCCTCATTACATGTGATACCCAGCGACAGACAGACAGGTTCATAGACAGTTTCCCAAAAAGTAAACCTTGTTCGTAGCAGTGGCATAAGCACCCCTAGAGCCCTGAAGAATCATGTTGAAGCTCGGTGCTGAAATGGAGCTGTGGTGGTGTCCCTATGAGACCCTTCGGCTGCTGCTACTGCTCCAAAAATGCACCACAATAGCAGACTGCCCTTTTCATTTTAACAGGAGAGCCCAATCCCCAAGCATTTAACAAGCTATACAAAAGGAGCTCAGCGTTTTTGTTCTGTCCACTTTTGGGGGATTACAGGAGCCATCCTAACTGTTTTTGTAGAAATATATTGTCTGGGAATCAGCAATATTTTCTAATTCTGTCTATGGCTGCTGCTGTGGGGATAGTAAGAGGGGGATGGAGGAGAGAGAGCTAGGAGGGAGTCCTTTAGATGGATCTCTTTTTAGATGTAGCCCAGTAAACAGATGGAGATCTGGTTTCTATTCTGCAAGCTCAAAGCTGTTTATATCAAAGTAATGAGCTTGAGCAGATGACCAATTAGGAGATTCCTCCCATTTCTCTGTCTACTCAGGGAAACCAACCCAATGTTGGAAAGGTTATCTGATATTAGGAGTGCTTGAGTCAGAGAAATTTTAATTGGTTTGGATAGAGAAGCCTGGGTGTTAACTCAGGACCAAGCCTGACTGCCGCTCATCATCTAGTTCTAGCTATGATGTGTCTTCAGGTGCACAATAATGTCTATTTACTCTAGATGAGTACAGTAACCACTGGAGAAGGTTAGGTCGGCCCATGCTCTCACATCTGCTCCAGCGGAAGGAATGCAATTAAGGTATTTGTTTAAGATATGATTAAAATGTTATATTTACATAATGAGCTGTTGAATGTGAGCCGAGGATGACAAAAAATCTGTCAAATGTATTATTTGTCTTTCTCCTCACAAAATGGTGGCTGCAGTCTTTCCTCTAGCACCAGTGCTTTCCTCAGCTCAACACAGAGCTACGGTACAATATTTAAAGATGACCTTTAACTCTTGACAGGAGTAAATTAGGTCATATTACAGGCCCTTCATTTAAGATGCAGACAACCATGGATTACGCTAAATGATTGCCCTAGTCAATAATCCCTCAAGGACAATTGCCAAATAAGTTTTGGCCATATCTCTGAGGTAACTGTCACGGTCGGCTCGCCAAATATCTAATACCTATTTAGCGACGCACGGAAGCAATCAGTACCTTTCATCCTGTACTAACTCATTAGCACTGACCTGTCTGAACATGATTCATTGTCAATATCAATATCCTCCTTGTTTGTGTAGCCTGTCTCCAGATCTGATTGGTTGACTGTCCATTGTGGTGTGTCTAATAATTACTTTAAATGAAAAGTCAATGGGGAAGGGACAACTTTTTAATCTGTGGTCACAAAGTGTGAAAAGTGTATTTATGTGTTCCTTCTAACCTGTTGACACAGTTTCACATTGGTTTGGTCTTCTGTTGTACTGTAATGATTCACCCACAGCCCTCTATTAAGAAATGGATCCCACTATTAATTTGTGAGGGTTTTTCTTTGTTGTTCATTTTAATGCTGTTGTTCATCCCCAGTGATGTACCACTTACTGTAAACCACTCAGCTCATAGCATTTATGACTCAAATGTAAATGGGATGTATAGTACATGTATATTTTTTCACTCAACTATCTTGGAAAGACAGAGACCCTATTGGGAGGATGAATAAACAATACAAATCTTTCAGAACCACTTCTGAAATCTGGAATCTGATTTACATTAGAAAAGATTAACATGATCTTGACTTGAGGGTTTCAAGTGTGTGTATGTTCGTGTGTGCGTGTTCTCATATGTGTGTATGTTTGTGTGTTTGCCTCTGTGTGTGTCTTTGTGGGTAAACATCCCAGAAGTCTCATCAGCTCTCCTTTCTTTCTCTCTCTCTCTGAATTAAAGGTGGGATCTGCATCGCACAGTCTTTAAAAATTCCCCACAACCCCAAGCTAGAGGATTATGACAAAGCCATCCAACAATTGCTGGAAACGCACCACTCCCGGGCAGTCATCATCTTTGCCAGTGAAGAAGACATACGGTGTGTAGTTCAGTACACAGCATCCGGATGCATCTATGTTGTTTAGGAGCTTTGATGACATGCCATGTCGAGCTCTTTAATCTCATAGCAGAAACCTTGAAGACAGGTTGGAGGCACAGACAGATACTTTATGTGTGCACACACTGGGTGTCTGTAACACAAACATGCCTCCAATAACACAAACGGAAACGTGCCTAGGAGGAGAACTGAGAATATGGAATATCACAACAAAGCAGCAGATATTATTTCATTTACAATACCTTTGAGCAGTGGCGGTTCTAGCTTGTATGTCTCCTGGGCGAACCCCCTTCAGCCCCCAAAAAGCACTATTGTACACTAACTGTATTTTTCATTCAGACATTTGGAACAACACAAATAAATAATCATAACATTTTAAAAATATATAAATATATATACAAAAATATGGGGTAGGCGTCGAACAAGCTGATGTCGTTCACACCCCCGGAAATCATTCCAGAAGCGCAGGCTACCGTCCGGTTTGGGCACCAACACAATGGGTCTGCACCATGCACTGTGCAACTCTTCAACGACCCCCATCCTCAGCATAGCCTCCACTTCCTGCTTCACGGTCTTCCTTCGGACCTCTGGAATCCGATATGGCCTCTTTCGTGCCATTTCCCCGGGCCGGGTACGGACGTGGTGTTCAATGAGGGTCGTGCGGCCCGGCTTCTCGGAGAACACTGCCGCGCTCCCTGAGCGTTTGCTTCTGGGCCGGGTCGAGGTCCTCATTGCTCCGGACCACCACTGGTACCGTTGGCGTCCTGGGTCCCGACCATAACACGGCCAAGGCTGTCCTCTCGTGCAACTTATTCAACAGGTTCACGTGGTAAATCTGTTGGGGTTTCAATCTCCCCCGGCTGCCGTCAGCGGTGTTTGACGGGTCCCAGCTTCTCTATCACCTCATATGGCCCATTCCATGTTGCCAGGAACTTACTTTCGGCTGTGGGGATTAAGACCAACACCTTGTCTCCCACCTGGATTTCTCAGGGCTGGGTTCCCCCGATTGTAGACCTGGGCTTGGGCGCACTGGGCCATCTCCATATGTTCCCTTACCACTGGCCATATGGCTGTCATCCGCTCCCTCATCATCTCCACGTGCTCTACCACGCTGCATAAGGGGGTCGGTTGGCAAGGTCCAATAGGCCGCGTGGCCTCCTGCCATAGAGGAGTTTGAAAGGGGAAAAGCCAGTGGAGGACTGAGGTACTTCTCGGATTACGAACATTAGGTGGGGTAGTAGCTGGTCCCAGTTCTTCCCATTCTGCATTTGTTTGAGCGTTTTATTGAACCGCTCGACGAGCCCATTCATCTGCGGGCGGGTGAAAGACAGAGGTCCGGATCTGCTTGATCTGCAGGACAGCACACAAATCTTTCATTAGGCGGGGCATAAACTCAGTACCTTGGTCTGTCCGGATCTCCTTTGTGATACCCACCCTGCTAAACAGCTCCCGGGCGATTCCCTTGGATACCGCCACCCATAGGGGAATGGCCTTGGGATACCGGGTGGCATAATCTACTGTTACCAGGATGTACCGGTGTCCTCATGCTGTTTTTACCAGGGGTCCCACCATGTCCATGGCGATGCATTCAAAGGGCACCCCGATGATCGGTAGGGGGACCAGTGGGTTTCGGAAGTGTGCTTTTGGGGCAGTGATTTGACACTCCGGGCATCTGCGACAATAGTCTTCCATGGCCCTCCTCATCTCGGGCCAGAGGAGATTCTTGATTTGGAAATGGGGGGTATCGCCAGTCACTCACCCCCAGAAGTAGCTGTCCATCGACCACTATCACTTGGGCTGCGGCGGAATTCAAGTTCGGATCCTCCCACTGGGCAGTCCCGAATTGTCCCCTCAGTTGGCCCCCAGCGGGAGTCTCGACTGGCCCCTCGAAATCGAGGAGGGGGAGGCTGGGCTCCTCTTACAGTGGTTCCCCAGGGGGTTCGGGTTCCGGCGCCCCCTCTGACTCCCGGACCCGTAGATACAGGTTTGTTAACCGTTTGCTTCAAGGCCGCACAGGCGATGACCTTTTTCCTCAGATTGTGCCTCCACAGGGCCACGAACAGCGAACAATCTCATCCCACTAGGAGAGGTACCGGCAACTCTGTTACGGCACCCACCATCATCTGGCAGTTCCCTTGTGGCATCACGATGTTGGCCCATACGGTTGGATACTGCTTTGTGTCACAGTGAACACAGTAAATGGACATCTCCCTTCCATGTTCGGTCCCCTGGTTCAGCATGCCCATGGTTACGAGCGTAACCATACTTCCGGAGTCTAATAGAGCTTCCGTGTTGTGTCCGTCAACCTTCACCGGCACAATGGGTGCAGTTAATTCATGGTGCGCCCAACAGGAGGTGACCAAAATAAAATAATAGGTCTCCCCATGAGACCCTCTCCGGGATACCGTCTTATGGGCTCTGGGTCTTGCTGTGTCCTGCGGGAAACAAAAACTGAGCTCCCTCCTTTTATCTCTGGAACCTTCCCCAACTATACGGGAGCAACCTTTCTTCCCCCAGTCCCTTCTCCCGTGTGCTGCCCTTCTGGCATCTTTATGGGACTCGTCCAGCTGATGAGCAATCAGCCCTTGATTACTCACCAATCGCAATCAGCCCCAATTAGTCCTGGCTGGAGAGCCCGTCGAGACCTGGTACATCCAGCAGAGGGAGCCATCGCCTCGTGATGTAGACTCTGTCTGTCACCAGGCCTCAACGGGTCTCCCCCTGGTGGCTGACCTGCTGTACACCACAATATGTATATATATTTTTTGTACGGGCACCCCATGCCGCCCCCGGCAAAATTCCGCCCTGGGCGGCTGCCCATGTCGCCTATGCCTAAATTCGTCACTGAGTCTTACAATGTCTCTGAGAGAATACTAAACACTACAAGAAACAGACGGACGGATGGATAGACAGACAAAGCAGAGAGAAAGAAATAGGGAGAGACCTCGATAATGTGTGGAAGAAACTTACCCCACCAGCAATAAACTTCATCATTGCTTGTTCTGCAGTATGTGGTCCATGGATAAACATGAACAAAGGACCCAAATACGTCCTTTTAGAAAAAGCAAAGCTATCAATATAGTGATGCCGGTCTTTAGATGTTGTACACATGAGAGTGTACAATTATGAACTTTATCTGAAATGTTGTATTCCAATTTGTTGGACTCAAGCGATGCTATTCTGTGTGCGATCATGCGCGTGCTTTACCGTTTCTCGTGTCAACAATGGGAACCAGAAAGCATGCGCTTGCTTGCAAAATGCTTTAAAATGCTTTCACATCTTATATCTATCAATGGATTTCAAACACATAGAATGTAAATACATACATGGTGTAAATATACAATAAATATAAATGACACACAACTTCTGTAATGTTCTGATATATATATATATTCATAGGTTTCATGTGTCCCTTCTGCTTTATCCTAATTCACACATGGCTGCCCTTGCAGGGGAGTTCTCAATGCCACCAAGAGAGCCAATCAGGTGGGCCATTTCCTGTGGATTGGATCGGACAGTTGGGGGTCGAAGAGCAGCCCAATACACCAGTTAGAGGACGTGGCTGTGGGAGCAGTCACTATACTTCCCAAACGCTCATCTATTAAAGGTACACACACACACACTATATGGACCATACACACTATAATGACCACAGGCTTATGTACAGTAGAACGCACATTGTTGTACTGTGGTCTTGTGCTTAGCTCACAAACTCTACTGTTTTACCAGCAGTTCTGCTCAGTGTCACCACAATAATAGCCATTTATCATTACAATCTGTGGACTAGGTTGAAAGTGAAGTGTGGGTTTTCATAAAGCTTTTTTAATTAGACAGGTGTAGACAGGACAAGACTTGGTCTGGTAAGAGCCAGAAGGCAAGAGGAGTATATTAAACCAGCATGCATCATTGATCTCCCTTTCAAAAGAAAATCTGCCGAGTCATTCAGTCATGATTAGTCATCTCTCTGATTTAGCTGATAAAACCGACTATGTGAGAGAGAGGAAACCTGTGTAGACATTACTGTAGGACTATGAGTACGTCATAGCTGGAAATTATACATCTTTGTGCTTGGTATCAATTAATATTACTAGAATCAGACATGGACAGAGTAGAAAACGTTTTTAAAAAGAGTGCAACATAAAATACATTATACAGGTGAGGTCAGAAACTCTGAGTGTGCGTATATTTATTTATTTATATTTCACCTTTATTTAACCAGGTAGGCAAGTTGAGAACAAGTTCTCATTTACAACTGCGACCTGGCCAAGATAAAGCAAAGCAGTGCGACACAAACAACAACACAGAGTTACACATGGAATAAACAAGCCTACAGTCAATAACACAATAGAGAGAAAAAAAAGAAAGTCTATATACAGTGTGTGCAAATGGCATGGGGAAGTAGGCAATAAATAGGCTATAGTAGCGAGGTAAATTACAATTTAGCAGATGATGATGTACAAGTAGAGATACTGGTATAGAACCCCCACAGTATAATTTAGCATAAATAAATACAAATGCCCAAAGCATAAAGCGTATTACACAAACGTTAATGGATAACATCTATGTACATGCACTATATATGCAGACACCTACAACGTGCTGCCCTTCTAACGAAATACTGTAGTGTATAGACTTCATATACTAACCCTGTTATTATTTATTATACATCCTGTCATATTCATGTGATTTCTAAGATTCATGTCGTACACAGGAACTGCAGTGGTCAAACTTGAATGAACAGTGGTTTAGTTGTACTGTAGCTATGAGACTAATACAACTCCTAACAGCCAGTACAGCACTGCGCTCCAGTAACACTTCCCAAGTCTTGCTTTATTACTTCCAGAATTCTATTTTCTTTTTCGATTCTCCAGGGTTTGATGAATACTTCACCTCGCTCACCCTGGAGAATAATCGCAGAAATGTGTGGTTTGCGGAGTTCTGGGAGGAAAACTTTGACTGCAGGCTCCTCAGCTCCTCCAAACGAGAGGACACCAGCAGGAAATGCACAGGTAGGTAGCCAGAGATTTGTTTGCTTGGGTATTTGTATTTTAATTTGTTTGTTTGTGGGAGGGGGCATTGCCATTGCCAATTTAAAGCATTTGCACTTTAATGCATGCAATGCTCCTATACAAGGCTACAGGTATAGGAAGAGACTTGAATTGTCGTACATATTTGAATGCAGACTTGAAGGTGTAGGCCCACTGGATAATGCAAATAGCTTAAATAGTTGGTCCTACTGAGAGAGTAAAGTTGTGCCCAGTTGGGTAAAGTCACCATGTCAGCACAGTGTTCAGCTGTTTCATGTATGCTAAGTAGATGGTAGAGCAAACATGCATGCCATTTGGAGAGGTACTGATCAGAGAAACCACACAGAAATGATGAAAGTAAGTAAAGCTCTGCAGATACAGTAACTCACTACTGATGCACCCAAAGAGCTTTATTACTGACAATGTTTTAATCTAGCTGCTAGCATTATTTGTAATGAGGTGTGGAAGTGTTGCTTACTGTGATGTCTATCCATCCTACAGGTATGCCAGCAAAGCTAAAATAGATACAGTACCACTATGTCAGTGCTAGTGACAGGGATTTATACAGTGGGGCAAAAAAGTATTTAGTCAGCCACCAATTGTGCAAGTTCTCCAACTTAAAAAGATGAGAGAGGCCTGTAATTTTCATCATAGGTACACTTCAACTATGACAGACGAAATGAGAAAAAGAAATCCAGAAAATCACATTGTAGGATTTTTAATTTATTTATTTGCAAATTATGGTGGAAAATAAGTATTTGGTCAATAACAAAAGTTTATCTCAATACTTTGTTACATACCCTTTGTTGGCAATGACAGAGGTCAAACGTTTTCTGTAAGTCTTCACAAGGTTTTCACACACTGTTGCTGGTATTTTGGCCCATTCCTCCATGCAGATCTCCTCTAGAGCAGTGATGTTTTGGGGCTGTCGCTGGGCAACACGGACTTTCAACTCCCTCCAAAGATTTTCTATGGGGTTGAGATCTGGAGACTGGCTAGGCCACTCCAGGACCTTGAAATGCTTCTTACGAAGCCACTCCTTCGTTGCCCGGGCGGTGTGTTTGGGATCATTGTCATGCTGAAAGAACCAGCCACGTTTCATCTTCAATGCCCTTGCTGATGGAAGGAGGTTTTCACTCAACATCTCACGATACATGGCCCCATTCATTCTTTCCTTAACACGGATCAGTCGTCCTGGTCCCTTTGCAGAAAAACAGCCCCAAAGCATGATGTTTCCACCCCCATGCTTCACAGTAGGTATGGTGTTCTTTGGATGCAACTCAGCATTCTTTGTCCTCCAAACACGACGAGTTGAGTTTTTACCAAAAAGTTCTATTTTGGTTTCATCTGACCATATGACATTCTCTGGATCATCCAAATGCTCTCTAGCAAACTTCAGACGGGCCTGAACATGTACTGGCTTAAGCAGGGGGACACGTCTGGCACTGCAGGATTTGAGTCCCTGGCGTGAGTGTGTTACTGATGGTAGGCTTTGTTACTTTGGTCCCAGCTCTCTGCAGGTCATTCACTAGGTCCCCTGTGTGGTTCTGGGATTTTTGCTCACTGTTCTTGTGATCATTTTGACCCCACGGGGTGAGATCTTGCGTGGAGCCCCAGATCGAGGAAGATTATCAGTGGTCTTGTATGTCTTCCATTTCCTAATAATTGCTCCCACAGTTGATTTCTTCAAACCAAGCTGCTTACCTATTGCAGATTCAGTCTTCCCAACCTGGTGCAGGTCTACAATTTTGTTTCTGGTGTCCTTTGACAGCTCTTTGGTCTTGGCCATAGTGGAGTTTGGAGTGTGACTGTTTGAGGTTGTGGACAGGTGTCTTTTATACTGATAACAAGTTCAAACAGGTGCCATTAATACAGGTAACGAGTGGAGGACAGAGGAGCCTCTTAAAGAAGAAGTTACAGGTCTGTGAGAGCCAGAAATCTTGCTTGTTTGTATGTGACCAAATACTTATTTTCCACCATAATTTGCAAATAAATAAATTAAAAATCCTACAATGTGATTTTCTGGATTTTTTTTCCTCCTTTTGTCTGTCATAGTTGAAGTGTACCTATGATGAAAATTACAGGCCTCTCTCATCTTTTTAAGTGAGAGAACTTGCACAATTGGTGGCTGACTAAATACTTTTTTGCCCCACTGTATATTTGATATGGCTTGAAGCACTGAAGGGCCTTGTAGCTATAGCAGTTGGAGTGACAGGGATTTGTTGGTATAATATGTTATATAGCGTCTTTCATAATTTCTTTACCTGCCACATGCTACAGATCATTGCACTCTCCATAAACCACATCAAAATTGAATTTAGAATATCAACCAAGCTTATAAGCATTGTACAAAGACACTAAAATGCCTCTTATTCACACTCACTTCAGCCATACTAAGGAAGATATTCTCTTTTAACTGTGAAGTCGGCGTAGAGCTGCTTCCATTTCTCTCTTTTTCACATCAAACCAAGCCAATCTATATTTATGAATGTGAGGTACTGAAAGGGAAGGATTTTTTTTTGGCATTCAAAGTTGTTTCTATCTACGCTCTGCTCATTGCTCTGAAAACAACAAAGGTTATCTGTGGGCTGAAATGTATGTTGAAAGGAGAGAAACTGGAGAAAATGTCAACATTTATTGCATTTGACCTTTTTCAGCTTTTGCCAGTCTCCCACGTTGTATTCATATTTGGCCTTTTGGCACAGCCTGTGTTTTTTCCTTCTTCTCATGATCAAGTTCGCAACGTGAACTGGGAGTCTTTATTCAGTATTTACATGTGAAAATCACACAGTGATCTCCTTGCTCTCTAGCAGCTTTTCCCAACAGTGCTGTATAGCACACCACAGTTCATCTGTTATTTTGTACTGTGGATTTACGAGCTGCTTTCCAGTTAATGTATCCTTGTTAATTACTGCTTGCGTCTTTCAAATGAATATATTCAAATCAAATTTCAAATCAAATCAAATGTATTTATAAAGCCCTTCTTACATCAGCTGATGTCACAGAGTGCTATACAGAAACCCAGCCTAAAACCCCAAACAGCAAGCAATGCAGGTGTAAAAGCACGGTGGCTAGGAAAAACTCCCTAGAAAGGCCAAAACCTAGGAAGAAACCTAGAGAGGAACCAGGCTGTGAGGGCTGGCCAGTCGTCTTCTGGCTGTGCCGGGTGCAGATTATAACAGAACATGGACAAGATTTTAAAATGTTCATAAAACAGGCAGAACAGTTGAAACTGGAGAAGCAGCACGGCCAGGTGGACTCAGGACATCAAGGAGTCATCAGGTCCTAATGGTCCTAATGCTCAGGTCCTCCGAGAGAGAGAGAGAGAAAAAAAGAAAGAGAGAGAGAGATAATTAGAGAGAGCATACTTAAATTCACACAGGACACCAGATAAGAGAGGAGAAATACTCCAGATATAACAGACGGATCCTAGCCCCCCGACACATAAACTACTGCAGCATAAATACTGGGGGCTGAAACAGGAGGGGTCGGGAGACACTGTGGCCCCGTCCGATGATACCCCGGGACAGGGCCAAACAGGCAGAGTCCATATGCCACGCTTAATGACATAACCTGTTCACATTAGCACATAAAAAAATTGCAATGTACCTCAGGCAAAGGATCCCCAGAAGAAAGGATCCCCAGAAGAAATCCCCCACCAACCTGAAGCCATTCATTACACATTCAGTCAGGGTATCACCAGTGAAATGAAAAGACCTAGTCCATAGTGAAAGGGCAGAGGAGCACTGAAGAGAGACTGTAATAGAACTTGATGCTGCTGACAATGCTATGAGATGCCTCTAGAATGCCTCTCGTCATGGCCTTGAACACTCCTAAAATGGGACAAAAGATACAAATCTCAACTATAGGGCCTATAGTGGGCTGACTTTAATATGAAATATGCATATGTACATATGGTATTCAGTTCCACCGGCTCATCTCCTTTTTGGGTAGCATTTGGTTTTGCTCTACTGAAACAGAACTCTGCAGGACTATGACCCATGCCGTGCTGTGACCCATGCCGTGCTACGCTCACAGTGTGTGACTGTCCTTTTCTTGACCTCTCCTCTCTCCTCTTTCTCCTCTCTTCTCTCTCCTCAGGCCAGGAGCGGATCGGGATAGACTCCAAGTACGAGCAGGAGGGGAAGGTGCAGTTTGTAATAGATGCTGTGTACGCCATGGCTTACGCCCTCCACTATATACAGAGAGACCTGTGTCCAGAACACTCTGGCATTTGCCCTGGGATGGAGGCAGTCGAGGGGAAGACCCTGCTTAAGTATATACGCAACGTCAGCTTCAACGGTCAGTCCATTTGTTATCCCTGGACCCTGTTCATGTGTGTATCCTCATAAAAATATGGGCAAGGTGAAATAGCACGTTTCAAATCAGCACAAACTGTATATTTTTTTTAAATAACTACTGATACATTGTAATTCATTATGTGCAAATAAAAATAAGGAAAGATGGGAGGTGAGATAGAACCGTCAAACACGTCTTATTTATTTATGACGTTGTTTACACCAATTGCAAAGTATCATCCTGTGTGAATTATTTATTCTAAATAGGTTTGATGTTTACATCTTTTCACATGTGAAAATGGACCAATATAAATTATTATCTAGGACACTGCCATTGGCAGGCTTTGTTGTGTGAATTGATTAATTCATTTCTCTGTGCCTGTTTTTTATATTTGCAATCCATCAGTGCAGCAATGTATCAATTTAACCAATGTGATCACGTCACAGCAGAGCTACACGTCGCTCTCGCCATTCTAACTTCCCTGCCAGTTCATTACTAATGCTGTAGCCTATTTTAAAGGCATTCAGAAAGCAAGAGGATCGATCGATGCTTCTCTCCTCGAATAAGCCTAGGCCTATTAGTGTAAAAATAATTGCTCAAAATAAGTTTCAAACTATATTACATTGTCTACATATACACTTTGAAAAAAAGGGTTTCAAAAGGGCTCTTCGGCTGTCCCCATATAATAACAATTTTTGTTCCAGGTAGAACACTTTTTGGTTCCAGGTACCTCTGTGGAAAGGGTTCTACATCTAACCCAAAAAAGTTCTACGTGGAGCCAAAAAGGGTTCTTAGAAGGGTACTCCTATGGGTACAGCCATAGAACCCTTTTAGGTTCTAGATTGCACTTTTCTTTTAAGAGTGTAGGCTACTCATTAAAGAGATAGAGAGAGGGGGAAGAGATAGGCCAGTGAAGTTGCCAGACTGAATTGGGCCAGAAGGGAACAGTGAATATATTAATATATATATTAATGCATCATTTGTATAGCCTATACATTAGGCTATATATGATATGCCTGCTATACTGAATCCAGGTGACCACCTGTGCTATAGGCAACCCTAAAAGACAGAGACAAAAAAATATCAGCCGGAGTTTACCCTTATCAAAAAGTGGTTGCACAGATTTAGATAAAGCACTCAAGTAACCACCCATTGCATCACAAAAATGTATCAACGGCTGATCATTAGGCCGCTATGGACAGGTTGTGTGCTTGTGTTTCTATTTTCTAATGGTTGTACATTTCCTCTTCATATAGCCTATATCACAACTGTCTCTGTCTCCCCCTTCAAACTTTGTGTGTCAATATATATGATTTATTGATTTAGCATTATTCAATAATGTACACTCGTTTTTGATATCCTACAGAAAGGATTTGAAGTTAAGGCAAGGTGTTGAATACGTTTTTGTAAAAGAGAAATGTTATTTGCTCAGGGACTGTTCATCCATTTTACGTTATAATTATTATTTTGGGTGACAGAAAACATGCCTATCTATTTACCCTCATTCCTAGGACAGACCAGAGTCTTAGCTATGCAGTTTTAGAAACGGTTAGTTGTTTTGAAAGCATTACATGGCAGCCAGGAGGTTGTGGATTTGCAGACCACCGCAGACAAGGGTATTGATGAAAAGATTTCCATTATAATGAAAGAACTGCATGAATGTATCATCTCATTTGCAGTCTGAGACATCACAATACCACAATACCACAACAGAGATGCTTTGATTTGTTAAAAAATAACATACTCTAAGTTTTGAACAGTGATAAAGTTGTCAATCAACTATAGAAATTGAGCACAACAGAACCAGTTACACTTGAAGTGTCTGATCATCAGTGAAAAATACATTAGTTTTTTAGCACAGCAGCCGCATATCAACAATGACAAGCCACTGGGGTCTGACAATCTGGATGGAGAGTTACTGTAGATAATAGCAGACGATATTGCCACTCCTATTTGCCACATCTTCAATTTAAGCCTACTAGAAAGTGTGTGCCCTCAGGCTTGGAGGGAAGCTAAAGTCATTCCAACCAAGAATAGTAAAGCCCCCTTTACTGGTTCAAATAGCAGACTAATCAGCCTTTTACCAACCCTTAGTAAACTTCTGGTAAAAATGTGTTTGACCAGATACA
This sequence comes from Brachymystax lenok tsinlingensis, assembly GCA_030435695.1. NCBI lineage: Eukaryota > Metazoa > Chordata > Actinopteri > Salmoniformes > Salmonidae > Brachymystax > Brachymystax lenok. The sequence continues at coordinate 42,810,286 of CM059802.1, read as the reverse complement.
ATTCAATTCCACAGTAAACACATTGACAACAGACTTTCAGCATGCTTATAGGGAAGGACACTCAACAAGCATAGCACTTACACAAATGACTGATGCTTGGCTGAGAAAAATGTATAATACGAAGACTGAGGGGGCTGTCTTGTTAAGCTTCAGTGCAGGTTTTGACATTATCGATCATAGTCCGCTGCTGGAAAAACGTATGTGTATGGCTTTACAATCCCTGCTATAATGTGGATGAAGAGTTACTTGTCGAACAGAACAGAGGGTGTTCTTTAATGGAAGCCTCTCAAACATAATCCAGGTAAAATCAGGAATTCCCCAGGGTAACTGTTAAGGCCCCTTGCTTTTTTCAATCTTTACTAACAACATTCCACTGGCTTTGAGTAAGGCCAGTGTGTCTATGTATTCGGATGACTCAAAACTATACACATCACCCACTAACGTGACTGAAATGACTGCAACACTTAACTGCTTAGGGAGCACTCTCGACACTACTGAAATGCAAGGCGCCAAATTCAAAATCCCAAAGTTTAATTATTAAACATTCATCAATATACAAGTGTTGCATAGTCATCAAAAGCTCTGCTTCTTGGCAATATCACAACGTTGTCAGATTTCAAAAAAGCTTTACGGCGAAAGCACAACATTTGATTGTTTGATGGTAGCACCTCCAATATTTTACCATTAGCATAAATTCATAAGCCATCGCGGTTCACACAAAACACATTTCACAGCGAAAACAAATCCCTTACCTTTCGAAGAACTTCTTCTGAGGGCTCCCCAAGTGTCCAACAAAGACATCCAATGGTTCTTTTATTAGAAAAAGTAATTTATTATATCCATAAATCTCTGTTTGGTTGGCGCGTTATGTTCCAACGTCGAATCGCCCATTGAAACGTGAAGAGAACGCATTCAAATATACCTATAAACTTTTCCTAAACAAATCAAATACCAGTTATAATGCATCCTTAGCTATCCTTTTATGAATATTTGCGATAATATTTAACTCGGATGGTAACCTAAACGTTATGAAAGGAAAATACAGTGGGGCGCGCATCCAGACTCGTGCCCGAGAAAACTTGTTGACATTTCAGGTCCCCTTACCATTTCCTGTTCCTATCCGTTCCTCTTACACCAATCACTCTCAGTTTTTGTATATAGACTGTTGACATCTAGTGGAAGCCATAGGTAAGGGGACCTGAAGTCAATGGGGAGTCAATGGGGAGAGTGTCAAACAGAGCAAAGGTCACCAAAAACTGCATTTCCGGATGGATTTTCCTCGGGTTTTTGCCTGCTATATCAGTTCTGTTATACTCACAGACATTATGTTAACACTTTTAGAAACTTCAGAGTGTTTCCTATCCAATAGTACTAATTATGTGCATATCCTATTTTCTGAGCCTGAGTGGCAGGCATTTTACTTTGGGCATGCCAGACTCTCCAAAACCGTCACCTCTGCTGCCGCTCCCTAAGAAGTTAACAAAGAGCTGCAGTTAGTTTCGGAATGGGTAGCAAGGAATACGTTAGTCCTAAATATTTCCAAAACTAAAAGCATTGTATTTGGGACAAATCATTCACTAAACCCTAAACCTCAACTACATCTCGTAATGAATAATGTGGAAATTGAGCTAGTTGAGGTGACTAAACTGCTTGGAGTAACCCTGGATTGTAAACGGTCATGGTCAAAACATATTGATACAACAGTAGCTAAGATGGGGAGAAGTCTGTCCATAATAAAGCGGAGACACGGTGAGCTAACATTAATGACATGCATGTCAATCTCTCATGGCTCAAAGTGGAAGAGAGATTGACTTTCTCATTACTTGTTTTTGTAAGAGGTTTTGACAAGCTGAAGGTACCGAGCTGTCTGTTTAAAATACTAGCACACAGCTCGGACACCCATGCATACCCCACAAGCCTTAACAGCAGAGGTCTCTTCACAGTCCCCAAGTCCAGAACAGACTATGGGAGGCACACAGTACTACATAGAGCCATGACTATATGGAACTCGATTTCAAATCAAATCAAAGTTTATTTGGGGCGGCAGGGTAGCCCAGTAGTTAGAGCGTTGGACTAGTAACCGAAAGGTTGCAAGTTCAAATCCCCGAGCTGGCAAGGTACAAATCTGTCGTTCTGCCCCTGAACAGGCAGTTAACCCACTGTTCCTAGCCCGTCATTGAAAATAAGAATTTGTTCTTAACTGGCTTGCCTAGTAATTATATATATTTTTTTTTTAAATGAAAAATTTTATAAAAAATAAGTGCGTCGAATACAACAATACAATACCTTACAGTGAAATGCTTACTTACAGGCTCTAACCAAAAGTGCAAAAAAAAAGGTATTAGGTGAACAATAGGTAAGTAAAGAAATAAAAACAGCAGTAAAAAAAATAAAGACAGGCTATATACAGGAGCGAGGCTATATACAGGAGCGAGGCTATAAAAGTAGCGAGGATACATACAGACACCGGTTAGTCAGGCTGATTGAGGTAGTATATGTACATGTAGTTATGGTTAAAGTGACTATGCATATATGATGAACAGAGAGTAGCAGTAGTGTAAAAAAGCAGGGGTCACATCAGTTAACTGATGCAAGCAGTAGAATTAGATTTAAAAAGCTGGTAAAAATACACCTTATGGAACAGCGAGGACTGTGAAGCAACACAAACATAGGCACAGACACATGCATACACACACATGATAACATGCGCACTATACACACACGTACACATGGATTTTGCATTGTAGATATGTGGTAGTGGAGAATGGACCTGAGGGCACACACTTAGTGTGTTGGGAATTCTGTAATGAATGTATTGTGATGTTTTGAAAGTTGTATAACTGCCTTAATTCTGCCACATGATCCACTCAAGGACATTCAGGGATTTGTCCCAAAGCCACTCTTGCACTGCCTTGGCTGTGTGCTTAGGGTCGTTGTCCTGTTGGAAGGTGAACCATCGCCCCAGTCTGAGGTCCTGAGCGCTCTGGAGCAGGTTTTCATCAATGATCTCTCTGAAATTTGCTGACTAGTCTCCCAGTCCCTGCCACTGAAAAACATCCCCACAACATGATTCTGCCACCAACATGCTTCGCCGTATGGATGGTGCCAGGTTTCCTCGCTTGGAATTCAGGCCAAAGAGTTCAATCTTGGTTTCATCAGACCAGAGAATATTATTTTTCATGGTCTGAGAGTCCTTTAGGTGCCTTTTGGCAAACTCCAAGCGGGCTGTCATGTGCCTTTTACTGAGGAGTGGCTTCTGTCTGGCCACTCTAAGATAAAGGCCTTTGTGGAGTGATGCAGAGATGGTTGTTCTTCTGGAAGGTTCTCCTATCTCCACAGAGGAACTTTGGGGCTCTGTCAGAGTGACCATCGGGTTCTAGGTCACCTCCCTGACCAAGCCCCTTCTTGCTCAGTTTGGACGGGCGGCCAGCTCTAGGAAGATTCTTGGTGGTTACAAACTTCTTCCATTTAAAAATGGTGGAGGCCACTGTGTTCTTGGGGACCTTTAATACTGCAGACATTTTTTGGTACTATTCCCCAGATCTGTGCCTCAACATAATCCTGCCTCAGAGCTCTGCAGACAATTTCTTTGACCTCATGGCTTGGGTTTTGCTCTGACATGCACTGTCAACTGGGGGACCTTATATAGACAGGTATGTGCCTTTCCAAATCAAATCTTAGGTGGACTCCAATCAAGTTGTAGAAACATCTGAAGGATGATCAATGGAAACAGGATGTACCTGAGCTCAATTTCGAGTCTCATATTAAAGGGTCTGAATACTTATATAAATAAGGTATTTCTGTTTTTTATTTTTAATACATTTACAAACATTTCTTAACATTTTCACTTTGTCATTATGGGGTATTGTGTGTATATTGATGAGGGGAAAACAAATATTTTATATATTTTAGAATTAGGCCTTATTCGAAAATATATAAATATATTTGTTTTCCCTCATCAATCTACACACGTAACAAAATGTGGAAAAAGTCAAGGGGTCTGAATACTTATCCGAATACACTGTATTTACTTTCAGCACCCACACGCTGTCCATCTCCGCGGCTGCCGCTTCATAGTAATGTAAGTTAAGTAAATGACTGGAATATGGCTTATTGTGAGGTCAATAACTCTGATAAATAGCTTCATTATGGGCAACAAAAAAATATTGTTTTTATTCAAATCAATTATAGTAGTACCAAGCTTACCTCCGGACCTCCTTCTCATCTCTACGCTCTCCCAACTCAACAGGACATCAGTATGTCTAGTCCGCGTGCACAGATATTACATTTTTCTTTACATATTATACATTATTTTGGAAGAAGACTGATTTCGCTTTCTGAAATGCTACCGTACACAACACAGCCATTAGTTTGGCAGCACAAAAGGGTTTACATCAACAAGAGCAGAGCAGGCCAGGCTCATGATTGGTATAGCCTATCCATTGAAGTGTGTAATGCAGTGTCACCTAGTTTTATATACACAACCCCAGCAGCGCAAACACTCAGGAAGGAAGTACATTTTCTTAGAAATATAACTTTGCCCTGTGCTTCTCCGACATTTGCTCTTCGTAAAACATTGAGATATAATAAGCTAACTAATTATCAAACCCAAAGCAATATGACTTTTAATCGATTGCAAATTACATGACCCTCCCCTGGAATAAGAACAAGGATATACTACACCCTCGTCCTAACTGAAATTGAAAAAGCATGACCCTCTCCCGTTTTCCTCCACGTAACAATTGTGTAAATTCCGTTCGCTCCCTTATGTGTCTAAGGGAGATGTGCTGCAGGCGGCTTTGATTGATGGGTCATTTTAGGAGAGTGGGTGTGCTAATTATCTCTCTCCATTCAGAGAGTTTCCTAAAATAGGCCTAACCTGTCTGGACTTCATCTCTTTAATCAGATCGAAAGAAAACTGTAGGCAGCAAGTGTCATGATAGTCAGCATATGTGCGAGGAATCATGACAGGTGCTAGTTTTCCATGCCCTCTCTTATTAAATGGGGTGCAACTGAACGAAACGTAGCCAAGCTCCTTTAATTATTCATCCTATTGGATGAGCAGCCTATCCTAATATTTTCAATATCATATCATTTTTCCCGTAGTATATGATGTTTCTCTCATTACTGTGTGCTCTCCATTCACTTTCAACAACATATTGCCACTAAGAATGACCGCAGCAGTGTTGGAGACGTTATGCAATTTTGGGGGAAAAGTGCAGGGAAAAACGCATCAGACCTGGTGAATTCACGGTTTAGTTGTTTTATACAAACAACATGCATATATCTCAGCTACCATTACACAATGTAACTATATGTTTCTAGTACACCAGTCGTTTAAAATTCAACCGAAGGTGGTGTAAATTAAATGTTACAAATGACCCCGTTGGCAGGGTTAAATGTAACATTGTCTTCAACTGTTACAATTGTCAGAAAAATACACTACCAGTCAAAAGTTTTAGAACACCTACTCATTCAAGGGTTTTTCTTAATTTTTTACTATTTTCTACATTGTAGAATAATAGGGAAGACCTCAAAACTATGAAATAGCACATAAGGAATCATGTAGTAACACTTGTTGGCTGCTTTTCCTGCACTCTGTGGTCTGACTCATCCCAAACCATCTCAATTTGGTTGAGTTCGGGAGATTATGGAGGCCAGGCCATCTGATGCAGAACTCCATCACTCTCCTTCTTTGTAAAATAGCCCTTACACAGCCTGTGTGTTGGGTCATTGTCCTGTTCAAAAACAAATGATATTCCCACTAAGCCCAAACCAGAAGGGATGGCGTATCGCTGCAGAATGCTGGTTAAGTGTCCCTTGAATTCTTAGTAAATCACAGACAGTGTGACCAGCAAAGCACCCCCACATCATAACACCCCCTCCTCCATGCTTTACGATGGCAAATACACATGCGGAGATCATCCGTTCACCCCCACTGCGTCTCACAAAGAATTGCCGGTTGGAACTAAAAATCACACATTTCCACCGTTCTAATTGCTCGTGTTTCTTGGCCCAAGCAAGTCTCTTATTATTATTGGTGTCCTTTAGTAGTGGTTTCTTTGCAGCAATTCGACCATGATGGCCTGATTCACACAGTCTCCTCTGAACAGTTGATGTAGAGATGTGTCTGTTACTTGAAGTCTGTGAATTTATTTGGGCTGCAATTTCTGACGCTGGTAACTCTAATGAACTTATCCTCTGCAGCAGAAGTAAATCTGGGTCGTCCGTTCCTGTGGTGGTCCTCATGAGAGCCAGTTTCATCATAGCGCTTGATGGTTTTTGCCACTGCACTTATAGAAACTTTCAAAGTTCTCGAAATTTTCCATATTGACTGACCTTCATGACTTAAAGTAATGATGGACTGTCATTTTTCTTTGCTTATTCGAGCTGTTCTTCCCATAATACGGACTTTGTCTTTTACTAAATAGGGATATCTTCTGTATACCCCCCTACCTTGTCATAACACAACTGATTGGTTCAAACGCATTAAGAAGGAAAGAAATTCCACAAATGAACTTTTAAGAAGGCACACCTGTTAATTAAAATGCATTCCAGGTGACTACCTCATGAAGCTGGTTGAAAGAATGCCAAGAGTGTGGAAAGCTGTCATCAAGGCAAAGGGTGGCGATTTCAAGAATCTCAAATATATTTTGATTTGTTTAACACTTTTTTTGGTTACTACGTGATTCCATGTGTTATTTCATAGTTTTGATGTCTTCACTATTATTCTACATACAAAAGAAAGAAAACTTTTCACTAGTGGTGTATTTATAATTTTAAACTGATATTTGTATGAGAATACACTAAATTGACAACAAAAAAATGTTTATTTGATCTTTTATGCCTGTCATATTGACCAAAAACAGAGTAGCCAAAATGTATAACATCAATTCCAGATTTAAAAAGAAATTGTCAATATAAAAATTATTATCAATGGATTTAAGCAAAACTTCATAGGCATGTAGATACACTAACCAAGCATTAACACATTGAATAACATTTTGTTGTTACTACTAAAGCTGTGTTACTTTGTTCCCCAGTCTTCCTTATGAGTTACCTTGCTATTTGTCAATGGGTCTGCACAATTCATTCACTCTTAGAAAAAAGGGTTCCAAAAGAGTTCTTTGGCTGTCCCCAAGGAGAACCCTTTTTGGTTCCAGGTAGAACTATTTTGGGTTCCATGTAGAACCCTCAGTGGAAAGGGTGCTACATGGAACCCAAAAGGGTTCTCCCTGGAACCAAAAGGATTCTACCTAGAACCAAAAAGGGTTCTTCAACAGGTTTTCCTATGGGGACAGCCGATGAATACTTTTCGGTTCTTGAAGTGCTTCTCACAGCATTCAGAAAAAAGCAGTTGTTTCTGTAATTTGTTGCTGAACATACAGTGGGGAAAAAAAGTATTTAGTCAGCCACCAATTGTGCAAGTTCTCTCACTTAAAAAGATGAGAGAGGCCTGTAATTTTCATCATAGGTACACTTCAAATATGACAGACAAAATGAGGGGAAAAAATCCAGAAAATCACATTGTAGGATTTTTAATGAATTTATTTGCAAATTATGGTGGAAAATAAGTATTCGGTCAATAACAAAAGTTTATCTCAATACTTTGTTATATACCCTTTGTTGGCAATGACAGAGGTCAAACGTTTTCTGTAAGTCTTCACAAGGTTTTCACACACTGTTGCTGGTATTTTGGCCCATTCCTCCATGCAGATCTCCTCTAGAGCAGTGATGTTTTGGGGCTGTCGCTGGGCAACACGGACTTTCAACTCCCTCCAAAGATTTTCTATGGGGTTGAGATCTGGAGACTGGCTAGGCCACTCCAGGACCTTGAAATGCTTCTTACGAAGCCACTCCTTCATTGCCCGGGCGGTGTGTTTGGGATCATTGTCATGCTGAAAGACCCAGCCACGTTTCATCTTCAATGCCCTTGCTGATGGAAGGAGGTTTTCACTCAAAATCTCACGATACATGGCCCTATTCATTCTTTCCTTTACACGGATCAATCATCCTGGTCCCTTTGCAGAAAAACAGCCCCAAAGCATGATGTTTCCACCCCCATGCTTCACAGTAGGTATGGTGTTCTTTGGATGCAACTCAGCATTCTTTGTCCTCCAAACACGACGAGTTGAGTTTTTACCAAAAAGTTCTATTTTGGTTTCATCTGACCATATGACATTCTCCCAATCCTCATCTGGATCATCCAAATGCTCTCTAGCAAACTTCAGACGGGCCTGAACATGTACTGGCTTAAGCAGGGGGACACGTCTGGCACTGCAGGATTTGAGTCCCTGGCGTAGTGTGTTACTGATGGTAGGCTTTGTTACTTTGGTCCCAGCTCTCTGCAGGTCATTCACTAGGTCCCCACGTGTGGTTCTGGGATTTTTGCTCACCGTTCTTGTGATCATTTTGACCCCACGGGTGAGATCTTGCGTGGAGCCCCAGATCGAGGAAGATTATCAGTGGTCTTGTATGTCTTCCATTTCCTAATAATTGCTCCCACAATTGATTTCTTCAAACCAAGCTGCTTACCTATTGCAGATTCAGTCTTCCCCAACCTGGTGCAGGTCTACAATTTTGTTTCTGGTGTCCTTTGACAGCTCTTTGGTCTTAGCCATAGTGGAGTTTGGAGTGTGACTGTTTGAGGTTGTGGACAGGTGTCTTTATACTGATAACAAGTTCAAACAGGTGCCATTAATACAGGTAACGAGTGGAGGACAGAGGAGCCTCTTAAAGAAGAAGTTACAGGTCTGTGAGAGCCAGAAATCTTGCTTGTTTGTATGTGACCAAATACTTATTTTCCACCATAATTTGCAAATAAATTCATTAAAAATCCTACAATGTGATTTTCTGGATTTTTTTTCCTCATTTTGTCTGTCATAGTTGAAGTGTACCTATGATGAAAATTACAGGCCTCTCTCATCTTTTTAAGTGAGAGAACTTGCACAATTGGTGGCTGACTAAATACTTTTTTCCCCCACTGTATACAATACCTGTAATACACTTTCAATAACACTGTCACAGAGGAATGCTCAGCTCACGAAATGTGCCTTTATTCTGTCTACCCCCACTGATGCAGTATTCAGTAACCTTTCTACTTGTAAGCCAACATTAGTACTCCTTTATCTTTGACAGCCAAATCTCCAGTGGTGGGAAAAAGTACCAAATTGTCATACTGAAGTAAAAGTAAAAGTCACCCAGTAAAATACTTCTTGAGTAAAAGTATTTGGTTTTAAATATACTTAAGTATCAAAATTAAATGTAATTGCTCAGATATACTTAAGTATCAAAAGTAAAAGTATAAATCATTTCGCATTCCTTGTATTATCCAAACCAGATGGCACGATTTTTATGTTTTTTAAATTACAGATAGCCAGGGGCACACTCCAACACTCAGACATAATTTACAAATTAAGTATTTGTGTTTAGTGAATCTGCCAGATCAGAGGCAGTACGGATGACCAGGGATGTTCTCTTGATATGTGTGTGAGTTTGACCATTTTTATGTCCTATGCATTCGAAATGTAACAAGTACTTTTTGGTGTCAGGGAAAATATATGGAGTTTTTACATTACATGAAATTATTTTCTTTAGGAATGTACTTTTGTATCATGGCGCTGGAGATGATGGCTGACGTTTTACGTGTTCCAATTGTGTTTTTATTCGTTTTTTTGTGTTGTTTGTAACTTATTTTTTTACTTATTTTGTACATAATGTTGCTGCTACCGTCTCTTATGACCAAAAATAATTTCTGGACATCAGAACAGAGATTACTCACCATGAACTGGCAGAAGCATTTTTTTCCTTTAACTCTTTAGGCATCATCAGCAGTGGTGACGGTTTTGGAGAGTCTGGCGTGCCCAAAGTAAAATGCCTGCTACTCAGGCCCAGAAACTAGGATATACACATAATTAGTACTATTGGATAGGAAACACTCTGAAGTTTCTAAAACTGTTAACATAATGTCTGTGAGTATAACAGAACTGATATAGCAGTTTTGGTGTTGTGGCATTTCCTCTGTTTGATAGACTTCCTATTGAAATCCATGTAAAATAGCTCCCAGATTGCAGTACCTATGGCTTCCACTAGATGTCAACAGTCTCTGGACAGTGTTTGGAGGCTTTAGCATTGAACATAACCATACAGAAAAAGAAATACTGAAGGGACCACGGATGTCAATAAGTTTTCCTGGGCACGAGACCGTGAGCACGCCCCACATTATTTTCCTTTTATATCATTTAGGATATCATCCAAGTGAAATATTATTGGTAATATTCATAAAAGGATACCTAAGGATGCATTATAAATGATGTTTGATTTGTTTGGGCAAAGTTGATAGGTATAATTTCAACACTTTCTCTTCACGGTACAACGGGCTACTCGACGGTGGATTTCCTGAACATAACGCGCCAACCAAACAGAGATTTATGGATATAATAAATTACCTTTTCTAACAAAAGAACCATTGGATGTCTTCCTTGGACACTTGGGATGCCCTCAGCAGAAGTTCTTCGAAAGGTAAGTGATTTATTTTAGCTCTTATATGGGTTTTGTGTGACCCGCGCTGGTTATGAATTTATGCTAATGCATAAATATGAGAGGTGCTATCCTCAAACAATCAAATGTTGTGCTTTCGCCGTAAAGCCTTTTTGAAATTGGACAATGCTGTAATATTGCCAAGAATCAGAGCTTTTGATGACTATGCAACACTTGTGTATTGATGAATGTTTAATAATTCAACTTTTGGATTTTGAATTTGGCGCCTTACATTTCACCGGGTAGTGTCAGGATTGGGGCGCTAGGGCCCCGGTTATCCCTAAGTGGTCAAGTCCGACGAGCCGGACGTGAACGACATTACTGCTTTCCCGGGAACAGGCCCAAATCTCCGTCATTTGCGTGAAGAGAAGACAGAGAAAAAGAGGGCGGAGGTCGGGCTACCTTCTGAGAATTCATAGGCGATCTAATAAACTCCCTCTGCCTTCTGTTCTACTAGCTAACGTGTAAATCGACGACCTACGAGGAAGATTAAGATTAGGACATTAAAAACTGTAATATCTTATGCATCAAGGAGTTGTTGCAGAACAACGACATTATCAACATACAGCTGGCTGGTTAAACACTGTATCGGCAGGACAGAACAGCAGCGTCTGTTAACCTCTTACGGATCCGATCCCGTGAGTGGGTTAGTTTTCGGAGCAAACAAAGCGTGGCAAATTCTAAATAGAAAATTGGAATATTTAACATTAATGGATATACAAGTGTTGCATATGGTTGCAAAGATTAGAGTCTTGTTAATATCACAGCGTTGTCAGATTTCAAAAAGGTTTTACGGCGAAAGCACAACATTTGATTGTTTGAGGATAGCGCCTCACATATTTTCCGCATTAGCATGAATTCTAATCCAACGCGTGTCTCACAAAACTCATATAAGAGCTAGAATAAATCACTTACCTTTTGAAGAACCTCTGCTGAGGGCATCCCAAGTGTCCAAACAAGAGAATCCATGGTTCTTTTGTTAGAAAAAGTCATTTATTATATCCATAAATCTCAGTTTGGTTGGCGCGTTATTTTCAGATAGTCCACCAAGCATTTCCAGTCTACTCTCCCGTTGTACATTGAAGAGAACGCAATCAAATTATACCAATCAACTTTGCACAAACAAATCAAACATCATTTATAATTTATCCTTAGGCATCCATTTATCTATATTGGCTATTATATTTCACTCGGATAATAACCTACACGATAGAAAAGGTAAACACCGAGCTGCACGCTCCCGGGTATCTCGTGCACTAGACAGACAGGATTTCCTGGTATGTCATACAAAATCGTCTTCCTTTCGGCTCTCTTCCATTATAAACGCTTCAAAACACTGTCCAGACACTGTTGACATCTATTGGAAGCCATAGGTACTGCAACCTGAGTCCTATTTCCCTCAAAATTCAATAAACAGGCATTCAAAGTGAGGAAAGGTCAAAATAAAATTATTTCTGTTTCCTATCCAATAGTACTAATTATGTGCATATCCTAGTTTCTGGGCCTGAGTGGCAGGCATTTTACTTTGGGCACGTCAGACAGGCGAAAATTCGGTAAATGGGACCCTAGCCCTAAGATGTTAAGAAAAGGGGTGGCGGATGTATATTTATTATGTATATTTGTAAACAGCAGCTGGTGCACAATATCTAAGGAAGTCTCGAGGTTTTGCTCACCTGAGGTAGAGTATCTCATGATAAGTTGTAGACCATACTATCTACTACCTAGAGAGTTTTCATTTGTATTTTTTGTAGCTGTCTACATACCACCACAGACCGATGCTGGCACTAAGACCGCACTCAGTGAGCTGTATTCTGCTATATTCAAACAGGAAACATTACTATTCATCCACCCAAAGTCAATACTTTGTAGAGCCACCTCTTGCAGCAAATACAGCTCTGTGGAGTGTAAGGCTTAATGTGGTCCTACGGACAGATACTCCAATCGCCTCTGTGGAGCTTTGCAGTTCCTTCAGGATGACCTTTGGTGTCTTTGTTGCCTCTGTGATTAATGCCCTCCTTGCCTGGTCTGTGAGTTTTGGTGGGCGGCCCTCTCTTGGCAGGTTTGTTGTGGTGCCATATTCTTTCCATTTTTTTATAATGGGATGTTTAAAGTTTCTGATATTTTTTTATAACCCAACCCTGATCTGTACTTCTCCACAAATTTGTCCCTGATCTGTTTGGACAGAACCTTGGTCTTCATGGTGCCGCTTGCTTGGCGGTGCCCCTTGCTTAATGGTGTTGCAGACTCTGGGGCCTTTCAGAACAGGTGTATATACAGTTGAAGTCGGAAGTTTACATACACCTTAGCCAAATACATTTAAACTCAGTTTTTCACAATTCCTGACATTTAATCCAAGTAAAAATTCCTTGTCTTAGGTCAGTTAGGATCACCACTTTATTTTAAGAATGTGAAATGTCAGAATAATAGTAGAGAATGATTTATTTCAGCTTTAATTTATTTAATCACATTCCCAGTGGGTCAGAAGTTTACATACACTGAATTAGTATTTGGTAGCATTGCTTTTAAATTGTTTAACTTGGGTGTAACTGAGTCAGGTGTGTAGGCCTCCTTGCTCGCACAGTTCTGCAAAATAAATTCTATAGGATTGAGGTCAGGGCTTTGTGATGGCCACTTCAATACCTTGACATTGTTGTCCTTAAGCCATTTTGCCACAACTTTGGAAGTATGCTTGGGGTCATTGTCCATTTGGAAGATCCATTTGCAACCAAGATTTAACTTCCTGACTGATGTCTTGAGATGTTGCTTCAATATATCCAATTTTACTTCCTCATGATACCATCTATTGTGTGAAGTGCACCAGCCCCTCCTGCAGCAAAGCACACCCAAAACATGATGCTGCCACCCTGTGCTTCACGGTTGGGATGTTGTTCTTCGGCTTGCAAGTCTCCCCTTTTTCCTCCAAAAATAACGATGGCCATTATGGCCAAACAGTTTTATTTTTTTCATCAGACCAGAGGAAATTTCCCCAAAAAGTACGATCTTTGTCCCCATGTGCAGTTCCTTAGTCTGGCTTTTTTTATGGCGGGTTTGGAGCAGTGGCTTCTCCCTTGCTGAGCGGCCTATCAGGTTATGTCGATTTTCGACTCGTTTTACTGTGGCTATAGATACTTTGTACCTGTTTCCTCCAGCATCTTCACAAGGTCCTTTGCTGTTGTTCTGAGATTGATTTGCACTTTTCGCACCAAAGTACATTCATCTCTAGGAGACAGAACACGTGGTGTGACGGCTGTGTGGTCCCATGGTGTTTATACTTGCGCGCTATTGTTTGTATAGATGAACGTGGTACCTTCAGGTGTTTGTAAATTGCTCCCAAGGATGAACCAGACTTGTGGAGGTCTACAATTTTTTTTCTGAGGTCTTGGCTGATTTCTTTTAATTTTCCCATGATGTCAAGCAAAGAGGCACTGACTTTGAAGGTAGGCCTTGAAATACATCCATAGGTACACCTCCAATTGACTCAAATTATGTCAATTAGCCTATCCGAAGCTTCTAAAGCCATGGCATCATTTTCTGGAATATTCCAAGCTGTTTAAAGGCACAGTCAACTTAGTGTATGTAAACTTCTTTCCCACTGGAATTGTGCCACAGTGAATTATAAGTAAAATAATCTGTCTGTAAACAATTGTTGGAAAAATTACTTGTGTCATGCACAAAGTAGATGTCCTAACCGACTTACCAAAACTATAGTTTGTTAACAAGAAATTTGTGGAGTGGTTGAAAAACGAGGTTTAATGACTCCAACCTAAGTGTATGTAAACTTCAACTGTATACTGAGATCATGTGACAGATCATGTGACACTTAGAATGCACACAGGTGGACTTTATTTAACTAATTATGTGACTTCTGAAGGTAATTGGTTGCACCAGATCTTATTTAGGGGCTTCATAGCAAAGGGGGTGAATACATATGCACGCACCACTTTTCTTTATTATTTTTTTTTTTTTCATTTCATTTCACCAATTTGGACAATTTTGTGTATGTCCATTACATGAAATCCAAATAAAAATCCATTTAAATTACAGGTTGTAATGCAACAAAATAGGACAAACTCAAATGGGGTATGAATATATTTACAAGGCACTGTAATTCTATCCTCCTGATTCCTAATTACAAGCAAAAATTAAAGCAGGAAGCACCAGTGACTCGGTCAATAAAAAAGTGGTCAGATGAAGCAGATGCTAAGCTACAGGACTGTTTTGCTAGCACAGACTGCAAATGTTCCAGGATTCTTCCGATGGCATTGAGAAGTAAACCACATCAGTCATTGGCTTCATCAATAAATGCATTGATGACGTCGTCCCCACAGTGACCATACGTACCCCAACCAGAAGCCATGGATTCCAGGCAACATCTGCACTGAGGTAAAGGCTAGAGCTGCCGCTCTAACCCTGAAGCTTATAAGAAATCCCGCTATGCCCTCCGACAAACCATCAAACATGCAATGCATCAATACAGGACTAAGATCGAATCGTACTACACCGGCTCCGACGCTTGTCGGATATGGCAGGACTTGCAAACTATTACAGACTACAAAGGGAAGCACAGCCGAGAGCTGCCCAGTGAAACGAGCCCACCAGATGAGCTCATCTACTTCTATGCTCACTTCGAGGCAAATAACACTGAAACATGCATCAGAGCACCAGCTTTTCAGGATGATTGTGTGATCACGCTCTCCGCAGCCGATGTGAGTAAGATCTTTAAACAGGTCGCAGGGCCAGACGGATTACCAGGACGTATACTGCAAGCATGCACTGACAAACTGTCTTCACTGACATTTTCAACCTCTCCCTGTCCAAGTCCGTAATACCAACATGTTTCAATTAGACCACCATAGTTCCTGTGCCCAAGAACACTAAGGTAACCTGCCTAAATGACTACAGACCCGTAGTACTCTCGTCTGTAGCCATGATGTGCTTTCAAACGCTGGTCATGGCTCACATCAACACCGTTATCCGAGAAACCCCAGACCCACTCCAATTTGCATACCGCCCTAACAGATCCACAGATGATGCAATATCTATTGCGCTCCACACTGCCCTTTCCCACCTGGACAAAAGAAACACCTATGTGGGAATGCTATTCATTGACTACAACTCAGCGTTCAACACCATAGTGCCCTCAAAGCTCATCAATAAGCTAAGGACCCTGGGACTAAACACCTCCCTCTTCAACTGGATCATGGACTTCCTGACGGGCTGCCCCCAGGTGGTAACAACAAATCCGCCACGCTAACCCTCAACACAGGGGCCCCTGAGGGGTGCATGCTCAGTCCCCTCCTGTACTCCCTGTTCACTCATGACTTCACAGCCAGGCTCCAACACCATCATTAAGTTTGCCGATGACACAACAGCGGTAGGCCTGATCACCGACAACTACTAGACAGCCTATAGGGAGGAGGTCAGAGACCTGACCATATGGTGCCAGGACAACAACCTCTCCCTCAACGTGATCAAGACAAAGAAGATGATTGTGGACTACAGGAAAAGGAGGACCAAGCACACCCCCATTCTCATCGACAGGGCTGTAATGGAGCAGGTCGAGAGCTTGTCCACATCACCAACAAACTAACATGGTCCAAGCACAACAAGACAGTCGTGAAGAGGGCACGACAAAACCTATTCCCCTCAGGAGACTGAAAAGATTTGGCGTTGGTCCTCAGATCCTGAAAAGGTTCTACAGCTGCACCATGGAGAGCATCCTGACCTGTTGCGTCACAGCCTGGTATGGCAACTGCAGAGGGTAATGAGGGTAATGCATACGGCCCAGTACATCACCGGCGCCAAGCTTCCTGCCATCCAGGACCTTTATAGCAGGTGGAGTCAGAGGAAGGCCCTAAAAGTTGTCAAAGACTCCAGACACCCTAGTCATAGACTGTTCTCTCTGCTACCACACGGCAAGCTGTACCGCTACGCGAAGTCTAGGTCCAAGAGGCTTCTAAACAGCTTATACCCCCCAAGCCATAAGACTCCTGAACATCTAATCAAATTTCTACCAAGACTATTTACATTACCCCCTATTTTACGACACTGCTACTCTCCGTTATTATCTATGCATAGTCACTTTAATAACTCTACCTACATGTACATATTATATAGTCTAGCTTTTGATATTTTACTGCTGCTCTTTAATTACTTGTTCCTTTTATTTCTTATTCATATTTTTTTAACTGCGTTCTTGGTTAGGGGCTTGTAAGTAAGCATTTCACTGTAAGGTCTACACCTGATGTATTCGGCGCATGTGACTAATAACATTTGATTTGATTTGAAATTTGTCAAAAATATAAATAGTAAAGTAAAGTATAGATACCACAACCACTTTACACCACTGCAAATCTCTGTGCTCTTTACTGCACCCTGGCTGGACGTGTGCACGTGCGCATGTTCACATGTGTGCATATATGTTAGAGTATGTGAATATGCATGTGTGTGTGGCCATGTGAGCGTGCCTGTGTGAGTTGTCTTTGTTGTTCTCCCCGCTGCGCTGGAGACGGAGCTTAAGAGAGTGAATGAAAGAGAGCGCCTAGTCCACCCACACTGCTCGACACAGTACAGCAGCAATGCACTTTTGTAATGTCTTAGTTCAGAGCCCCATGCAAACGTATGAATCTTTCATCTTATATGGCACTCTCACAAAGCTGTCTACACAGATCATTTTGTTCCCTTGGAAATAACAGGAAATGTAAAATAGAATGGAATTTGTAATGCCTTCCTATCTGCAAGAAGAGCCACACTGCTTAATTATTTGCTTACTGACTGTGTGTGTGTGGGGTGGGGGGAGATTCTTTGTACTGCAATGTGCGTGGAACAAGACAGTCTTGTAGTCCTGTCATACCAACTGCTTCCAGTGTACTATGTCAACACCTTGTCAACAACTAGATACAGTATGTCAATTCTATTCTCTGTCTGTTGGAAGCAGAAGTGACAGATTGTTGACTACCACCCGTGTGTGTTTTTTGTTGTTTCGATTTCATTCTAAAGCGGATTCTGCCGTACGGCAGTACCAGTCAAAAGTTTGGACACACCTACATTCAAGAGTTTTTTGTTATTTTTACTATTTTAAATATTGTAGAATAATAGTAAAGACAACTATGAAATAACACATTTGGAATCATGTAGTAACCAAAAAAAGTGTTAAAGAAACTTTCAAAGTTTTTTTTATTTTCTGGATTGACTGACCTTCATGTCTTAAAGCAGAGATGGACTGCTGTTTATCTTTGCTTATTTGAGCTGTTCTTGCCATAATATGGACTTAGTTGGCTCAACTGATTGGCTCAAACGCTTTTAGAAGGAAAGAAATTCCACAAATTAACCTTTAACAAGGCATACATGTTAATTGAAATGCATTCCAGGTGACTACCTCATGAAGCTGGTTGAGAGAATGCCAATGAGTAGGTGTTTCCAAACTTTTGACTGGTACTGTATGTTTAGTACAATTATCGGTAGCGTAACACTTTACATGAGACTTTTGTCCTATTAAGGGCTACATAATCATGCCATAATACTGACACAATTGATGTCCTAAACATTTATAACAGCTGATGTTAGCTTATGACAACTGACAGTAGATTTTCTTGACACATACCACTGTTTATCGGCAAAATATTCTGCACACATTCGGAGTGGAAGTTGTTTCAGTGAATTAGCTCAATTGAGCTCTTCTAATACACCTTACACTACTCACTATCGTGAACAACTTTGGAAATGGCAGCATTAATATTCTGCATGACTAATGCGCAGGAAACTTAAGGAGAAAACGAAAGCAACTCATTGACTTTGATGGTCATACAAACTTTGATAGAGTGGCAGATTCGGTTCTCCCATGAGATTTCCGTATACTTTAGGTCTCTTCCTGTATGTATGGTGCATCTAAATGAGGTTTTACTCCCCATAATCTAATTTCTTGCTGCTAGAGGGGAGATTTTGGCCTTGCTCTTTTGTAGAATGTTCAATGACAAATGTCCTTGAAAAAAACTGGCATGTAGGCTACTGAAATTCCCTTCTGACACAAACTAAAAGGAAAGGTGTTCAGCATTGGGGTACAGCCTCTACCTAAAGAAGCCAAAGTTCTACACAAAACACAAAGGCAACATGTCCCCCACAACCATTTTGGACAGGTGTTATTGGTCATTCCCCTTTTTATAGTTAGGACTATTTCAGCAGTCATTTCCCATGCCACATCTGATTCGAGTCCCCCCCCGTCCTATTTTAGAAATGGTGTCTACTATGCCTTTGAGTTATTGTATGCACTGCCAAGGTTAACTCACTGTTGAACTGAAGGAGTAATACAGTCCTTCTTACAATGGGAGGATAAGAGGCATCGACCTCACTGTGTGTTGTATAAATCAATTCAAATCAAATGTTATTTGTCACATGCGCCGAATACAACAGCTGTAGACCTTACAGTGAAATGCTTACTTACAAGCCCTTAACCAACAATGCAGTTTTAAGAAAAATAAGTGTTAAGTAAAAAATAGATAAGTAAAAAATCTAAAATAAAAGCAACAAATAATTATAGAGCAGCTGCAAAATAACAGTAGCGAGGCCATATTCAGTGCGTACTGGTACAGAGTCAATGTGCACTGGTTAGTCGAGGTATTTGAGGTAATATGTACGTGCAGGTAGAGTTCAAGTGACTATGCATAGGGGTCTATGTCACATCAACAAAGCAGGGACAACTCTCACTGAGGGCCACAATTTCTTCTTAGTTATTTTTACGGAAAGTTCTCACGGACATCTTCATTATGGCGAGGTCATACACATACACATGCACATAAACAGCCTACACAATTATTCTCACACTCACAAACACATGCACACACACACAAATCAGGCTACATAATTAATTTCTTGAATACCGTGTTGCAGGTGTCCAGAACCTTCAGTAAGTTAATTAGCCTGCGGTCCTCTGCTTGCTACAAACTGCGACCAGATGGGGACCGTATGATGCTTTGGCTGACCTATTTATCTTACTTTGCTTCATCTCCTGTCCAGCATGTGTGATTGAGATGGTTTACTTTGGAACTGAGGAAATGTGCATCCATCTTGAAGAACGGGAACCTTATGATATTCCTAATGCACAGATGTGATAACCTAAAGCTGAACACTGCTTAATTGATGCTGCGCATGAACCTAATGATGTAACACACAGCTCTGATGCTGAAGTGCTCAGATGTGAAATGTAGGGCTGCGGTGTGGTGTTGGATAGCCTTAGTACACACTCTTTCACAGCAGAGCAATCGTCTCAGTCAGTAGGGAGTTAGCTGACTTGCTAGCCTTCTAATGGGGACAGGATATGAGTCATGGTCATTATGAATAGGCCATTAGCATATGAGCACACCCTGTGGCCCTCGAAGTCCACAGAACCGTTTATAGCTTATAAACGGCAGAACAGGGACACTAGGTTAAATGTCAATGTTTCTCTCACAGGGGTTTATGTACTGTTGGCCCAATGAAGACCAGGCCTTTAATGGTTGAATCTTAAAATAAAATGGGCATGTGTAATTCATTTATTTGCACAAATATGTACTCAATATAAAAACGAACACATTATTTTTCAATTTCTCCTTCCTTCTGTCTTCCTGCAGGTAGTGCAGGCACGTCGGTTATGTTTAATAAAAACGGAGACGCCCCGGGACGCTACGACCTGTTCCAGTTTCAGATGACCAACTCCAGTGTTCCTGAGTACAGGCCCATCGGACAGTGGGTGGAGACACTCCAACTCAGGGTAAGTTTAAGGCCTGTAATCTTGGCTGGGAACAAGGACACATGGTCCAAGAATCCTTAGAATACTTATAATAGCCTTATTTGATTATATTTATGATCTATAGAGATACATTTAATTCATTTTAGAAATATTTAAGTGGATAATAGGCCGAATCTACCACGTAACCAAAACTGATTTTTGAAGGTGCTGGAGGCAAAAGGCAAAACAGTAAAAAGTGGCTGCACACTTCCAGTCAGATGCACATTTCTTTAAATAGTATCAAAGCTTTCAGTCAGTCGACTTTCCTCAGAGCATGCTTTGATGAAGGCTCTGATGAAGGTCGACTGACTGAAAGCTCAGCTACTATTTAAAGCAATTTGCATCGGACTGAAAGTGTGCATAGACTTTGTCCTTTTTATCAGAGAAATGTAAGTGCAAACAAGGCACTTGAGAAAATGGTGAACGATTGGCCACTAATTAGTACAAAACTTGTTTAAGAAGAGCAATGTAAAATCAAATTGAGGAATTAGCCTATAGGCCTGAGAATGTTGCTCTTGCTTTTTGGCAAGACAACAATAAGTTGTCTAAAGCGGAAAAAGACTGACACCTGTCTAATGAAATATGTTTGTCAAGAAATATTTGAGGAGACAGATGATATTGATAATGTCATCTGTGATGAAGAGCTACATCAAAATGTGTGTCTAAATGTGGCTTAAATCCACCCTGACAACAACAAACCCAACAAACCACCCCTCCTTCCAAAAAAAATAATTAGCCGTATCAGTCCAAGGTGACAAATCTTGCTTTGTGGTCTCCATAGCAACAGTGGTGTTGGTCTCATTACTGTTTCCAGCCGGAGAGTCAGTGTTTAATCAGGAGCTGTTCCATGGAGTAACATTGTCCACATAACAAATCACAGCCCCCAGCCCCTGCATAGATAACTGATAGCACATCATAATCCACTGAGACAGCGTTGAGACAACACATTTGTCATACAGGTATATGTGAGCTGCAGGACATGAGAGAGAAGCATGTACAGGAATGTTCACACACTGTAGTCGTTGTAGGTTTTGGCTTGCGCTTTTGTACAGACAAAAGTAGTAGATTTGAAGACAGCTGAATCTTTTTGGTAGTGTAATATCTTAAAGGCCCAGCACAGACTTTAATGTGATTATTATCAGAGCAATTTACAGAATCATTGGTTTTTGGGAGCCAGCGATATGGGGAAAATTATACAAATTGTGATGTGGGATGACAAAGAGTTCTTCTAGATGACAACAAATCAAAATGTAATTTATTTGTCACATGCGCCGAATACAACAGGTGTAGACCTTACAGTGAAATGCATACTTACAACAAGCACTTAACCAACAATATAGTTTTAAGAAAATAGCCCCCAAAAAGTAAGAGATAAGAGTGAAAAATGTATAAAGAGCAGCAGTAAATAACAATATCGGAGCTATATACAGGGGGTACCAGTAGAGAGTCAATGTGAGGGGGCACCGGTGTTGAGGTAATTGAGGTAATATGTACATGTTAGTAGAGTTATTAAAGTGACTATGCATAGATAATAACAGAGAGTAGCAGCAGCGTAGAAGGGGGCGGCAATGCCCCCACCACGACTCCATTTTGTTGTTTTCAGCATATCGACAAAAACTAAAACAGGAAACGCCCATGCTCAGGTCTGTTCAACACTGGTCCGACCAATCCAATTCCACGCTTCAAGATTGCTCCGAACACGTGGACTGGGATATGTTCCGGACGGCGTCGGACAATAACATTGATGTATACGCTGATTCGGTGAGCGAGTTTATTAGCAAGTGCATCGGTGATGTTGTACCCACAGCGACTATTAAAACCTTCCCCAACCAGAAACCGAGGATTGATGGCAGCATTCGCGCAAAACTGAAAGCGTGAACCACTGCTTTTAATCAGGGAAAGGCGACCGGAAACATGACCGAATACAAACAGTAGCTATTCCCTCCGCAAGGCAATCAAACTAGCTAAGCGTCAGTATAGTGACAAAGTAGAGTCGCAATTCAAAGGCTCAGACACGAGAGGTATGTGGCAGGGTCTACAGTCAATCACGGACTACAAAAAGAAAACCAGCCCCATCGCGGACCCCGATGTCCTGCTCCCAGATAAACTAAACAACTTCTTTGCTCACTTTGAGGACAATACAGTGCCACCGACACGACCTGCTACCAAAACCTGCGGGCTCTCTTACACAACAGCCAACGTGAGTAAAACACTTTAACGTGTTAACCCTTGCGAGGCTGACGGCATCCCTAGCCGCATCCTCAGAGCATGCGCAGACCAGCTGGCTGGTGTGTTTACGGACATATTTAATCAATCCTTATCCCAGTCTGCTGTTCCCACATGCTTCAAGAGGATCACCATTGTTCCTGTTCCCAAGAAAGCTAAGGTATATGAGCTAAATGACTATCGCCCCTTAGCACTCACCTTCGTCATCATGAAGTGCTTTGAGAGACTAGTCAAGGATCATATCACCTCCACCCTACCTGACACCCTAGACCCACTCCAATTTGCTTACTGCCCCAACAGGTCCACAGACGATGCAATCGCTATCATACTGCAGACTGCCCTAACCCATCTGGACAAGAGGAATACCTATGTAAGAATGCTGTTCATCGACTACAGCTCAGCATTTAACACCATAGGGCCCTCCAAACTTGTCATTAAGCTAGAGACCCTGGGTCTCGACCCTGCCCGGTGCAACTGGGTCCTGGACTTTCTGACGGGCCACCCCCAGGTGGTGAGGGTAGGAAACAACATCTCCACCCCGCTGGTCCTCAACACTGGGGCCCCACAAGGGTGCGTTCTCAGCCCTCTCCTGTACTCCCTGTTCACCCATGACTGCGTGGCCATGCACGCCTCCAACTCAATCACCAAGTTTGCAGACGACACTACAGTGGTAGGCTTGATTACCAACAACGACGAGGCCTACAGGGAGGAGGTGAACAAAACAAAGGAGATGATCATGGACTTCAGGAAACAGAAGCAGCCCATATCCACAGGAGCAGCCCCCTCTCCACATCGACGTGACAGTAGTGGAAAAGCCGTTTGCATTACCCTCTGTAGTGTTTTGCGGTCGGAAGCCGAGCAGTTGCCATACCAGGCACGCCAAGTAACTTGAAGCTCTCAACCTGCTCCACTACAGCCCCGGTCGAAGACAATGGGGGCATGCTCGGTTCTCCTTTTCCTGTAGTTGTCTTCATCGCATAGTGGGAGAGGTTGTTGTCCTTGCACCACATGGTCAGGTCTCTGACCTCCTCCCTATAGGCTGTCTTTGTCGGTGATCAGGCCAACCACTGTTGTGTCATTGGTAAACTTAATGATGGTGTTGGAGTCGTGCCTGGCCGTGCAGTCATGAGCGAACAGGGAGTACAGGAGGGGACTGAGGACGCACCCCTGAGGGGCCCCCGTGTTAAGGATCAGCGTGGCGGATGTGTTGTTACCTAACCTTACCAACTGGGGGCAGCCCGTCAGGAAGTCCATGATCCAGTTGCAGTGGGAGGTGTTTAGTCCCAGGGTCCTTAGCTTAGTGATGAGCTTTGAGGGAACTATGGTGTTGAACGTTGAGCTGTAGTCAATGAATAGCATTCTCACATAGGTGTTCCTTTTGTCCAGGTGTGAAAGGGCAGTGTGGAGTGCAATAGAGATTGCATCATCTGTGGATCTGTTGGGGAGGTATGCAAATTGGAGTGGGTCTAGGCTTTCTGGGATAATGGTGTTGATGTGAGCCATGACCAGCCTTTCCAAGCATTTCATGGCTACAAATGTGAGTGCTACGGGTCTGTAGTCATTTAGGCAGGTTACCTTAGTGTTCTTGGGCACAGGGACTATGGTGGTCTGCTTGAAGCATGTTGGTATTACAGACTCAGACAGGGAGAGGTTGAAAATGTCAGTGAAGACACTTGCCATGCTTGGAGTACACGTCCTGGTAATCCGCCTTGCCCTGCAGTCTTGTGAATGTTGATCTGTTTAAAGGTCTTTCTCACCGCGGCTACGGAGAGCGTGATCAAACAGTCGTCTGCAGCTTTACCCTTTAGCTCAGTGCGAATGTTGCCTGTAATTCATTGCTTCTGGTTGGGGTATGTACGTACAGTCACTGTGAGGACGACGTCATTGATGCTGTTATTGATGAAGCCAGTGACAGATGTGGTGTCCTCCTAATGCCATCGGAAGAATCACGGAACATATTCCAGTCTGTGCTTTCAAAACAGTCCTGTAGTTTAGCATCTGCTTCATCTGACCACGTTTTTATTGACTGAGTCACTGGTGCTTCCTGCTTTAATTTGTGCTTGTAATCAGGAATTATGGTCAGATTTGCCAAATGGAGGGCGAAGGAGAGCTTTGTACGCGTCTCTGTGTGTGGAGTAAAGGTGGTCTAGAGTTTTCTCTCTGATTGCACATTTGACGTGCTGATAGATATTAGGTAATACTGATTTAAGTTTCCCTGCATTAAAGTCCCCGGCCACTAGGAGCGCCGCCTCTGGATTAGCGTTTTCCTGTTTTCTTATTGCGGTATACAGCTCATTGAGTGCATTTTTTGTGCCAGCATCGGTCTGTGGTGGTATGTAGACAGCTACGAAAATACAGATGAAAACTCTCTAGGTAGATAGTGTGGTCTACAGCTTATCATGAGATACTCCACCTCAGGCGAGCAAAACCTTGAGACTTAGATATCGTGCACCAGTTGTTGTTTACAAATATGCATAGGCCCCCGTCCCGTGTCTTACCAGAGGCTGCTGTCCTATCCTGCCGATAGCGTGTATAACCCGCCAGCTGTATGTTATTAATGTCGTCGTTCAGCCACAACTCATTGAAACATAAGATATTACATTTTTTATGTCCCGTTGGTAAGATATACGTGGTTTTAGTTCGTCCCATTTATTTTCCAGGGATTGAACGTCAGCTAACAGTACTGATTGCAAAGGCAGATTAGCCACTCGTCGTCTGATCCTCGCAAGGCACCCCGATCTCTTTTCGCGAAATCTCAGTTTCTTTCTCCAGCGAATGACGGGGATGAGGGCCTGTTCGGGTGTTTGGAGTATATCCTTCCTTTATTCATCCAGTGGAGGTGAGGAATCGCTGTTCTGATTGCCAGAATCTAGCAGCAACATTATGTACAAAATAAGTTACAAGCAATGCGAAAAAACAGGCAAAATAGCACGGTTGGTTAAGAGCCAATAAAACGCCATCATGATAAGATGACTTGTACTGACTTTAAGATTTAAACTCAAGTCTGACTTTAAGGTTAAACTAACATTGTCGTCAAAGAAATCCACAAGAGTGTTGAGGCTCAGTATCTTTTAAGTAATTCAGTAACCTTCTCTAAATTCTCTCTGTAGTCGACTCCACATCTTTGTGACAATATATCGATTCTGAAGAGAAATTCCCCCTCTAACACTGTTGTAAAATAGACATTTTTAAGGTGGTAAATCTTATTCTCCAAAACTAATCCCATTTTTCATACCTGTCTGGGTTCTGTACTCTTTATTAATCACATAACATACTGCATTTTTCTGGCATTTCATTGTTTCTCTCTTTTAATTTTATTTAATAAAAACGCAAGTGCTGTCTCCATGGTGATATCAATTACTCTTGAATACGGAATAGGACACTTGAAAGTATATTGGCTTATTTTTGTTATTCTTAGCAATCTTATGATTGAAAATACTTAAAATAATTGATGAAAGAGATATTGTATTCTCCGCTGCAACAACTCAGTGTAGGTTATATTAAGTGTAATTTAGAGTATTGTGCTTGCTGCAGTAGCAGCGAGTTAGCCAGTAAGACATGGTGTGACACAAGACATGTACCTCATCCTGTATGCACACACCAAGTCCAGGCCCATTTGCCTGTCAGGCAGATGTAAACCGCTTCATTCCTAGAGACTAGCCCTCTTATCTGAAGTGCTACCTCCACTGCTTATCTCCCTCTCACCCGGTGGCCTTTGTCCTCTCTCTTTCTCTCAGCTGGAGGAGATGCAGTGGCCAGAAGGGGAGCTGGATGTCCCTATCTCTGTGTGCAGTCTTCCCTGTAAGACAGGTGAGAGGAAGAAGAGGGTAAAGGGCATGCCATGCTGCTGGCACTGTGAGCTGTGTGATGGCTACCAGTACCAATATGATGAGACCTTGTGCCGCCTGTGCTCCTATGACATGAGGCCCGACCCAAACCGGACGGCCTGCCAACCTATCCCCATTGTCAAGCTGGAGTGGCACTCCCCCTGGGCAGTCATTCCCGTCTTCCTCGCCATGCTGGGCATCATCGCCACCATCTTCGTCATGGCAACGTTCGTACGCTACAACGACACACCTATTGTGCGGGCATCGGGCCGCGAGCTGAGCTATGTGCTGCTGACGGGCATATTCTTGTGCTACATCATCACCTTCCTGATGATCGCCAAGCCCGATGTGGGCGTGTGCTCCTTCCGGAGAATCTTCCTGGGCCTGGGGATGTGCATCAGCTACGCCGCGCTGCTCACCAAGACCAACCGCATCTACCGGATCTTTGAGCAGGGCAAGCAGACGGTGACCGCACCACGTTTCATCAGCCCCACCTCCCAGATCGCTATAACCTCCTCCCTCATCTGCCTGCAGCTGCTGGGCGTGCTCATCTGGTTCGCCGTGGACCCGCCCAACACCATCATCGACTATGACGAGCAGAAGACCATGAACCCCAACCTGGCGCGTGGCGTGCTGAAGTGTGACATCACGGACCTGCAGATGATCTGTTCGCTGGGCTACAGCATCCTTCTGATGGTCACATGTACCATCTACGCCATCAAAACCCGGGACGTGCCAGAGGACTTCAACGAGGCCAAGCCCATTGGCTTCACCATGTACACCACATGTATTGTGTGGCTGGCCTTCATCCCCATCTTCTTTGGCACGGCCCAATCTGCAGAGAAGGTGAGTCATCCCTCTCTACCTCCCTCCGCCTGCGCTGCTTCCGCTCCTTCCAGCCTGTGTTTTATCTCATGCAAACACACACACTGACACTGACACACACATAGAGATGCAAAAACAGACACACACATAAGCAAACACACACACACAGTGTCTGTGTGTGTTCAAGACTCATTTTCTTTTGATTTCAAATTCATATGGCTTAGATGTGCATAAAAACCCACACAAGGACCGCAGGAGACGTAAATAGGCATTGTAAAGGGAAGGGGGGCATTCTAAGAAGATGAATGCTGTGAGATGCCTGAGGAGAGCATGGAAAAGAGAGGGGTAGTAATTATCTTAGTTCTCACGCCTGGGGCTCAACACTATTATGCCTCATCCTGTGGAGGAAGAGGAGGTGGAGGAGGAGTAGGTGGAATAGGAGGAGGAGAAGAAAAAGGGGGATAAGTCGTCTGACTCAAGACATTCCATTCCTTGACAAGGTGCACTTTAGAAATGCACTTGACATCAGCAGTTACTGGAGTTGATTGAGAATCCTGACCCCCTGTGCTAGTCATTGCTTATCTGAACAGTATTGGTCAGAATACAGACCCATTTATCTGCTCTATTCATGAGTTGCGTGTGATGCTTGGCAGGCCTTGTGTACATGATGTAGCTGAGTGGATGTTTTCCACTGACAGAATATCGACGTCGACAGGAAAGTGTTACTCCTAACCTTTTGAGAGCCGCACCGTTCAATATCCTTCCTGCTAGGCTACGGAAAGAGAGAGATCACAATATTATTTTCCTCATCCATTTGCCTCTGATTTCATAGATGAATTACACTCTCAGAAGCGATTAGGAGTTCATTATGTTACGCCCAGTGACTAGAGAGCCTGTAATGTGTTTATCGATCTTCATGCAGTTAACTCTTACAGAACATTGGCTATCGTCTTACATACTCCTAAGCCACAAAGAAAGTGCTAGCCTCTTGAAGCAAGGTTATTTGTAGGCCCACTCCTGTGGCCTTCAGCACATAGGGAGGAGTGGTGTTTACAGGGACCCCTCCATTACCCCTTAAGTGTTTGTGTGTGTTTGTGTGTACATCTGCGCATGTACATATGTGTGTGTTTGCTTTGCGGATAGGGACTGATTGCTGTATTTGACCAGGCTCCTTATCTCAAAATTACCTTGCACTTGTTGCTTTCGACTGAAAAGCCCCCGTTTGATTTAGATTTATCTTGGCCATTCAGGGACTCCGATTATCTAAAGATGTGTCGCAACATGGTGGCGATACGATACCAGGCAACTCCTAATATTGAGCCTAAGATTGAGATATCCAGTTGACCTTATATTATTGTATCTTGCTTTGATCCCACAGCCAAAGTTCTATTGCGTATTGACTGAATTCTCTACAGCTCCGCGCCATTCCGATGCCTGTTCTTGTTTTTCCGCACCTGTGCCTACCCCACACCCAATGTTGTGTGAAGCCATGCACACATGGCAACAAAAGATCACACAGCGGTCTTTGCCCCCCTCTACACCTGCATTCGCTCAGTCAGCCACTCATCAGTCAGCACACAGGCTAATGACTGTGAGAATAACCAGCTTCCAAATCCAACTTGTTTAATGTTCCGCTGCCTTCCACTCACTAGGAATGGGGAATAATCCAACAGTACGTAACTGTTGGAATAGAACTACAGTGCATTCGGAAAGTATTCAGTCCCCTTGCCTTTTTCCACAGTTCGTTAGGTTACAACCTTATTCTAAAATGTATATATTTTTTTATTCTTCATCAATCCACACACAATACCCCATAATGACTAAACAAAAACAGGTTTTAAGAAATGTTTGCAGATGTATAAAAATTTTAAACAGAAATATGACATTTACATAAGTATTCAGACCGTTTACTCAGTACTTTGTTGAAGCACCTTTGACAGCGATTACAACGTAGAGTCTCCTTGGGTATGATGCTACAAGCTTGTATTTGGGGAGTTTCTCCCATTCTTCTCTGTAGATCCTCTCAAGCTCTGTCAGGTTGAATGGGGAGCGTCGCTGCACAGCTATTTTCAGGTCTCTCCAGAGGTGTTGGATTGGGCTTTTGATGGGCCACTCAAGGACATTCAGAGACTTGTACCAAAGCCACTCCTGCATTGTTTTGGCTGTGGGCTTAGGGTCATTATTCTGTTGGAAGGTGAACCTTCACCCCAGTCTGAGCACTCTGGAGCAGGTTTTCATCAAGGATCTCTCTGTACTTTGCTCCGCTCATCTTTCCCTCTATCCTGACTAATCTCACAGTCCCTGACACTTAAAAACATCCCCACAGCATGATGCTGCCACCACCATGCTTCACTGTAGGGATGGTGCCAGATTTTCTCCAGGCGTGACGCTTGGCATTCAGGCCAAAGAGTTCAATCTTGGTTTCATCAGACCAGAGATTCTTGTTTCACATGGTCACTTAGGGATAACCGGGGCGCTAGCTCCCCAATCCCGACACTACCCGGTGAAATGTAAGGCGCCAAATTCAAAATCCAAAAGTTAAATTATTAAACATTCATCAATATACAAGTGTTGCATAGTCATCAAAAGCTCTGCTTCTTGGCAATATCGCTTTACGGCGAAAGCACAACATTTGATTGTTTGAGGATAGCACCTCTAATATTTCTGCATTAGCATGAATTCATAAACCAGCGTGGTTCACACAAAACCCATTTCACAGCGAAAACAAATCCCTTACCTTTCGAAGAACTTCTGCTAAGGGCTTCCCAAGTGTCCAACGAAGACATCCAATGGTTCTTTTGTTAGAAAAAGTCATTTATTATATCCATAAATCTCTGTTTGGTTGGCGCGTTATGTTCATAAAATCCAACGTCGAATCGCCCATTGAAATGTGAAGAGAACGCGTTCAAATATACCTATAAACCTTTCCTAAACAAATCAAAGACCAGTTATAATGCATCCTTAGCTATCCTTTTATGAATATTAGCGATAATATTTCACTCGGATGGTCACCTAAACGTTATATAAGTAAAATAAAGTGGGGCGCATCCAGTCTCGTGCCCGAGAAATCTTGTTGACATCTGAGCTCCCTTGACCATTTCCTGTTTCTATCAGTTTTGCTTACTCCTAGAACTCCCAGTCTTTGTATAGAGACTGCTGACATCTAGTGGAACCATAGGTACTGCAGTCTCAGTCCTGGTTAAAATAAAAATGAATAGGCAGCCTGGAGAAGAAGGTCAAGTACAAAAAAAACTGCACATCCGGATAGATTTTCCTCGGGTTTTCGCCTGCTATATCAGTTCTGTTACACTCACATACATTATTTTAACACTCTTAGAAACTTCAGAGTGTTTCCTATCCAATAGTACTAATTATGTGCATATCCTATTTTCTGGGCCTGAGTGGCAGGCATTTTACTTTGGGCACGCCAGATTCTCCAAAACCGTCACCTATGCAGCCGCTCCCTAAGAAGTTAAGTGGCTTTTGGCAAATCAAGCGGGCTGTCATGTGCCTTTCACTGAGGAGGTGCTTCCATCTGGCCCCTCTCCCATAAAGGCCTGACTGGTGGAGTGCTGCAGAGATTGTTGTCCTTCAGGCCTTTCTCCCCCGATTGCTCAGTTTGGAAGGGCGGCCAGCTCTAGGAACAACCTTGGTGGTTCCAAACTTTTTCAATTTATGAATGAGGCCACTGGGTTCTTGCTGACCTTCAATGCTGCATAAATGTTTGGTACCCTTCCCCAGGTCTGTGCCTCGACACAATCCTGTCTCGGATCTCTTCGGACATTTCCTTTGACCTCTAGCTTGGTTTTTGCTCTGACATTCAATGTTAACTCTGGGATCTTATATAGACAGACATGTGCCTTTCGAAATCATGTCTATTAAATTGAATTTACCACAGGTGGACTCCAAACAAGTTGTAGAAACATCTCAAGGATGATCAATGGAAACAGGATGCACCTGAGCTCAATTTCGAGTCTCATAGAAAAGGGTCTGAATACTTAAGTAACAAGGTATTTCTGTTTTTAATACATTTGCAAAAATGTATAAAAACCTGTATTCTCTTTGTCATTAAAGGGTATTGTGTGCGGATTGATAAGTATTTTTTTTTTAAATAGGTCTGTAATGTAACAAAATGTGAAAAAAGTCAAGGGGTCTAAATACTTTCCGAATGCACTGTACATGTAAGGGATTGTGAATAATTCTGTAATAAGCATGTGTAGCTGTGTTTAATTAAAGCAAAGACGCAAATAACGTTGGAAGATGTGGGTATTACTGTCATTGTCAGCTGTTTTTTAACCAAAATGTAAAACATTCTGGAGTGATCAGGTTCCAGGTTTACCTATTTTATTTGAATGTTTCAAGAATCTCTAAGCAATCTCTAACTGTGTATCATTCATTACATTTGACCAAGTGAAAAACACCTTTTTGAAGAACTCTGTGGTGACTCCTGACACCAAACATCATACAACCAAACTTTTCCCTGAAAGTATAGAAACTTCCACAAGAGTTAACCACACCCGGAAAGGGACATTTGTGTTAAACCAAACTTTTATACCTCAACACGTCTTACAAACACTTAAAGTCTTGTAAGATGGCACTTGTGCTTATCTGAACTTCTTAAAATCGAGCTGCCAAGTTAGTTTACCCAGGGTTAAAGATGTCTTTTAAGGGGGCGGAAAAATAGCATCTTCTGCAGTAGCATCTCCCAATCCGCTTGTATTTCAGCAAATAACTTTATTTGACAAGAGCTAG
This sequence comes from Brachymystax lenok tsinlingensis, assembly GCA_030435695.1. Classification (NCBI taxonomy): domain Eukaryota; kingdom Metazoa; phylum Chordata; class Actinopteri; order Salmoniformes; family Salmonidae; genus Brachymystax; species Brachymystax lenok. The sequence goes on along the minus strand of CM059802.1, from coordinate 42,778,354 downwards.
ACTTGGCATTTTCTTTGTCAAGGCGCTCTGCCTTCCTGAATTGATACTCTGGATACTTACTGACTGTGTCTGCCAGGGATTGCACATCTGGAACCTCAAACAACATACAATGCTAACCAAAGCTTTACAATCAACAGAAGGAGACCCTGCGGGAACCAGGGGCATTAAGTTAAGCCTTATCCTTATTATAGTGGTTAGAGATTGAGAATGTCTTCTGAAAGGGGGGATATCTTTTTAACAAGAAAGCATCAGGCCAAGAGGGTAACCTAAAATGATATAATAAACTGAGTACATCTACACCAGCCCAGCCCAGGCATGGACATTTGCAGCAGGTGAGTGACATCCAATTAGATAGTTTATGAGAGGCCCATTCATAAGCAGAGAGGGAGAAGCAGGTCCCCAGAGCAGCACGCAGACACACTTCTTCCTGAACTGGCTAAGCTGAGCCAGGCTGGGAAAGTAGGCCATCCAAAACAACAAGAGACTTGCAGGTAGATGAGAGGAGAATGCAAATCCCCTAGATCCATTATTGAAGTCTTTCTCCACCAGGGCAGGAGAGCATCCTAATTGTCACTTTTCTGAATGGTGTCTTTATCGCTGTGTGCATTTATAATCCACATCTTATACCAGACAAAATTGCCTGTGCTGTAAGTACATCCCTAGTGGGTATAATTATCTAAAAACCTTTCACCAGCTTTTTGTCTGGGTAGATAGAAGGCGGTTGGTGGTTTGGTTTCCTGTTGTCTGGATGTTGGCATTTGGCAATGCTCGTGATTGAGATGGTAAAACCCAGGCTCAATTATTTGATTCCCTAATCTTAATAAATCGTTACTGCAGCTATAAATAGAGAGTTGCCAAGCAGTTGTGAAATTTAATTCATGTATTTATTTATGTTAAAGCAACAGGAATTCATTATAAATGCTCTGTGACAATCTAAACATTCATGTGGTGGGTGAGAGGGAATGCGAATTTGGGTCAAGCTCCCACTGAAGCACTCTGAAAAACCCTGTCTGTGTGACAGTAGCTTGGACAACTAACGACCAAAATTGTGTTAACGTGTGTCACGTCCTGGCCATAGAGAGCCCTCTGGGTTCTCTATGGGGTTTTGGGCGTTCTTTATGTTGGTTTTGGTATGTTGGTTTTGGTTCTAATTGGGAATCCTATTTAGTTTGTTCTCTCCCCACCTGTGTTTTGTGGGTTATTGAATGTTTGTTTAGTGTTTGTGCCTGTGCGCCGCACTCGTTGTTACGGTCAGTTATTTTCTTGTTTTGTACGATTCACTGTTAATTAAAAGATGTGGAACTACTATCACGCTGCGTCTTGGTCCAATTCTGTAGACGATCGTGACAGAATAACCCACCACACCAGGACCAAGCAGCGTGCCATGGAGGAGAAGCAGTTCTGGACCTGGGAGGAGATAATGGGGGGCTGTGAGACCCTTCCTTGGCGGGAGTCACCAAGGAAGATGGGAGGACAACAACAACGCCAGGGACCGAGTACCCATGCAGCCCAGGGACGGGGGCACATGGGGCTAGCAGCCGGGCTGAGGAGAGAGCGTAAGCCTGAATGGGTGACGTACGAGGAGGTCAAGGAGGGATATGAGAGAGAGGTCGTGGCAAGGAAGAAGCTGCAGCGCAGGCGCCTAGAGGAGCATCTGTTTAGCCCGATACGTCCTGCGCCAGCTTTCCGCACTCACCCTGAAGTGCGTGTCATCAGTCCGGTGACACCTGCGCCGGCTCCACGCACCATGTGTCCAGTGCGCCTCCCCAGCCCGGTGACTCCTATGCCATTTCCCGGCACTCGCCCTGAGGTGCGTGTCGTTAGTCCGGTGGGGCCTACGCCAGCTCCACGCACCAGGATGCCAATGCGCCTCCCCAGCCCGGTGAATCCTATGCCAGCTCCCCGCACTCGCCCTGAGGTGCGTGTCATCAGTCCGGTGGGACCTACGCCGGCTCCACGCACCAGGATGCCAGTGCGCCTCCCCAGCCCGGTGACTCCTGTGCCAGCTCCTCGCACTCGCCCTGAGGTGCGTGTCATCAGTCCGGTGGAATCTACGCCGGCTCCATGTACCAGGATGCCAGTGCACCTCCCCAGCCCGGTACGTCCAGTGCCAGCTCCCTGCACTCGCCCTGAGGTGCGTGCCGTCAGTCCGGTGGGACCTACGCCGGCTCCTCGCACCAGGCATCCAGTGCGCCTCTTCAGTCCGGTGAATCCAGTTCCAGCTCCCCGTTCTCGCCCTGAGGTGCGTGCCGTCAGTCCGGTGGGACCTACGCCGGCTCCTCGCACCAGGCATCCAGTGCGCCTCTTCAGTCTGGTGAATCATGTGCCGGCTCCTCGCACCAGGCTCCGCGCACCAGGATGCCAGTGTGCCTCTCCAGCCCGGTATGTCCAGTGCCAGCTCCCCGCACTCGCCCTGAGGTGTGTGTCGTCAGTCCGGTGAATCCTGTGCCGGCTCCTCGCACCAGGTGTCCAGTGCGCCTCCCCAGTCCGGTGACTCCTATGCCAGCTCCCCGCACTCGCCCTGAGGTGCGTGTTCGCAGTCCGGTGGGACCTACGCCGGCTCCACGCACCAGGATGCCAATGCGCCTCCCCAGCCCGGTGACTCCTATGCCAGCTCCCCGCACTCGCCCTGAGGTGCGTGTCATCAGTCCGATGGGACCTACGCCGGATGCCAGTGCGCCTCCCCAGCCCGGTGACTCCTGTGCCAGCTCCTCGCACTCGCCCTGAGGTGCGTGTCGTCAGTCCGGTGGGACCTACGCTGGCTCCACCCCTCAGGATGCCAGTGCGCCTCCCCAACCCTGTGCGTCCAGTGCTAGCTCCCCGCACTCGCCCTGGGGTGCGTGTTGTCAGTCCGGTGGGACCTACGCCTGCTCTACGCACCAGGATGCCAGGGCACCTCACCAGCCCGGTGGGACCTATGCCGGCTCCACGCACCAGGATGGCAGTGCGCCTCCCCAGCCCGGTATGTCCAGTGCCAGCTCCCCGCACTCGCCCTGAGGTGCGTGTCGTCAGTCCGGTGGGACCTATGCCGGCTCCTCGCACCAGGCGTCCAGTGCGCCTCTTTAGTCCGGTGAATCCTGTGCCGGCTCCTCGCACCAGGCATCCAGTGCGCCTCTTCAGTCCGGTGGGACCTACGCCGGCTCCACGCACCAGGATGCCAGTGCGCCTCCCCAGCCCGGTTACTCATGTGCCAGCTCCACGCACTTGCCATGAGTTGCGTGTCGTCAGTCCGGTGGGACTACTCCCAGCTCCACGCACCAGTATGCCAGTGCGCCTCCCCAGCCCGGTACGTCCAGTACCAGCTCCCCGCACTCGCCCTGAAGTGCGTGTCGTCAGTCCGGTGGGACCTACGCCGGCTCCTCGCACCAGGCGTCCAGTGCACCTCCCCAGCCCGATGACTCCTGTGCCAGCTCCTCGCACGCTTCTGAGGTGCGTGGTCGTCAGTCCGTGGGACCTACGCTGGCTCCAAGCAACAGGATGCCAGTGCGCCTCACCAGCCCGGAACGTCCAGTGCCAGCTCCCCACACTCGCCCTGAGGTGCGTGTTGTCAATCCGGTGGGACCTACGCCGGCTCCACGCACCAGGATGCCAGTGCGCACCGCCAGCCCGGCACGCCCAGTGCTAGCTCCGCACTCGCCCTGAGGTGCGTGTCCAGTGCCAGCTCCTGCACTCGCCCTGAGGTGCTTGTTGTCAGTCCGTGGGACCTACGCCGCTCTCGCACAAGGCGCCCAGTGCGCCTCTTCAGTCCGGTGGGACCTACGCTGCTCCACGCACCAGGATGCCAGTGCGCCTCCCAGCCCGAACGCCCAGTGCCAGCTCCCCACACTCGCCCTGAGGTGCGTGTCGTCAGTCCGGTGGGACTACGCCCAGCTCCACACACCAGGATGCCAGTGCGGTATGTCCAGTGCCAGCTCCCCGCACTCGCCCTGAGGTGCGTGTCGTCAGTCCGGTGGGACCTATGCCGGCTCCTCGCACCAGGCGTCCAGTGCGCCTCTTTAGTCCGGTGAATCCTGTGCCGGCTCCTCGCACCAGGCATCCAGTGCGCCTCTTCAGTCCGGTGGGACCTACGCCGGCTCCACGCACCAGGATGCCAGTGCGCCTCCCCAGCCCGGTTACTCATGTGCCAGCTCCACGCACTTGCCATGAGTTGCGTGTCGTCAGTCCGGTGGGACTACTCCCAGCTCCACGCACCAGTATGCCAGTGCGCCTCCCCAGCCCGGTACGTCCAGTACCAGCTCCCCGCACTCGCCCTGAAGTGCGTGTCGTCAGTCCGGTGGGACCTACGCCGGCTCCTCGCACCAGGCGTCCAGTGCACCTCCCCAGCCCGATGACTCCTGTGCCAGCTCCCCGTACTCGCCCTGAGGTGCGTGTCGTCAGTCCGGTGGGACCTACGCTGGCTCCAAGCAACAGGATGCCAGTGCGCCTCACCAGCCCGGAACGTCCAGTGCCAGCTCCCCACACTCGCCCTGAGGTGCGTGTTGTCAATCCGGTGGGACCTACGCCGGCTCCACGCACCAGGATGCCAGTGCGCACCGCCAGCCCGGTACGTCCAGTGCTAGCTCCCCGCACTCGCCCTGAGGTGCGTGTCCAGTGCCAGCTCCCCGCACTCGCCCTGAGGTGCTTGTTGTCAGTCCGGTGGGACCTACGCCGGCTCCTCGCACAAGGCGTCCAGTGCGCCTCTTCAGTCCGGTGGGACCTACGCCGGCTCCACGCACCAGGATGCCAGTGCGCCTCCCCAGCCCGGAACGTCCAGTGCCAGCTCCCCACACTCGCCCTGAGGTGCGTGTCGTCAGTCCGGTGGGACCTACGCCGGCTCCTCGCACCAGGCGTCCAGTGCGCCTCTTCAGTCCGGTGAGACCTGTTCCGTCTCCTCGCACCAGACCTGCAGTCCGCCTGCTCAGTCCGGTGAAACCTGTTCCGGCTCCACGTACCGGGCCTCCAGTGCACCTTTTCAGCCCGGTACGGCCCGCATCGGAGCCGCCACCGACACCAAAATGCCCACCCGAACCCTCCCCATTGACTTCTGGTTTGTGGTCTGAGTCCGCACCTTTGGGGGGGGGGTACTGTCATGTCCTGGCCATAGAGAGCCCTCTGGGTTCTCTATGGGGTTTTGGGCCAGGACGTGACCAGGGGTGTTTAGCGTTCTTTATGTTGGTTTTGGTTTGGTTCCCAATCAGAGGCAGCTGTTAGTCGTTGCCTCTAATTGGGAATCCTATTTAGTTTGTTCTCTCCTCTCCTGTGTTTTGTGGGTTATTGAATGTTTGTTTAGTGTTTGTGCCTGTGCGCCGCACTCGTTGTTACGATCAGTCAGTTATTTTCTTGTCTTGTACGTTTCACTGTTTATTAAAAGATGTGGAACTACCATCACGCTGCGCCTTGGTCCAATTCTGTAGACGATTGTGACAACGTGTGTGTGCGTGACTGTATGGGATTGTGTGTGTGCGTGCGTGTGCATGCATGCGTCTGTATGTGTACGACTCTTACACTTCTTGTGGGCTACTGTAGAAAATCTAGTCTCTTACATAGTCAATAAATCTATTTTGATATGGTCAGCGTTGCAGTAGATAATCTCATTACAAGCTTATTTTAGCAGTGTTTTAGTAGCTTTGACCAAACTCTGTGGTGGTGATGGCTGTGGTCTTACTATGGATACCAAACATGGAAGCATAGCGAGGGGTGGAGATCCTCTGGTGATGAGATATTATAAAACCAATCACACACGCTGTAAATTGACGGCAATCCGGAATTCCATTCTCTTCTGTATAGAATGGTGCAGAAAGGAAGGCGCTGAGAAGAGCTTGGTATGAGCATCATGGTATTCATATGGTTATTAATGCATGGTGAGCCAGATCTCTCGCTCTGATGTTTCTCCGCAGAGAGAGAGAGATGGAGAGAAAGAGGGTGGAGAGAGGGAGATGGAGAGAGAGAACGGGGAAACATAGAGAGGAAGAGTGTGCAAAGGAGAGAGATAAACAGTGTGAACGAGGGAGAGAGAGCAGGAGAGAGGCAATACTAGAAGCTATTGGCATGTTGATGATATTGGTATTGGAATAAGTTGCGGAGATCAGATGGCATGACTGGCATGTAAATGTCTCTCTGTAGATTGTGTGCAAGGCATTACTATTGCTGGTGCTATTTACTGTGGAATACACTATGCAAATGGTGACATTTCAGAGTTGTTCTACCATGCAGACGTTTACAACTGTATCCTCTTTGCTACAGGGTGTCAGAAAAGGTACAAGAGTGGCATTTCACTCTTTCAAGTGGACTTCAAACACAGAGATAAACCCTCTAATGTGTATCAGCCTAATCTAAGACTCTTGAAGGACCTCTTGTGGGTCTGTGAACTACATGGTTGACTGAAGGATGATTGCCTTTTAAGAATAGGGTTGCGTAATTCAGAACAAACCCAATATATAGCCCAGAGTGTTTAAAAATGTAAGTACAAATGGTGTTACGTAAGTAAAAAAAAATAGGGATAAAAGCACCTAGTGGTCTTTATACAATTCTGACAATGTGATGATTTTGTGAAATAATCCTAAACCGCCAATTACAGCACATGCCTTTGGTCTTTGACTGTTGCTTGAAAACGGCAAGAAAATCTAAAGAAAAACCAACCTGGATTTTTGTTGTTGTTGAGAGAGCCCATGCTCTTGCAATGGAAAATAGAAGGAAATCATTTAATCTAGCTCCCAGTATGCAATTCCTATGGATTCCACTGGGTGTCAGTAGTCTTTGTTCAAAGTTTCAGGCTTGTTTCTTCCAAAAAGAGTAAGAAATATGAGTTTTAGTACAAGGGCATCTTCTTGGAAATGTGTGTGTGCGTGCGCCATGAAGACAACGCGCACCTGCTAATATTGGTTTCCTATTAAACATACTTCTTGAAATATTATAGCTTGATTACATTTTAGGATGTAATCTGAGGATTAAGTAGAAACGTATTTTGACTTGTTGAAACAAAGTTTAGGGGTAGATTATCGGATTCCTATCTTGGCATGTTGAATGAGTGGATTACTCAAATCGATGGCGCCAACTAAACAGACTTTTTGGGATATAAAGAAGGATTTTATCTAACAAAACAACACTACATGTTATAGCTGGGACCTTTTGGATGACAAATCAGAGGAAGATTTTCAAAAAGTGAGTAAATATTTAATCGCTATTTGTGAATTTATGAAACCTGTGCCAGTGGAAAAATATTTTGATGTGGGGTGCCATCCTCAAACAATCGCATGGCATGCTTTCGCTGTATAGCCTACTGTAAATCGGACAGTGTAGTTAGATTAACAAGAATTTAAGCTTTCAACCGATATAAGACACTTGTATGTACCTAAATGTTTAATATCCTTAATGTTAATAATTATTTATTTGAATTGCGCGCCCTCCAGTTTCACCGGAAGTCGTTAGCGGGAAGCCTATCCCAGAGAGGTTTTTTAACCACTGTTTCCCATGCTTGTTCAATGAACCATGAACAATTAAAGAACATGCACCTGTGGAACGGTTTTTAAGACACTAACAGCTTACAGACAGTAGACAATTAAGGTCACAGTTATGAAAACTTAGGACACTAAAGAGGCCTTTCTACTAACTGAAAAACACCAAAAAAAGATGCCCAGAGTCCCTGCTCATCTGCGTGAACGTGCCTTAGGCATGCTGCAAGGAGGCATGAGGACTGCAGATGTGGCCAGGGCAATAAATTGCAATGTCTGTGCTATGAGACGCCTAAGACAGCGCTACAAGGAGACAGGTCGGACAGCTGATCGTCCTCGCAGTGGCAGACAACATGTAACAACACCTGCACAGGATAGATACATCCGAACATCACACCTGCGGGACAGGTACAGGATGGCAACAACAACTGCCCGAGTTACACCAGGAATGCACAATCCCTACATCAGGGCTCAGACTGTCCGCAATAGGCTGAGAGAGGCTGGACTGAGGGCTTGTAGGCCTGTTGTAAGGCAGGTACTCACCAGACATCACTGGCAACAACGTCAACTATGGGCACAAACACACCGTCGCTAGACCAGACATGTCTGGAAAAAAAGTGCTCTTCACTGATGGTCGGATTTGCGTTTATCGTCGAAGGAATGAGCGTTACACTGAGGCCTGTACTCTGGAGCGGGATCGATTTGGAGGTGGAGGGTCCGTCATGGTCTGGGGCGGTGTGTCACAGCATCATCGGACTGAGCTTGTTGTCATTGCAGGCAATCTCAACGCTGTGCGTTACAGGGAAGACATCCTCCTCCCTCATGTGGTACCCTTCCTGCAGGCTCATCCTGACATGACCCTCCAGCATGACAATGCCACCAGCCATACTGCTTGTTCTGTGCGTGATTTCCTGCAAGACAGGAATGTCAGTGTTCTGCCATGGCCAGCGAAGAGCCCGGATCTCAATCCCATTGAGCACATCTGGGACCTTTTGGATCGGAGGGTGAGGGCTAGGGCCATTCCCCCCAGAAATGTCCGGTAATTTAGCTTTTTGCTAAGAAACTATTTGTGTTTCTTTTTGACAATTTTTGCTGAAAACAATCACATTAAAGTTCTTAATTGTAACCTAGAAAGTTTTGGATATTGAGTATTGGATAACGGCTGCATTGGACCTTTAAATGTACAGTTAAATACATCAGTCAGACCTAGGCCAGTCCAATGACTAATCTGAAGGTGCTAGATGGAGTTACATTTGCTAATTCAGTTCTTTCTGGTCAATGGTCACCAAATAAACATCAGCTATCGCAGTGTATTTGTATTTATTATGGATCCCCCTCTCTTCCTGGGGTCCAGCAAAATTAAGGCAGTTAATACAATTGTAAAAACATTACAAACACTACTCCACCACTACCACATATCTACTGTACTAAATCCATGTGTATGTATAGTGCGTATGTTATTGTGTATGTATGTGTGTGTGTGTGTGCTCCAGTGGAGAGGCAATGGGTGAATCATGCCAGTTAGGACACAGCCAACTGCTCAGTTACTGCTGCTACATACACTATGGCTAGTAAGTGCCTCATACATGCTACAGGAGTACGAATGGTTGGAGTAGAAGTGGTATCTTGTCCCACACAGCATCAGAACACAAATATAGAACCACCAATGGAGAAATTAACAATAAGTAAATGTGTGGTGCTTTTGGCTTTACTGTAGGTAAGGCCAATTTTTCCTCAGTGGTTATCCATCAAGACCACCTACAGGCATCTCTGGGGTGTGACTATGATAGGTTTCGCTCTTGCCTCTCTCCCTAATCCATACATCAAGACTAACCTGTAGATAGGGCTGGGTGAGTGCTTGATAAGGGTTATGGGGGGTTTTACTGCATGAGAGTATATTCTAACTAGTGTGGCTTCTCTCTCTCTCACCCCCTTCTTCCCTCCTCCTCTCTCTCTCTCTCTCTCTCTCTCTCTCTCTCACCCCCCACCCTCTCACCCCACTTTCCCCCTCCCCTCCTCCACAGCTGTACATCCAGACGACTACCCTCACCATCTCTATGAACCTCAGTGCCTCTGTAGCTCTCGGGATGCTCTACATGCCCAAGGTGTACGTCATCATCTTCCACCCGGAGCTTAACGTGCAGAAGAGGAAGAGGAGCTTCAAGGCTGTGGTCACTGCCGCCACCATGTCCTCCCGTCTCTCTGTGAAGCCCAGCGAGAGGCCCAACGGAGAGGCCAAATCTGAGCTGTGTGAAAACCCACCCACCGACACCATGAGTGAGTCATGCAAATGGCCATGAACTTACTCTTAAACAACAACATTTGACTGCATAGTATCTCTAGTAGTTTAAGGAGCAGCATAATGTAATTATTTATATTCCTAGTTGCTGTTTACATGTAACTCCATGGTATTTGTGACATCCTATGACACATACCGAGAGGAGTGAGAACCCTGCTCACCATGAGTCAGTCACATAGCAGAGCCTACTGTGCCTAGAATTAGATAATATGCTATCAGACAGAGATACATTTATCCAAAAGTTCATCCAAAATTTCAGGAAGTGCACACGGGAGCATGCTATTCCATATGTATTTGACTGCTTAACCAATTTGAGGGCCTTTCATGTAGAGTGACATTAATAGGCCTTTTGCTTTAGTGTAGCTGGTAGCTAAGAGCACAGGAGGTCTGTGTTAAAGACTAGTAATGAGGAAAGATTATCTATAACACCAGTTGACACCACTGTTTGTGTGGTGAAGTGAGCTTGATGGTGTTAATTATGATAATATCATAAGGTTGAAATGCAGAGACCGACATGACCGGTGGGGATTAAGATAATGATATAATACCTATGATGGGCAGGATTAATTAATAAACCATGAATCTCCAATTTATACTGAGTGTACAATAATATTGAGTTGCACTTCCGTTTGCTCTCAAGAAAAGCCTACATTCGTCAAGTTGGCTGGATGTCCTTTGGGTGGTGAACCGTTCTTCATACACACGGGAAACTGTTGAGCGTGAAAAACCCAGCAGCGTTGCAGTTCTTGACACACTCAAACCAGTGCTCCTGGCACCTACTACCATACCCCGTTCAAACATCCTTATTTAACTGGTCAACACAGATTTACGTGTGACATCAATAAGGGATCATAGCTTTCACCTGGTCAGTCCATGTCATGGAAAGAACAGGTGTTCCTAATGTTTTGTACACTCAGTGTATATCGCCCCTATATGAGCTCCATGCATGTCTTATTTTTCTACACTAAATCAAGAAATGATTGACAGGCCATGGTAATAACACATCACGGTTCCCGTCGGCCATATATCTCTAGCAATCACAAGGCACACACCAATAGGGTTACAAAATTCCTGCTTATTCCCTCCTGATTCCGGGAATCCTTCAATCCTTCCGGGAATTTTGCAACCTTACACACCACGCATGGCATCCACAGGTGTGCCACTCTCTCAATTGCAGCTCTGATATGACAGCTTTCCATGGGAATTCCTCCAAATGCCCTGTGATGTTCATTGTCATCTGTGTAATGAGCTGGAGTGCGTGTGTATGTGTGTATTGTGTGTGAGAGAGAGAGAGCGAGAGAGAGAGCGAGAGAGAGAGCTTGAGTCAGGAGAGTAACATCGTCTCCCTGCCAGTGACACGTGGCTCGTGGAGCGAACACTCTGCGTAGGGGCCCGACAGCTGTCGTAGCAGCGCATCCCAAGCAGGGCTGGCGGAGCACGAACAGAGCTCATCTCCGAGAGGCACTCCCCAAATGTACACTGTGTCATCTGCTCTGTGCGTCTCTCACCTTCTTTCTCCCCTACACGCATGTCTTATCGCCTCCCCTCTTCTCCCATCGCCCTTATATTTTAACAGCAGTGGAAATGACATTTATTAATGGTAAATTTATGTGCATGACTGCCCCGAAACTTGAACAGCGGCTCCCTGGCCCCTGGAGACTGTCCGTCAGCCCCTGTAACCGTCACAGCGCCAAATAGTGCCTTTCAGGAGGGATCATCTCTGACTGATCTGACTCGTAATGATTTAGAGTTATTAAGTAAGAGCATTAGTAGCTCTGATGATTCTACAGTACATCACTATCGATATTAGTCCTAATATCTCTATGATTATCCCTTGCAGCGATGTGAGTATTTGCCCTGTAATTTTGAGATATTGGAGATGTATCTTCACTGTCCCCATAATGATTATTAGCAGTGTGGATGAATTTAAGATTTTTAGGTCAATTTTGAAAGGGGAATTATCACCCAACCGAGACCGAGAAGAGAGAGGCTGAGAGAGATGGAGAAAAAGTCAGTAGTATCCAGTGAGTTGAATACACTGCACTATATTTATTTTAAGGTTAAAGAGATATGTAGATATCTATGTACAGTATATCACACACACGCATTGTATGCATGCATGCCACACACACACACACGCACACACACAGCAAAATCATTGCTTTCTCCTTGAAAATATGAGCTTTTTTTATACCAACCGCACACACATACAGCTAAGCCTGCTTATGGGCTAACAGCAAAAATATGTTGTACATTTACACATGTTTTATTCATCATAGTCAATGACCAAGACTACAAAATAAGACTGTAAGGAAGTGGTAAGACTCTAATTGCATTAAGATGAGGAGTTTACAAAGCTACAGTATGTCTCTGCTTTAAGAAGCGCAATGTGCATCGACCTTCTCCGCTAGGCATGAGCGATAACACTGCATCGGTGGAGTCAAGCAGAGTACACAACACGTTCCACAGTACCTACCTTGATTCTCGGCAACAGTCTGGCCCGTTTCCATGGCAATATAGAGACTGGGATCACATCACCTGCCCTAGCGTTTGTTTGGTGACCACTTGTGTGTGTGTTTTTTTTGCTGGTTAGTATCTGAAAATAGAAACCAGAGTTTGACTCAGTCATGTTGCTGATGTGACACAATGCACTAAACCAGGCAGCTATTGTGCAATGATTGTGTACATTCACTTGCATGAATGTATGATATAATTGGAGGGTATTTATATACTATGCATGTAAATATCTTATTTTATGTATGTCTGTGTATTTTTGTGCATTGCTTATTGTACTGTAATTTGTTGCACTGTTGGATGCCATTATAATCTTTGACCTACCTCGCTTCTCAGGTCAAGCTACGAAGAAAACATATGTGAGTTACAACAACCTCAGGATCTGATGGGCTCCCAGGGAATGCTCCATGTCCTTACTCTGTGATGATGACCAAGACTAGGGATCACAGGAAGAGAATACCAGGACAGGGACACTACCTACCTATGCACTCCAGGACTGTGGTTGGTGTCAACCTTTATCATTTTTGTCTTCTGAAGAGGAGGATGGCAGGGGGAAATGGAAAACGGAGGGATGGAGATATTTGACATGAGGAGTGAATGAATTATGAAAATACAAACACAGCTGTAAAAGATGGTAACTGGGCCCTGATCCATTCTGTTCTGATCTGTTCTAGAACCAGACTCTGGAACCTCTCTGTATGGTTTTCCATTAACAGTGAGTGAAACACCTCTGTGATACAGGTGTCGGACTAAGTAATCGCTGAAAGAAATACATCTGAACAGTTTATTTCAACAGTTTTCAAAATATTTTTTGTAATATCCATTAAAGCCATATTCTCTTGCAGTGCTCATAGTTGGTTTTTAAGTTAAGTGAGATTACTTCTGAGTTCCTTGTGCCTGATCTTTCATTTTTTCGGACAAAACATTATGTTGAATTTTGATTGAATGACTTTAGTTAGCAAGCTCCGCCACATGCATTTTGTCTTATGAAATCAACTCATATAAGTCATTTTAACACAAATAACTATGTCAGAGTGACGGGCAATGTATCTATATTTTGTTGTAAATATCTGAGAGTATTTTCATGTTTGGATTACCACAAAAAATAATATCCAGTATGTTTGATTGCCTTTGGATTGTAAGGAAAAAGCAGCACAAAGTGTTCACATTGCATGTGCCGATGTTTGTCTGTTCTATTTGATGTAAAATGAAAAAAGATGCATTCATTCTTAAAATAACTATGATGATAACCATCATTCTGCAGTTTATTCATTTCTTTTCAAGAAATGACCTGATTCATAACATAATATGGCTTTAATCGGTTATTAAAATGGACCCCTCTGCATCTGCAAGCATGTTTGATTTATATAGTTTTGTACAGAGTACATTGTGTTAAGTTATCAATGGTGTGGGGAAAAAAACATTAATATTGAAACATTCATGCAAGTATGCTGTGATGTCTGTCCAATTATCAACATGTAATAAAATAATTTTGTTATCTTTTATACAATCAAACAATGATTATACAATCATTATTTGTGTGTGAGTACGTGTGTGTTAATGTTCGTCAATATTTGTTTGGTTCTGTTCAGGTGTGGACCCATACTGATTGGGACCATCCTCGTTGGGCAGAACGTGTTGCACCTGTCACCTCAATAGTCAGACGTTAGTTTTACGTGTGCTGGTACAGGTGATATTTAAGCACTCTTATTTAGTTGTCATTGTAAGAATATTTCGAAGATAAATACACAACGCAGAGGACTAAAGGTCAAGAGAGGACTAAAGGTCAAGAGGACTAAAGGTCAAGAGAGGACTAAAGGTCAATAGGGAATTATCAATGGAAATAGTTGTTTTCAGTTCAACATCTGCTTAGAATCTGTGTAGGAATGTCAGTCCTGGACTCATAGTTACGTGTGCCACATTTTAATTGGTCTGAATCGTCTGTACTTGGAGCCTGAGACAGGATACTTGTTATTTGGCCATTGGCCCAATTTTACTGCAAGGACTTCTAATTGGTCAACCACAAGCTAGGGTGGGGGGGTTATAAATTACACCCTGTTGCTTTGTTCTGTGGAGAAAAACTGAGGACATGGAAGAATTAATGTCTACTTTTCAGTATAACATCTATGATCTGTTTTCTTTGAATAAACCTATTTTTCTCCCCCTGATTTACTTTGGGGTCTGTGTTATTGAAGAATAACATCAACTGCTAACACTCTAAATGTGTTATTACTGCACTTTCAACAACTTATAAGCACAACAAAGTTCAAATGGGAATAAAATGTCAGATATTTTGACTTGATGTGTTATCACTGTGCTTCATCTACATTAATAGCGCAACCAAATTACCTGGATTGTAGTTGAGATTACATTAAAAGTGCAAGTGATCAATGCTGTTTGAAGTTCTCCACAGACCTGCGACCTTTGTGACCTTTGGAGGCTATCTTGAACATGCAAGTTTTCTAGGATTACATAATAATAGTTACAGTAACCTCAAAATGTGGCCATGGATGAGTTATTCATTTTAGTGTTAAATTAAAACTATTACATTACTTTTTAAGTTAGCCTTAACTTTAGGCTATTTACTGCATTACTAAAGTCAGGTAGCCTAGTGGTTAGAGCGTTGGAGTAGTAACTGAAAGGTTGCAAGATTGAATCCCCGAGCTGACAAGGTAAAAATCTGTCGTTCTGTCCCTGAACAAGGCAGTTAACCCACTGTTCCTAGGCCGTCATTGAAAATAGGAATTTGTTCTTAACTGACTTGCCTAGTAAAATAAAGGTTAAATATTTTTTTTTAATAAATTTAGAATTGTGTTAGGTTGACAAATACCAATATTTAAAGGGGATAGTTTAATCTGAGAAACTGGCTTAATCCTGTTCTTTAACTTTTATTTTTGGTTCAATTGGAGAAGTTAATCCAACATACAGTGCATTCGTAAAATATTCAGACCCCTTAACTTTTTCAACATAATGTTACGTTACAACCTTATTCTAACATTAATTAAATTGTTTTTTCCCCTCATCAATCTACTCACAATACCCCCAAATGACAAAGCAAAGACAGATTTTTTGAAATTCTAGAAAATGTATATATAAAAACCATTTACATAGGTATTCAGACCCTTTACTCAATACTTTGTTGAAGCAGCTTTGGTAACGATTACAGCCTTGAGTATTCTTGGGTATGACGCTACAATCAAACCTGTATTTGGGGAGTTTCTCCCATTCTTCTCTGCAGATCCTCTCAAGCTCTGTCAGGTTGGATGTGTAGCGTAGCTGCACAGTTATTTTCAGGTCTCTCCAGAGATGTTTGATCGGGTTCAAGTCTGGGCTCTGGCTGGGCCACTTAAGGACATTCAGAGACTTGTCCCAGAGCCACTACTGTGTTGTCTTGGCTCTGTGCTTAGGGTCGTTGTCCTGTTGGAAGGTGAACCTTGCCCCAGTCCGAGGTCCTGAGCAGGTTTTCTTCAAGGATCTCTCTGTACATTGCTCCGTTCTTTTTCCCTCGATCCTGACTAATCTCCCAGTCCCTGCCACTGAAAAACATCCCACAACATGATGCTGCCACCACCATGCTTCACCATAGGGATGATGCTAGGTTTCCTCCAGACGTGACGCTTGGCATTCAGGTAAAATAGTTAATTCTTGGTTTCATCAGACCAGATAATCTTGTTTTCTCATGGTCTGAGAGTCTTCATGTGTCTTTTGGCAAACTCCAAGTGGGCTGTCATGTACCTTTAACTGAGGAGTAGCTTCCGACTGACCACTCTACCATAAAGGCCTGATTGGTGTAGGGCTGCAGAGATGGTTATCCTTCTGGAAGGTTCTCCCATCTCCACAGAGGAACTCTGGAGCTCTGTCAGAGTGCCCATCAGGTCACCTCCCTGAGCTAGCGCCCCAATCCCGACACTACCCGGAGAAATGTAAGGTGCCAAATTCAAAATCCAAAAGTAGAATTATAAAACATTCATTAATATACAAGTGTTGCATAGTCTTCAAAAGCTTAGACTCTTGGCAATCTCACAGCGTTGTCAGATTTCAAAAAGGCTTAAAGCACAACATTTGATTGTCTGAGGACAGCACCTCACATATTTTCTGCATTAGCATGATTTCATAACCAGCACGGGTCTCACAAAACACATAAAAGAGCTAAAATAAATCGCTTACCTTTAATGATCTTCTGCTGAGGGCAACCCGAAGTGTCCAAGCAAGAAAATCCATGTTCCTTTTGTTAGAAAAAGTCATTGTTTATATCCATAAATCTCAGTTTGGTTGGCGCTTTATGTTCAGAAAATCCACCGTCCACTCGCCCATTGTACAGGGAAGAGAAAGCGTTCAAGTTATACCTACCAACTTTGCCCATACAAATCAAACATCATTCATAATGTATCCTTAGGTACACTTTTATGTATATTAACTATAATATTTCACACGGATAATAACCTGGATGATAGAAAAGTAAAATCCAGAGGAGCGCGCGCTCACCGTCTCACGCGCAAAAAACTAAACGCCAGGCTCTCCAAACTTCAGAATACTGCCCCAGTGCCTGTAGAGGTTAAACACATTTTCTGAACAATGTATAAACCTGAAGGATTCATGACATATTGATATAGCTTGAAGCATACTGTGATACCTCTTCTGATTTTCCTTAAGTCATTAAAAGGGGTATAATATGTATTTGCTGTAACATAAAATGTGTATCTTTCACCGAAGGTATTTTTGAAACCGACAGACTATGTATTTCTTCCTAGAAGGCTGTTAACTTCTTAGGGAGCAGCTCCAGATGTGACGGTTTTGGAGAGCCTGGCGTGCCCAAAGTAAAATGCCTCCCACTCAGGCCCAGAAAATAGGATATGCACATAATTAGTACTATTGGATAGGAAACACTCTAAGAGTGTTAAAATATTGTCTGTGAGTATAAGAGAATGGATATGGCAGGCAAAAACCTGAGGAATTTCTGTCCTGGAAAAAGTGATTTTGACACATTGCCTCATTTTGAACCCCTCCCTTATGAAAATGCCCATATAAGGGAGTAAGATTTCAGTACCTATTGCTTCCACTGGATGTCAACAGTCTCTAGACAGTGTTTCGATTCTATTTAGTTGATCTGGATGGTAATAGTAGTGTAGTGCTTTCGTCGTAAAGCCTTTTTGAAATCTGACAACGCTGTGATATTGCCAAGAAGCAGAGCTTTTGATGACTATGCAACACTTGTATATTGATGAATGTTTAATAATTCAACTTTTGGATTTTGAATTTGGTGCCTTGCATTTCACCGGGTAGTGTCGGGAGTGGGGCGCTAGCTCCTTAAGACGTTAAACTGTTTCTGTACAGTAGAAACATGCTTGGGACACTTGTGAGGAAATATCAGGTTGTCTCCTATGGACATAAATGTGCTGGGTTCTCCGAATCAACGGTTCCATAGGCCAGATTCCCTGTCTGGCCTATGGGGCCCACACTCTATAAATTACAGAACTTGCTAATAGACGGTAGATCAAGTTTCTTTGTGGCGTGGCCACACCAGTTGAACAGACTGATCCATTTCTCTTTTGAAGCCAAACATCTATCGACAAAGAATTATCCTACTGGGAGAAAGAATTCACTGCATGGAAACAACTCTAATAGATTTTACTTTCCTGGAGGACAGAGAGAGAGAGAGAGAGAGAGAGAGAGAGAGAGAGAGAGAGAGAGAGAGAGAGAGAGAGAGAGAGAGAGAGAGAGAGAGAGAGAGAGATGGGTATCGCTCCTTCGGCTGTGAACTATTTTGGCCTGCTGAACTCAGCACTGCTGTTGAGAGAGACTTGGACAACCATCGATCCTGGTTCCATCCCATCTTAATTGGAATCCAACTCGGCAGGCAACACTGACATACAAATCATATTACCCTGTTACATTCTTCATCTCCTCTGAAAGTGACGTTATGTGTGTAAAGTGATGGAAGTTACTGAGTATTGTAAAACTGCAGGTCTAATTGCTAAACCCATGATCAATACGGTCTTAGCACTGTCCACATCAGATTATATTTGGTAGCCTAGTTAGGGAGAACCGGGGCGCTAGCGGGTCGTTCCCGACACTACCCGGTGAAATGTAAGGCGCCAAATTCAAAACCCAAAAGTTGAATTATTAAACATTCATCAATATACAAGTGTTGCACAGTCATCAAAAGCTCTGATTCTTGGCAATATCACAGCGCTGTCAGATTTCAAAAAGGCTTTACGGCGAAAGCACAACATTTGATTGTTTGAGGATAGCACCTCTAACATTTATGCATTAACATAAATTCATAACCAGAGCGGGTCACACAAAACCCATATAAGAGCTAAAATAAATCACTTACCTTTCGAAGAACTTCTGCTGAGGGCATCCCTAGTGTCCAACGAAGACATCCAATGGTTCTTTTGTTATATCCATAAATCTCTGTTTGGTTGGCGCGTTATGTTCAGAAAATCCACCGTCGAGTCGCCCATTGAACCGTGAAGAGAACACGTTCAAATTATACCTATCAACTTTGTACAAGGATTGGATTGTCATCGTTGGACACTTGGGAAGCCCTCAGCAGAAGTTTATCAAAGGTAAGCGATTATATATTAGCGATTTTATGAAGTGGTCACCAGATGTAAACAGAAGAGGATGCGCGTTCACGGGCTCACGCGCGCTGTGGTTTTTTCCTTTCCTATCGTCCAGTTTATAATCCGGTTGAAATTTTATAGTAAATATGCATAAAAGTGTTCCTAAGGATACATCATCAATGATGTTTGATTGTTCTTGGACAAGTGTATAGGTATAGGTTGAACGAGTTCTCTTCACGGTTCAATGGGCGAGTGGACGCTGTATTTTCTGATCATAACGCACCAACCAAACAGAGATTTATGGATATAATAAATGACTTTTTCTAACAAAAGAACCATGGATTGTCTTCGTTGGACACTTGGGAAGCTCTGAGCAGAAGTTCTTAAAAAGGTAAGGGATTTGTTTTCGCTGTGAAATGTGCGATGGTTTATGAATTTATGCTATTTATCCCAAATCCCCGTCATTCGCATAAAGAAGAGCTGGAGAAGTGCCTTGTAAGGATCGAACAGAGAGTGAGTAATCGGCTTCACCATCAATCCTATTAGCCAACGTGCAATCATTGGATAATAAAAAGAATGAAGACTACCAACGGGACATTAAAAACTGTAATATCTTGTGTTTCACCGAGTCGTGGCTGAACAACGACATGGATAACATACAGCTGGCAGGGTATTCGGTCCATCAGCAAGATAGAACAGCTGCCTCCAGTAAGACAACGGGTGGCGGTCTGTGTCTATTTGTAAATAACAGCTGGTGCACGAAATCTAACATTAAGGAAGTCTCGAGGTTTTACTAGCCTGAGGTAGAGTATCTCATGATAAGCTGTAGACCACATTAATCTATATTTTTCGTAGCTGTCTAACTGATGCTGGCACTAAGACTGCATCAAAGAGCTGTATAAGGCCATAAGCAAATAAGAAACTGCTGATCCAGAAGCAGTGCTCCTAGTGGCCGGGGGACTTTAATGCAGGTAAACTTAAATCTGCTTTACCTCACTTTTACCAGACCACCTGTTTTATAATTCAACTTTTGGATTTAAAATTTGGCGCCTTACATTTCTCCGGGTAGTGTCGGGAATGGGGCGCTAGCGCCCCAATGACCCTTAAGTATTAACACTTATTTTTCTTAAAACTGCATTGTTGGTTAAGGCCTTGTAAGTAAGCATTTCACTGTAAGGTCTACACCTGTTGTATTCGGCGCTTCTGGAAAGAGGAGACAAAGAGCTGTGAGACAGAGGTTTAATCGTTGATACATGAAACGTGAGATGTATATGGAGGGTGCGGGGCAACAGAAGACGAACTGCAGAGGAGCTAAGAATCTTGGAAATGGGGAAAGGGCCGATAAAATGGCGGTAAAGTTTGTGGGACTCTACCCAGAGGGACAGATCTCAAGTAGACAGCCATACCCTCTTCCCAAGACGATAGCAGGGAGCCGAGGTTCAGTGGCGGTCCGCCTGACGACAATACCTTGAGGTGGTCTGGAGAAGAGCGGACCGAGCATGCTCAGACTGGCCGGAAGACAGACTGGCTGACAAACCAATGAGTTTGCAGAACGCCTTCCAGAACCGGGACAAGAACTGAGGACCACGGATGGAAACCATGTCCACCGGAAGTCCATGGATCCGGAAGACGTGCTGCACCATGAGCTGGGTAGTCTCCTTGACTGAAGGGAGCTTGGGGAGGGGAATGAAATGGGTGGCTTTGGAAAATCTGTCCACCACTGTGAGGATAGTGGTGTTGCCATCAGATGGAGGGAAAACTAGAACAGGCACTAGAGAGAAAAACAGGATTACGGGAAAAACGCTGGTAGGCTTGACGAGACAAGACGAACTGGCAACAGACAAACAGAAAACACAGGTGTAAATGCACAGGGGATAATGGGGAAAATGGACGACACCTGGAGGGCGGGGGGGAGACAAGCACAAGACAGGTATAACAAAGCTGTGCTTGGTTAAAACCCTGTATGGTAGACCAAATGGATTGCTGTAGATGGATCAACTCTTTAGTATGAGGTGCTGCCCAGCCTATTGTTTATTTTTTCTGATAATGGATATAACATTGAAGTTGTTTTAAAGGTACAAATTCAACATTGTATGAACTAAGTCTGTCTATGTTGAAATGTATTACCATGATGGCATAATACTGTGGCTGAAATTTCACCTTCAAAACTATTGTTTGTTGTTGATGACTTTTGCAAATACAACATATTTTCCACATAGATTCCACGTCACAATAGGTTTATTCAACCAGTTTGAATAAACCTATTATCTCTCCTTCTTTAAGTTTGTGAAAACAAAGACTTTTATTTTGTCTCTCTATTTGGTTTCCTCAACTTTCTTTTTACACCATATTAAAAGTTGGTATGGGTTTTTATTTCAAGTTTAGTGGGCACTTATGGCTTCCAACTTTTAGTGGGAACCCCCAATAGTGTTTTTGAGAACACCTTAGAAAACCCTACCTGTTTCATTTTGGTTGTTATTAGGGACTCTTTGTTAGTTTTTTTGTGTGTGTGTGTGTGTGTGTGTGTGTGTGTGTGTGTGTGTGTGTGTGTGTGTGTGTGTGTGTGTGTGTGTGTGTGTGTGTGTGTGTGTGTGTGTGTGTGTGTGTGTGTGTGTGTGTGTGTGTGTGTGTGTGTGTGTGTGTGTGTGTGTGTGTGTGTGCTTGCATTCGCATGCATGAGTTTGACACATGTTTGCATGTGTCTAATAGAGAGACCGAGAACTTTAAATCAGTGTTTTGTTTATGGCTTCCTGTAAACTGATGAAAATGTAATCTGCTTGTCTTGTGTTTCACCTTGTGTTTCACCCCGTGAATGCCACATTATCAGGCTCACTGAGCTATGCTGTCATGCAGAGGAGATGGGTTCCTGGGAGAGAGTAAGAGAAAGGATTCCCACTAGCCGGCCCATGTGTTCCACTACCCCTCTGTGTTTCTGTTTCTCTCTTTCTATATCTGTCTCTATTCATCATCATCTCTCTCTCTCTCTCTCTCTCTCTCTCTCTCTCTCTCTTCTAACCTCTCTCTTCCCTTTCCAGCCTCACCACCACCCCTTCTCCAAATGTCAATGTACTGTATGTTGAAAATGAAATAATGCAGAACAATTTGTCCATGTACAAAAACAAAGCCTTCATAAACTAAACACTGTTCAAGTCTTGTTTGTGCCTGACAATGTACATGATTATTTATTGATTACAATGCATCATAGCTACATCCCCTGAGAAACACATGTATGAAGGAAACCTGTTTAATTACCATGTAAGACACCGTGGAGTCGATTACATAGACACATGACATGACATATGATTGGGCATGATGCTGCTGCGGAGTCTTCTGCATGTGTGTGAGAGAGTGGGAGAAAGGATATCCATTCCCAGCACAGAGTTTCTGTTTCCTGTTAGCTGCGTCTGGCAACTCCCAGGTTCCTTTGGGACCAGATGGTCTTTACTTCTCAAACGCAGTTTGTTATTCCTCTCGCGTGCAGCCAAAACAAATACCACTTATGCCCAGTTAAGACAAGCCTCTCCTCCACCAAATTAATTGCCTGTGTCACATGTGTGGAGGCAATCAGTAGGAGACAGACCACGTTTGGATTTGTGGCCCTCTGAGGAAGAAGACAAACAAAAACAAATCAAGCAAACTCAGAGAGCAAATTTCGTATTTAATTTATTTCACCTTTATTTAACAAGGTAGGCCAGTTGAGAACAAGTTCTCACTTACAACTGCGACCTGGCCAAGATAAAGCAAAGCAGTGCGACAAAAACAACAACACAGAGTTACACATAAACAAAAAAAAATTAAAAATATATATATATATGAAGGAACAAATAAAACAAAAAGACAGGCATTTTACCGGATAAACTTGAAGAGATGGCAGTACTTGGAAATTCAAGACAAGTCAGCAATCGTTAAAAACTAGGTGGCATTCTGGCATTTCCTGCCACTTCAGAACAATTGAAATCAGGTTCCTTTTTTTGTTCCAAACTCTAAAGACACATAGAGAAGTATCTGCTTAAGAGCTCGTTTTGTAGGCAGTTGCGTGGGAGATTCAAGTGGGCTGAGATTAAATAAAATGATAGCACTTTACATTAAGTTGCCCCTATTAGTATGTAACTAACACTGTAATAACTGTGTTAACAGAAATGTAGTTATATACAATATATTTGTAATTATCATGTACCTACCCAGGAGCAAACAACTTAATGTAAAGTGAAACCCTGTAGGGTATAACCTTTATAATTACTATACACTTACAATGTAACAACCTTTGCAGACATTAGATTAATGAGAAGAGATTAGGAGAGAGGAAAACAAATTGTACTTACAATGTAACAATCTTTAACGACCAACTCTGTAATTACAATGTTACAAGGGATAGATATGTATTCACAATGCACTTATCCAGGAGCAAGCAACTTACTGTAAAGTGCCATTTTAATTACGTTGTAGTTACAAAGTAAACACCTTTGCAGACAATAGGGTAAACAGGAGAAATAAGGAGACAGGAGATTCCTATTTAAACTATTCAAATTCAATTCCCAATTTCAGACTCAAAGCAATAACTTTTGTAGCTAGTAAAACACGGGGTGGTAAAGCTAGCTAGCTAGCATTTCTCCATCTTTTATCATTCACTAAAGTAGCTAGCCTAATGTCAACACGTTTTCCAACTTAATAATAATAAGTTAATAAACGTTAATAAACGTTACTACATAGACCTTTATAATCAAAACACATTTGAGACAGAAAAAGCAAAGACAGTACATTATGAAGATAGACAAAACTGCTTCTCCAATAAAAATCCCCGATCATAGTTGTAGGCAGGGTTGGGGAGTAAGGGATGACATGTAATCCGTTATATATAACAGATTACAAAAAATGGTAAGTGTAATCCGTTACGTTACCAACAAAAATATTGTAATCGGATTACAGATACAGTTGAAGTCGGAAGTTTACATACACCTTAGCAAAATACATTTAAACTCAGTTTTTCACAATTCCTGACATTTAATCCTAGTAAAAATTCCCTGTTTTAGGTCAGTTAGGATCACCACTTTATTTTAAGAATATGAAATGTCAGAATAATAGAGGAGAGAATGATTCATTTCAGCTTTTCTTTCTTTCATCACATTCCCAGTGGGTTAGAAGTTTACATACACTCAATTAGTATTTGGTAGCATTGCCTTTACATTTTCGAACTTGGGTCAAAGGTTTCGGGTAGCCTTCCACAAGCTTGGGTAAGCCATTTTGCTACAACTTTGGAAGTATGATTGGGGAGAAAGGATATCCATTCCCAGCACAGAGTTTCTGTTGTTTCCTGTTAGCTGCGTCTGGCAACTCCCAGGTTCCTTTGGGACCAGATGGTATTTACTTCTCAAACGCAATTGTCCATTTGGAAGACCATTTAAGACCAAGATTTATCTTCATGACTGATGTCTTGAAATGTTGCTTCAATATAGCCACATCATTTTCCTTCCTCATGATGCCATCTACATCGTGAAGTGCACCAGTCCCTCCTGCAGCAAAGCACCCCCACAACATGATGCTGCCACCCCCGTGCTTCACGGTTGGGATGGTGTTCTTCGGCTTGCAAGCCTCCCCCTTTTTCCTCCAAACATAACGATGGTCATTTTAGCCAAACAGTTCTATTTTTGTTTCATCAGACCATACGACATTTCTCCAAAAAGTACGATCTTTGTCCCCATGTGCAGTTGCAAACCGTAGTCTGGCTTTTTTATGTCGGCTTTGGAGCAGTGGCTTTTTCCTTGCTGAGCGGCCTTTCAGTTTATTGCGATATAGGACTCGTTTTACTGTGGATATAGATACTTTTGTACCTGCTTCCTCCAGCATCTTTCCAAGGTCCTTACTGTTGTTCTGGGATTGATTTGCACTTTTCGCATCAAAGCACGTTCATCTCTAGGAGACAGAACGCGTCTCCTTCCTAAGCGATATGATGGATGCGTGGTCCCATGCTGTTTATACTTGCATACTATTGTTTGTACAGATGAACGTGGTACTTTCAGGCATTTGAAAATTGCTCCCAAGGATGAACCAGACTTGTGGAGGTCTAAAATCTTTTTTCTGAGGTCTTGGCTGATTTCTTTTGACAGTCAACTTAGTGTATGTTAACTTCTGACCCACTGGAATTGTGATACAGTGAATTATAAGTGAAATAATCTGTCTGTAAACAATTGTTGGAAAAATTACTTGTGTCATGCACAAAGTAGATGTCCTAACCAACTTGCCAAAACTATAGTTTGTTTAACAAGAAATGTGTGGAGTGGTTGAAAAACAAGTTTTAATGACTCCAACCTAAGTGTATGTAAACTTCCGACTTCAACTGTAGTTTTGAAAAGCTAGATGATTACTTCTAGGATAACTTTTAAATTCAGAAAGGATGTTTGCAAAAAATATGTTCTCCTCTCTTCTCAATGACATGCAATTGGTATTAAAAAAGCACAAGTTTAAATGTGTTCCACCTAAGAGTCTGACCACAAGTTACTATATATACTGTATATAAACTGCATTGCTGATGCTATGTATTGGCCATTGCGAGACTTTGAAGCCTCCGGTCGGCCATATTGGCACTCCCCAGTAGGAGCAGTCCTCCATAAGAATTCATGGAATTCTACAGAATTTTAATTAATTGTTTGAAGGACAAAATTACATGTTTTTAAGTTATTTTAGTTGTTGTATTGTGGACAGTACCATTATTAATCTCGAAAAATGATACTTTAACCCTATCAGTCGGCTTTTCATTTATCTGACTTGCATTTAGCTGCATCTCCAGCTCGTATATTTAGCATTTTTAGGACAACCAGGGCTACAATAAGAACACAAAACAATTTCACATGAACAGTTCCATTCATATTTTTTATTTTACTAGGCAAGTCAGTTAAGAACAAATTCTTATTTTCCATGACGGCCTAGGAACAGTGGGTTAACTGCCTTGTTCAGGGGCAGAACTACAGATTTTTTACCTTGTCAGCTCAGGGATTTGATCTTGCAACCTTTCGGTTACTAGTCCAACGCTCTAACCACTAGGCTA
This sequence comes from Brachymystax lenok tsinlingensis, assembly GCA_030435695.1. Classification (NCBI taxonomy): domain Eukaryota; kingdom Metazoa; phylum Chordata; class Actinopteri; order Salmoniformes; family Salmonidae; genus Brachymystax; species Brachymystax lenok. The sequence goes on along the minus strand of CM059802.1, from coordinate 42,752,500 downwards.
CCTCCCGTGGTCGGTATTGAGTTTTATTGACAAATGTCACAACCACAAAAAAATTGTCAGTCAAAGCAAAAAATCAGTTTTTTTATTTTTATTTGAATGCTGTAAGTAAAGAAATTGTTTGCTCACCGGGAAATGAATATCCAACTAGTCAGTGACGACTGTGTGGAGTTTGTAACAGCTTATTACAGTATTGCATACGCGTTTGTGGGAGACTCCCACAAAAAAATTCCCGTCCCCCAACAGCTTAGACTTTTAAAAATTAAACATCTGTTTTAGCTTAAGACTTCTGCGTTTGTGGGAGTCTCATATTTTCATGGATAGCTTTTAATAGTTTGTAGTTCAAACCATTTAGACTCTACAGACATTTTTGTAAAAATACCAGACCCCAAGCCCCTTCGGGATCCGCCCTTGTCTGACAAAAACCACTCTAGCTCAGCCGTCGTTAAACACAAAGAAAAATGGATGAATCCAATGGTACAACCCAGAAGTCTTAAGCTAAAACAGATATTTAATTTTTAAAAGTCTAAGCTGTTGGGGGACGGGTTCCAAGCTGACATATGGAATTTTTTTAAGATGGTCATACTATGGATCATTTAGATATTTTATTTAGAATTCTAGGACCCCTTTTGTTATTAATAAAATACTGTTTATCCTATATCTAGGAGATATAAGAACGTTCAGGAAATATATATATATTTATATTTTATACATACTTTATTTAACCCCTTATTTTGGGTAGGCACAAAACAACCTTCATACTTCAATTTTTTTTATACCATTACCAGTTACCTTCAGAGGAGTCCTGTGACACATTAGGTTGTAGCCCAAACGGTTCGGATGCTATGCACAGAAGTTGGCACATCAACGGTACCGACTTGAGACGAGTCCCCTGACACTTGTGGAGGTTGTAGAGCAAAACAGAGGACACCATCATGTTCATGAGAGTGGTCATAATAGATTTTAGGTCAAATCGTTCGGACGCTAGAGATGTTTTCGTGAGAACACCGATTTTCGGAATGTCTCATGGTCTGACAAACACCGCTCTAGTTCTGCCGCCTTTCACCGCAGATGCAGAAGTGGATTTCTTTATTAAGTTACTATTACTGTTTATTATGTTTTCTAACTGATTGGTGCACCGGTGTGTCAATCGACTCTACGTTTTTTAAAAAGTGGTTAGAAGTCCATAACGAGCCAACATTACGGTGATTTTTTATGTATTTTTACATTATATTATAATTGTTTTCTTTTTTTATTTAGCTCACATAATCTAATTTCAAAGTATGCATTAACCCAGTAATGGGTTAATTGAAGATGTTTAAGTTGAGGTGTAGCCTATTCGTTACAGAAACCATTAACCATTTAAGAACCAAATGGAAGCAAACAGAGGAAAACACACTTTTGATAGACTTAAACAGCTACAGAAATTTAAACAATAGGCCTGTAGCAAATGCACCAAATGGAATACATTTTTCACATGCAAATAGCATTTTTCTGTAGAGCTCAAAGCATGCCCTCCGAGAGCAGCATTTAATTTTCAACTCGAAACAATGGGCCCAATTAGTCCCAATCAGTCCTCCATGACAACAAAATCATAATCATAAACAACAGAGTAGGTTAATTAGTTCATTTGTGGGTTATTCTCAGGTATAACAATTTGGCTAATCTATATTTCCATATTTCCAAGTCCTATTTTTGAAGATCAATGGGTATTAAATTAACTGGAATGAAGTAAAATATAACATCCATTTATGGCCATCTATGTAAACCCTAACATTGATTTATCCTGCAATAGATGTTCAATTAGTTGTATACATGTTGTCGTCCTTCTAATGCCTCTTAAGCAGGTTGATGTTTATTGGGATGTCTTGTCCTTGAGGCAGAACTGAGTGATTTCCCCTAGACGGGCCAACTGCAATCTCCAAATTAGCTATTTTATAAAAATGTATGAAAACAAAAATTTGCTTTTTGGTCTTAATTTAAGGTCAAGGTTAGGCATTATTAGTGTTATCAATGTGGTTAAGGTTAGGTTTATTTAAGGTTAGGGTTAGGCATTATGCTAACAGTGTGGTTAAAGGTGCTACACATTGACTTATCAACACCCCAACACCAATTCAAGCTAGCCCTGTGGTATTTTCAAATAAGGGGTTACCAACTGAGCATAGTAGTTTGTATTAGAGACTTAGTCTAATCTGAAATCCCACTGCTGCGGCATTCAACTGATTCATGTGAATGCCAGAAATTTGATCTCGAAAATGGACTTCATTATAACTCTGGCCTCTCAAACCAATGTGGATTTTCTGGTAATATTTGAAACTTGGTTAAATCATTCTGTGCCGGATACTGGTGTGTCTCTGACTGGTTATAATGTTTTATATCTGACATAGTTGGCAGATGTGGAATTCTAGTTGGAATTTATCGCCCTCCCTCTGCCTCAACATGTGCTCGTGCCCGATTGTCTTGCCATCTAACTATGCTAAATCTGAATTATTAATTTTGGGTAATATTAATTAGGATTAGTTTGCAGTTTCAGATAGGGTGAAATACAATTATTGTCTGATAAGGGATTATGTGGATGGCAGGTTGTGTCAGATATCTCTGACTTGGATCCGGCCCTAAAAAGTATTTACTTATTTGCTCAACTCTACTGCAGATAAGCATGCACCATTCAATAAATGAAGGGTAAAGCATAGAGCTAATCCCTGGTTCATGCGTTAACTATGAGAGAAACTTCAGGAGAGAAATTAAGCTTGGGCTAAATCTAACTGACTCTACGTCTGACTGGCAGTCCTTCAGATGCCTGAGAAATAGATGTCTATCCCTCCTTAGAAAAGCTAAATTGACATACAGCACTTCTTGAACTGTGTATCTGAGAATGGTGTGAATCCAGCTGCCTTCTGGAAGGTAGTCAAATCTCTGAAACAAAACTTGTTGTCCTCATTACCCCAGCAGGTTATGACAGCCTCTGCTCCCATAACAGGTAAGGTGGAAATTTGTGGTGCTTTTAATAACCACTTTTCCTCAGTGGGACATGTATTTGAAGTTAAACAGCCATCACTAACATTGAGTGGCTGCTGCCAACATACTGACTCAAATCTCTAGCCGCTTTAATAATTAAAAATTTGATGTAATAAATGTATCACTAGCCACTTTAAACAATGTCACTTTATATAATGTTTACATATCCTACATTACTCATATCATATGTATATACTGTACTCTATACCATCTACTGCATCTTGCCTATGCCGTTCGGGCTATCGACTCAAATCTCTAGCCACTTTAATAATAACAAATTTGATGTAATAAATGTATCACTAGCCTCTTTAAACGATGCCACTTTATATATTGTTTACATATCCTACATTACTCATCTCATATGTATATACTGTACTCTATACCATCTACGTCGTTCGGGCCATCGCTCATCCATATATTTATATGTACATACTCTTATTCATTCCTTTACACTTGTGTGTATAAGGTAGTTGTTGTGAAATTGTCAGATTACTTGTTAGATACTCCTGCATGGTCGGAACTAGAAGCACAAGCATTTCGCTACACTCGCATTAACATCTGCTAACCATGTGTATGTGACAAATACAATTTGATTGGATTTGATTTGTTACATTGATTTGTTTTGAATGCAGCCTATTGCAGTTGCAATTCACCTAACTTCCACGTATGGGAGACATTCTGAGAAATATAAGTGTAGCACCTTTAAGGTGAAGGTTAGGATTAGGTTTAAAATCAGATTTTATAACTTTGTGGCTGTGCCAAGCTACTAACCTGTGCCTCTTAAGTTCAAAGTAATCTAATTACGTTACTGATTTTGAGTAAAGTTAAATTAATGATAAAAAAATTAACAGGTAACTAGTAATGTATTATATATCAAAGTGTCAGTTATTACAATTTTGTAATAAAGAAAAGTATAGTAACTACAATGTTTCTACACAAGAACAAGCAACTTAATGAAAGTTAAACACATCATGAATTACTCATGTAATTACAGTTACAACGATGGCAAACACCCAGTACAGTACTTTTAGCTGTGATCAATAGCAATCCATGTCAATCTAGAAAGACTGTTGTTTACAGCACTTTTAACTACTTAGGGAGCGCCCCGCTCCCCACTCCCGACACTAACCGGTGAAATGTAAGGCGCCAAATTCAAAATCCAAAAGTTGAATTATTAAACATTCATCAATATCCAATGTTGCATAGTCATCAAAAGCTCGGATTCTTGGCAATATCACAGCGTTGTCAGATTTCAAAAAGGCTTTACGGCGAAAACACATTTGATTGTTTGAGGATAGCCCCTGTCATATTTTTGCATTAGCATAAATCCATAACCAAAGCGGGGTCTCATAAAAAGCATAAAATCGCTAATATAAAATCCCTTACCTTTCGAAGAACTTCTGCTCAGAGCTTCCCAAGTGTCCAACGAAGACATCCAATGGTTCTTTTGTTAGAAAAAGTCATTAATTATATCCATTTATCTCCATTTGGTTGGCGCGCGTTATGTTCATAAAATACAGCGTCCACTCGCCCATTGAACCGTGAAGAGAACACGTTCAACCTATACCTATACACTTGTCCAAGAACAATCAAACATCATTGATAATGTATCCTTAGGAACACTTTTATGTATATTTTGTATAATATTTCAACCGGATTATAAACTGGACGATAGGAAAGGAAAAAACCACAGCGCGCGCGAGCCCGTGAACGCGCATCCTCTTCTGTTTACATCCGATGACTAGTTTGAAATTCTTCTTCTATTACCATCCAGAGCAACCTAACATCACCAAACACTGTCTAGAGACTGTTGACATCCAGTGGAAGCAATAGGTACTGCAATCTTACTCCCATATATGGCTGTTTTCAATAGGGAGGGGTTCAAAATGAGGCAATGTGTCAAAAACAGTTTTTCCAGGACAGAAATTCCTCTGTTTTTTTCGCCTGTTATATCAGTTCTGTTATACTCACAGACAATATTTTAACACCCTTAGAAACTTCAGGGTGTTTCCTATTAAATAGTACTAATTATGTGCATATCCTAGTTTCTGGGCCTGAGTGGCAGGCCTTTTACTTTGGGCACGCCAGACTCTCCAAAACCGACACCTCAGCTGCCTAACTAAGAAGTTAAGTAGTAATTTAAAGTATTTTTACTTAAGTACTTTACACCACTGCATTTAGGTTAGTATTGTGAGGTAACTACAATGTTGTTGATCTATCATTTCTCCTTTCACAGCCATTACATTTTGTAACTGTTTCAACATTGAAACATGCTGAAATCCCTGAGCGGTTTCCTTCCTCTCTGGCATCTGAGTTAGGAAGGATGCCTTTATCTTTGTAGTGACTTGGTGTATTGATACACCATCCAAAGTGTAATTAATAACTTCACCATGCTCAAAGAGATATTGAATGTCTGCTTTTAGAAAAATGTACCCATCTACCAATAGGTGCCCTTCTTTGCGAGGCATTGTGAAACCTCCCTCGTCTTTGGTTGAATCTGTGTTTGAAATTCACTACTCGACTGGGTGAAATACAGATAATTGTATGAGGTAGTCATTCAAAAATGATGTTAAACTCTATTATTGTACACCGAGTGAGTACATGCAACTTATTATGTGACTTGTTAAGATTTTTTTTTTAAACATATTTCACTTTGACGTTATGGTGTATTGTGTGTAGGCCAGTAACACAAAATCTAAATTTAATCCATTTTGAATTCAGGCTGTAACAGATTTTTTGGGGGAAAAAGTCAAGGGATGTGAATACCTTCTAAAGGCACTGTATGTAACAATGCTGGTAATTGACTTCAGCTCAGCATTCAACATCATAGTCCCATCCAAGCTCATCACCAAGTTCAGGACCCTGGGACTTAACACCTCCCTCTGCAACTGGATACTGTACTTCCTGATGGGCAGCCCCCAGGAGGTGATAGTAGGCAACAACACATCAACACGGGGGCCATCAACACAGGGGCCCCTTAGGGGTGTGTTCTTAGTCCCTTCCTGTACTCCCTGTTCACCCACGACTGCGTTGCCACGCACAACTCAAACAACATCATCAATTTTGCTGATGGCGCAATGGTGGTAGGACTGATCACAGATGACAATGAGGCAACTTATAGAGAGGAGCTGTGAGCTACACTAGTTCATTTAGCAGACAAGATTTGCTTAGAATAATTTTATATTATTTTATAGTATGAAGATTACAATTGAACATAGCTGAATAAAATAGAAAGGATATTTTCTCAAAACAATTTGAGGGAGTGTGCACATACGGCTATTCTATGTTGAGCAGTTAACATAGAAACAGGTCCTCCTTTATGCTTAATTTAGAGTTCTTCATGCAACTTTAGTTGTGATACAAATGAAGGGCTATATGTTTAGATTTTTTATACATTCTAAGGCTGCATGAGGCGACTCTAATGATGATTTGAAAAAAGTTGCATGAAAGGCATGAGCTCTGCTTAGCTCTGCTTAGGACTTGATAATGCCTAAAATTCCCTTTGTGTGGTCGTAATGCCCCTTAAAAAAATCCTTGCCTTTTGCGGCCAGTGGTCGTTGTGCACTTGGGCTGAGTATAATCATTATATTTCCCTGGCTTTGTGCTCTGAAGCCCCTCTCACTCACATGGCTCTCTCAGATATCTAAATTCTTATTAGCCAATGCCTGTCACGTGTTCGGATCCCTCTCACAGGCTACAAGTGAAGACAGACACATCAGGGACACATCAGGGACGCGTCCTTATCCAATTCTGAGGTGCATATTGAAGAAGTTAGAATAACTGTCCACATTTACTTTTTGTTAGCCAACAAGATGAGTAGGCCTAACAAACAGCAAAAGCACTAGCCTATGTCAATCTTCGTACCCCCATAGTACAAAAGTTGACCTATTCTATTCTGTTTGAGAAACAAATATTCCTAACAGTCTGAAACAGTTGTGGCATGCGATAGATCCCGAATTAATACCACCACTAGCATCAAAAAAACGTTTAAAAGCAATGAGGCTGACGCAACAGATCAGAACTGTTATCTTAAAATGTTGATAAACTATTAGGCTATTTCTTCACATTATAAGCTCAGCAATGCGCACACACGGCAGTAGGCTATAAGCGTGAATGTTCCAAAATGCCAGGGCATTGAAAATGGGTCGTGGATGGGTATTCCAGCATGACAATGACCCAAAACACACGGCCAAGGCAACAAAGGAGTGGCTCAAGAAGAAGCACATTAAGGTCCTGGAGTGACCTAGCCAGTCTCCAGACCTTAATCCCATAGAAACTCTGTGGAGGGAGCTGAAGGTTCGAGTTGCCAAACGTCAGCCTCGAAACCTTAATGACTTGGAGAAGATCTGCAAAGAGGAGTGGGACAAAATCCCTCCTGAGATGTGTGCAAACCTGGTGGCCAACTACAAGAAACGTCTGACCTCTGTGATTGCCAACAAGGGTTTAAGTCATGTTTTGCAGAGGGGTCAAATACTTATTTCCCTCATTAAAATGAAAATCAATTTATAGCATTTTTCACATGCGTTTTTCTGGATTTTTTTTTGTTGTTATTCTGTCTCTCACTGTTCAAATAAACCTACCATTAAAATTATAGACTGATCATTTCTTTGTCAGTGGGCAAACGTACAAAATCAGCAGGGGATCAAATACTTTTTTCCCTCACTGTAGGTTATTCCCCTAACAGCACAAGAACTTGCATTACCCGAAGCAGTTACAAACAAAAATAAAAATCCTCCAATAAATGTTTAAAATTGTCCTCGTCTTGTCGTGTCCCGTGTATATATCTTTTTATATATTTTCTTTGCATATCTTTTCATATATTTTTTTCAAAAACTCAACTCAAAACACTCTCCTGCATTATCCACCTATTATCCAAGTATTATCCACCTCGAATACGGAATCCCACGGAATCCCCCAACAGAAGCTAGCCAGAAGCTAGCCAGCTCACTAGCTACTAGCTAATGTTAGTATTTAGCTAACCACTGCTAGCGGTCGTCAGCTAACCTTCAGCTCGGAAAGCTCTCGCCAGTTCGTACAACGCGACTCAGACCAGAGCATACCGGACCTATTTTCCCTATTATCCCCGGATTCCTACCGCAAGACATTTTCACCTGGATCTTGCAGCTAGCTAGCTGCTTTCCGAGTGACTATTGGCTAATGTCGGTCCCAGAGCAAGCACCAATTAGCCTGGAGCTAGCCCATGCTAGGCCCATCTTCCGGCTAGCTGAAGAGTTCCATCAGCCACTCCTGGGCTACAACACCTTTCTGGACCCGTTTTACTGCCGGTGCGGAGCCCCACCAGGGCTTCACGACTGGACTACCGACGTTATCTGCCCGAGGCGGTTATTCAGCTGGCCCCTCCGTCGCGACGCCACCTGAACGTCCATCTGCTAACTGCGGCCCGCTAATGTTAGCTGTCTAGAGCATATCGGCTGCTAGCTAAATAGGTCCATCGGACAATTTCTTGGGCCACTATACCTATTTTGCCAATTGGACTGGTCCCCTTTACCACACGGAACCCCACTAATCAATCACGACTGGTCTACCGACGGAAACGCACGAGGAGGCTATAAACATCTTCTGCTAGCTTGTTAGCCCCTGGCCCGGATAGCTGTCTGAATCGCCGTGTCCCCAACCAGCCTCACTACTCACTGGACCCTTATGATCACTCGGCTAAGCATGCCTCTCCTCAATGTCAATATGCCTTGTCCATTGCTGTTCTGGTTAGTGTTTATTGTCTTATTTCATTGTAGAGCCTCTAGCCCTTCTCAATATACATTATCCAACCCTTCAGTTCCACCACCCACACATGCGATGACATCACCTGGTTTAAATGATGTTTCTAGAGACAATATCTCTCTCATCATAACTCAATGCCTAGGTTTACCTCCACTGTATTCACATCCTACCATACCTTTGTCTGTACATTATGCCTTGAATCTATTTTATCACCCCCAGAGACCTGCTCCATTTACTCTCTGTTCCGGACGTCCTAGACGACCAGTCCTTATAGCTTTTAGCCGTACCCTTATCCTACTCCTCCTCTGTTCCTCTGGTGATATAGAGGTTAATCCAGGCCCTGCAGTGCCTAACTCCACTCCTATTCCCCAGGCGTTCTCATTTTTTACTTCTGTAACCGTAAAAGCCTGGGTTTCATGCATGTTAACATTAGAAGCCTCCTCCCTAAGTTTGTTTAATTCACTGCTTTAGCACACTCTGCCAATCCGGATGTCCTAGCCGTGTCTGAATCCTGGTTTAGGAAGACCAAAAACCCTGAAATCTCCATCCCTAACTACAACATTTTCAGACAAGATAGAACGGCCAAAAGGGGGCGGTGTTGCAATCTACTGCAGAGATAGCCTCCAGAGTTCTGTCTTACTATCCAGTTCTGTACCCAAACAATTTAAACTTCTACTTAAAAAAATCCACCTTTCTAGAAACAAGTCTCTCACCGTTGCCGCTTGCTATAGACCACCCTCTGCCCCCATCACTGTCAAACGCTCCCTAAAACACTTCAGTGAGCAGGCCTTTCTAATCGACCTGGCCCGGGTATCCTGGAAGGATATTGACCTCATCCCGTCAGTAGAGGATGCCTGGTTATTCTTTAAAAGTGCCTTCCTCACCATCTTAAATAAGCATGCCCCATTCAAGAAATTTAGAACCAGGAACAGATATAGCCCTTGGTTCTCTCCAGACCTGACTGCCCTTGACCAGCACAAAAACATCCTGTGGCGTTCTGCATTAGCATGGAACAGCCCCCGTGATATGCAACTTTTCAGGGAAGTTAGGAAAGCCAAGGCTAGCTTTTTCATGCAGAAATTTGCTTCCTGTTACACAAACTCAAAAACATTATGGTACACTGTAAAGTCCATGGAGAATAAGAGCACCTCCTCCCAGCTGCCTACTGCACTGAGGATAGGAAACTCCGTCACCACCGATAAATCCCCTATAATGTTCAACCTCTCTTTCGTGTCGTCTGAGATTCCAAAAGATTGGAAAGCAGCTGCGGTCATCCCCCTCTTCAAAGGGGGAGACACTCTTGACACAAACTTCTACAGACCTATATCTATCCTACCCTGCCTTTCTAAGGTCTTTGAAAGCCAAGTTAACAAACAGATTACCGACCATTTCGAATCCCACCATACCTTCTCCGCTTTGAAATCTGGTTTCAGAGCTGGTCATGGGTGCATCTCAGCCACGCTCAAGGTCCTAAACGATATCATAACCTCCATCAATAAAAGACAGCAGTCGTATTCATTGACCTGGCCAAGGCTTTCGACTCTGTCAATCACCACATCCTTATCGGCAGACTCAACAGCCTTGGTTTCTCAAATGATTGCCTCGCCTGGTTCTCCAACTACTTCTCCGATAGAGTTCAGTGTGTCAAATCGGAGGGCCTGTTGTCCGGTCCTCTGGCAGTTTCTATGGGGGTGCCACAGGGTTAAATTCTTGGGCCGACTCTTTTCTCTGTATACATCAATGATGTCGCTCTTGCTGCTGGTGAGTCTCTGATCCACCTCTACGCAGCTGACACCATTCTGTGTACTTCTGGACCTTCTTTGGACACTGTGTTAACTACCCTCCAGATGAGCTTCAATGCCATACAACTCTCCTTCCGTGGCCTCCAACTGCTCTTAAATGCAAAACGAAATGCATGCTCTTCAACCGATCGCTGCCCGCACCTGCCCGCCCGTACAGCATCACTACTCTGAACGGTTCTGACTTAGAATATGTGGACAACTACAAAATTAAATCTAGAATTGGCTTCCTATTTCACAAAAAAGCATCCTTCACTCATGCTGCCAAACTCGTAAAACTGACCATCCTACCAATCCTCGACTTCGGCCACGTCATTTACAAAATAGCCTCCAACACTCTACTCAACAAATTGGATGCAGTCTATCACAGTGCCATCCGTTTTGTCACCAAAGCCCCATATACTACCCACCACTGCGACCTGTACGCTCTCGTTGGCTGGCCCTCGCTTCATACTCAAACCCACTGGCTCCAGGTCATCTACAAGTCCCTGCTAGGTAAAGCCCCGCCTTATCTCAGCAAGCTGGTCACCATAGCAGCACCCACCCGCAGCACGCACTCCAGCAGGTATATCTCACTGGTCACCAAAAGCCAATTCCTCCTTTGGCCGCCTTTCCTTCCAGTTCTCTGCTGCCAATGACTGGAACGAACTACAAAAATCACTGAAACTGGAGACACTTATCTCCCTCACTAACTTTAAGCACCAGCTGTCAGAGCAGCTCACAGATCATTGCACCTGTACATAGCCCATCTGTAAATAGCCCAACCAACTACCTCATCCCCTACTGTATTTATTTATTTATTTATTTATTTATTTATCTTGCTCCTTTGCACCCCAGTGTTTCTACTTTGCACATTCATCTACTGCACATCTACCATTCCAGTGTTTAATTGCTATATTTTAATTACTTCGCCACCATGGCCTATTTATTGCCTTTACCTTCCTTATCTTACCTCAGCGAATGGACGATGCTTTCCAGTGGTATATTTTCATGCCAGCCAAGTAGGTTATACTCCTGTTGTAAAGAGAAGCAATGTGCTTAATATTAGGAAAGTTGAGAAATAAATATAGTAGGTCTAGCTGATGGGATCATCCTCTTTTTAATAGAGGTCATCTGTTTTCTCACTCAATTGCATAGCCTATATAAATGTTGCACAACATGAGTTCATGGGTTGTCATGAAGTTTTTGAAAAAAAAAAAAAATCAATTTGTATTAATTTCAGAGTGATTATAGGGACAATAGAGTGCTGAGGACCAGGCAGTTAGCAAGTTTGGTAGGCTACTAATGACCATCAGCAGCATCCGAGCTTGGAGAAACCAAATTACTGTGACTAAATGGTCACTTGGAATTTGACTGCCGTCATGACTCGTGACTGCCAGTGTGGCGGTAATATGGTCACTGTAACAGCCCTAGTCCACACACACCCACACGGTTGTGAAGAGGGCACGACAGCGCCTCTTGTCCCTCAGGAGGCTAGAAGAGTTGGCATGGGCCCTCAGATACTCAAAAGGTTATACAGTTGCACCATTGAGAGAATCTTGACTGGATGCATCACCGCTTGGTACTGAAAGGCATCTGACCACAAGGCGCTACAGAGTGTTAGTACAGCCCAGAACATCACTGGGGCCGAGCTCCCTGCCATACAGGACCTCTATACCAGGCGGTGTCAGAGGAAGGCCCAAAATGTTTTCTAAAAATCCAGCCACCAAACAAATAGACTGTTCTCTCTGCTACTGCACAGCAAGCGGTATCAGTGCAGCGAGTCTGGAACCAACATGACCCTGAACAGCTTCTACCCACAAGCCATAAGACTGCTAAACAAGACTGCTAAATAGCTAATCAAATGGCTACTTGGACAACCTGCATTGACACTTTTTTTTAACTAACTCTCTTGCACTGACTCTATGCACACACACTGGATTTTACCCACACACTTAGACATACTTCCACCGTGAGCCCAAAACACACATACACAAACACACACACTACGTATGCCCACACACACATAACATGCGCACACATGCATACTGACACCACACACACACACACTTTCACACTCACCACACTCACCTGTTGCCTAGTCACTTTACCCCTACCTATATGTACATAGCTACCTCATTTATCTCGTACCCCTGCACATCGACTCAGTACTGGTACTCCCTTTATATAGCCATGCTATATATTTTTTTTTATTGTTATTTGTTATTCACTGTGTACTTATTCCTCGTGTCACGATTTCAATATATCTTTTAAATCTTTATCTTTAACTCTGCATTGTTAGAAAAGGACCCGGAAGTAAGCATTTCACTGTTAGTCTACACCTGTGTTTTACGACGCATGTAACAAATTAAATTGGATTTGAAATGACTGCTGCGTGTTGGCATGATGGTTTCTGTGAATATGCTGCAAAATATGTTCACATGGCCAGAGCTTCCACATGTAATGCAAAAATGCTGTAGTTTAAAAGCGAATCGTAACACCGGTCCATGGCGAGGGAACAGCCAACAGTGTTTAGGCTTTCCTGTTTAGACACACCTGTGGTCCAAAAAAAGAGGTGACAGAGATAAGTGCGCACTGGCTGTGAAATATGACTGGAGCTAAGCCCTTGATTTCAAGGAGCATGGCACAAACAATGCATTTCCCCAACCCACACAGGTCACCGCTTTTCGAGTGGAAAGGAATAAAAGGTTAGATAGAACTAGAAAGTGAGTGTTGTGGAGAAATGAGAGGAATGTGACATTGACAAAGAAAGGAAGTAGTGTATGTTAACAATCAGACAATAAAGCACCTTTTAAATAGAAACAATTATGTCCAGTGAAAACCACCAGTCCAGTGTTTTGTTTTTCAAATAAATCTCGCACTTGGACAATGAGGCCTTGCATGATTTATGTGAAAGTTTGAGTTACGTGCTCTTATAATACCAGTCTGGATTTGGCCATGAAATGTACTGTACTGTCAAATTGAAATACAGCAGTTCCAAATTCAAATAATTAACTTCTATTGTGCACTCAAATGTAATTGATAACAGTGTGACTCATTTTGCAGTTGGCTCTGAAGGACAGATCACTCTATATTTGAATAAACTCTTCCCAAAGGCTACAGTAATTATGTATAATCACAATGGAGGTAATGGACTACAGTACTATGTAGTTGAAGGTGATTTGACAAAAATTCTCTCATGCCATGATTTCAAATTATTGAGAGTTAAAAAAGAAGAAACTCGCACACTGCTCTTGCTATTATCACTCATGTTATTATATTGTTACCATGCACCTGCAACAATGATTTCTCAGATGTGCGAGCGCCTAATTATTGGAATAGAGCAATTTTCCACATCATCTGTGAAAAACGAGAGTGAGTAGTTTTCATTCATATTCTCTATTCTGTATATGCTAACCATACTCTGTCTTTAGTTCTTTCACTGATCATCTACGTACAGTATTTCTAATCTAGCAATAATTAATATCCTTATTTAATGATATTTGTGTGTGCTTGTGTGTGTGTGTGTATCGTTCTCTGTGATCCATCCATCCTCTGATCTAGCTTCTAAAGTCCTGTTCCCCAGGTTTGCGGTCCCCTGAGTGGCCCCACACAGAGAACAGAAGGGGCCTGGCGAAGCCCCATCTCCACACTCACTGACCCACACATACCCATCTGGTCATCAGGGCACCGGGAAACAGAGAGGACACACATGAAAGCACTGTGCAAACATGGCACAGGAGGGTGGACCTTTACACAGTACAATACTGTAGGTGAAAATGGGCAATATTTTGAGATAAACTAATGCCAGATTAAACTCAATATAGTAAAATTGCTAGAGGAAAAGGTGCAGGATTTTGTTTTGAGACGCACAGGACAACATTATTAAAATATGTCGATGTTAGGGGGATAAATGTGGTTTAACTTATCTAAAAAGTAACTAGACTGTAAATACGTTGCAATAGTGATGATATGTTGGACATCATTTCTAACGGTTAAAGTTGGTTTAACAAGTCTCATTTTTATTGGTGTTCTCCTCCCCCTGTTGTACTCTCAAGCAAATATCGCCAATAACCTTTCACATGAAAGCTTGCACTGTTGCTTCAAACTAGTGCCGTGGCCTCCAAAAAGGTATTGTATCATTCGGAATGCGGCTCACGCCTTATAAATCAGGGGAGATGTCAGTACAACCAAGACTACATGTATGTCATGTTTTCTCTTCCCGTTGCTTATCGTATCCAAGCCCCCTTCCAAGAATATTCCACAGACAATTCAAACATTTCATATGAATGGGAGCTTTACTGTTCATATACAAGTGACAAAAATGTTTTCTCTCCGGTCTCTAGAATGGATCCAATTTAGGAGATAATAAGGGAAAATGCAATTAGCCTAAACTTTCTAAATCAGTAACGGAATTACAGAGGGAGTCTCACAGTTGTTCCAATTTATCACATTTGTCTAATTATAACTGTCACCCCAGAGAATACTTTACACTTGTTATTGTGTGCTGAATTAAATGAGGATCATGTCATTACTTATAGGCTATTATTAACAAACAGTTAATTTCAGGCACACATGTTTTGAGGTGAATGGTAAAATAACAGTGATATTCTAAGAACATGTCATCATTGAACACCAAGGCCCACTAGGTAACACAGCCCTGTTGCTTTTCAATTAAATAAAGTCTACAAAAGAGTCATTAACCACATTGTTTTGGATTAAATTGACAGTCAGACTTGTAAGGATCTGATCCTGCCTGTAGCTCTGGACCTGATGAAAGGATATGCATATTATTGATACCATTTGAAAGGAAACACTTTGAAGTTTGTGTAAATGTGAAATTAAAGTAGGAGAATATAACACATTAGATCTGGTAAAAGATAACACAAAGAAAATAGACAATCTTTTTAATTGTATTTTTGTACCATCATCTTTTAAATGCATTTTTCCAGCTAGGCACAATTTTGATTTTGGCCACTAGATGGCAGCAGTGTATGTGCAAAGTTTAAACTGATCCAATGAACTATTGCATATCTGTTCAAAATGTTGTATCAAGACTGCCCTAATGTGCCTAGTTGGTTTATTAATACATTTTCACATAATTGTGCACTCTCAAACAATAGCATGGTATTATTTCACTGTAATAGCTACTGTACATTGGACAGTGCAGTTAGATTAACAATAATTTAAGCTTTCTGGCCATATCAGATATGTGTACAGTATGTTCTGGGAAATTGTTTTGTTACTTACAACCTCATGCTAATCACATTAGCCTACGTTAGCTCAACCGTCCCGTGGGAGGCGAGGGGGATAATTACCATCTACATTATTAATACATGTCAATTAATCCCAGTTCCTACTGCTGTCCATTTTATTGTGACTTTATGGCATGTCTTGTTCTGATGTTATTTATGAAGTATTGTATTTTATGACTGACTGCCGTACAAACGATTGTTTTGGTTTATGTTCAGTGTTGCTTGCCTTTTTTTTGTAACCCTTATTTTACCAGGTAAATTGACTGAGAACACATTCTCATTTACAACAACGACCTAGGCAATAGTTACAGGGGATGAATGAGCCAATTGTAAACTGGGGATGATTAGGTGGCCATGATGGCATGAAGGCCAGATTTGGAATTTAGCCAGGACACCGGGGTTAACACCCCTACTCTTACGATTTAAACATTTTAATTTGAACCTTTATTTAACTAGGCAAGTGAGTTACGAACAAATTCTTATTTACAATGACGGCCTACCCCGGCCACACCTGGACGACGATGGCCAATTGTGCGCCGCACAATGGGACTCCCAATCACGGCCGGATATGATACAGCCTGGATAAGTGCCATGGAATCTTTAGTGACCACAGAGTCAGGACACCCGTTTAACATCCCATCTGAAAGACGGCACCCTACAGTGCACAGGGCAACATCCCCAATCACTGCCCTGGGGCATTGGGATTTTTTTTTGAGACCAGAGAAAAGGGTGCATCATACTGGCCCCACTGCAAGCCAGCAGAGGGATGGATGGTGGTATGCTGCTGGCCAATCCTCTCCACTCTCTTTCAAAGGTGTGTTACTGCCATCTTTTGGTTTGTGAGTTTCAGTAATAATATACAGGAGTGAGCGAGGTATTTATGTAATATCTGACTTTTTCACTAGATGGCACAATGTTCACTATTGATTATCATTCAAGCCTATATGGTATATGATTCAATCACTATAGATAATCTACAACTTGTTTCTGGTTATGTTCTGAGTCTCCACCCTTTTCTAGAAGTGTGCACATGGGTTTAAAACCATATGAATGGTGCAAGCATTGGCAGTTTCCATCCACCATTGTAAAATCCATGCAAGAAAGTGTTTAAATGCAAACTTTAGGTGAAGGGTGGATAGTTGATATGCAGCTACTAATGGTCTCCTGAAAAGTGTCTAAATATCTGATCATCTTTTTTTGAATGGGATTAAAATTGGTTAATTATCAAATGTAAATTTATTCATTATCTTCTTCTTCTTTCCATACTCTATTTTTGTTTTCCCTTGACATAACCTGAAGGTTATCAATTCTCCACATTAATGGGCTAATAAATCTGTGCCATAAAAATGCCTCATAAGCAGAAAACCTCAAGGGGGATATTCAATACTGTGCAATGTTCAGAACTTTACAGCAGAAGTCTAATGACCATAACTGACAAGATTATTCATTATGTGGAAGAAAGAGGACTGTGCACTTAACACATAACACCTTATGCAATATCTTAAAGCAATAAAAACATGAAAGCCAATGCACCCCAGTTAAAACAATGCACTATACCCCAATCCAGACACCTTTCTTTACCCAGTAAGATTCCCTGATACATCCATCTCTGACATGAGGAGGGCAAAGGTCAACAACAACCCATGGAGCTAGACCAAGTGCTCTATTCAATTTGTATGGCTAAAGTGTTACAGACTGCGTGCTAGAAATGTAAAGGTCCTTTCTGATTGAGCCAACATATGCAGCGTTTACCGTGAATGCAGTCTCCGCTAACGCAGGAACATTGCCTTTACATTTCAATCAAGCTGTAACGCTGAACTTTTGAGATACTGATTAAATAGAGCCCCCAATTATATATAATCTGTTCCAAATTACACCCTATTTAAAAGTAGTGCACTAAATGGAGAATAGGGTGTCATTTGAGACAAAGGCCGCCATGCAGGTACTGCATTACCAGCAATGTTAATTGTGAGATCAGATATAATTGTCTTTTTAGAATATGTTGTGTCAATGGGAGAGAGAGAGTGCATTATTACAGTGGCATAATTACCCAGCCTCTCGCAGGGAGAGGTTGCCCTGGTTGCACCATGTGGCTAATGAGCATTTGTTATGATTCCAGAGAATCAGCCGAACACTTGAAAATATAGATTTTATTTGCATCAGCTAATCCCAGCCTGAAAAAAAAACTCTTATGGTGAAATTGTGAAACTAACAAAGAACCTATTTACAGCAGTCTCTGTGGGCTGAACTGTGGATCATTTTTTATTGCTTTGGCACAAAATGCATTCAATGACTACATCTTTCAAATTTAATGAATTATTTTCTCACTCAGACACAACCACCACCAAAACTCTATGTACCTACAGGCCAATTTGCACGCTTACATACTCTTCTCAAAACTGTTAAACTTAGGTTTTGAACTTAACATAACACAAAATTGAATAAGACAGCAATTTGCTACATTTCTATAGTAATACCGTATTGAAATATATTCCACATCTAAAAAATGAAATCCTATCAAAACAATTAGACCAACCACAGCTGATTCCCATTGTAGCTGAACACCTACCCAGGTGTTAGTCTTTCAATTCCATTACCACTTATACAAAAGGGGACATCTTAGGAATAATGCTGTACTGTAATGTACACATGGATCCAGCCAGAGATAGAGAAGTGGCTGACAGAGGAAGAAGAGTGGCTGGGAGAGGGAGAGGAGTATGTATGCGTGGTGGAAGAAGACTGAGAGGAAGATCAAGAGCTGTGGTCTCAGATGAGATTAGGGCTACTATAATTGATCATGTAATAAATCATGGTCTATCAATGAGAGGCTGGTCTGAGAGTGGAGCCACATCTGCAACGCTCAACAGTGGCATCTATTGTGAGGAACTTCCAGCAAAACAACAGGTAAGATGTGTATTCTGCAAGGGCATCTGACTGAACTGCACATTACAGAAGTAAATTGAGCAAAGCCTCCAAACCCACTTGTGTGTAATTGTTTTTGTATTTCTGCTTAGGACCCAACGGTTACCTCCCACAGGCAGGAGCGGTAGGATTTTCACTGCTGTGCAGGAAAGTGCAATCGTTGATGTGGTCATCAGAAACAATGGCATAAAACTCAGAGATTTGGGACAGAGAGTGTTGGCAGACAATGTTACATTTGGAAATATTCACAATGTAAGCATAACAACTATTTCTAGAGTCCTGAAACAACATCAAGTCAGGATGAAGCAGTTGTACACTGTACGCTTTGAGAGGAACTCTGAACAAGTCAAGCAACTCAGAAACCAATAAGTCCAGGTAATTACTATAAAATACGGAACTGGTTTTGAACAAAATCAAACAGGGCAGAGGCACACAATGACATGTTTTTAGGTATAACGTAAACTACCGTAATAGCCTAACTCTTATGTTGTCTTGTGGACTTACTTTAGAGAGTCATGGAGATTGAAATCAGGCAAACACCCCACATATTCATCTTTGTGGATGAGGCTGGTTTCAACTCGGCCAAAACACGGCGGCGAGAAAGGAATTTAATTGGGAAGAGCCACAGTGGATGTCCCGGGCCAGAGGGGTGCCAAAATCACAATGTGTGCAGCAGTATCCTCTGATGGATTGCTGTTACACAAACTGCTAATTGGGCCATACAACACTGAGCGTCTCATTTCATTCCTGGATGACCTCTATGGAAGGGTTGTGCCAGGTGAGGAAAGGGTTGCAGTGAGGCGAAATCGGCCAACGTTTGTAATTGTATGGGACAATGTGGGATTTCACCACTCCCGTGCAGTCACAGGACCTGTGGCCAAATGCAGAAGACAGGGTTGACTAGCATTGCTACTGTATCTGTATCGGTAGATGGTGTATATACAAATTCTTGTATTTTGGAATCACTTAATGCCAAAAAATGACATAATACATATTGAAGCATATTGCATGATGTCTGATTCATTCCTGTACCATATACTGCAGTGAATTCTAAACAGTAGAGAGGTGTCATTCTGTTTTGTAAAGACATTTTACAAAATAAAACATTGTGTAATGCTACCTGTTGTTAGTGTTTTTTAGGTCGTTGTTTTATGAGTGACAAAGTGTGCTTGTTGGGTGACAACCTTTGCTAGTGTTATGGAAGAATGAGTTGATTTGAGACATGTATGAAGTGTTTTGGTTGTTTTAGTGCATTTTGGATGTGAAATTAACTCCTGTGCCAAGCTGAAAGTTGGTTAGGAGAACTGTGTGAAGAGTTTTGAAAAAGTGACCTAAGTATTGAGAAATGGGTCCTAGCGATTGTAAAAATAAAACTGTAAAGCTATTCTCATATAGTAGATTTATATGTGGTTGAATGAGTTTGTGTGTTTTGTTGTTCAAACTCATTGCTCAAAGGCTTATAAGTTCATTAAAGTATCATACAGTATGTACAATATGTTCTGTGTGTAATATAGTGTTATAACGTTCCTTTGGTATATAGCTGAGAAATCACAATTTAGTCTGAAAAAGTGTATTTTGGTTCAACTCATGTAATGTAACCCAACACACAAACATTGTTAGTGGATCTTCAGGGTTAGGGCTGTTGTACATTCACTTAGGGAAAATCTGAATAAACTCATGCAGTGTGACTGGTGACAATAATGCTACAGTACAGCGATAGATTGAAATGGTGAGTTTTGTGCACAGAACTGTAAAAAGGGACCAAAACAGAAACCGCACAACCTTTCAAGAGCCAGTGCAACAGAGGCATTGACCACTGAAAAGTCAGCTCTGCATAGGGTCTCGTAAAAGTGATCCATATTTCATCACATACATTAACCTTCATTCCCAGTACATTATTAATGAGTGCATTTTGGATGAAGTGGGGGGTGGCGGGGCATGAAAAAGCCAAATATTTTTTTGACACAAACACACCAATGCACTTTAGCTACAGCACAGTCAGTCTGACAAACAGCTCATTCATGATCTACAAGAACAGATTATTATATTATCCATAAGTAATTCCATGAAGCAATTCCATAAAAGTATCATGTTCATTTACTTTGAATGGCATTCTGATCAAATCAGTTCAACTGTGAGGTGAAAAGGTGGCAGATAATGCAGAAATGTAACTTTATAGAACTGACATGATTATTACTTATTCTACATGACATATAATCATATGTGTTCTGCACAATTCATTTTTATCTGAATTATTTGTGACGCTGGACCCTCTTGCAGGCCCCTGATGTGTATTGCATGGGCACACAGAAGTGGATGTATGTGGGTTCTAAGAAGAGGACCAACATGAAAATCAACTCATAATGGTCACCTAGACTTTTGAATAGTGGATTCAACATGTGGATAAGTGCATCATATATAACTCACTGCAAGTGTACACTAGATTAGGGTTGCAAAGCTACCGGTAATTTACCAAAGTTACAAGAATCTTCAGTCATTTTTGTAATTAACAGAAAATTTATGCCAATTTGGTAATTTATACTTGAATATGAGTTTTATAGTAGATAGACCATATGGTTCAAGAGAAAATGGCCAAATGAATGAAAAAAGCATGTAATTATTTTCAATTACTTCTGCAACTTGTCCAACTATTTACTTTTTTCACAACTGCCACCAGTTGGACGTCAAAACATTGACAGCAAATACATATTGACAGCAAATACAAATATATGACATTGTCAAATAAATGTGTGCAAAAAAAGAAAGTATATTTCATGCTGAAACCCTCATATTAAACACCAATGGTAGTCACAAGGTTGATGGTTTATATTTAGTATAATGTTTTACAGCTTTTGCATTCAATTTTTTTAATTATATTATTTAATCATTTCATATATTTTACATGATAAGACCAGAGAGAGGGCCAGATTATTACAGACGCCTGTGATAATCTGAAGTACCCAAAAGGGCCACTAGATATCCTGTAACAGATTACATACAATTCTTGAAAGATACCAACATTCCGGTAACCCTCCCTTTGCAACCCTACACTAGACTGTAAAAAAATATCTTACTTGTCTTTCCTATCATCAAATAAAATCTCATTTTTGTCACATGCGAAATTCAACAGGTGTAGACCTTACAGTGAAATGCTTACTTACGAGCCCCTAACCGATAATGCAATAAAAAAAAATACAGATATGAATAAGAGATAAAAGTAAGAAGTAATTAAAGAGCAGCAGTGAAATAACAATAGCAAGACTATATACGGGGGGGTACCGATACAGAGTCTATGTGCGGGGGCACCGGTTAGTTGAGGTAGTATGTACAGTACATGTAGGTAGAGTTATTAAAGTGACTTTGCATAGATGACAACAGAGAGTAGCATTGGTGTAAAGAGTGGGGGGGGGCAATGCAAATAGTCTGGGTAGCCATTTGACTAGATGTTCAGGAGTCTTATGGCTTGGGGGTAGAAGCTGTTTAGGAGCCTCTTGGACCTAGACTTGGCGCTCCGGTACCGCTTGCCGTGTGGTAGCAGAGAGAACAGTCTATGACTAGGGTGGCTGGAGTCTTTGACAATTTTAGGGCCTTCATCTGACATCGCCTGGTATAGAGATTCTGGATGGCAGGACACTAACATGATACACGTTGCACCAATTGGACAACTTAACATGAGCATCGTTATATGATTCATTCTAAGTATACACACTACAGTATAAGACATTTTCACATAAAACTTCCATATCATGGAGCAAATTATGAGTCATATACTCTGCCAACTGTGACTTTGTGTGGGTGGGGGGAGAAGAGGAATAGCTCTCAAGCACTGTATTGTGTCTAAAGAGGACAGATGAGAAAATGTGGACATTTTCTGCCAAAAAACAGCTGTTTGTCAATGAGGTATGGGTCTGAAACGCGTCACCAACTGCTAATAGAATTGCTTCTGACCTTTCCAGAGTAAGCAATCATAACAAAAGCTCTCTAATGTTACAATCCTAAGGCAATGATTAGTCATTGTTATAAATAGATAACTCCAGGAAAGAGGAAGGAGCCAAAAGCACTGGAGGAGAAGCTGGCCACCTGAAAACATAGTGGGAGCACTGCTGTTAAAAAAAATATACTGAATATAGTATACTATACTTCGGGCTCCTCTTTACACTGAATTTAAATAGATTTACATTACATAAATATACAGTAATTTCTACTACAAATGTGTGGAGCTTGTATGTGGAAACCCATTTGCAGCAGCCAGCTAGGAACTGGGATGTCCCATATTGTTTTTATACTACAGTAATCAGGCATATAATCAGGAATGTGATTGGAATAAAAAATTAAATCATGGGTAGAAAGGCTATCGGTCAACTTTGATTGTTAGATACAGGTGTGCGAAATAGCAGTCCTGATTTTCTAAGGTCAAACAATCAGGAATTCCAGATCAGTCAGGAACACCAGTAAGTAAAAGCCCATCTCTCAGTAGTTCTTAAGGCAGAAGGAAAGTGGTGTACTTAGTCCTTACTAGGTCCTGCCTGTGCCTTGTAATAGCATGTGTAGCAGTGCTGGATAGTGGTTGGCCCTAACTGGCCCTAATCTATCACTCTTACACTTAAACAGTGGCGCTTGTAAAACACAAAGACCCTTCCAAAACATCGCCATGAATAATGCAGAGTAGACACAACCACTCCATGGTTTCTCACAAGAGGACGACATTTAGTGATAAAGGTACAAAAGACCTGCAGTTTTAATTAAAACCTTGACAAAGTAGGGCAAGCTTAATATGGCCTTTTGAAGGGCTACAGCTCCTCTGGCTTACAGTAGCTCCACAATGACACGTGTTCAATGTGTATGATTAAATAAGATTTGATTTGCATTCATTATACACATTTGTAGCATGTGCAACTGTTCATGTAAAATGATATTAATTGTGGGACAGCATGTCCCTTAAAGACATTTTCCAGTACTTTTGAGAGTAGCATTTACGAGTCAAAAGTGGACCCCGAAAGGGGTGTACTACGTCACGTGCAGATATGGGCACCATGACATTATTGCTCTCTCTGCTGTCTGCACTGAGCCGTTGGGCCCACCTGCAACTTTATTGGATAACACCAGGCAGGTCTCAAATGCGAGGGGCTGAAGCTCAGTGGCTAGAACTCGAAATTGATAGGGGGCTGTGGGGGGAAATGTAGGGAAAAAAAAAAAAAAAAAAAAAAAATTCGCACAGCTTCAAGAAAACTGTCACTTTCAAACTAGGGATTTCATGGCTAATTGATGTAAGACAGTAATTATGCTCATAGATTATGCATGTATGAAATACACTGACACATCCAGCCCAAAACGGGAGGTTTAAAAAATACTTTCTTAGTCGCCAAAGTACCAGAGCATGTCTTTAAAATGGTTGTGCAGCAATGGGCCCATTACAACCATTTTAATCCAAAACAAAAATTAACTCATGGTATTTGTAGATTGACATATGTTTATGATTATGAAAAGTAAAGAGACACGATTTAAAATACTGAGAGCTAGTTTGTGAAGAGAGAAATGTGTTGCTGATTCATTCAACCGCAAGATTCCCATCAGACATTGATCTGATCAGGATCGTGATCATGTAAAACGCCTCATTAGCTAATGTCTCAGTCTCCATACTGTCTCTAAATACACATACTGTAAACATATTAAATCTTATGGACATTAACCATAGCTAATAACCCAATCTCATGGAAGTATTAATATATGAAATGTGAGAAAATGTTTACAAAGCTTGAAATAAGGGCAGCAGTTAGCCTAGTGGTTAGAGCATTGTGCCAGTAAGCGAAAAGTTGCTAGATCAAATCCCCGAGCAGACAAGGTAAAAATCTGTCGTTCTGCCCCTGAGCAAGGCAGTTAACTCACTGTTCATAGGCAGTCATTGTAAATAAGAATTTGTTCTAAACTGACTTGCCTAGTTAAACAAAGGTAAAATATAAAACAAATGGTAATGTGATGATTCAAAACCAGCAGTGGTCAAATTCAGTTTTCACCAAGGAAAAAGACTGAACAGAGAAGGGAACATACAGTGTCTTTGAGGCTTTACAAATAGTAGTTAATCTTTATTAATATACTAATATATTTATTAATATACTTTATTCATATATTTTCATAAAACAAACTTGAGACTGTATAAAAAAAATCTGTAAAAACATTAGATTTTATCAACCATTGTTCCTTATGGTGATATAAGATATGAAACGCACATTATTCACTTGTTTTCATCCCCCATTGTATTCTTTACAGGATGCAATATTTTCAGTGATGGAAAAGTAAAAAAAATAAAATATGTATCCCCTTCCCTCACAAACTATTATCAAATGTATTTATAAAGCCCTTCTTACATCCGCTGATGTCAAAGTGCTGTACAGAAACCCAGCCTAAAACCCCAAACAGCAAGCAATGCAGGTGTAGAAGCACGGTGGCTAGGAAAAACTCCCTAGAAAGGCCAGAACCTAGGAAGAAACCTAGAGAGGAACCAGGCTGTGAGGGGTGGCCAGTCCTCTTCTGGCTTTGCAGGGTAGAGATAACAGAACATGGCCAATATGTTCAAAGATGACCAGCAGGGTCAAATAATAATTATATTAAAGTTGTTTTTGTTTTATGAAAGAGTGATCATAAATCTAGACAAACAAAATATAAAATATTTCCAACCACCCTCCCACACCAACTCTACTGATAAAACACTAACATTTTGGAGATCTTCAGTTTCATAGGCACACCATTATGTACATATACTTGTCCCCATGCCGTCTCAACTGATAATGACAGAGGCAGGCAGAACACTAACGATACAGTGCAGCAGCATAGAGCAGTGGTATTACAGTACGTTCCCCCTCAATTTTCTTATTTCATTTACTTAACGAAGGTTAGTCTCTCATTGTGATTAAATCTCTTTTGCAAGAGACCGGGGGGGGGTTGTAATACAAAGCAGGATCAATGAGTTAGCCAACTAACATATTCTGAAATATCTTCAAAAAATAAAAGTTAAGCTTGAAATGGGCATGGTCTAAATGACTCAACAACCAAAAAAACATGTCTAAGTTTAGCTTTCTTAATGAACCAGAAAATCGATATATATATATATATATGAGATAATTTTTTTTTTAAATCAAAGTCATCTAGCCTACTCATTGATCCTGCTTTGTAGTATACCTCTCTGGTCCAAGGGAGACCTGGTCCCAAAACTTGCATCAACAACACCAACAAACAGTTGATCAATCTAGTAGCCTAATTCAGAACTTCCATCAGTTCTCTCTGTTGTCTAGTCACTATCTCATTGACCCAGCATTATGCGTTCAAACCAGCCATGCTTTGCTTTGTCACTACCTTGGCAACCCCGGAATAATATAACGATCTCTCCGTTTCAGGGAAGAGATCAGCGGCAAGTTAATACACTGAATATAATGTTATTACTCCTGCTTTGTAATCCCTTTACATTAAGAACAAGTGTGGTCACTCACTATGAGTCTATGATTCACTTGTTGATCAAGTACCTGTATAGCAGAGGATATTTCAGTGACATGATTTGTTAAAGAATTGTATTTTTTGAATCATGTCCTTTTTAGGCTACCAGTTACAAATGTTAATTCTGCAAGACACAAATGGCTAGTTTTACTAGGTGTCTTACACCTGTAATTTTAAAGAGGTGATAAAACCTACAAGGAGAAACAAATGGTAACATAAGCTAAGTTTCCATCCAATTGGAAATAGATTTTCATGCAAATCTAAAAAAAAATATTAAAGGAAACATGAGCATTTTCACAAGTGGTGTTTTTCCACTAAAATAAAACTTGAGGATAAAAGTCAGTGCATGATGTAGAGCACACAAAACATACTTTTTCGCTTAAGTTCAATGTGTTTCCATTGTATTTTCAACTCTACCAATAATTTTGTCACAAAAACTGTTAAATAGTATATGTGCCTTGGTACAGTATGTGTACAGATACAATGTGGGTATGCTGTGCGAGTAGGCTAGTCTACATGATGGGATTATTATGGATAAGAGCGAGAATATTTTTGTCAAATGGCAGTCAAGCATCGATCATCATTGTCACCAGAATAAGACCCTCTGTATTTAATAGAAAGGAGCATCAAGATCACCATGTACTTTCACCATCCTGTGAAGTTCGGCATAAATGATTTTATCTGTAGCCTAACAAACTGCATGGTTTCCCAGGACCATACACACACACACACACACACACACACACACATATCATTGTGTGATTCCAAGTTAACTTCGATATGATTTATAAAATTATACCGAAACTACCTGTTTCGATCAGAGCTGCCATGATTTTAGAATTGTATTTATACAGATTGACTTTACTCTGAGAAAAACTGGATGGAAACGTGGCTAGAGATTAAGAGAATAATATAAATGTACGGTTATGATATAATGGTTTCAGTTTGCCTTTTTGTCTTAGACTCCCTTCTAAAAATAACAGCTGCAAAATCTTAATAGATCTAGACCAAAGAAAGATAAAAGCAATACACTGTAATTTGTATAAAGATTCACTTTGTGAATGACAGCCTCCTAGTCTGTTGTCATGGTGACATTTGATCCAAGGCCTCTGCAGCCTCCAGTCTCTTCTGCATTTTCATTATTTTCTATACAATAGAAACAGTACATCTTCAAAGATAAAAATGATTATTCTTGGCAAGAACAGATTTAAAAAAAGATTATTAAGCAAGAGTTGAAAGCACAACTATGATGGACAACAAAAGAAAGAGTGCTGGAGTTTCAAACTGTCTCTGTACAGTTTTCCTGTGACAGTAGTAGACTTATACAGTATGTTTCCATAGTGGTCACTTATACAGGTGTGGTCGCCTACTCCGTCCATGTTGAAGCCATCTTAATGTACAGTACGTGTGTAAAAACCCTACGTAATTGTTTTCATCCATCCCAAAGCCAATGCTTTTGAGAGCGTTACGGAGGAACGTAGGGAGGTGGCGACCTGTATGATGTCATGTTCTTGGGGCGGGACCCTTTCCCCTCAATGGGGACAGTGAAGGGTGGAGGGGGCTGATAGGGGGGTGCATTGGGGTCCTCATCCTGGTAGATGGAGTACTCCTCCAGGAGATCCTGGTTAAGCAGTGTACTGTGAGGGCCAGCCATGTTGGGGTACTCCGGAGGGGGCAGGGGCGGCTTCTCCTCCCGCAGGATTAGGGGAATACTGGAGGACGGGGGGGACTTGGAGTCATCTAGCTCATCTGCAAAGATAATGGGCACGCCTTTCTTGATGAAGGTGGCCTGCTCCTCAATGGTCATCTTGCCCTTGCGCTTCTTGCGGTAGCAGACCATTGCGATGACGCCGGCGATCAGCAGTAGTGCCGCCACCACCACAGCTGGGATAACCGTGTGCAGGTAGACATCGTCACTGGTGCTACGACCCGTGCCAGGGGAAGGAGTGGCTGGAGGGGGAACAGGGATAATCACCTCTCCTGGGGGCACAAACGTGTAGGCATGGCACTTGTTGGTGCCGCGAACGGAGATGTTGATGGGTTTGAAGTCTGGCTCCATGGCATTGGAAAAGGCTAGAGTGGGCCTGCCCTGGGGGTCGGAGATCTTTCTGCTGAGGACGGTTATCTGGTCCTTGGGACAGGGGCTCTGCTGGAGGCTGTTGTTGGTCCACTCCACCACAATGGAGCCCTTAGTGATACTCCGCAGGGTCAATGTGCTGGTGTTCCGGTCGCCCAGTGCATACGCCAACTTCTTAGTCAGGAGGATCTTCTTGTGGACGTCGTTGGTCAGTGTCTTGGGTTCGCCGTGAAAACGGGCAGCAAAAACGACAGAGGGTTTGTCGTTGACTGACAAACGGTTGACATGGACCTCAAAGGCGTCTATGGTGCTCATGCCTGCCTTGTCGGTGGCCAGCATGAAGTACTCATGTTTGCCCATGTGTTCTTTCTCTGGGAGACCGTAAAGGAGCTGGATGGTGCTGTTGAACTGGATCCAGGAGGTCTCGCTCACCGCCTCGTTGTGGTTCTTTCTCAGAGTCAGACGCAGCTTGTCTGTGGTGCCGTCCTCTTTGTCGAAGAAGGTATCTGGAGGAATCTTCACCTCAAAGAGGGTCCCGACCCAGGCGTTCACCTCGTCGATGGGATTGCGTAGCTGGGGCTTCTCGTTGTTGTAGTCAGGAATCGGAGACAGATGGGTGGTGCGTCTGGGTGGCTTAGTCGTGGTTTTAGGTTCCCTAGGCACTGGAGTGGAGGTCTTGGGCTTCTTGGTTTTCTTGGTGGTGGAAGTCTTGGGCCTTCTAGTGGTGCTCGGTGGGGTGGGCAGAGCAGTAGCCTCTGGAATAGCAGGCTGGGTCATAGTAGGCTGTATAGGGATGGTAGTGGTGGTGCCCAGGATCCTAGTGGGCTGAGGAACCCCTATAGTAGGAGTGTGGGCTATCTGATCTCTTAGCCTGATAGTGGGCTTCATCGGCAAGGGAAAGGGGCCACGGACAGGGGGGGACAGAGCTATCAGTGGCTAGGGAGATAGAAGGGGATGTGGGGGTGGGAACGATGCGAGTAGGGGGCTCGGGGTGAGTGGTTGGGGGGAGCAGGGAGGGCACAGGGGTGGGGGTGATTCCCAGCTGCCTCCTGACCCGTTTCACCAAGTGGGGCTTCTTGTTGACGATGTGCCAGCCCACCACTGGGTAGCCTAACTTGGACGACATTGACCCGTCTTTGGCAGGCAATTCTACGCTGTTGATATTCGGAATGTTGGACTGGTCGAGGGCACAGCCAAGCTTCCAGGACAACAGGGCCCCATTCTCCACCACCTTCTTGGCATTTCCGGGACCGGCCATGAAGGCGGACATGTCGAACAGGCGGTTGTTGACGACGGGGACCACCCTCATGTGCTCCAGAGGGACACCGGAAAACTTCTTCATGCTGGCCAGCAGGCCTACCCTCTGCTGGGCGTCCATCTTGGTGAGATCAGCATCCAAGATGATGGTGAGGACAGTGACGGGCTCCTCGTTGCCGCAGATGAAGGGCTGGAGGTTGTTGCTCTTAGCCTGGAGGGCCAACAGGGCTGGCTCAGTGTCAGCTCGCTCTTCGATGTGCACCTCAATAGAGAAGGCCTCCAGGCCATGGCCACTGTTAATCTCAGAGCAGGAGATATGGTGGACACCTTTGTCCTGCTCGAGGGCTAGGCCTTGTAGGATGCAGCTCCCAGTGTCCCAGTGCAGCCAGGAGGGTAAGCTGTCCTTTCCCACCTCAGTTAACTGCAATAGGAAATAAGAAAGCTTTAGAGATGGGGAAAGTTATGGCTCATAGATCAAACTCTGAAAAGAGAGGGTGTTTCACACAAGAGGCAGATTCTGCCAATAAAAACTTACCCAACTGTACAGTAATCTTAAGGGTATTATTATGAAAGGGTTTATCATACAGCCCTGAAGATCCCAGTCTCACTTTTTCCATTCAATCATTTCATCTGTGTATTGCTGTCTCTACCAACCTTTGTTGAAGTGAGCAGGAAGCTCGGCTCAGTTAGCACCTATTCACAAAATGACAGCCGCCCGAGTCATCACCCCTTCATTTTGAGACATTACGATGTGACAGGATATCATTTCCAATAATACAAGGAGCCAACATCTTTTCCCATTCATAAACTCCTTATTGGACAAATTGCACCACAGTAAACCTCAATCAGCAATGATACAGTGAGAGAAAAAAAACACAGACATAATATTATGCATAGCATTGCAAATATGTAAATATTTGGCTAGTTATTGAGAAGCATAAGGCTGAAAATAATTGTTGCAACAGAATGATCTGGCCTAGAGTATGTTTATTATTAAACAGAAATATTTGCAGTAAGGTTCAAAATACCATACGAGCTGGGAGAAGTAGAAATAGGAAATAATCAAGTGGTTGTGGTTACGCAAAGCTTATTGAGCAGGACTACAATGCTTCCCAAAAAGTATTGGTTCACTCCATTCTCCATCCACACACAGATTGAAGGACATTTTCTGTTCAGCTGTAATAGCTGTTCCCAATTACAAAGAGATTTTTAGAGCTGGCTCTTATGTGGAAGGTAAATTCCTTGCACGTATTTCAGCATAAACAGAAAGACTGGAATAACTACGGTATTGTGATCAAACAGCTGGGCGCAAACGATTACGGAAATGAGGTAGAGGAACATACAGAGTCGGGGTCTGACATGGCCCGCTGTCGGGTCAGTAAATTCTCAGTTCAACATTTACCTGCCCTGTCGCGGTCTACAATTGAAAACAATTGAAGGCTACATGCGGGAATGTTGTGCTATTTGTATTTGAGATATAGGATGTTCATTCAAGCACCACCATGCTCCCGTGAGCCACAACTTCTCGAGCAGCACAGAAGTTGTTACAGTCACACAGCACATCCTGAACAAAAAGATGTGCCCATCAATCTACTCACTGAGCTTATTTAGTTTAGGGAAAGTGCTTTACAAAAGTAAACTATTGAAGGTTAACATACTAGCAATGTGCTGGCTACTGTTGGGCGGCAGGAAGCCTAGTGGTTAGAGCTTTGGACTTGTAACCGGAGGGTTGCAAGTTCGAATCCCCGAGCTGACAAGGAAAAAAAATCTGTCGTTCTGCCCCTGAACAAGGCAGTTAACCCACTGTTCCCGGGCGCCAAGACGTGGATGTCGATTAAGGCAGCACCCCGCACCTCTCTGATTCAGAGGGGTTGGGTTAAATGCGGAAGACACATTTCGGTTGAAGGCATTTGGTTGTACAACTGACTAATAATGGTGACTTTGACTTTGTTGATTGTCTGCACAAAGAAAGCAACAAAAATAAACTTTAGCATTTGTCTTGGCTAGCCTGCCTGTAGCAAGTTTGATCTCTCTATTGGAATGCAATTATTTTTCAATCCATATCATAACAACAAAACATAGCCTATTAATCCTTAAGAGTCGATTAACGCACTCATGCATAACACAAAAATCTGTCTGTTTAAACTAGAGATATGTTTTTTATTTTAATGCGTTGCGTCTCAATCCTCGGCATCCACCTATGTCGGCCTTCCGCATCTGGGTTGGAAAGTGGCAGAGCTACAGAGCTATTTGTCAGACCAGGAGACATCCCGAAAATCGGTCTTCTGACAAAAACATCTGTAGCGTCAGAACGGTTTGGCCTAGAAAATAATATGACCCATGGGACTCGTCTGAAGTCAGTACCGCCGATGTGCCAACTTATGTCTGTAGTGTTCAAACCGTTTGAGCTAAAAACTAATATGACCCTACCATGGAAAGGGGAGACTCACTAACACAATGCTGTTCTCCGTTTTGCTTTATGACCCAAACAAGGGTCACAGGACTGGTTTGAATTTATTTTAAAGAAAGTAGCTTTGTGGCAACAAAAAAAAAGGGGTTTAATGTGTCCAAAAAAAACAAACATGTTTCCTGAGCTCTCTTATATCTCCTAGATATAGAACAGACACCCAAAAACCTTATTGCCACGAATTCCGCCGAAGTTCGACGTCACCGGTTTTGTAGCCATCGCCCGATCCACTTTTCATTTTTCCATTGGTTTTTGTCTTGTTTACACACCTGGTTTCAATCCCACAATTACTTGTTCATTATTTAACCCTCTGTTTCCCCATGTTATTGTATTGCGGTCCGTATTTGTGGGCTTGGTTAATTTTGACGTTCGTTATATTATTGAGTAAAATGTGCTATATTTACTCATATCTGCTGTCCTGCGCCTGACTCCTCTACACCAGCAACACAAAGACGCATTGCACTTATTCCTTATGATAGATTTTTTTTACTGTGTTGACATTTATGAATGTGTTATTCAATGCGTTTATATGGAATATAGTAGTAAATCCCAAAATAATTGTTAAAAACGAATATGACCACTACAGAAAGATGAGACTCTCCCGAACACAATGGGTGTTATCAGTTTTGCTCTACGAGTGTCACAGGATTCGTCTGAAGTTGGTACCGCCAATCTGCCAACTTCTGTCTGGCTACACACTAATATGACCCCTCTATGGAAAGGTGAGACTCTCAGGAACATGTTGGTTGTTTTTCACTAGGCCCACAAGCCTCATCCGAAAGTAGCCCGGAACCAGTAACATTTTTATACAAGTATACACAAAACATTAAGAACACCTGATCTTTCCATGAGAGACTGACCAGGTGAATGCAGTTGAAAGCAATGATCCCTTATTGATGTCACCTGTTAAATCCACTTCAATGAGTGTAGATGAATGGGAGGAGACAGATTAAAGAAGGATTTTTAAGCCTTGAGACGAATTGAATTATTTGTGTGTGCCATTCAGAGGGTGAATAGGCAAGAAAATATTTAAGTGCCTTTGAACTGGGTATAGTAGTAGGTGCCAGGCACACCGGTTTGAGTGTATCAAGAACTGCAACGCTGCTGGGTTTTTCACACTCACCAGTTTCCCACGTGAATCACCGCCCAAAGGACATCCAGCCAAGTTGACAACTGTGGGACGCTTTCAACACCTTGTAGAGTCCATGCCTTGACTTTGTTGTCCTTAAGCCATTTTGACACAACTTTGGAAGTATGCTTGGGTTTATTGTCCATTTGGAAGATCCATTTGCGACCAAGCTTTAACTTCCTGACTGATGTCTTGAGCCGTTGCTTCAATATATCCACAATTTTCCTTTCTCATGATGCCATCTATTTTGTGAAGTGCACCAGTCCCTCCTGCAGCAAAGCATGATGCTGCCACCCCGTGCTTCACGGTTGGGATGGTGTTCTTCGGCTTGCAAGCCTCCCCCTTTTTCCTCCAAACATAACGATGGACATTATGGCCAAACAGTTCTCCAAAAAGTACGATCTTTGTCCCCATGTGCAGTTGCAAACGGTAGTCTGGCTTTTTCAAAAAAAATTGAGAGGAATGGAAGATTCGATATATGCCGATAGTTTTTTATATGTTCTGGGTAAAGGTTTGGCTTTTTCAAGAGAGGCTTTATTACTGCCACTTTTAGTGAGTTTGGTACACATCCGGTGGATAGAGAGCTGTTTATTATGTTCAACATAGGAGGGCCAATCACAGGAAGAAGCTCTTTCAGTAGTTTAGTTGGAATAGGGTCCAGTATGCAGCTTGAAGCTTTAGAGGCCATGATTATTTTCATCAATGTGTCAAGAGATATGGTACTAAAAACCTTGAGTGTCTCCCTTGATTCTATGTCCTGGCAAAGTTGTGCAGACTCAGGACAACTGAGCTTTGGAGGAATACGCAGATTTAAAGAAGAGTCCATAATATGCTTTCTAATGATCTTTTCCTCAAAAGAAGTTCATGAATGTATCACTGCTGAAGTGAAAGCCATCCTCTCTTGGGGAATGCTGCTTTTTAGTTAGCTTAGCGACAGTATCAAAAATAAATGTTGGATTGTTCTTATTTTCCTCAATTAACTTGGAAAAATAGGATGATCGAGCAGCAGAGAGGGCTCTTCGACACTGCACGGTACGGTCTTTCCAAGCTAGTCGGAAGACTTCTAGTTTGGTGTAGCGCCATTTCCGTTCCAATTTTCTGGAAGCTTGCTTCAGAGCTCGGGTATTTTCTGTATACCAGGGAGCTAGTTTTTTATGGCAAATGTTTTTTGTTTTTAGGGGTGCGACTGCATCTAGGGTATTGCGCAAGGTTACATTGAGTTCCTCAGTTAGGTGGTTAACTGATTTTTGTACTCTGACGTCCTTGGGTAGGCGGAGGGATTCTGGAAGGGCATCTAGGAATCTTTGGGTTGTCCGAGAATTTATAGCACGACTTTTGATGATCCTTGGTTAGGGTCTGAGCAGATTATTTGTTGCGATTGCAAACTTAATAAAATGGTGGTCTGATAGTCCAGGATTATGAAGAAAAACATTAAGATCCACAACATTTATTCCACGGGACAAAACTAGGTCCAGAGTATGACTGTGGCAGTGAGTAGGTCCGGAGACATGTTGGACAAAACCGACTGAGTCGATGATGGCTACGAAAGCCTTTTGGAGTGGGTCTGTGGACTTTTCCATGTGAATAGTCACAAAACAATTGAATATTATCTGCCATGACTACAAGGTCCGATAGGAATTCAGGGAACTCAGTGAGGAACGTTGTATATGGCTCAGGAGGCCTGTAAACAGTAGCTATAAAAAGTGATTGAGTAGGCTGCATAGATTTCATGACTAGAAGCTCAAAAGACAAAAACATAGTTTTCTTTTGTGTAAATTGAAATGTGCTATCGTAAATGTTAGCAACACCTCCGCCTTTGCGGGATGCGCAGGGGATATGGTCACTAATGTAACCAGGAGGTGAGGCCTCATTTAACACAGTAAATTCATCAGGCTTAAGCCATGTTTCAGTCAGGCCAATCACATCAAGATTATGATCAGTTCATTGACTATAAACTGCCTTGGAAGTGAGGGATCTAACATTAAGTAGGCCTATTTTGAGATGTGAGGTATCATCATCTCTGTCAATAATGGCAGGAATGGAGGAGGTCTTTATTCTAGTGAGATTGCTAAGGCGAACACCGCCAGGTTTAGTTTTGCCCAACCTAGGTCAAGGCACAGACACAGTCTCAATGGGGATAGCTGAGCTGACTACACTGACTGTGCTAGTGGCAGACTCCACTAAGCTGGCAGGCTGGCTAACAGCCTGTTGCCTGGCCTGCATCCTATCTCACTGTGGAGCTAGAGCCCTGTCTATGTACGTAGATAAGATGAGAGCACCCCTCCAGCTAGGATGGAGTCCGTCACTCCTCAACAGGCCAGGCTTGTTTGTGGGTGAGTCCCAGAAAGAGGGCCAGTTATCTACAAATTCTATCTTGTGGGGCAGAAAACAGTTTTCAACCAGCGACTGAATTGTGAGACTCTGCTGTAGAGCTCATCACTCCCCCTAACTGGGAGTGGGCCAGAGACAATTACTCGATGCCGACATCTTTCTAGCTGATTTACACGCTGAAGCTATGTTGCACTTGGTGACCTCTGACTGTTTCATCCTAACATCGTTGGTGCCGACTTGGATAACAATATCCCTATACTCTCTACACTCGCCAGTTTTAGCTTTAGCCAGCACCATCTTCAGATTAGCCTTAACGTCGGTAGCCCTGCCCCCTGGTAAACAGTGTTTGATTGCTGGATGATTCGTCTTAAGTCTAATACTGCGGGTAATGGAGTCGCCAATGACTAGAGTTTTCAATTTGTCAGAGCTAAATGGTGGCAGGCCTCGGCATCTCAGACCACGTAACGGGAGGAGTAGAGACCAGAGAAGGCTCGGCCTCTGACTCCGACTCGCTGCTTAATGGGGAGAAAGTTTCTGTCAGCTGAGTGAGCGACACCGGTTGAGCATTCCTACAGCATTTCCTTCCAGAAGCCATGAAAAAAATTGTTCGGCTACGGGGACTGTGCGAGGGGATTTATACTACTATCTGTACTTACTGGTGGCACAGACGCTGTTTTATCCTTTTCTATACTTAAATTTCCCTTGCCTAACGATTGCGTCTGAAGCTGGGCTTGCAGCACAGCTATTCTCACCATAAGGCGATCGTTCTCCTGTATATTATGAGTACAGCGACTGCAATTAGAAGGCATAATGTTACTACTTAGCTTCGGTTGGTGGAGGTCCTGACGAAACACATCCAGATAAAGCGTCTGGAATGACAAAGTTGAATGAAAAAAAGTAGACTGATGGAAAAACAAAAAATATAGACGGTAATTAAACCATAAAGATGGCAGGTAACAAAGTTAGGTTAGCAACAAAACGCACAGCAGCACGTAAACAAGTCTGTTAGTTGTGACCGGAAATGACGAAAAAAATCCCGGTTTTAACAGTACCGGGCAGATGGCAGACGAGCGATTAGCTGATTACACAGGTGCAACTTGTCCTGGGAACAATAAAAGGACACTAAAATGTGCAGTTTTGTCACACAAAGCCACAGATCTCTCAAGTTGAGGGAGTGTGCAATTGGCATGCTGACTACAGGAATGTCCAAATAATGAATTTGTTCAATTCTCTACTATAAGCCGCATCCAAAGTAATTTCAGAGAAGTTGGCAGCACATCCAACCGGCCTCACAACCAGACCATGTGTAACCATGCCAGCCCAGGACCTCCACATCCGGCTTCTTAACCTGCGGGATTGCCTGAGACCAGCCACCCAAAGAGCTGATAAAACTGTGGGTTTGCACAACTGAAGAATTTCTGCGCAAACTGTAAGAAACCGTTTTAGGGAAGCTCATCTGTGTGCTCGTTGTCCTCACCAGGGTCTTGACCTGACTGCAGTTCGGCGCCGTAACAGACAGTGGGCAAATGCTTACCTTCGATGGCCACTGGCATACTGTAGAAGTGTTCTCTTCACAGACGAAGCCCGTTTTTAACAGTACCGGGCAGATGGCAGACGAGCGGGCGAGCAATTAGCTGATGTCAACATTGTGAACATGTTGGCAGTGGGGTTACGGTATGGGCAGGCATAAGCTACAAACAAAGAACACTATAGCATTTTGTCGATGGCAATTTGAATGCAGAGATACCATGATAACATTGCCATTCATCCGCCGCCATCTCCTCATGTTTCAGCATGACAATGCACAGCCCCATGTCGCAAGGACCTGTACACAATTCCTGGAAGCTGAAAATGTCCCAGTTCTTCCATGGCCTGCATACTCACCAGACATGTCACCCATTGAGAATGTTTGGGATGCTCTGGATTGATGTGTACTACAGCGTATTCCAGTTCCCGCCAAATTCCAGCAACTTCGCACAGCCATTGAAGAGGAGTGGGACAACATTCCACAGGCCACAATCCACAATCTGATCAACTCTATGTGAAGGAGATGTGTTGCGCTGAATGAAGCACATGGCGATCACACCAGATACTGGCTGCTTTTCTGATCCACGCCCCTACTATTTTATTTTTTATTTTTCTAAAAGGTATCTGTGACCAACAGATGCATTTCTGTATTCCCAGTCATGTCAAATCCATAGATTAGGGCCTAATTCATTTATTTGAATTGAACTGTAACTCACTAACTCATGTTGTGCTGACATTTTTGTTGAGTATATATATATATATATATATATATATATATATATATATATATATATATATATACACACACACACACACACACACACACACACACACACACACACACACACAGCTCAAAAAAATAAAGGGAACACTTAAACAACACAATGTAACTCCAAGTCAATCACACTTCTGTGAAATCAAAACTGTCCACAATAAATTTCACATGCTGTTGTGCAAATGGAATAGACAACAGGTGGAAATTATAGGCAATTAGCAAGACACCCCCAATAAAGGAGTGGTTCTGAAGGTGGTGACCACAGACCACTTCTCAGTTCCTATGCTTCCTGGCTGATGTTTTGGTCACTTTTGAATGCTGGCGGTGCTTTCACTCTAGTGGTAGCATGAGACGGAGTCTACAACCCACACAAGTGGCTCAGGTAGTGCAGCTCATCCAGGATGGCACATCAACGCGAGCTGTGGCAAGAAGGTTTGCAGTGTCTGTCAGCGTAGTGTCCAGAGCATGGAGGCGCTACCAGGAGACAGGCCAGTACATCAGGAGACGTGGAGGAGGCCGTAGGAGGGCAACAACCCAGCAGCAGGACCACTACCTCCGCTTTTGTGCAAGGAGGAGCACTGCCAGAGCCCTGCAAAATGACCTCCAGCAGGCCACAAATGTGTCTGCTCAAACGGTCAGAAACAGACTCCATGAGGGTGGTATGAGGGCCCAACGTCCACAGGTGGGGGTTGTGCTTACAGCCCAACACCGTGCAGGACGTTTGGCATTTGCCAGAGAACACCAAGATTGGCAAATTCGCCACTGGCGCCCTGTGCTCTTCACAGATGAAAGCAGGTTCACACTGAGCACGTGACAGACGTGACAGAGTCTGGAGACGCCGTGGAGAATGTTCTGCTGCCTGCAACATCCTCCAGCATGACCGGTTTGGCGGTGGGTCAGTCATGGTGTGGGGTGGCATTTCTTTGGGGGGCCGCACAGCCCTCCATGTGCTCGCCAGAGGTAGCCTGACTGCCATTAGGTACCGAGATGAGATCCTCAGACCCCTTGTGAGACCATATGCTGGTGCGGTTGGCCCTGGGTTCCTCCTAATGCAAGACAATGCTAGACCTCATGTGGCTGGAGTGTGTCAGCAGTTCCTGCAAGAGGAAGGAATTGATGCTAAGGACTGGCCCGCCCGTTCCCCAGACCTGAATCCAATTGAGCACATCTGGGACATCATGTCTCGCTCCATCCACCAACGCCACGATGCACCACAGACTGTCCAGGAGTTGGCGGATGCTTTAGTCCAGGTCTGGGAGGAGATCCCTCAGGAGACCATCCACCACCTCATCAGGAGCATGCCCAGGCGTTGTAGGGAGGTCATTCAGGCACATGGAGGCCACACACACTACTGAGCCTCATTTTGACTTGTTTTAAGGACATTACATCAAAGTTGGATCAGCCTGTAGTGTGGTTTTCCACTTTAATTTTGAGTGTGACTCCAAATCCAGACCTCCATGGGTTGATAAATTTGATTTCCATTGCTAATTTTTGTGTGATTGTTGTCAGCACATTCAACTATGTAAAGAAAAAAGTATTTAATAAGATTATTTCATTCATTCAGATCTATGATGTGTTATTTTAGTGTTCCCTTTATTTTTTTGAGCAGTGTATAATAAAAAAAAAATACATTTTTGGGAGTGGCGGCGACCACTGCTAAATGAATATAGGGGAGACACTGGTACTTAGACAAGTTGTAAATGCAACAAGTACTGATATTGTATCATAACAGCGCTCACAGTGTAAGGGGTGCGTACTGGCAATAGAGAAGTCAGGCGCAAGAGAGCAGAACTGTGTTTTCACAACGAAGTAGTTTAATAATAAAACCAACCGTAAAACAGAATGAATGGGTAACATAACCCGTAGCATACCATAAAAATGTGCACAACACTTAAACAATTCCGGACAAGGACATGTGGGACACAGAGGGTTAAATACACAACATGTAATGAATGGAATTGAAACCAGGTGTGTGGGAAGACAAGACAAAACAAATAGAAAATGAAAAACGGATCGATGATGGCTTCAAGACCGGCGAAGCCGACCGCCGCCCGAACAAGGAGAGGCACCAACTTCGGCGGAATTCGTGACACACAAGCTTTCCAAGAAAACAAACGTTTATACATGTATGGTCTGATTACATATATGTGGTAACAATGAGTCGAAATCCACTTAGCCTATTGTTCTGGCATTAATTTATTTTCTTTCGCGTGCAGGGTCCGATATTTTAAGTTTACATTCACTGGCCTGAAAGGGACAGTAACTTTCCAGCGCATTTTTGCATTCGAGTTCATTTACCCAGTCTACCATTGAGGACTACCCGCAAATGGTAGTCAAACACTCCTGCGAATCACAACTTTGAACAGTACATGACTTGAAGCCTTCGAACAGCACACGCTGTCCAGAGCAAAAAGAATCACCCATCAATCTACTCGCTGAGCTTATTTATTTTAGGGAAAGTAATAGACAAAAAAGTAAATCTTCAACAGTGAACATACTAGCACTATGCTGGATAGTCTGCAAAAAGAAAGCTAAAAAAAGCTGTCTAGCATTAGTCTTGGCTAGCCTACTGTAGCCATGTCAGTATCTCTTTTGGAACTTTTGTCTTAAAAGGGGCAGCGTTCTATTTTCAAATCTTCTCAAAATTACATTCTTTACAAACAAAAATGATTGCAATAAATATTTTTTTTTTTTTCAATAGAGTAATGACTTGTACTGCTAAAGTGTATATATTACACATTTTTAATACCATAATAACCAAATGTAACCCATTAACTTCTTAGGGCTAGGGAGCAGTATTTTGAAGTTCGGATGAAAAACGTGCCCAAAGTAAACTGCCTGTTACTCAGGCCCAGAGGCTAGGATGTGCATATAATTAGTAGCTTTGGATAGGAAACATTCTGAAGTTTCTAAAAGTGTTAAAATAATGTATGTGAGTATAACAGAACTTATATAGCAGGCGAAAACCAGAGGACAATCCATCCGGATTTGCAGTTTTTTTTTGTACATTACCTTTTTGTCCAGGCTGCCTATTGATTTCTATGTTAACTAGGACTGAGACTGCAGTACCTATGGCTTCCACTAGATGTCAACAGTCTTTATACAGTGTCTGGAGGCTCTAGCACTAAGCAGAACAGATAGGAAGAGGAAGTAGTGAAGGGACCACATTTGTCAACAACGTTTCACGGGCGCGAGATTGTGAGCACGCCCCACTTTATTTTCATTTCCTATCGTTCAAGTTATCGTCCGGTTGAAATATTACAGTAAATATACATAGATTAAAAATTATCCTTTTATGTTTGATTTGTTTGGAGAAAGTGTATAGGTATAATTTGAACGTGTTCTCTTCACGGTTCAATGGGCGACTCGACGGTGGATTTTCTGATCATAACGCGCCAACCAAACAGAGATTTATGGATATAATAAATGACTTTTTCTAACAAAAGAACCATTGGATGTCTTCGTTGGACACTTGGGAAGCCCTCAGCAGAAGTTCTTCGAAAGGCAAGTGATATTTTTTAGCTCTTATATGGGTTTTGTGGATATTAATTAATGGTAATGTGGAAAATAGGAGAGGTGCTATCCTCAAACAATCAAATGTTGTGCTTTCGCCGGAAATCTGACAACGCTGTGATATTGCCAAGAATCAGAGCTTTTGATGACTATGCAACACTTGTATATTGATGAATGTTTAATAATTAAAAACTTTTGGATTTTGAATTTTTACATTTCACCGGGTGGTGTCGGGAGCGGCCCGCTCCTAAGTAGTTAACCCCCAGATTGCAGTTCCTATGGCTTCCACTAGATGTCAACAGTCTTTAGAAAAAGGTTTGAAGCTTCAATCATGAAAATCAAGGGAGTAAGACCACTTGTTCCTGAGTCCATGTCAAGCGCACTGTTTTGGATTTTGCGCGTAACAGGGAATGCGCGCTCAGTTCTTTTTCTCTTCTATTCAGCAGGTTATATTCCGTCTGAAATATTATAATTTATATTCATTTTAGGGTATCTGAGTATTGATTACAAATGCTGTTTGACGTTTTTCGACAAACTTTACGGGTACTTTTGGGATATCGTTTGTCTGCATGGATGAAAGCCTATAGGATGGTGGATTACTGAACAAAACGCACCAACCAAACTGAGCTTTATGGATATAAAGAGGAACTT
This sequence comes from Brachymystax lenok tsinlingensis, assembly GCA_030435695.1. NCBI lineage: Eukaryota > Metazoa > Chordata > Actinopteri > Salmoniformes > Salmonidae > Brachymystax > Brachymystax lenok. The sequence goes on along the minus strand of CM059802.1, from coordinate 42,710,576 downwards.
TATCAAACAAAAAGGACCTTTTATTGTGTAACCTGGACGCTTGGGTATGCCATCAGAGGAAGATCAAAAGGTAAGCGATTTATTTCATGCTATTTTTGAGTTTTTGTGACACCTCTGCTGGTTATGTTATTATGCTAATTGAGTTGGGCTGTCCTCAGACAATCAAATGTTCTGCTTTTGCCGTAAAGCCTTTTTGAAATCTGACAATGCTGTTAGATTAACAAGAGTCTAAGCTTTTGAAGGGTGTGCAGCATTTGTATTTTCATGAATGTTTGAAATGTATTTATGTATTTTCATGAATGTCATTTGAACTAGGCGCTCTGCATTTCACCGGATGTTGTCAAAATCGAACCTGTTCACGGGATTGGATCCGTAACAGGTTAATAGCTGAATATGGAGTGAAGGCATGCCAACATATAAGCCCCGCATGACAATGCATTTCAGACTTACACCATGTCCAAGCCAGTGGAAATTCTGTTCGGCACAGTAGATTTTTGGCCAACTGGCCCAATCGGGCTAGTGAGAAAAAAAGTTAACGTTGGACCCTGGCATGTTTCAAATGCAGCCAAGGAGTTGTGACGCATAGGCCATTTAATGTGCTTTGATTGACAAATGGCAAACTTGATTAGTTTATAAAAAGGTGTTGAAATGACTGAATAAAGTTGATCTCATATACCCTTGCCATTCCTAAATCAGTTAGTTATACAGTGCATTCAGAAAGTATTCAGACCCCTTGACTTTTTCCACATTGTTATGTTACAACCTTATTCTAAAATGGGTTAAATGTGTCTTTGCCCTCAATATAAACACAATAGCCCATAATGACAAAGCAAAAACAGATTTTTTGAAATTTTTGCAAATGTATAAAAAAAACATATCACTGTAACGAGTGTGCTGAGGGTCGGGAAGCAAGTACAGGGAGTGAGTGTTTTAAAAAATAAACAAAACAATAAAACACAAACACACCGACATGAAACAGAGTCAATAACACCTGAGGAAAGAACCAAGGGGAGTGATGGATACAGGGAAGATAATCAAGGAGGTGATGGTGCGTTTGACGATGGTGACAGGTGTGCGGGATAATCAGCAGCCTGATGACCTAGAGGCCGGGGAGGGAGTATACGTGACAATCACGTTTACATAAGTATTCAGTGATTACAGCCTCGAGCCTTCTTGGGTAAGATGCTACAAGCTTGGCACACCTGTATTTGGGGAGTTTCTCCCATTCTTCTCAAGCTCTGTCAGGTTGGATGGGGAGCATCGCTGCACAGCTATTTTCAGGTCTCTCCAGAGATGTTCGATGAGCTTCAAGTCCGGGCTCTGGCTGGGACACTCAAGGACTTTCAGAGACTTGTCCCGAAGCCACTCCTGCGATGTCTTGGCTGTGTGCTTAGGGTCGTTGTCCTGTTGGAAGGTCCTGAGCGCTGTGGAGCAGGTTTTCATCAAGGATCTCTCTGTACTTTGCTTAGTTCTTCTTTCCCTCGATCCTGACTAGTCCCCAGTCCCTGCCACTGAAAAACATTACCACAGCATGATGATGCTACCACCACGCTTCACCGTAGGGATGGTGCCAGGTTTCCTCCAGACATGACGCTTGGCATTCAGGCCAAGGAGTTCAACATTGGTTTCATCAGACCAGAGCATCTTGTTTCTCATGGTTTGAGCACCTTTAGGTGACTTTTGGCAAACTTCAGCGGGCTGTCATGTGCCTTGTACTGTGGAGTGGCTTCCATCTGTCCACTCCACCATAAAGACCTGATTGGTGGAGTGCTGCATAGATGCTTGTCCTTCTGGAAGGGTCTCCAATCTCCACAGAGGAACTCTGGAGCTCTGTCAGAGTGACCATCGGGTTCTTGGTCACATCCCTGATGAAGGCACTTCTCCCCTGATTGCACAGTTTGGAAGGGTGATCAGCTCTAGGAAGACTCTTGGTGGTTTCAAACTTATTCCATTTAAGAATGGAGGCCACTGTATTCTTGGACCTTCAATGCTGCAGAAACTTCCACAGAACTGTGCCTTGACAAAATCCTGTCTCGGATTCTTTCAACCTCATGGCTTGGTTTTTGCTCTGACATGCACTGTCAACTGTAGGACCTTATATAAACAGATGTGTGCCATTTCAACTCATGTCCAATAAATTGAATTTACCACAGGTGGACTCCAACTTGTAGAAACATTTCATGGATGATCAATGGAAAAAGGATACACCTGCGCTCAAGTTCGAGTCTCATAGCAAAGGGTCTGAATACTTATGTAAATAAGGTATTTTTATTAGGGATGCACGATATGCTTACCGATATATCGGAATAGGCCTATATTAGCTAAAATGCCAACATCGGCCAGATGTCTAGTTTAACGCTGATGTGCAAAACGGATGTCAAAGCTGACGTGCATACCTATAACGTAGGTAGATGAAAAATATACAAAAAATATAGCACTGCACGTGAAACACAGCATTCCTAACCTAGCCTACAATGTCTGCTGTGTGGATCGAGCAGTCAACAAGTCGAGCAGTCATTTGAAAGAGTAAGAAAATTTCAGCGAGACAACTCAAAGGCGAAATCCATTAACGGCAAGAGATTGGGATTCATTGCCCTTGACAACCTACCGTTCTTTGTCGTGGATGATGTTGGCTTTCGCCGACTGGTTGAGAACCTCGAGCCCCGGTACACACTACCAAGTAGCCGCTATTTTTCAGATGTTGCCCTACCGGAGTTACACAGTATTGTTGAAATGCACATCCATGAGCTACTTGCTATGGGCGTCACTGCGATTAGCTTCACGACTGACATTTGGACCAGCGATGTCAGCCCCATGAGCATGCCGAGACTGACAGCATAGTGGGTCGACGAGGATTTACTGAGGAAAGCCAGATTGCATGCTTAAGAATGTGCTGGTTCTCATACCGCTGCTGCCATTTCAATGGCATTTGAGAACATGTTTGAAACATGAACACACTCCTAGCTCTATTCGAACAACTGACTAGAGAAATAAGCTCATCAACTGCGTCTGCAGCAGACGTGATACCCTCTGTCATGGCATTGAAACGCCTGCTCAACAAAATTGCTGACGCAGACCATGGGGTTAACTTGGAAAAGTACTCTACTAGAGGCTGTGAACAAGCGATTCGGTGGCATTCTCTCTGAGCCTCTTTACTGTGTCGCCACCATGCTCGATGCTAAGTACAAGCAACGCTACTTCGATGCAGACAAGAAACAGGGTTTACGTGAAATGGAAACAGACACAGTGCAGTGCGCACTGAGGAAGAGACGCCACGGACAGACAGAGCTGAAACTTCGCTCCTTGACATGTATGTTTTCGCTTTGTCATTATGGGGCATTGTGTGTAAATTGATGAGGAAAAACATTTATTTGATCCATTTTAGAATAAGGCTGTAGCATAACAAAATGTGGAAAAAGTCAAGGGGTCTGAATACTTTCCGAATGCACTTTATGTTCATGGTATCGCCTCTGGAGAAAACTAAAGATCTTGTTTGTATTTTTGATATGAAGTCCATCAGGACTCTTCAAGGCCCAGTGCAGTCAAAATTACATTTTTCCTGATTAAACTATGCTCCTTTCCAATAAATATTGAGTGTCTTATTCTGGTGACATGATGATCAATGCTTGACTGCAGTTTGACAAAGAAAAATATTATCCATAATAGTCTCATCATGTAGACTAGCCTCCCTGCACCGTATATGTGAGCTGTTGGCTAGAGTGCATGTGCCAAGACCAAAGTAGGCTTATTTGCTATTTAACGCAACAGTTTTTGTGACAAAACTACCAGCAGAGATGAAAATGCGATGGAAAAATTTTACTTTACATTTTTATTCGATACATGAAAACACTGATTTTTATCTTCAACAAGTCAGTTTGGTGGAAACCAAAAATATATATTTTAGAATATTTGCATTAAAATCTGTCGCCAATTGGATGGAAACCTAGCTATACGTCGCCCATATCTATTTTCCTTAATCTTCCAAACATTTAAAAAGATATATCTTTCTTTCCATAAAACTTCCTTAACTGAAGAGACAAAATATGTACACTATAAATCCCTAGAGCTGCAATTACACAACCGGACAACAAAAACCCTAAACTCTGAGAGAAAGACATTCTCAAATCCAGAACCCAGTCAAAACAAAACCATCAAAATCCCAGCTCTGTACTCAGGTAAACAATTTTTTTTTGTATAAGCACTCTGATATGGAACCGTTAGCCATATTCTCCTGACTTTCCTCCACCTTAACAGGAGACACACTTGGTCTACAAGCTGCAGGAACTGTCAACAGCTCCTCAACAACCAAAATGACAAAACAGAGGGCCTCCCGAGTGGTGCAGGGGTCTAAGGCACTGCATCGCAGTGCTAGGAGGCATCACTACAGACCTGTGTTCGATCCCGGTCTGTATCACAACCGGCCATGATCGGGAGTCCGATAGGACGGCGCACAATTGGCCCAGTGTCGTCTGGGTTACGGGAGGGTTTGGCTGTGGGGACTTTACATGGCTCTAGCGACTCCCTGCTTAAGAAGTTTTGGTGGGTCATGTTTCGTGAAGATGCATGACTCAACCTTCAACCTCCCAAGCCCGTTGGGGAGATGCTGCAATGAGACAAGATCGAAACTGGGGAGAAAAAGGGGGTAAAATAAATAAAAAAAGTGACAAAACCGGTGGATCTGGCTTTTCCGCCAGCTCCTGATTCTCATCACAAGACACTGCCAATGCCAATGACTGTCAATGACTGGAACAAATTGCAAAAATCACTGAAGCTGGAGGCTTATATCTACCTCTCTAACTTTAAGCATCAACTGTCAGAGTAGCTTACCGATCACTGTACCTGTACACAGCCAATCTGTAAATAGCACACCCAACTACCTCATCCCCATATTGTTTTTTTATCATCTTTGTCTTTTGCACCCCAGTATCTCTACTTGCACATCATCATCTGCACATCTATCACTCCAGTGTTAATGCTAAATTTTAATTATTTTGCCTCTATGGCCTATTTATTGCCTTACCTCCCTACTCTTCTACATGTGCACACACTGTACATAGATTTTTTCTATTGTGTTATTGACTGTACATTTGTTTATGTGTAACTGTGTTTTTGTGGCACTGCTTTGCTCTATCTTGGCCAGGTCGCAGTTGTAAATGAGAACTTGTTCTCAACTGGCCTACCTGGTTAAATATAGGTGAAATAAAAAAATAAATAAATAAAATAGCACACAGAGAAGTGTCAGCTAAATCAAAACCTGATGAACCTCCTCTACTGTGGCAAATCACATGTCAGCTAATGAAACAGACCACTTGGAGAAACCAACAAATTTCTCAAAACACAAATAGAGCCTAGCGTATCAGTGTCCCTCAGCCCAACAAAGAATGTCTCACCTAAATTGACACACCCTTATTCTCAACCTTCAGGGGGTACACTACATCTCATATCTCTGCCCAGGTCTCAGCTAGAGACACAATAATCACCTTTCTCACTGGGGAGAACAATTTCCTGGAAACCACTTTCTAGTATGACAAAGAATGTTTCCTCCAAGTCCCCACACAACTAAATATCCTCCCCCTATTTGGTTTCAAATCAGCACTACTCTGAGCATGAGTAACTTCACAAACTGGGGATACCTCAAAACATGATTGGGGTCCACCTGTGGTAAATTCAATTGATTGGACATGATTTGGAAAGGCACACACCTGTCTAGATAAGGTCCCACAGTTGTCAGTGCAAAAACCAAGCCGAGGTAGAAGGAATTGTCCGTAGAGCTCCGAGACAGGATTGTGTCAAGGCACAGATCTGGGGAAGGATACGCAAAAAATTCTGCAGCATTTAAGGTCCTCAAGAACACAGTGGCCTCCATCATTCTTAAATGGAGGAAGTTTGGAACCACAAAGACTCTTCCTAGAACTGACAGCCCGGCCAAACTGAGCAATCGGGGGTGAAGGGCCTTGGTCAGGGAGGTGACCTAGAACCCGATGGTCACTGTGAAGAAACTCCAGAGTTCCTCTGTGGAGATGGGACAACCTTACAGAAGGACAACCATCTCTGCAGCACTCCACCAATCAGGCCATTATGGTAGAGTGGCCAGACAGAAGCCACTCCTCAGTAAAAAAAGGCACATGACAGCCCATTTGGTGTTTGCCAAAAGCAACCTAAAGGACTCTGAGCATGAGAAACAAGATTATCTGGTCTGATACCAAGATTGAACTCTTTGGCCTGAATGCCAAGCGTCACGTCTGGAGGAAACCTGACACCTTCCCTAAGGTGAAGAATGGTGGTGGCAGCATCATGCTGTGGGGATGTTTTTTAGCAGCAGGGACTGGGAGACTAGGCAGGATCGAGGGAAAGATGAACGGAGCAAAGTAAAGAAAGATCCTTGATGAAGTCCTGAGTGCTCTGGAGCAGGTTCTCAGACTGGGATGAAGGTTCACCTTCTAACAGGACATGACCCTAAGCACACAGCCAAGACAACCAGGAGTGTGGAAAAGGTGAATGGGTCTGAATGGTTAACCTTGTTGATTTGATGATGTTTACAATGTTTAAGTTAAAATTGGGGCCGAAATAGTGGAGGCAATGCTCCTGTTGTCTTGTGGTAACTCCGTGGTTCAAAATCAGTAGTTGTTAGGTAAACTGTCAAACATAAACTTGCTTGACCATGTTGCAGGTCATATAAACTGTTTGTTAAACGCAATATTTACTTTGTGGACTTCACTAGACAGATGTTGCTCTCAGGTTATTATTGAAACAAACGCTGGCGTATGAACTAATGGGTTATAGAGCAAACAACACAATTATCCCAACATAGGTTGTAATATGGATTTTTTACTGGCTTGTGATTTTACCTAGCACCACTACTGGTTCAGCTCTGTCTCTCTTGACCTTGGTCGGCCAGTCCAAGCGGATTACTATTTGTTCAGATGGTGACGAAACATAAATACGTACAAAAAAGGAAAAATACAAAAGGTATGCCCAAACTAAAGACCCAAAAACTAACTAACTAAAGGCCTCATGGCCATGAAATGGCTAGCAAGCTGGGACACTGCCTGACAACCACGTTAAAATGGGAAAGGGGGATACCTAGTCAGTTGTACAACTGAATGCCTTCACCTGAAATGTGACCTGTGCTTAAAAGGGATACTTTGGGAATTATCTACTTCTCCAGAGTCAGATGAACTCGTGGATACCATTTTTATGTCTGTGTCCAGTATGAAGGAAGTTAGAGATAGTTTTGCGAGTCAATGCTAACTAGCGTTAGTGTGTAGCAAATTCCTACAAACTGCACGCATACACATAAAAATGGTATCCACAAGTTCATCGGACTCTGACGAAGTAGATAAAGGGCCTCATTGCCAAAATCCTGAAGTATCCCTTTAATCAAACCCCTGGCCCCGGCTGCTGCCACCTGGGATCAAGTGTGGAAGTGTTACCTAGATAGTGTGTTGCCTACCTGTGTGCCAACACTACACAACCTACTACATAACAATAGCCCCTCTAGTAATTTAACAGGAACGTCTTAGTAATCCTGTTTAGTAGTAGCATCCTACTCATGAGTGCTTACCTGAACATTACAACTGCCATTCGTCAACCTGGGTGGAATCCTCAACTGGAACCCCTGGCCCACCACCGCTGAAGAGTCTGGGATGCCTGCGGGGGCCACCTCCGTGACCGCAGCCAGGGATTCTGGGATACCCGTGGGAGGTCCCTCTGTGACAGAGGCTGCAGCCTGGAAGTTGGAGAGGACAGAGGACTGCATGGAGCCTTCCAGGTCCACCAACACCATCTCCCCCAGGCCCTCCACTACCGGTCCCCCAGGTACAGTGCCCTGGACCAGAGCCACCAGGACACCCAGCAGCAGGGGAATAGTTCTACCTGGAGGCCTGGTTCTCCCTACACCTCCACAGTCCCAGCCTCTCTGTTTACAGTGCATAGTGGTAGGCCTATGTGTTCCCCACCTCCTCTCTTAGGACTACTTCAGGGCCACATGCACTGGAAGTCAAAGTGATGGAACGATGGTGGGTTGTTTAATGTCTTTGTTGATTATTAATGAGGTTTAATTTTGTGTTTCCTTTGTTGTTTTCCTTTATTATCCATGAAGAGTCCGTGGCAGGTAGTTAGTCAGCCATGTTAGTCAGCCACTGCAAAGAAAGAGAATCAACTCGTGTAAGAATCTGAATTAATAAACTCATCAAGCATTATTTGCCTCCAAAAGACCTCTCATGCTTGTGCGAGCGTGACCTTTTTTCAACTGTATAATAACAAAAAATTCTCAGCAGATATTCAGGGTTGGGTTTTACAACATATTGAGAGCGAGAGAAAAACTTTTGCCAACAATATTTCAATGCAATGGCCCATGAATGTATCAGTGACAACAAAACAAACGACTGGGGAAAAACTGAGCATTAAAACATATTTATGAGTATATTTACATGTGTACAAGTTTGTTTTTTCCTTTGTCACAGTAATGATGAACTAGCAATCTAATGGGAGGCCTGACTAAATGAACAAGCAGAATCTAAAATGATAGATTAAGTACAAGCAAGTGTGAAAAAAATACAGAAGACCAAGCAAAAAGTAGTATTACGATACTGACTGAGAAAATATAAACATTTCAAGTGCCATAATCATTTGCTAAGAGGGTATGTTGATCTCCCACTGATCTCCTCTTTGCATGTCATGGAGTTCTCAGAATAGCAGTTCTCGTGAAATGGCAGACAGAGTCAAAGGTCATTTGTCTTGGTTGTAAGTTTTAATTAGGTACCCTGGGGGTGGGAATTAAAGCCTCGACAGTGCCAACCCCAATCCTGTAGTGCTGAGACAGGCAGCCCAGGGTCGGCCAATCGCCTGGAATCCTAATGCTAAGCAAGCTAGGCTGTGACGTCAGCTCATCAGGACTAGAACAGACCATCTTTAGGAGGAAAATTTGCATAGACAAGAGCATTTGCATGGCCTAATGGGGAAAAGTAGACCTACTCTTTACAACTCTGACAGCTGTTATTGGCTGGTTGCTAATTAAAGGAGAAGGAGAAAGCTCAGCACCACAGACATACACATATATATATATATATATATATATAGCTTAGATCCAATATTCATTGTCCCTTTAGAAAAGGAAACTGATGAGGATTACGATACAATGCATCTAAGCATTTTCTCTCCCCTTTTAAAACACCTGTCAACATCATTCAGTTTCTGTAAAGAAATTAAAAGAGATCCCTGGTCTGTTGACTCTGCTCCGCCAGCCTGGCCAACGCTGCTCAGAGGCCAAACGCTGTCATCACATTGCTTTCTCTATCAGACGCGATCGATGGCAGAACCTCAACTTAGATGCAAAGGCAGCAAATCATCTAAAGTTAGGGCTAAGTGCTTTCCAAGGGAGCCTTCACACATAGTGATTCAGTGAGTCTACAGTCAAAGATGAGAGCCGATCATTTGAGCGTGGAATGAAAAGTTTTACATTTTTGTGCTTTTATTCATTCAATATATCATACCTTTAATCTCAGTCGGGCACTATCTCTTACTTCTACACTTTTTGATGGATGTATATCTTTACAGAGGGAGGTAGAGATGGATATCTTGTTTTTTTATTTGACCACTTTTTCTCCCCAATTCCGTGATATCCAATTGGTAGTTACAGTCTTGTCCCATCGCTGCAACTCCCTTACGGACTCGGGAGAGGCGAAGCCATGCGTCCTCCAAAACACGACCCTGCCAAGCCGCACTGCTTCTTGTCACACTGCTCGCTTAACCCAGAAGCCAGCCACACCAATGTGTCGGAGGAGACACCGTAAAGCTGGAGACCGAAGTTAGCGTGCATGCGCCCGGCCTGCCACAAGAAGTCAGTAGAGCGCGATGGGACAAGGACATCCCGGCCAGCCAAACCCTCCCCTAACCCGGACGACGCTGAGCCAATTGCTGCAACACAGCCTGGGATCTAACCACTCGGGAGGCCTAGAGATGGATATCTTTACAGAGGTAGGTAAATCATTGCCAGCAGCAAGCACTAGTGTTTTTACCATAGAAGGGGAATGTTATGACTAGATCACCAGCTGGGTAAAGTGGAAAGTTAAATTAAGCCCCATCCACGGGGGGTCCTTCGGTCGGCACTATCCTGCATCTAATCTGCCTTGCAGACAACACCATCTCAAATGCATGGCTTATTCAAAAATGTACCGATACAAGGCAAGGATAAACATTTCCCATTTGTTGATGTAGCATAATTTGAAGCAATTGGCAAGTTCTTGAATCTCTATTAGACTGAGTTGTCAGTCATCTGCTTTTCAACTTGAGAAGATTGTTAACCATTTGTTTGACCAGTAGATGGCTTGTTTTTTTTGGCCCACTACCTGCCCTTTCTGAAACAGCTGTAGCCTAACCCTCTGAACTAGTAAGTCATCCTCATTTCACCCAAGACTAGACAGTCTTATCTGATGCCTTACTCCTTAACCATGTTGAGACATGCAGAAGTAGGCTACAGATCCCAATAAAACCATCAGAGATTATTTCTAGTCTGCACTCTCCCGATACACTCCCCGCATGAGGCTCTCTCCTCTCTTCCACTAGGAGCCCCTGACCTAGAGCATTCTGAATAGAAACACAGTAGAGTCACGCTTTCTATAGGTTTCTAAAGCTGCCTCCTTGAAAGAGACAAGGCCAAGCTGGAAAACTGGTAAAGCCTACATTTGAAGAGGCAGTTAAATTCCAAATAAATAAAAAACAGGCCTTCCCTTTACTTAAAATGTAAGAGCACAAAGAAGTAAAACACGCCTGCCATTTTTATATAAAAGTGTTTATATTTTGTGTAGCTAATACACCTTGCAATGCTCTACAGGCAAAAAGCTCTTTGTGCCACAGTATGCATCAAAGCGAAGCGCTCTGTGGCCTAGATTCTATCATATTCACATTTCCTGAACATGATTCAATCATGTGTTCAAACCAAGGATTGATTTCAAAGCCCATTTCCTAAACAAGCAAGAAAAGTATTTGATGTGTTGCTGTTCGCGCCATACATAACTACAGAGCAATAGCAAGGAGGAATATGATGCAATCAAAACAAACACAAAAACAGTGAATTTCATAAAGAGTCAGACGTGTTACACCAAATTGTAAAGACTTGAGTAGATTTGAACTCATGTGTCTATTGTGTCTGTCTGTTCTCCTAAAACAAGTGCATCTCTTTTCAGTCGTATCCTATATCCAAAAGCCATTCCTGAGAACATAGATCATTGACATAGGCCCTAGTTGGACGCCGCAGTTAGTCAAGATTCCAAGACTAGGCCATCTGTTAACAGCAGGTGCTTTAAATTCAACAAAATTCCAAGGAGCACCTTCACTATAGAGTAACACACATCCTCCAACTAATAGGCCTTGATGATATAGGCCTAAGAAAGAATGTCCTCTGGAAGCTTTATAAAATTGATACTTCAAAGAATTTAAGTTTGGCAAAGTTGCAATCAGGGAAAGTTGTAACCTTGAGAAGGTTTGTCAGTCACCTAAATCACAACCAAACTGTGAATATAGATCCTCCCCACTCATACAATACCATAAAACAAAATGGTTCAAACTAAAAGCAATTTTTATTTTTTTAATCATTTGAATAAGACCTTGGGGCTGCGCATAGAATTATGTTAGACCTTCAATGTCTTGTGTAAGGTAAAGCAAATGTTAATACCATGCCAATGATTTTCTACCTACTGTATATTTGCAGTCAGAATAGTATAGCTCTGTTCATCCCCATATAGACAGAGTGTCTGCTCCATACAGTTCCTACCAAGGAAGAAGAGTTTACATTAAATTCTATGCTTACAATTATTTTCCTGTTATTTGACCTGTACAGTGTGAAATAATTTAAAATGATAAAAAATAATTGGGCCTCAAATGCACAGTGGCATTACGAGCACATTTTATTGACATATCCCACATCCACCAAAGCAGGCACTGGATAACACATGATCTGAATATTAAACATTTCCACTAGACAAGTTTACCTTGCAATCTCAGATGACTGGATGTTCCCAATGCATCTCTGTTAACCAGTCAGACCCCAACCATTGAACAGCTAGCTAGTTGCAAGTAATTTAGCTAGCTAGTAGTAGGTAGGCTTATGAATGTTGACCTTGACATAGGGGTATGTAAGCTACCTTTAAAAGGGGTGAAAGTAAACTAATATTGCTGCAAAATCCAAGCAGCAGTGTCATGCGATTCAAATAGTAAGACAATATAGCCAATACAACAGTTAGAGAGAAGTCAACTGATTTAGCTAGTTACTTGAGCTGATCAGGGGTGTAAACATTAATCCAAACGGTTGAAAAACGTTCAACTAAAACGAGAGGTTCTACTGGACAAATGAATGCCCTCACCGTTTCGTTCCATTTGCTTCCGTTTATGAAGCGTTTGGCAACAGAATTGGCGTAATGAATACATCCCAAGTCTGAAAGCCAAACGATTAGCTGTAGGGTGAGACAATGTAGCTAACTAGTCCCAAATTAAATATCTAGCTAGCTAAACTAGTCTAGGTCAAATAAATAAATGCCCCCGTTATGCAAAATATGCGCGCTAAAAAAAGTAGCTACCGTTACTTAAATAAGTTTATATTCATATAGTTAGCAATGACCGTATATTCAAAAAAACTGGCAAACAGCTAACATAGCTACTAAATGAGGTTACGTTAGTAGAATTGATTTGAATCCACGAAATAGTCCAGATACACTAAAATAATAAGTATCTGTCATTACAAAGGAGGGCCCTGCTTGCCCAGACTCGCGTGGACTAACTAACATACTAGAGGCAGGACATTGCTAACTAGCTAGCTGCCTCTGTAGACTGCCAACATTATAGCGTTAGCCAGATAAACACTTACAAAACGTCGATCGCAACCTTTTATCGGCGAAAAGGCATGTTCGAACATGAACGGATTGTTTCGGCAGCACATATGTAATAAATGATTCGTAATAAGCGATTTGGAAATCATTCCAAGCAGACAGCAGTCACAGCGCTAGAGCGAGAGATGCACCTGTTCTACGCAGAACACGGCTCGCGCTTTTAGCCAGCCAGTCGACCTAGGTAGGCTCAAACTACACGAAAACCCGGTTCTTGCCCAAACTAGTTAGCTAACTAGGTTAGTTATGAAATCCATATCGACAATCGATTCAATGCAAAATACGAACGTGTGGCCTATTTTCTCCCGTTTCCATCCATTGTTTGAGGATGTTGACGAGAAACGAAGCTTGACCACTGTTGTTAACCTTCCGTTGAGAAGATGCGGTCTCTAATCGAGGAGTGGGCTAGCTAAATGAGTCTTTAGAATGGATGGTGATGAAAGAGACTAATAACTTAGGAAATAACGTTAAATATGACACTGCTGAACGATACTACGGATTCCTTTTGTTTATTTGGTGACATAGCTACTTATACCATTGAGAGATGCAGAAGATGAAACCACCAAACTGACCTTGTTATTTTTGGAAAGACAATCCTCTTTTCTCCCTTTCACTTTCTCATCGGTGTAAAAAGAAAACCAACTCAAAAGCCTACATATCCATCGTTTAAACGTATTGGGTGTCACAATAAATAAATACAAATTGGTAGGTCAGGTCGAACCTGAAAAGTCACCGCTATGCAGTTTAGTTGTCAAGGTATTTTTAAACATCGTAGCATAGTCAGCTGAAAAGGTTACCACTGTGCAAGTCTCCTCCCCCACTGCTGCTCTGCTCTCCCATCATTTTCGGATCTTCAGGTTGTGGCCATCATTTTTCTGCCTGTAGGTGACTCCTCCCCTTTTCAGATTCGCACCCTCATTTGTTTTTGACAGGGCCCAGGTAAAATGGGCCGTAAATGCATCTACACTGAACACAAATATAAAGTGTTAGTCCCATGTTTCATGAGCTGAAGTAAAAGATCCCAGAAATGTTCCATACACACAAGAAGCGTAATTCTCTCACATTTTGTGCACAAAGTTGTTTACATCCCTGTTTGTGAGCATTTTTACTTTGCCCAAATAATCCATCCACCTGACAGGTGTGGCATATCAAGAAGATGATTAAACAGCATGATCATTACACAGATGCACCTTGTGCTGGGGACAAGAAAAGGCCACTCTAAAATGTGCAGTTTTGTCACAACACAATGCCACAGATGTCTCAAGTTTCGAGGGAGTGTGGATGCTTACTGCAGGAATGTCCACCAGAGCTGTTACCAGAGAATTGAATGTTAATTTCCGTACCATAAGCCGCCTCAAACATCATTTTTGAGAATTTTGGCAGTACGTCCAACTGGCCTGGGTGGGAAAATGCTTACCTTCAATGGCCACTGGCACTCTGGAGAAGTGTGCTCTTCACAGATGAATCCTGGTTTAAACTGCACTGGCCAGATGGCAGACAGCGTGTGTGGGTGAGCGGTTTGCTGATTTCAACGTTGTGAACAGAGTGCCCCATGGTGGCGGTGAGGTTATGGTATGGGCAGACACTAGCTACAGACAACGAACACAATTGCATTAGATCTATGGCAAGATCCTGAGGCCCATTGTTTTGCCATTCATCTGCTGCCATCACCTCATGTTTCAGCATGGTAATGCATGGCCCCATGTCACAAGGATCTGCACACAATCCTGGAAGCTGAAAACGTCCCAGTTCTTCCATGGCCTGCATACTCACCAGACATTTCCTCCATTGAGAATGTTTGGGATGCTCTGGATCATGTACCACAGAGTGTTCCAGTTCCCGCCAATATCCAGCAACTTCGCACAGCCTTTGAAGAGGAGTGGGACAACATTCCACAGGCCACAATCAACAACCTGATCAACTCTATGCGAAGGAGATGTGTTGTTCTGCTTGAGTCAAATGGTGGTCACACCAGATACTAACTGGTTTTCTGATCCACCACGCCCCTACCTTATTTAAAAGAAAAGGTGTCTGTGACCAACTGATGCGTATCTTTATTCCCAGTCATGTGAAATCTATAGATTAGTGCCTAATTAATTTATTTCAATTGACTGATTTCCTTATATGAACTATAACTCAATAAAATCTTGGAAATTGTTGCATGTTGCGTTTATTTTTGTACTTGAAAGTTAAAAAAGAATCCTCAACCTTCTAAGGAACAACCCACAGGCACAGACAAGAATTCAACGTCTATTCCACATTGGTTCAACGTAATTTCATGTGTGCCCAGTGGGAAGGTGGCAATTGTTTTTGCAACACTATAGTTTGAGAAAAAGATATGTGCTGATACAACATTTAGACAATTTTTTTTTATACAAAACCCTCTTCAGATTATTTTTGATGAATATGTAATTTTGATAAATCTATCAATATTACAAATGTAAGGGAGCCAAGTTCATAGTTTTCTTAACCGTAGTCTTTATCATCATCTAACATAACATAACAAATGCTGTTTCTATTTGTATGTTATATTCAAATGTGATTGGGAATGATTGCACAAGGACTTTGTACTTGCACCTAATAAGAGGTGCACTTGTACTTAAATTAACCTGAACAATCCTTGAGTGGAACACTATCCCTACTAAATAATTGAGGAACATGAGGCAAAAATGAAAGCTATTGTTGGACCACTGCACTCCATTCACACTTTTCATTTAATAATAAAGATTGAAAAAAGAAAAGGTATCCCTTTCCATGTGCCTTTTTACCTCACATAAAAATGTGATCTCTGATGAAGTGTCAGAGGAAAATGAATTCTCTAATGTTATATTCAAAGTTGAAGGGTATAGGTTACTGGAAGATATGAATATATATCATGAATCCATAAACAAATTCACTCAAGAAGCCATCTATTTATGATTGGTGATTCTTTGGTTGAAATGTACTGCTTGTCATCAAACAGCCTGTCAGTCATGAAACAAGTTGACCATTACGTCCAAAGGTTTATGTCTGTCTCGCTGTTATTGGCAAATAAGATTAGGAAATATTTACAAGGGAAGTGGTACAGATTTTTTGTTTGTGCAAAATGCATAGGCTACTTCTTTTAAGTTCATTTTTGGGCAGTGCCTATGGCCAGTGCCTTGTCTTTCATGTATTATGCAAACATTCCATTGTGGCTTCCCAATAGGTGTTTCCTATAAACCTCACCACAAAACACACTTGTTAATTGATCTGCAGGATCCTCCTGGGGTAGTGGAAGAAAAAGTCCCAGATTTCCAGAGGAAGTCATATTCACTATCAGGACATCTGTATCTGCTCTGAGAGATGATAACAAGCATGTAATGATGTGCAAACCAATAGGCCTACAAACATGATCAATATGTACAATAACATAAAAGGCAGTTATTGGCTGAGTGAACACCTCGCTGGAAGATCAGAAGGTTCAAATACATTGTGGATGTTGAACATTTAAAGGGCCAAAGGCAAACCATACATGCAGTGCACATTGACTTTCCAAGTCAACAGAAAAGTAAGCTCATAGTAGTGCACTAAACACCATGGTACAACAATATCTCAATATGCTTCCTGAATATTTGAGCAATTGCACAATTGTCTGTGAAGAGACTTCTCTGTTTTAACAAGCCATTCTGGAAAAAGGGAAAGGTGCCTATTCTGGCTGTGTAGTTGGTTAGGGCTTGTCAAACAGACATGGAAAACAATGTCTTATTAGCCAGGAATAATGCTATTGATTGTTCTGTCAAGTGGGACATCACTTGCTAGTAAGACACTCATTCATTGATCAGTGCAGCAATTCCTCGGGAGAAAGGTTCAGTTAGTCCGTTTTGTCAGATGGCAGCTGTTTTCATGCTGGTCGATCCTTAGTGTGCTGGTTTGGTTTTACTGTCAAATCAACATCCAGTAACACTTGTGATGTATTAATAGTACATACCGTACCTCACTTATAAACAGGTTATGAAGGATTTATTCATAACATTATTTCCTAATATTCTCTATTTAGGGTTGCTCTCACTCATTTCTATATTTGCCCCCACCCTGCAGAAATTTTAGAAAATTTGACCATACCATCTTTATTTAATAGAATTCATTCTTAAGAACAGTAACATCTTTATTTGTAAATCAGTGCTTCTGGTCCCAAGGCCAGCTCTGGATCCAGAAGCAAGTTCTTGGCTTTCTTCTTACGGATACTCACTGATCCTTACTGATCCTCACCAGCCTCTCACAGATCCTGTCTAACAATGATGACATCACTTCTCTCATCTTCATTCTTTCCTATATCCTCCATCCTCCTACAACACCTGCACTACCGCTTCCTCTCCATCAGCAGGGTCACAGGGCCCGTTTGTCCCTCCTGGCCTCCAGGTCTGCTCAAGGCAGGATACGCAGGATATGGTCCCTGAAGACGTCACAGCAGATGGGGCAGGTTAGATCCTCCAGGGGAGAGAACAGTCTGGGGCCAGCGACATCCTCTCTGCTGGACAACTCAATGTGTGTGTGTTGGGGGGGTCCGTCAGCTGTTTGGATCTCCCAACACACAACACTCTTTGTCTCCAAACATCTGGACCAAACTCTCTTGAGTATACTTTCTGACCACACCAAACATGTCTTCAACCCGACTGCTAAAAATGGTCGACGTCAAGACACATCCTTTAGAAACACTATAATTACATATTTCTCTGCATCCTTTTTTATATGGGGTGGTTCCAGATAAAGATAATTAAAGTTATTGGCTCAGAAGGGCCCGTTTGAGTTGATGTGAGTGGCTGGTTATATTATCCAACACAATATGTTTTTAAATAGGACAATCGCTTCTTTGGGATTGCCGCATGAAGGGGTTTGGAGGCAGAATGACAGCTCGCAGGCACATCCTCAAGCTATGACAGCAATAACCAATTTTCATCACACACACTGCCTAGCAAAAATACCTTGAAAATAGGCAAATGCCATAATGACAATATTCTAGGCTGTAAACAGTAATTGTGCAATTGCTCAAATATTCAGGAAGCATATTGTAATTCCAGTCGGAATCCACGCTTCAAGATTGTTTTGATCACATGGACTGGGAAATGTTCCGGGCAGTCTCATAGAATAACATTGATTTATACGCTGACTCGGTGAGTGAGTTTATAAGGAAGTGCATTGGAAATGTTGTACCCACTGCGACTATTAAAACCTACCCTAACCTGAAACCATGGATAGATAGCGGCATTTGCGGAAAACTGAAAGCGTGAACCATTGCATTTAACCATGGAAAGGTAACTGGGAATTTGGCCGAATATAAACAGTGTAGTTATTCCCTCCGCAAGGCAATCAAACAAGCGAAATGTTGGAATAGGGGCAAAGTGGAGTCGCAATTCAACGGTTCAGACACGAGACGTACACTACCGTTCAAAAGTTTGGGGTCACTTAGAAATGCCCTTGTTTTTGAAAGAAAAGTACACAAGTCCTCAACTGGCAGCTTCATTAAATAGTAATAGTAAATTATAAACTTGGGTTAGCTAACACAACGTGCCATTGGAACACAGGAGTGATGGTTGCTGATGTGCCTCTGTACGCCTATGTAGATGTTCCATAAAGAATCTGCCATTTCCAGCTACAATAATCATTGACAATATTAACAACATTGACACTGTATTTCTGATCAATTTGATGTTATTTCAATGGACAAAGAAATTTGGTTTTCCTTCAAAAACAAGGACATTTCTAATTGAACCGAAACTTTTTAAATGGTATTTGGCAGGGTTTACAGGCAATTACGGACTACAAAAATAACCAGCCACGTCACAGACACCGATGTCTTGCTTCCAGACAAACTAAACACCTTCTTTGCCCGCTTTGAGGATAATATAGTGCCACTGACGCGGCCCGCTACCAAGGACTACGCCCCCCCCTGCCAAATACCATTTAAAAAGTTTCGGTTCACTTAGAAATGTGAGTAAGACATTTAAACGTGTTAACCCTCGCAAGGCCGCTGGCCCAGAAGGCATTCCTAGCTGCGTCCTCAGAGCATGTGCAGACCAGATAGCTGGTGTGTTTACGGATATATTCAATCGTTCCCTATCCCAGTCTGCTGTCCCCACATGCTTCAAGATGGCCACCATTGTTCCTGTACCCAAGAAGGCAAAGATAACTGAACTAAATGACTCACTTCTGTCATCATGAAGTGCTTTGAGAGACTAGTCAGGGATCATATCACCTCCACCTTGCCTGCCACCCTAGACCCACTTCAGTTTGCATACAGCCCCAACAGGTCCACAGACGACGCAATCGCCATCACACTGCACACTGCCCTATCCCATCTGGACAAGTGGAATACCTATGTAAGAATGCTGTTTATTGACTACAGCTCAGCATTCAACACCATAGTACCCTCCAAGCTCATCATTAAGCTTGAGGCCCTGGGTCTCAGCCCCGCCCTGTGCAATTGGGTCCTTGACTTTCTGACGGGCCGCCCCCAGGTGGTGAAGGTAGGAAATAACATCTCCACTTCGCTGATCCTCAACACTGAGGCCCCACAAGGGTGCGTTCTCAGCCCCCTCCTGTACTCCCCTGTTCACCCATGACTGCGTGGCCATGCACGCCTCCAAATCAGTCATCAAATTTGCAGACGACACAACAGTAGTGGGCTTGATTAACAACAACAACGATACAGCCTACAAGGAGGAAGTGAGGGCACTCGGAGTGTGGTGTCAGGAAAACAACCTCTCACCCAACGTCAACAAAACAAAGGGACAGTAGTGAAGGTTCCTCGGCGTACACATCATGGACAAACTGAAATGGTCCACCCACACAGACAGTGTGGTAAGGAAGGCACAACAGTGCCTCTTCAACCTCAGTAGGCTGAAGAAATTTGGCTTGTCACCTAAAACCCTGACAAACTTTTACAATTGAGAGCATCCTGTTGGGCTGTATCACCGTCTGGTACGGCAACTGCACCGCCCTCAACCGCAATGCTCTCCAGAGGGTCGTGCAGTCTGCACAACGCATCACGTGATCAAAATATCTGCCCTTCAGGACACCTACAGCACCCGATGTCATCGGAAGGCCATAAAGATCATCAAGTATAACAACCACCCGAGCCACTGCCTGTTCCCCCCGCTACCATCCAGAAGGTGAGGTCAGTACAGGTGCATCAAAGCTGGGACCGAGAGACTGAAGAACAGATTCTCGAGGCCATCAGACTGTTAAACAACCATCTCTAACACAGAGAGGTTGCTGCCTACATACAGATCACTGGACTCTAAAATATGGATCACTAGTCACTTTAAATAATGCCACTTTAATAATGTTTACATATCTCATATGTATACATTGTAGCAGGGTCAAGGATGTGGGATTGTCACGTCACCAAGTTCAATAACAAAACAGGCACTAGTAGCACAAATAGTATGCTAAGGGGACGTTTTTAAGGGATTTTTGTACACGGAAAGAAGGGGGAATTCACCAATCACCTCACAGTCCACAAGCTGTTCTCTTTGTCTGTTCCTTTTCCCAGGGGTAATCCTCACACTCAGGTTCTCAGCCAATTCGGTCCAGTACACAAGGGGGTTAGTCCGACAGTCCAGGTCACAACGTGTAATCTCACAGATAGTGTGCTCTCTTCTCCCAACTCTTCATATCACGCTTGGTTCTCTCCTATTCTCCCCTGTTGTGCAGGCTGCTTCCCCCTTTTATCCCCAAACCCTCCCGGGCTTAACAAGTTAGTCTTGCCTCTCCCCCTCAATCACCACTCACCTCTCCCTGCTGGCTGCCACAATATGTATATACTGTATTGTATACCATCTATTTCATCTTGCCTATGCCGCTCTGTCATCGCCCATCCATATATTTACAGTGAGGGAAAAAAGTATTTGATCCCCTGCTGATTTTGTACGTTTGCCCACTGACAAAGAAATGATCAGTCTATAATTTTAATGGTAGGTTTATTTGAACAGTGAGAGACAGAATAACAACAAAAAAAATCTGAAAAACGCATGTGAAAAATGTTATAAAATGATTTGCATTTTAATGAGGGAAATAAGTATTTGACCCCCCCTCTCAATCAGAAAGATTTCTGGCTCCCAGGTGTCTTTTATACAGGTAACGAGCTGAGATTAGGAGCACACTCTTATAGGGAGTGCTCCTAATCTCAGTTTGTTACCTGTATAAAAGACACCTGTCCACAGAAGCAATCAATCAATCAGATTCCAAACTCTCCACCATGGCCAATACCAAAGAGCTCTCCAAGGATGTCAGGGACAAGATTGTAGACCTATACAAGGCTGGAATGGGCTACAAGACCATCGCCAAGCAGCTTGGTGAGAAGGTGACAACAGTTGGTGTGATTATTCGCAAATGGAAGAAACACAAAAGAACTGTCAATCTCCCTCGGCCTGGGGCTCCATGCGAGATCTCACCTCGTGTAGTTGCAATGATCATGAGAACGGTGAGGAAACAGCCCAGAACTACACAGGAGGATCTTGTCAATGATCTCAAGGCAGCTGGGACCATAGTCACCAAGAAAACAATTGGTAACACACTATGCCATGAAGGACTGAAATCCTGCAGCGCCCGCAAGGTCCCCCTGCTCAAGAAAGCACATATACATGCCCGTCTGAAGTTTGCCAATGAACATCTGAATGATTCAGAGGACAACTGGGTGGAAGTGCTGTGGTCAGATGAGACCAAAATGGAGCTCTTTGGCATCAACTCAACTTGCCGTGTTTGGAGGAGGAGGAATGCTGCCTGTGACACCAAGAACACCATCCCCACCGTCAAACATGGAGGTGGAAACATTATGCTTTGGGGGTGTTTTTCTGCTAAGGGGACAGGACAACTTCACCGCATCAAAGGGACGATGGACAGGTCAAAATCTTGGGTGTTTCGTCAAATCTTGGGTGAGAACCTCCTTCCCTCAGCCAGGGCATTGAAAATGGGTCGTGGATGGGTATTCCAGCATGACAATGACCCAAAACACACGGCCAAGGCGACAAAGGAGTGGCTCAAGAAGAAGCACATTAAGGTCCTGGAGTGGCCTAGCCAGTCTCCAGACCTTAATCCCATAGAAAATCTGTGGAGGGAGCTGAAGGTTCGAGTTGCCAAACGTCAGCCTCGAAACCTTAATGACTTGGAGAAGATCTGCAAAGAGGAGTGGGACAAAATCCCTCCTGAGATGTGTGCAAACCTGGTGGCCAACTACAAGAAACGTCTGACCTCTGTGATTGCCAACAAGGGTTTTGCCACCAAGTTCTAAGTAATGTTTTGCAGAGGTGTCTGTTATAGATTTGATTGTTTTATGACTAAATGTTTGTACATCTAAGAATATTCCATTCTGAAAATGTATGGGATAGAGATAGGGTTATAAGACAAAATGGTAGTCCAATTAATGTGTGTGTCTAGAAATGAATATTGTGGAGAGTGGAACAGGCTGGTACAATTTGACCTAGAGGGTATCTGTGAGAACAAAGCGTTCTTAGTTCTAATCAGACATATGTGGGAAGGCTTCTGGTCCTAGGGACGGGAGGAACGGTTAGGAGCTGTCCAAGGTTGACTTATGTTGCAAAGATTGTGATAAGGAATTAATGGGTACTGTGGGAAAACACTATTTCCTGGAAAGGGTGGGGAATATGGTGGGGCCTTTGTATTTTCTGTATTTCAACATTGTACCATATAAAAAGACTGTGTACACCTGTTAGAGCTCAGAGCTCTCCCGTGAATTAAACCTTTGACCATTGTAGACTGGGCTCCTGTCTGTCTTATTTCAACCAGTATCTTACAAATTCTGGGTTACAGACGGAGTTGTTTAATTGAAGTTCAGTTTATGAACATTGAGAACAAAATTTCTATAACAGTGTCAAATACTTATTTCCCTCATTAAAATGCAAATCAATTCATAACATTTTTCACATGCGTTTATCTGGATTTTTTGTTGTTATTCTGTCTCTCACTGTTCAAATAAACCTACCATTAAAATTATAGACTGATCAAAATGATAGACAGCAGGGGATCAAATACTTTTTTCCCTCACTCTATATGTACATATTCTTATTCCATCCCTTTAGATTAGTGTGTACCAGGTAGATTTTGTGGAATTGTTAGATATTATTAACAACTCCGTCTGTAACCCAGAATGGCGCCACACCAAACTGGAAGTCTTCCGACTAGCTTGGAAAGACAGTACCGTGCAGTATCGAAGAGCCCTCACTGCTGCTCGATCATCCTATTTTTCCAAGTTAATTGAGGAAAATAAGAATAATCCAAAATTTATTTTTGATACTGTCGCAAAGCTAACTAAAAAGCAGCATTCCCCAAGAGAGGATGGCTTTCACTTTAGCAGTGATACATTCATGAACTTCTTTGAGGAAAAGATCATGATCATTAGAAAGCAAATTACGGACTCCTCTTTAAATCTGCGTATTCCTCCAAAGCTCAGTTGTCCTGAGTCCACACAATTTTGCCAGGACATAAAATCAAGAGAGACACTCAAGGTTTTTAGTACCATATCTCTTGACACATTGATGAAAATAATCATGGCCTCTAAACCTTCAAGCTGCATACTGGACCCTATTCCAACTAAACTACTGAAAGAACTGCTTCCTGTGCTTGGCCCTCCTATGTTGAACATAATAAACAGCTCTCTATCCACCGGATGTGTACCAAACTCACTAAAAGTGGCAGTAATAAAGCCTCTCTTAAAAAACCAAACCTTGACCCAGAAAATATAAAAAACTATCGGCCTATATCGAATCTTCCATTCCTCTCAAACATTTTTGAAAAAGCTGTTGCGCAGCAACTCACTGCCTTCCTGAAGACAAACAATGCATACGAAACGCTTCAGTCTGGTTTTATACCCCATCATAGCACTGAGACTGCACTTGTGAAGGTGGTAAATGACCTTTTAATGGCATCAGACCGAGGCTCTGCAACTGTCCTCGTGCTCCTAGACCTTGGTGCTGCTTTTGATACCATCGATCACCACGTTCTTTTGGAGAGATTGGAAACCCAAATTGGTCTACATGGACAAGTTCTGGCCTGGTTTAGATCTTATCTGTCGGAAAGATATCAGTTTGTCTCTGTGGATGGTTTGTCCTTTGACAAATCAACTGTAAATTTCGTTGTTCCTCAAGGCTCTGTTTTGGGACCACTATTGTTTTCACTATTATTTTACCACTTGGTGATGTCATTTGGAAACATAATGTTAACTTTCACTGCTATGCGGATGACACACAGCTATACATTTCGATGAAACATGGTGAAGCACCAAAATTGCCCTCCCTGGAAGCCTGTGTTTCAGACATAAGGAAGTGGATGGCGGAAAATGTTCTACTTTTAAACTCTGACAAAACAGAGATGCTAGTTCTAGGTCCCAAGAAACAAAGAGATCTTCTGTTGAATCTGACAATTAATCTTGATGGTTGTACAGTCGTCTCAAATAAAACTGTGAAGGACCTCGGCGTTACTCTGGACCCTGATCTCTCTTTTGACGAACATATCAAGACTGTTTCAAGGACAGCTTTTTCCCATTTACGTAACATTGTAAAAATCAGAAACTTTCTGTCCAAAAATGATGCAGAAAAGTTAATCCATGCGTTTGTAACTTCTAGGTTAGACTACTGCAATGCTTTACTTTCCGGCTACCCGGATAAAGCACTAAATAAACTTCAGTTAGTGCTAAACACAGCTGCTAGAATCTTGACTAGAACCCAAAAATGTGATCATATTACTCCAGTACTAGCCTCTCTACACTGGCTTACTTTTAAGGAAGCATTACACGGGCTTGCTCCTATCTATCTTTCCGATTTGGTCCTGCCGTACATACCTACACGTACGCTACGGTCACAAGACACTGGCCTCCTTACTGTCCCTAGAATTTCTAAGCAAACAGCTGGAGGCAGGGCTTTTTCCTATAGAGCTCCCATTTTTATGGAATAGTCTGCCTATCCATGTGAGAGACGCAGACTCGGTCTCAACCTTTAAGTCTTTATTGAAGACTCATCTCTTCAGTTGGTCCTATGATTGAGTGTAGTCTGGCCCAGGAGTGTGAAGGTGAACGGAAAGGCACTGGAGCAACGAACCACCCTTGCTGTCTTTGCCTGGCCGGTTCCCCTCCACTGGGATTCTCTGCCTCTAACCCTATTACAGGGGCTGAGTCACTGGCTTACTGGTGCCGTGGCGGAGATCTTGTGGGCTATACTCGGCCTTGTCTCAGGATGGTAAGTTGGTGGTTGAAGATATCCCTCTAGTGGTGTGGGGGCTGTGCTTCGGCAGAGTGGGTGGGGTTATATCCTGCCTGTTTGGCCCTGTCCGGGGGGTATCGTCGGACGGGGCCACAGTGTCTCAGCCCCCAGTATTTATGCTGCAGTAGTTTGTGTCGGGGGGCTAGGGTCCGTCTGTTATATCTGGAGTATTTCTTCTCTTATCTGGTGTCCTGTGTGAATTTAAGTATGCTCTCTCTAATTATCTCTCTTTCTTTCTTTTTTTTTTCTTTCTTTTTTTTCTTCTCTCTCTCTCGGAGGACCTGAGCATTAGGACCATTCCTCAAGGCCTACCTGGCCTGATGACTCCTTGATGTCCCGAGTCCACCTGGCTGTGCTGCTTCTCCAGTTTCAACTGTTCTGCCTGTTTTATGAACATTTTAAAATCTTGTCCATGTTCTGTTATAATCTGCACCCGGCACAGCCAGAAGAGGACTGGCCACCCCTCACAGCCTGGTTCCTCTCTAGGTTTCTTCCTAGGTTTTGGCCTTTCTAGGGAGTTTTTCCTAACCACCGTGCTTTTACACCTGCATTGCTTGCTGTTTGGGGTTTTAGGCTGGGTTTCTGTACAGCACTCTGTGACATCAGCTGATGTAAGAAGGGATTTATAAATACATTTGATTTGATTTGATATTATTGCACTGTCAGAACTAGAAGCACAAGCATTTCGCTACACCCGCATTAACGTCTGCTAACCATGTGTACGTGACCAATATAATTTTATTTGATTTATGATCCCAGTACTGACAAGAATCACAGTTACCCTCAGCCTTGAAAAAGAGATATGATACACTAGAAAAAAAGGGAGAGAGAGAGAGAGAGAGAGCACAGTATCTGCTTAAAGGGGAGCTAGAGAGTGTGTCTGTAAGAGAGAGAATATCTAACATTATAAAGCATTACATAACTATCCTGTACTGTGCACGAATTATAAAACTGACATCATTCTTCTTTGAATGTGCATAAAGATTGGTGGTCTGTGGGTCCTTGTTCTTAATATAACAGTACCACATTCAGCTGTGCACATATTACCTAAGGTTACTATTTTTGTGTTTTTTTCTCTTGGGTTTTCTTAAACTAATCAAAGTAAGGTGTGTTACTGAAATTATCTCGTCAGAAAACGTTTGTCTTCCAGCCAACCTCCCTTGATACAGTGGACCAGTAAGTCACGGGTAAATTACTTCACCTGATTGCAATAAACAGATCTCCCTACACACACACACACACACTACTTTCGCAGGTCTAACATAGCATGATTGCCCCACAGTCAAGGGGCTTCCATGTGATTGCACAGATCAATCTGACTCATGATGTGTGAGCACAGAGCGAAAAGGGGAGCAGATTAGAAATCAGCTGACACCCCATGTCCTTCCAAGAGACTTAGTGTGAGGGCAAGAGAGAGTAGACTATTGGGCTAGGGGGAGTAGAGGCAGTGCATGACTTGGACTGAAATAGGTGCCTGTACTCATTTTGGGTGCCTGCACTGTTTATATTTAGGTGCGGAAACTCTGCAATAATGTTTAGCTAATATTCTATAGGAGGAACAGGTGCTCAAGCAGTAGAACATTTGAGGTGCCAGTACTCAGCTCTGGTGAGTTCCTGCCCAAGTCAAGCACTTAGTAGGGGGTTGTTGTTGGGGTTCTCTTTCACCTTTCTCTCTCTCGTTACACTACACCAAAGAAACTACAAATATGTATTCAATGTTCTTTTTTATTTAAGCAATACTATAATTGGATATTGCATAAGATCTTTCAGGTTTGCATTTATTACACTAATAGGTCATGCCAATATCTGCAAAGTTGGTTACTAGGAGTGATTATACATCGTTGTAGATACTGTGACAGAATCCGCCTCCAGTTATTCATCTTAACGTGCTTCAATGTTTACTTTTTGTATCAAGACTCGACTTGGTTGAGCGGCAGGTAGCCTAGTGGTTAGAGCGTTGGGTCAGTAACCGAAAGGTTGCTATATTGAATCCCCGAGCTGACAAGGTGAAAATCTGTCGTTCTTCCCGTCAACAAGACAGTTCCTAGGCCGCCATTGTAAATAAGAATTTGTTCTTAACTGACTTGCCTAGTTAAATAAAGGTTAAAAAAATTACAGTATGTGGCACTATAAAGGGAACAGGGGGATTTGTATTTACTATGGATCCCCATTAACTGCTGCCAAAGCAGCAGCTACTCTTCCTGGGGTTCAGCAAAAGTAAGGCAGTTTAAACTCTAAAATTCTAAAACATTACAATACATTCACAGATTTCACAACACACTATGTGCCCTCAGTCCTGTACCTCATCTCTACCACATATCTGCAGTACTAAATCCATGTGTATGTATAGTCCATACTGTATGTTATCGTGTGTGTATGTATGCATGTGTCTGTGCCACTGTTTGTGTTGCTTCACAGTCCCCGCTGTTCCATAAGATGTTTTTTTATCTGTTTTTTTAAATCTAGTTTTACTCCTTGCGTCAGTTACTTGATGTGGATTAGAGTTCCATGTAGTCATGGCTCTATGTAGTACTGTGTGCCTCCCATAGTCTGTTATGGACTTGGGGACTGTGAAGAGACCTCTTGTGGAATGTCTTGTGGGGTATGCATGGGTGTCCGAGCAGTGTGGCAGTAGTTTAAACAGACAGCTCGGTGCATTCAACATGTCAATATCTCTCATAAATAAAAGTAGTGATGAAGTCAATCTCTCCTCCACTTTCTGCGAGAAGAGGTTGACATATTATTAATACTAGCACTGTACATCCAAGGGCCAGCCGTGCTGCCCTGTTCTGAGCCTATTGCAGTTTCCCTAAGTTATTTTTTGTGGCACCTGACCACACGACTGAACAGTAGTCAAGGTGCGACAAAACTAGGGCCTGTAGGACCTGCCTTGTTGATAGTGTTGTTAAGAAGGCAGAGCATTGCTTTATTATAGACAGACTTCTCCCCATCTTAGCTACTACTGCATCAATATGTTTTGACCATGACAGTTTACAATCTAGTGTTACTCCAAGAAGTTTAGTCATCTCAACTTGCTCAATTTCCACATGATTTATTACAAGATTTAGTTGAGGTTTTGGGTTTAGTGAGTGCTTTGTTCCAAATACAATGATTTTAGTTTTAGAAATATTTAGGGCTAACTTATTCCTTTCCACCAACTCTGAAACAAAGCACTTTGTTGAGTGTTGCATTCATTTCAGTCGCTGTAGTAGCTGACGTGTATAGTGTTGAGTCATCCGCATACATAGAAACTCTGGCTTTACTCAAAGGCAGTGTCATGTCGTTCGTAAAAATGGAAAAAAGCAAGGGGCCTAAACAGCTACCTTGGGGAATTCCTGATTCTAACTGGATTATATTTGATAGGCTTCCATTAAAGAACACCCTCTGTGTTCTGTTAGACAAGTAACTCTTTATTTTTTATCCACATTATAGCAGGGGGTGTAAAGCCATAACACAAAGTTTTTCCAGCAGCAGACTATGATCAATAATGTCAAAAGCTGCACTGAAGTCTAACAAGGATTGGGGGGATTTCCTCATCTCAGATGGCCCAGAGACTGCTGCACCTGTTTGTACCTGCCCCAAGTTATTCTCTGCCTAAGTCTCTGCACAAAAATACAATTTCCCAAGAGGCACTATCATCAGTTCTTTGTGGACTTGAAAAACAGTGTGCTATTCAAACAAACCCTGAATCCAGTAAACAGCAGCAATGACATTCCCCACCGGATCCTGGGTGTGTTTGAATAGCGTTCTAGGATACAATTTCCTATTAGCATATATCCCAGTGTAATTTATACTCTAAGTCCAAGTGCTTCTGACGCAAGTTAGTTTTGCTGATTATTCGCAAATTACCATCAGAGACCCCAGAAGGCAATTACAAGGAATTGGTCATTAACAGTCCTGTGCATTGGACCAGAGCTGGAGGAGAAGGCCTCTCCATTACAGAGTAAACAACTTTCTCTCCTGGAGCCCTGGAGCAATGCACATTTCCAATAACGTTAAATGGAGGTCAGTAGAAACCCCCCTAATGGGTTTTTGTGACTGAGGCAATAGTTTGTGTTATCAAAGACAAATGGGCCTAATGCTTCTAGAATCAAAAGGACATCAGCGAATGTACAGATCAGCTAAGGGGATGGCCACTGAGTGACCCCCATGAAAAACAGAGAAATCGAAGCCTTGACTAAAGCGGCAACTAAATGGGAGCTCTATAACCCCTGAATCAGCGCTGTAATTCTCTCATGGTTATATGGGAAAGACCCGTAAATTCACATAAAATCTCTCAAGATAGAGGATAATAAAGTGGATGTTAAATGTGGGTATTCAACAGAGCTGAATTCAGCCAACACTTCCCACAGAATGACAACTGTACTGCACCTGTCAACCTAGCTTCGGTGAAGACTTGGTGAATGCTTTATAAAGCATTTATACGTTAGGGGTCATTTTAGTTGGACCATAATGTCTATTATCTTATGATTATTTCTCTTGAGATCAACAGAAAAAACAAATTAAGTAAATTACCTTTGCACCATTTCAGATGATTGCTCAGGTAGAAAACATTACCTCATTATTCCCTTTAGTCTAATCTACTATACAATCCTGGCATCAGGTTTGGATGCAAAGCTTGTCTCAATGGGCATACATACCTCAGAGTCCTAAATTCTGACACGGTGTGATATACCTGTCAGGGGCAACATGAACCACTGTCCTCTCCTGTTACCTCCCAGATAGAGAGAGAAGTGGCGATCTTCTCTCTCTGTCTCTCTGTCTCTCGCTCAATCCCTCTGTCTCTCTGAATAGGCCAGTAGATTTATTAACCCCAGAGCCTGCGTAAGGTCTCAGGAATGTGCTCCAGTTTCAGCCATTGGAGCTGACTGTGAGTGGCACGCAAGCCTAACGTGGCAGGCAGCCCTGTCTCATTATGTCTGTGTGTGATGACGTGTGTCCTACTAGATGTATGTCTGTACACTGCCTGGGCTAGGGGATAGAGGATGGGAGCCCAGAGAGTGCACTACCGGGTCCCAGGTGTGCATTTACCGCTACCTATCAATTTCAGACCGGGGTGAGAGAGACTACAGCCAGATCAAATCATGAGTCAGAGCTTCAGGACGCATTTCTGCCAGGCTGATTGCCTGTGCGTTCACATGGACCAAGGACAGAGTGAGATGGAATGAGTCACAGGCGAGCAGCACCCACCGCAACAAATTCATCCAGGTGATGTGTAGGAGGGAGGGAGAGTGGAAGGGGATCGAGAAGTTAGGGCATATCCCTCATTATTCCAGGTGACAATCATATTTATTGATAAAAGCTGAATAGAGAGAGTAAAAAAGAACCTTCAAGGAGAATGAATGACTGAGTCTGAAGTTCCTTCTTGGTCCAAGGCTGTCTGTCTGTGTTGCCTGGCTTCACTAGCTATACGCTCTCAAACTGTGGTCTACACTGTAGGAAAGCAAAGAGCCCAATACATTACAGACATAATCCATGCATTCCTGCCAAAGGGAGAGAGACCTTTGGAGACAAGGCCTCTCTTGTCCTTTTCTCACCATTCTCAACATTCCTGGAATGTGTACAGACATATGCAGACAAACAAAGCCTTGGGGATATCTTCTCATCTTCGCTCATGGCTTTATACCTCTAACCTAAAAAATATTTTGATTCTAGTTTACTAATTTGTAATGTGGTTATTTCATTATTTAACCTCTTTTATCATTTGCATTACAAAGAGGCACAAGGGAATAGACCGTGAAAGAATAATCTTGTTTTTTTAGGGATTATTGAGTTGACTGTTTGCAACTGCGAATTTACAGGGAACGCTCAGTGTTCTTCTACAATGTACATAGCTGAAAAACTCTAGACTCCAATCACCATTAGAGTCTGGAGTGTTTCCTGAGCAAGAACAAATGCCCCTCTATTTATAGCCTATAACAGCACTACAATTTTCCTGGTCACAAGGTCAGGAAAAGGTAATCATATCATCTGTATCACTTGTGTCTACCATATGAAAAGCTACAGGGGTCACACACTTCATTCTCTTCCATTGGATGGCTTTTGTATAGGGTTCTAATGTTTGACCAAACAATTTCTATTTGGTACCAAATGGTTTGTCTAAGATGAGCCATTGTAGATTAGCCATTGTTGCATTTTACACAGTGAAATGGCTGGTTTCAGTGATCAATGACTTTTGAAATGTTGAAATTTGACCAATTTAGAAAATGTTATAATTACATATAATATTCTCAAATCTCTGCAGATTCAACTCAACTTGAATCCTGCTTCCTGGTTGTCTTCTCTTCTCCACCAATGCACATCTCTGTCATGAATACACAGGGGAGAACGACTGCCCCCTCTAATTGAAGCCTCGGAAGTTCATGGCCAACCATGGTACTGCAGGCATTGTTAGCAGAAAACAGGATCCCCATTATCGTAAATAGAAAAAATTGCAATCTTTGTGTAAATAAAAAATGTTGCGTAGACAATCATATTACCAATAATAGATTTTTAATACACTTAATGTGTCCTTGATCCAATTATTTCTTCGCACACTGAAGAGGTTATACGGATAAT
Organism: Brachymystax lenok tsinlingensis; assembly: GCA_030435695.1. Taxonomy (NCBI): domain Eukaryota; kingdom Metazoa; phylum Chordata; class Actinopteri; order Salmoniformes; family Salmonidae; genus Brachymystax; species Brachymystax lenok. The sequence continues at coordinate 42,678,904 of CM059802.1, read as the reverse complement.
TTAGTTGCTAATGAGTACCCGGTCTTCAACCTGAGTTACTCAATGAGAGGGGGCAGCACTGAGCTGGCCTGCAACGTCACTTCCTGGATGGAGTAGCTCAAACTGCGCATGTTATGTCTCCATGAGACGCCATCTTAACCGACTTAATTTGGCTTCAATGCGCTATTGAGTCTTCACATAGAAATGAATGGTGTCACGTGATCGATGGCTTTGTTCATTCATATATAGGCTACAGTCATTGTGAATACATATGAATACACCCCCTTTCCACACTTTCCCCCTTTTATCTGATCTCATTCCTGACTGCAGGGTATATCCAACCACAACATAGTAACCCCCAGTCATAATGCTGCCCTGAATTGCATTTGTGAGCACCTGTGGATAAATAAAGCATCCGCTGGTCTGCACTAGACAGTCTGAAACACATAGCCTGCGGGAACACTTCCTCCCCCATCTGCCATGGCCTCATCCTCTCTTATCAAAAACCGGATAAGCTGTGAAGGCCTCTGGGTCAGGACTGCGGTTTGAACTCTGTCAATGCTGTGGAGCTGGGATTTCTGAAGAGAGACTCAAATGTCACTTTAACATGATACAAGTTGGTGTGATCTGTGTTGTTTGGGATACGATTGTTTATGTGCAGGCCTATGTACTTTATCTAACCCTTAAACTAACCTTTAGTCTCTAACCTTTAGTCTGAATAAGACTTCAGCCCTAAATCTGACTAAACTCCAGCTGTAGTTACATAGCCATGTAATACATCTAACCCCAGAACATGTCTTAGCTGACTTAGCAAGATCTTCTACACAAATTCATGTCTTACAGGCTGACTGCACCGCTCGTGGTGTAATTATAATTTGTTTTTTTAGAAATCTATATTGTTCAATATTGCACCCACACTGCTCGTGCGCGCCAACGAGTGTCTGCGTTGCCAAGGGCTAAAATAGAAGTCAGTTCTATTTGTGAAGCAGATCGCACTGCAAGTCCTGCCTCTCCCATCTCCTCATTGGTTTATAGAAGGAGGTACCCACGTGCCAACTCCTCATTGGTTATACCCACGTGGGTGACTGAAAGACGAACGAGGTCGGCGGCGGTAATGCACCTAATTTATGAAAGTTGCCATTCATAATATAAAGTCCAGAGAAGAAAAAGCCTGGAAGGAGGAGAGATGACTTGAAACGATTCGGTTGACCGTTTTATTTGTGGATTAATTGTCGGAGTAGAGGACCTTGTGCATTTCAGGTAAAATAACAACTCCAATGTTTATATCCCAGGTCAAATTAGCTAGCAACAGCAAGCTATCTAAATAGGACACATTAGCTAGCAAGTGCAAGCTAACTAGCTAAATTGCCATAAATGTTTAATGCTTTTCGACCTGTCCCCAAATTAATGTAATTGGTTCAGAGCTTGTTTTGATATTTTAACCTGCGTGTAATGATTGCGTTTGGTGTGGGGGGACAAAATAAATGTATGCACGAGGGTGCATGATGGTGCACGAGCACAGACGGTTTGGGTTCCGTGTTAGCCCAAACCTTAGCTAAAATACCAGGCCTTATCCTAGCTAAACACACAGCTGGTGCCTTTGCTTTGCTGTCCGAGTTCTCTGCCAGTGACTCACACATCCATACTTAAAAACTGGGGGTTTCCTTTGAATAAAACGTGTCTCAGAGGAGCTCAATGTCATGGAATGAAAGAGAACCCCAATAAAGTGCTGCATCTCTTATAACTGTAGTAGAATATACAGTAGCAGTATAGAACTGGGAAGCAGCCTACAGAAAGAGGAGAAATCTTCGTTTCCATCTCACTGTTTAAATCAAGGGGTCCTTGAGTGTTATGTGATGTTTGGTGTCATATTGTAAATAACGGACAATATGAATGTGATTTTATATGTTATGTCCCTGTACAGCAGATATCACAGGCTTTCAATTTCTGACTTCACCATTCTACACCATCTGCTTCTCACAGAACCATGGAAATCACAAAGCTTTTGTAACCAACTTTCAAATGTTTCTCTGTCAATGAACAAAATGAACAAACTTTGGGTTGTTGTGTATTAAAGTAAACAGTTGCTGCTCAGGTTAGAGTTGTTGTCAAGAGTCTCAGTGTAGCATGTAGGTAGAGTCAGGCGCAGTACAAAGGAGATGAGTATACGATAATATTTACTCATAAACAAACTACCAAAATTGGTAGTAAAATTACATGCTCACAAACATGAAAGACATCTAACAATAAACAAACACGCACAAAACCATGAGGGAAACAGAGGGTATAAATAAGGAACATGTAATTATGGGATAAAAACCAGGTGTGTATAATGAAGACAAAAAAACATAGAAAATTAAAAGTAAACCGGAGGTAGCTAGAAAACCGGTGACGTCGACCGCTGAAAGCCGCCTGAACAAGGAGGGGGGACCAACTTCGGCTGAAGTCGTGACAGTTGTGTGTTTATTTATTTTGAAAATGTTGTAGAAGTAAGACTCAATAGGGTCCAATATATCAACTGTTACAAATCGAAAATAGGAGGAAAATTATAATTTAGTCCAATGATTTGAAGGGTATTGTTGATTTTTTAAATCGTGAGTCACAGGAATTTGACTCATATAATAAAAATATGAGATGATACAGCAGTCTCTGTACTAGTATAATTTAACTCTAGGGTCTACGTGTGATTTTTCACTCACTGCCCAAGCTCTTACAATATACAGTGCAGTAAATCATGATTAATTAAAAACATGATGTGAATAGATATGAAGTGCAAGAGGCCTTTGTTCTTTACTAATTACTAAACCAGCTATTAGTATTCCATCAACAATGTATTCTGTTCTAACACTGTCTTCATCACTTCAATCATTCTCTTTCAAAAGCCAGCTTCAAAGCAGTACCTTTAATTATCAAAGAAAGACACATAATCCATACTTAAAATTCCTGTCCTCACTGCAATTATGTGGAGTTTCTGTATGTAAATAATGTCTACTAGTGCATTGTAGCTATCGAGGGGAACAGAAGCAGGATTTGTGTGTTTGTGTGTGTGTGTGTGTGTGTGTGTGTGTGTATGAGGTATGAGTGCATATGTGTGTACTGTGTGCTCTTGCATGCATGTGCGGTGTAAGCTGGTATATAATGCATATGTGCCTACAGTGGGTCACACAGAAACTCCAAAGTATACACAGTTGAAGTCGGAAGTTTACATACACTTAGGTTGGAGTCATTAAAACTCGTTTTTCAACCACTCCACAAATGTCTTGTTAAAACAAGCTATAGTTTTGGCAAGTCGGTTAGGACATCTACTTTGTAAATGACACAAGTACAGTGAGGGAAAAAAGTATTTGATCCCCTGCTGATTTTGTACATTTGCCCACTGACAAAGAAATGATCAGTCTATAATTTTAATGGTAGGGTTTATTTGAACAGTGAGAGACAGAATAACAAAAAGAAAATCCAGAAGAACGCATGTGAAAAATGTTATGAATTGCATTTTAATGAGGGAAATAAGTATTTGAACATCTCAATCAGAAAGATTTCTGGCTCCCAGGTGTCTTTTATACAGGTAACGAGCTGAGATTAGGAGCACACTCTTAAAGGGAGTGCTCCTTAATCTCAGCTTGTTACCTGTATAAAAGACACCTGTCCACAGAAGCAATCAATCAGATTCCAAACTCTCCACCATGGCCAAGACCAAAAAGCTCCAAGGATGTCAGGGACACGATTGTAGACCTACACAAGGCTGGAATGGGCTACAAGACCATCGCCAAGCAGCTTGGTGAGAAGGTGACAACAGTTGGTGCGATTATTCGCAAATGGAAGAAACACAAAATAACTGTCAATCTCCCTCGGCCTGGGGCTCCATGCAAGATCATGATCATGATCATGAGAATGGTGAGGAATCAGCCCAGAACTACACGGGAAGATCTTGTCAATGATCTCAAGGCAGCTGGGACCATAGTCACCAAGAAAACAATTGGTAACACACCGTGAAGGACTGAAATCCTGCAGCGCCCGCAAGGTCCCCCTGCTCAAGAAAGCACATATACATGCCCGTCTGAAGTTTTCCAATGAACATCTGAATGATTCAGAGGACAACTGGGTGAAAATGTTGTGGTCAGATGAGACCAAAATGGAGACCTTTGGCATCAACTCAACTCGCCGTGTTTGGAGGAGGAGGAACGCTGCCTATGACCCCAAGAACACCATCCCCACAGTCGCAGTCGGAAACATTATGCTTTGGGGGTGTTTTTCTGCTAAGGAGACAGGACAACTTCACCGCATCAATGGGACGATGGACGGGGCCATGTACCATCAAATCTTGGGGGAGAACCTCCTTCCCTCAGCCAGGGCATTGAAAATGGGTCGTGGATGGGTATTCCAGCATGACAATGACCCAAAACACACGGCCAAGGCAACAAAGGAGTGGCTCAAGAAGAAGCACATTAAGGTCCTGGAGTGGCCTAGCCAGTCTCCAGACCTTAATCCCATAGAAAATCTGTGGAGGGAGCTGAAGGTTCGAGTTGCCAAACGTCAGCCTCGAAACCTTAATGACTTGGAGAAGATCTGCAAAGAGGAGTGGGACAAAATCCCTCCTGAGATGTATGCAAACCTGGTGGCCAACTACAAGAAACGTCTGACCTCTGTGATTGCCAACAAGGGCTTTGCCACCAAGTACTAAGTCATGTTTTGCAGAGGGGGTCAAGTACTTATTTCCCTCATTAAAATGCAAATCAATATATAAAACTTTTCACGTGTTTTTCTGGATTTTTTTTTGTTGTTATTCTGTCTCTCACTGTTCAAATAAACCTACCATTAAAATTATAGACTGATAAACTGTCATTTTTCCAACAATTGTTTAGAGACAGATTATTTCACTTATAATTCACTGAATCACAATTACAGTGGGTTAGAAGCTTACATACAATAAGTTGACTGTGTCTTTAAACACCTTGGAAAATTCCAGAAAACAATGTTATGGCTTTAGAAGCTTCTAATAGGCTAATTGACACCATTTGAGTCAATTGGAGGTGTACCTGTGGATGTATTTCAAGGCCTACTTTGAGTGCCTCTTTGCTTGACATCATGGGAAAATCAAAAGAAATCAGCCAAGACCTCAGAAGAAAAATTTTACACCTCCACAAGTCTGGTTCATCCTTGGGAGCAATTTCCAAACGCCTGAATGTAACACGTTCATCTGTACAAACAATTGTACGCAAGTATAAACACCATGGGACCACGCAGCCGTCATACCGCTCAGGAAGGAGAAGTACATTCATCTCCTAGAGATGAATGCACTTTGGTGGCGAAAAGTGCAAATCAATCCCAGAACAACAGCAAAGGACCTTGTGAAGATGCTGGAGCAAACAGGTACAAAAGTATCTATATCCACAGTAAAACGAGTCCTCTATTGACATAACCTGAAAGGCCGCTCAGCAAGGAAGAAGCCACTGCCCCAAAACCGCAATAAAAAGCCAGACTACGGTTTGCAACTGCACATGGGGCCAAAAATCGTACTTTTTGGAGAAATGTCCTCTGGTCTGATGAAACAGAAATAGAATTGTTTGGCCATAATGTCCATCGTTATGTTTGGAGGAAAAAGGGGGAGGCTTGCAAGCCGAAGAACACCATCCCAACTGTGAAGCACGGGGGTGGCAGCATCATCATGTTGTTGGGGTGCTTTTCTGCAGGAGGGACTGGTGCACTTCACAAAATAGATGGCATCATGAGGATGGAAAATGATGTGGATATATTGAAGCAACATCTCAAGACATCAGTCAGGAAGTTAAAGCTTGGTCGCAAATGGGTCTTCCAAATGGACAATGACCCCAAGCACACTTCCAAAGTTGTGGCAAAATGGCTTAAGGACAACACAGTCAAGGTATTGGAGTTGCCATCACAAAGCCCTGACCTCAATCCTATAGAAAATATGTGGGCAGAACTGAAAAAGCGTGTGCGAGCAAGGAGGCCTACAAACCTGACTCAGTTACACCAGCTCTGTCAGGAGGAATGGGCCAAAATTCACCCAACTTATTGAGGGAAGCTTGTGGAAGGCTACCCGAAACGTTTGACCCAAGTTAAACAATTTAAAGGCAATGCTACCAAATACTAATTGACCCGCTGGGAATGTGATGGAAGACTAGAATTAAATGTCAGGAATTGTGAAAAACTGAGTTTAAATGTATTTGGCTAAGGTGTATGTAAACTTCCAACTTCAATTGTATATACTATATATATATTGTTTTACACTTCCTGGTGCCACTGAAATGCTCAGTCTGACTGTGTGGGGCGTGGGGATACACATTTGAACATATTTACATATACACTATGATTGGCTGATAGAATCGTATATAGAGCCCACCCCTTTACCACTTCAAAAAAACAACAACAAAGGCAAATGGTGTTCAACCTGTCAATTGTAACTGGACCATGAAAGCGATAAACTTCCACAGGTGTGTAGGCTAATTAATTTTGAAATCAAAACAAAAGGCACACATCACGCATCTTAATTTGCTATGTTGTTGTTTGTTGTTTGTCATGTGTGCCAAATTCAACAGATTTAGACCTTACAGTGAAGTGCTAACCAACAGTGCAATTTTTAAGTAAAAAAATGTGATTTTCTTATGGTGAACAATAGATAAGTAAGGAAATAAAAAATAACAGTAAAAAGACAGTGACTAATAACAGTAGCGAGGCTATAACAGTAGCGAGGCTATGTACAGGCACCGGTTAGTCGGGTAAATTGAGGTAGTATGTACATGTAGGTATGGTTATGCATATATGATAAACAGAGAGTAGTAGTAGCGTAAAAGAGGGGTTGGCGGGTGGCGGGACCAAATGCAGATAGTCCGGGTAGCCATTTGATTACCTGTTCAGGGGTATTATGGCTTGGGGGTAAAAGCTGTTGAGAAACCTTTAGGTCCTAGACTTGGCACTCCGGTACCGGTTGCCATGTGGTAATAGAGAGAACTGTCTATGACTGGGATGGGTGGGGTCTTTGACAATTTTTAGGGCCTTCCTGACACCGCCTGGTGTAGAGGTCCTGGGTGGCAGGCAGTTTAGCCCCATTGTAGCACCTTGCGGTCGGAGGCCAAGCAGTTGCCGTACCAGGCAGTGATGAGTTTGGACCATTCTAGTTTGTTGGTGATGTGGACACCAAGGAACTTGAAGCTCTCAACCTGCTCCACTACAGCCCCGTCAATGAGAATGGAGGCGTGATCGGTCCTCCTTTTCCTGTAGTCCAAAATAATCTCCTTAGTCTTGGTTACGTTGAGGGATAGATTGTTATTCTGGCACCACCCGGCCAGGTCTCTGACCTCCTCCCTATAGGCTGTCTCGTCGTTGTCGGTGATCAGGCCTACCACTGTTGTGTCGTCTGCAAACTTAATTATGCTGTTGGAGTCGTACCTAGCCATGCAGTCGTGGGTGAACAGGGAGTACAGGAGGGGACTGAGCACGCACCCCTGAGGGGCTCCAGTATTTATGATCAGCGTGGCAGATGTGTTGCTACCTACCCTCACCACCTGAGGGTGGCCCGTCAGGAAGTCCAGTTGCAGAGGGAGGTGTTTAGTCCAAGGATCCTTAGCTTAGTGATGAGCTTTGAGGGTACTATGGTGTTGAACACTGAGCTGTAGTCAATGAATAACATTCTCACGTAGGTGTTCCTTTTGTCCAGGTGGGAAAGGGCAGTGTGAAGTGCAATAGAGATTGCATCATCTGTGGATCTGTTTGGGCGTTATGCAAATTGGAGTCAGTCTAGGGTTTCAAGGATAATGGTGTTGATGTGAGCCATGACCAGCCTTTCAAAGCACTTCATGGCTACGGACGTGAGTGCTACGGGTCTGTCATTTAGAAAGGTTGCCTTAGTGTTCTTGGGCACAGGGATTATGGTGGTCTGCTTGAAACATGTTAGTATTACAGACTCAATCTGGGTCATGTTGAAAATGTCAGTGAAGACACCTGCCAGTTGGTCAGTACATGTCCGGAGCACACGTCCTGGTAAACCCTGGCCTTGTGAATGTTGACCTGTTTAACTTCTTAAGGAGCAGAAAGGTGCGCTGGGGCGCTAGCGGTGAAATGCAAGGCGCCAAATTCAAAATCCAAAAGTTGAATTATTAAACATGCATCAATATACAAGTGCTTCATAGTCATCAAAAGCTCTGCTTCTTGGCAATATCACAGCGTTGTCAGATTTCAAAAAGGCTTTACGGCGAAAGCACCACATTTGATTGTTTGAGGGTAGCACCTAACATATTTTTGCCATTACCATAATTTCATAAGCCTCCACGGTTCACAGAAAACACATTTCACAGCGTAAACAAATCAATTACCTTTTGAAGAACTTCTGCTGAGGGCTTCCAAAGTGTCCAACGAAGACAATCCATGGTTCTTTTGTTAGAAAAAGTAATGTATTATATCCATAAATCTCCGTTTGGTTGGCGCGTTATAATCAGAAAAAACAGCGTCGACTCCTCCATTGAAACGTGAAGAGAACTGGTTCAACGTATACCTATAAACTTGTCCAAGAACAATCAAACATCATTGTAAATGTATCCTTAGGAACACTTTTATGTAGAAATAGCATAATATTTCAACCGGAATATAAACTGGGCGATAAGAAAGGAAAAAACTAAAGAACGTGCCTGCCGGGAGCGCGCATTTACTTGTAAAGGACATCTGTGGGGGCACTTCCTTATTCCTCTTCTTCTCTGCTCTAAAAGCATCTAAAATGAATCAGAACACTTTCTCGAGACTGTTGACATCCAGAGGAAGCGATAGGTACTGCATTCATATGCCCTTAAATGGGCATTTTCATAAGGGAGGGGTTCCAAATGAGGCAATGTGTCAAATCCACTTTTTCCAGGACAGAAATTCCTTGGGGTTTCGCCTGCCATATCCGTTCTGTTTTACTCACAGACAAAATGTTAACACTTTTAGAAAATTCAGAGTGTTTCCTATCCAATGGTACTGGATATGTGCATATCCTATTTTCTGGGCCTGAATGGGAGGCATTTTACTTTGGGCACGCCAGGGTCTCCAAAACGGTCACCTCGTGCGCTGCTCCCTAAGAAGTTAAAGGTCTTACTCACGTCGGCTACGGAGAGCGTGATCACAGTCGTTCAGAACAGCTGATGCTCTCATGCATGCCTCAGTGTTGCTTGCCTCGAAGCGTGCATATAAGTGATTTAGCTCGTCTGGTAGGCTTGTGACACTGGGCAGCTCGCAGCTGTGCTTCCCTTTGTAGGCTGTGATAGTTTGCAAGCCCTGCCACATAAGACGAGTGTCAGAGCCGGTGTAGTATGATTCCATCTTAGCCCTGTATTGGCGCTTTGCCTGTTTGATGGCTCGTCGGAGGGCAAAGCAGGATTTCTTATAAGCTCCGGGTTAGAGTCCCTCACCTTGAAAGCGGAAGCTCTACCATTTAGCTCAGTTCGAATGTTTCCTGTAATCCATGGCTTCTGGTATGTACGTACAGTCACTGTGGGGACGACGTCCTCAATGCACTTATTGATGAAGCCAGTGACTAATGTGGAGGATAGAATTGTGGCCAGATTTACCAAATGGAGAGCGAGGGAGAGCTTTGTACCCGTCTCTGTGTGTGGAGTACAGGTGATCTAGAATTTTTTCCCCTCTGGTTGCATTTGATAGAAATGAGGTAAAACTGATTTAAGTTTCCCTGCATTAAAGTCTCCGGCCAGTAAGAGCACCGCCTCTGGGTGAGCGGTTTCCTGTTTGCTTATTTCCTTATACAGCTGACTGAGTGCGGTCTTAGTGCCAACGTTCGTCTGTGGTGGTAAATAAACAGCCACGAAAAGTATAGATGAAAACTCTCTTGGCAAATAGTGTGGTCTGCAGTTTATCATTAGATACTCTACTTCAGGTGAGCAAAATCTAGAGACGTCCTTGGATTTCATGCACCAGCTGTTGTTTACAAATATACACAGACCGCCCCCCCCCTCGTCTTACCGGAGTGTGCTGTTCCATCTTGCCGGTGCAGCGTATATCCTGCTAGCTGAATATCCATGTCATCATTCAGCCACGATTCTGTGAACCATAAGATGTTACAGTTTTTGATGTCCCGCTGGCAGGATATTCGTGATCGTACCTCGTCTAAATTATTGTCTAATGATTGTACATTGGTGAGTAATATTGACGTATCGACAGCTTTCCCACTTGCCTTCTCCGGATTCTTACGAGGCACCCCGTTCTGTGTCCTCTGTACCTGTGTCTCTTTCTCTTGCCAATAAAGGGGATGTCGGCCTTGTCGGGTGTTCGCAGTATATACTGTGCTTCCTGTTTGTTGAAGAAAAGATCTTTGTCTAATCCGAGGTGAGTGATCGCTGTCCTGATATCCAGAAGCTCTTTTTTTGCCTTAGAAACATTATGTACAAAATAAGTTACAAATAACGCGAAAGAAAACACATAATAGCACAGGAAGATGGTCACCAGAAGATGCAGTAGATCACCAGATGATGCAAGACCCGAACAGCCTGTTTGCATGGTGGACCATCCTGGCCTATACCCTGTCTACTGTCTATTGATTGCAGAAGGACATGGTTATCTATTGGGCGGACTATAGGTCTCTGTGACTCAAGAGGCCAAACACAGTAAGCAATACTTATAATCTTCAGTATCATCACAAAGTCTATCACAAACTTTTTTTAATTTTGTAATGAGTAAACACTCTTGAATTATACATTTTGGAATGTTTTCTGTTGTTGAAAGTAAATAAAGAATCCAGACTGCAATGAAAGGTTGTCATTCTTCATAAATTATCTTGCCAGTTATTTACATAACATAATGAACAGATCTTAAACAAGGTTATAATTAAAGTCAAAATCATGGCATGTAAGTATCTTTTCAAGTTATTGTTTTACAACTTAAGCTCTGGAAGGTATAACTCGTTCACAGTAAAAGGTACTGTATTTATATTATGATCCCTACAAAATAAGAAACACCTGTTTTAGTGACTGATGGTAGTTTTCAATTTCTTATCTGGATATTAAATGAAACACATATCTTCACCAAACCAAATTACAAAAAGCATTGAGTCTTACGTTTATTGAAAGAATTAGGGAAGGTTAGGGAAGGCATTGTCTCATTCAAACCTGAAAACCAAGTGCAAGTTACATCCCTATCGTAACCATAACATCATACACAACGGCTTTCCATCTTTCCTGTTACAAAGCCAACAATTTCTTGAGTAGGCCTCAAGTACATTGAAGTCTCACTCTTTCCGTTCGGACAATCAGCCAAATGTTAGCGGGGTCTTCGATCTGTTTGTGCTATGTAGCCAACTTCTATGGTAACATGGCATGACAGCTATCATACATTAGGAGTTAGCAAGACAGTGTGAACAGATATGGGACCAGGCTACAGCATTTCGATGACCTGCATCACCAGCTTGGTATGTATAGCAGCCTCCTCTTCCAGCATCAACCTAGGAGGGTTAGGGGAACCAGTTCAGCTGCTTCTCTGCCAGTCGATGTTCACCTGTCTGTCCTGTGTGTGTCTCATACTCTTCGCCCTCGTCTTTACCAAGTAGCTCCTCATCAAAAGCATCTTCCTCCAAGAAGTTCATGACATCATGGTGCTCCTTATCCTGCAGGCCTTCCTCAGCGATGACCCTTTAGCACATAAGAAAGGGGAATAATAATGGAAAGAAATTGTGTAGCTACAAGTTATCAACCTGTTTGCAAGATGACAAAGTTACATGTTATAATCCTAAGGTTTTCACTATAACATTTTGAGATAACAATTTAATGTCTCATAGTCAATAACTGATCATATACGCCTGTAAGAAGCAAAGTCACAAACCAATCTAGACCAGGCAGGATTATTTAGTTATCAATCTGAACACAAAGACTGATCTTGCATATGATCTATTATCATAAGGGTTAGGCAACACAAAGACAAAATATCTGAAGTACTGCTTTTTCACCCTCTTGCATTCACTGCTGGAGGTGAAGCAGAGGATTTTATGCTGAAGACAAATTCCAGAAAAATAGGTTAGAGTTGAACAATTTATTCATTCATCTCTTATAGCTTGTTATTGCCTGTTGACTGATACAGCTGTACTAAAATTCTCCAGTTAAAAAACAATTCTCAAAGGTTGCCCTGTACACAACCTGCATCCAGCCAAACCAAGCAAACACAACATGATAACTAGCTACAGTAGATTTAACCTCTACGGGATGGGTGTCCCTATGCCATATTTTCTCTATTCCATCCATTAAATATGACCACTGCCCTGGCTAGAGATGGGCTATTTCGGACACACACTCACCGCAGGCTTTACTGCACGTCCGTAAAGATGATGGCAGTGTGGCACTTCGGATTGCAAGTTACAAGCAAAAGGATGCTTCTTCGTTCAAGCATATGAAACTTAGAGACTTTCTAGTATAAAATATGAGAGAACTAAAATGTTGCTTATAATTCCTATAATTCTAAAGACTTATAAGTGTAATAAATGAAGGCAGTAAATTCAAGATATCATATGAGTAAGTGCGAGCAAGTGCGGTCCAAAAACTATACCGCTCCCCCGTCTAACCAAGACTCCTCGTAGGCCCAGCTTCCTGCCTCAAATATACGTTCCTCCTCCCGTAGCCACCGCAAGGGGGTATTCATCTTCAATAATGGCTTCACACTAATAATTCAACTAATAATGCTCTGGTTATTGTATACAAATAGGCTATTTGGCTCTAACAGACTAGAATGACATTGTGTACAAAAGCCAACTTTCCAGGATATAGATATGTCTTATATGGGCAGAAAGATTAAATTCTTGTTAATCTAACTGCATTGTCCAATTAACAGTAGCTATTACTGTGAAAACATACCATGCTATTGTTTGAAGAGAGTGCATAACAACAACAACAAATGTATCACGGCAACTGGTTTGATACGTTAACCTCTGGAGGTAAATAATGTAAATTCAGGACCCTGTCTTTCAAAGATAATTCGTAAAAATCCCAATAACTTTACAGATCTTCATTGTAAAAGGTTTAAACACTGTTTCCCATGCTTGTTCAATGAACCACAATTAATGAACATGCACCTGTGGAACGGTCGTTAAGACACTAACAGCTTACAGACGGTAAGGAATTAAGGTCACAGTTATGAAAACCTAGGACACCAAAGAGGCCTTTCTACTGACTCTGAAAAACACCAAAAGAAAGATGCCCAGGGTCCCTGCTCATCTGCGTGAACGTGCCTTAGGCATGCTGCAAGGAGGCATGAGGACTGCAGATGTGGCCAGGGCAATACATTTCAATGTCAGTACTGTGAGACGCCTAAGACAGCGCTACAGGGAGACAGGATGGACAGCTGATCGTCCTCGCAGTGGCAGACCACGTGTAACAACACCTGCATAGGATCGGTACATCATAACATCATACCTGCGGGACAGGTACAGCATGGCAACAACAACTGCCCGAGTTACACCAGGAACACACAATCCCTCCATCAGTGCTCAGACTGTCCACAATAGGCTGAGAGAGGCTGGACTGAGGGCTCACCAGCCATTACCGGCAACAACGTCACATTTGGGCACAAACCCACCGTCGCTGGACCAGATAGGACTGGCAAAAAGCGCTCTTCACTGACGAGTTGCGGTTTTGTCTCACCAGGGGTGATGGTCGGATTTGCATTTCTCGTCTAAGGATTGAGCGTTACACCGAGGCCTGTACTCTGGAGCGGGATCGATTTGGAGGTGGAGGGTCCGTCATGGTCTAGGGCGGTGTGTCACAGCATCATCAGACTAAGCTTGTTGTCATTGCAGGCAATCTCAATGTGGTGCGTTACCGGGAAGACATCCTCCTCCCTCATGTAGTACCCTTCCTGCAGGCTCATCCTGACATAACCCTTCAGCATGACAATGCCACCAGCCATACTGCTCGTTCTATGCCTGATTTCCTGCAAGACAGGAATGTCAGTGTTCTGCCATGGCCAGCAAAGAGCCCGGATCTCAATCCCATTGAGCATCCTAACTTTTGGGGCGGCAGGGTAGCCTAGTGGTTAGAGTGTTAGACTAGTAACCAAAAGGTTGTAAGTTCAAATCCTAGAGCTGACAAGGTACAAATCTGTTGTTCTGCCCCTGAACAAGGCAGTTAACCCACTGTTCCTAGGCCATCATTGAAAATAAGAATTTGTTCTTAACTGACTTGCCTAGTGAAAAAAAAAAAATTCTGGGACCTGTTGGATTGAAGGGTGAGGGCTAGGACCATTCCCCCCAGAAATGTCTGGGAACTTGCTTCAGGTCCTGATCTACAGGCAGTTAGATTTGGGAATGTCATTTTAGTCAAAAATGGAAAAAAAAGGGTACGATCCTTAACAAACATTTAACTTCATAGTTACCATCTAGCTGGATATGAATGGTATTTCAATCTAGCTGGCCACCTAGTCGAACATGCAAACAACAACCTAGCCAAACTGTGTGACGTTAGCAAGCTAAATTAATTTTGTAGCGTTAATTCAAGCTAGATAGCCAATTTAGGATATAGCCAGTTTGCACCACTGACTCGTGTGTTTCGATTAGCATTGTAACCACAGTGAATATTTTCGTCATTGAACATGGAAAAACTGACAATAATGACAAAGATGAACATCTTAGCCAGTTAAAGCTTGAAAAATCAACATTAACCCAACTAGCTAGCTAGCTAGTATGCAGCTACCGGTCAGCTAGCAGAGCAAACTGTTTTCCCATAGTTCTGTTAACGACAGCGAGGGCAGGTGTTCAGGAGGCGGGAACAAAGGACACTGTGTGCTAGCTAGCTAGCAAGTGGCAGCTAGCGGGAGGCGGGGGCAACCTGTAGTCAGTGTCCTTCGCCTCGCCTGTCGGGCAGTGTTTTCCCGCAGTTTTGTTAACGACAGTGAGGGCAGGTGTTTGGCAGGTGGGCGCAGAGAACACTGTCTACTGCTAGTGAGCAAAGAGGACTGCGGTACACGTGAGGCGGGGCGAAAAACTCATATAACACTTTTGACCCACATTCAAAAGTGTTACAAGCCTGAAGATGTAGTGCTTGGGGGGTGGTTCATGCAGGAACCAATGGGATGCTCTGGGGGGTGTTCATGAAGGAACCAATGGGATGCTCAAGGGGGTTGTTCATCAAGGAACCAATGGGATGCTCAAGGGGGGAATGCCCACATGCAGGACTCCCAGAATTGCGGGCTGCAGTTTCACACTATTGATGGCACCAGCTGAATTCAGGGCAACACATTATTGAAAGCTGTAGCTTCACTTTGCATGTTGTCCATGATGAAAATATGAGTAATCCAAAGATCTGTCATTATTCAAATATCCACACAGTAACGTTAGGTAGCTAGTAGCCTAGGGCAGGACGTGTTTTTGACATTAGAAGACTCTCTTTCGTTCTAGCATAGGAGCGTACATATGCAAATACAAGATGAACGTTCATTGGTCCATTCTAATCAGATCACCGAGCAAAGTAACGCAACAGGCCAAAAACTCCATCCTACCTGAACAGGCTAAAATTCCAGGTGTTTTTTTTTTTCACAGAATGGCTGCAGTGACTTACAGTGGCTATTGATACAGAGATTTCTGCACATCCTTTTTTCATGTAGCTGCTGCCCACATAGCTTTTGCTCAGTGCTCCCACTGCTCTGCTGCAGCTTCATGTTGTACGCTAAAGATATGGTCGACATGTTCAAACTATGCATTCCATGCCCTAAGCTCAATTTCATGTTCTATTCATTTTCTGTAAGCAAGCAAATAAAAACACAAGCAAGACACATACAGGCACTTACAATATCTATTATTTTGTCATTATCTGTCACGATCTTCCGGAATGGACAGACCAAGATGCAGCGATGCTTCCAGTATACATTTTATTCATGATGAACGTAACTGGGAAAATAACAAAATGAACATACGAAGATCGTGATGTTGGCCATAACTAAACAAACAACAAGCTATACACAAACAATAACCCACAAACCCCAAGTGAAAACTACAAACATATATGGTTCCCAATTAGAGACAACGAAACTCAGCTGCCTCTAATTGGGAACCATTACCCCAACATAGAAATATATAACCTAGAACAGAAAAACCCTACACCAAAAACAAAACTAAACACTCTAGCCTGTCTTCTCAGGCCTGGACGTGACATTATCGTTGCAAACATTGGCTAGTTCTTTTTTTCAGCAACTCTCGCTACATTACGGCAGCATAACTATAAAGATTATCATCACAAATAGTAGGAGTAGTTGACAAATTATTTAAGGAATAATAGCGCACGGCGCACCAGGCGCCGTGCGATGCAAATCTAACTGGCTGTCAGACTCCAGTTACTGGTCTGAATACACATGCTCAGGCTGCCTAGAACATTTGGCTGAACAGAGGTTGAACAGCTAGGTAGCCTACACCTGCGGTACTTGCATTATCATTGAGTGGTTAAAAATGCAGATCGTTTTTTGCCCCAATGCAAAACTCAAGTGGGGAGTTACATGACTTTTTCAGGAACTCTGGCTAGTGGCTATGATATGGCAAAAACTATAAAGATTAGCCTACATCATCACACAAAACGCTGATTGTTTTTGCTCTAATGCAATGTGCAGGTACAGCCTCCTGCTTGTGCAACTGAAATGTCCGTTACAACAGACAGGTTACAACAGAAGGTTATATAGCCTTCAATAAATGTTTTGGGGAATGTTCGTTCAAGTGTTTTTCATTTCAGCTGTTCAGAAATATGAGACAGAGATAGGCTACATAATCATTGTTCAGAAGAGGGTGAGTAAAGAGAGAAATGTAAAGGGAGATGGAGTGTGAGCAGTAGCTACAAATTGTGCAGAAAATAACACATGCGCAGAATGTGATCCGGATCCTTAGATTTGAGAAAGAGGTTTCGGTAGGGCAGGAGGGGGCAGGGCGAAAAACTCTGTATTCGTAGCCACAGCCTTTTTCGAACAGCTCTTACACAAACAGGGTATTATAATTTGGTATGAGAGGGATGCCATGCCATGTTCATGAGGATACCTGGACCACCTAATGAGATGTTGTCACGGATCCCTCCGGAACTGTCGTTGCGCACACCCGGCCCCAATTACCAATAATTTGTGTTTGTATATATGTGCCCTTTGGTTCTCCATTGGGCTGTCGATTGTTGTTCTATGTCCGTTGGTGCATGTGAGTACCTGTGCTGTGTGTTTTGGCTTTCGTGCCATTGTGGATTGCGCAGATGATTCCGGGGTCTCGTCCTGTGGTTTAATCATTGTGCGCGTGTGTATTTATTCAAGGTACTCCTTGCTCTTTTGTTTTGGGTTTCAACCCTGTTTTTGTATATGTGTTGGTTTTGTCTTCGTCCCCATGCCTATACACGCCACTCCGTAATATGGGCATAATAAAAACCCATATTACTCATTCCTGCGCCTGTCTCCCGACCCTTTATACCAACGTGACAGATGTTCATTTTGTTAAGTAAGTCAGGTGATAAATATGTTGAAAATGAGACTTGGGTAGGACATAATGATTAATGATGATAAGTTATGTAAATGCGTACAGGAGGTAAAACCCTTTCATGTTCGTCACATAGTTGAGCTGTGAACATCAAAGTAGCATTCCAACATATTATCCCTGCCTTCTGATTCCTATTCCTAAAAAGATGAGATTCAAGGCTAAACTATGCAAAAATAACAAGTGAGAAGAACAGAGAAACCACAAGGATTCAGGCAAGTGAAGACCAAAAAATACTGGAATTACAATCTTAGTTCCCCCGATCACGTTGGTTCTGAGGCACAAATGTTTGTCAGGACCATGTTGAGAAACTCCAAACAATTCTATGCTGGTGTTAAACCATGTTTGTGCTTGTTTGTCTGTGAGAGTATTGGAAAGAAAAGGAGAGACATTCCATGGATGAGTAATTGTAGTCACTGCCCTAGTGTCATCTCGTTGTTTCAGTGCCATTTAGTGTGAGAGGCATTTGTTAGGCCTGAACGCCTCTAGACAAAAATGGGTCACATACATTGTTTAGCCCAAAGTAAGTGGGGGTTGTCATTGTAACAGGGCTGATTTCCTTCCTAACACTATAGAGAACAACTTCACCATCACAGATGAAAGAATGTAAGACGAAAATACAGAGTTTACATTGTTGGATAGACATCTCAGAGAATGTGGATGAATTGGTTTTACAGCACTTTCAAAACATCAGGTTGAAAAAAAAAAGTCAGGGGGTCTGAATATGAAAATATTCTAGAATGAGAGCTATATGAAAGCTACATGCGAGCTACTCTTTTTCTAGCTTTCAAATAGGAACATTATTATCGTCTCCTCTCCACTGCAACTCTTTCCCAGGTCCTTAGTGTACAAGAGAAAGTAGTGTACTATGTTTTCTGTCAATATACCTTGTAAAATAACGTTATTTAAACAACTCTAAGGGGAGCCCTATAAAAGTGATTCTTCCCCCAAATGTATATTATTTTCACTCTCAAAACTACAATTGTTTATAGAGAAACAACGAAATTGTATGTTCTGAGTCCATGTCAATGCTTAAATCACATCATAAGACCCTTTTTCTTTAGGTCTGGAAGGAAACTAATCTAAGCCTAAAATGTCAGTCTGTTGTCGAGAGAATACGTGAGGTACTGTAGGATTACAGGTACATTATGTGTGAGTGGGTTAACTGTTATGTTTATCTGTCTGTTTGAGCTACAGACTTCTGGTTTGTACCATTGGATTTAGTCTATTTCTTCTGCATCCGTTGGTAATAACGGGGCTGAGCTTTTGTGAGACAAGGGTGGATCCGGAATGGTATTTTTATAGAAACGTCTGTAGAGTCCAAATGGTTTGAGCTAAAAACCGTGTAACATTTTGCTCTCACAAGCTACACAAATGTCGTTAGAAGGTAAGGGGTTCTTCTACACAGAAGATCATAGGAAATCCAAGGACATAGTGTCTATAATATGAGCTCACATTGTCGATTAAGGCAGCCCCCAGCACCTCTCTGATTCAGAGGGGTTGGGTTAAATGCGGAAGACACATTTCGTTTGAATGCATTCAGTCACAAATTCCAAACTTCACACGGTTGTCACTGATTAGTTGGATATTAATTTCGGGTTGAGCAAACAATTTCTGTACTTACACCATTCATGTAAATCCGTTTTTTGCTTTGGCGGACCATATATATTTTATATTGACATTAGCCAATAAAACTCATGAATGCAAATTGTTTTGTATTGGTTGTCCTGAAAATAAAATAGTAAAATACTTTATTGTGAGGCTAAATACGAGTGAGGCAATTTCCAAATGCCTGAAGGTACCACATTAATTTGTACAAACAATAGTACGCAAGTATAAACACCATGGGACCACGCAGCCTTCATACTGCTCAGGAAGGAGACGCGTTCTGTCTCCTAGAGATGAACGTACTTTGGTGCGAAAAGTGCAAATAAATCCCAGAACAACAGCAAATGACCTTGTGAAGATGTTGGAGGAAACAGTTACAAAAGTATCTATATCCACAGTAAAACGACTCCTATATTGACATAATCTGAAAGGCCGCTCAGCAAGGAAGAAGCCACTTCGCCAAAACCGCTATAGAAAAGCCAGACTACGGTTTGCAATTGCACGTGGGGACAAAGATTGTACTTTTTGGAGAAATGTCCTCTGGTCTGATGAAACAGAAATATAACTGTTTGGCCATAATGACCATCGTTATGTTTGGAGGAAAAAGGGGGAAGCTTGCAAGTCGATGCATGATACTGCCACCCCCGTGAAGCACGGGGGTGGCAGCATCAGGTTGTGGGGGTGCTTTGCTGCAGGAGGGACTGGTGCACTTCACAAAATAGATGGCATCATGCGTAATGGAAAATGATGTGGAAGTCAGTATGTGGTGGATTGGCACAGAAACCTGTTGGTGGAAAATATAGCATCACAATGTTGATTTCTACCTAGCTGCTCACTGCTTTTCAAGCAGTTTTAAGTCAAACTGTAACGTGGCCACTCAGGAACATTTACTGACTTCTTGGTAAGCAACTACAGTGTAGATGTGGCCTTTTTTGTAGGTTATTGTCCTGCTAACAGGTGAATTCCACTCACAGTGTCTGGTGTAAAGATGCCTATAGCAGGTTTACCGCTAGGATTTTGCCTGTGTTTAGCGCCATCTCGTTTCTTTTTATCCTGAGAAACTCCCCACTCTTTGCCAATGTCAAGCACACCCTTATCATGCTGCAGCCACCACCATGCTTGAAAAAAAGGTGTCAGCTACTCAGTGATTTGTTGTGTTGTATTTGCCCCAAGTCTTTGCATTTAGGCCAAAACATGTATTTCTGTGAGATTCTTTTGTTGTAGCATGTTTTTTTTTATTCCTTATATTTGTATTCTTCTTTTCATTCAGTCATTTATGGGGGGACAGAGGAAGGGGTAGTCATTCAAAAATCATGTCAATCCCTATTATTTCACACAGAGTCCATGTCAGGAAACGGATGTCGCAAGTCACAAATTCACAGGAGAGCCATTTGAAAGTAAAACTTTTTTTTTTAACTCCTTCTCAAACATGTGAACTTTCATGTACTTAATAGCAAACTTGTATGCCATCTGTAAATATGAATACAATTACGAGCCTTGTTAGTTAAGCCACATAAAAAGGTAGCAACCTTCCCACTAGCCATGATTGGCTGAGATAATGAGTGTGCTGGACATGCCGAGAGAGGAGTTTGGATTGGTCTGCCATATAGAAGGCTTCTGTCTATTTGAACTCATCAGTCTGTGTTGATTATCATGTAAAACACAGCTTTAAAAAATATATATTGTGTACTGGAGCTGCATTGGTGTTGCTCTCCAAATTCTGGAGGATCAAGTTTTGAAATCAGTGGAATTAGAGTATGATAACTAAAGAGATGGAGAAAACACCTGTCTCCGGATTACATTTTCAAACTAAGGGCAACGGTGGTATGGCATTCCTGACAGGGAGACGCGTCCATCATGCATGATGATGTATACAGGTAAGATATTCTAGAATTATCTAGCTACATTTTCAGATATTACATGTTTCTAATTTTGACAGAAAGTGGTTTCATTTCAAGCTAAAGTGTACTGTTTGCTAGCTAGCTAACGTTAGCTGGCTGGCTCCCTAGCAGACATTATTATAGTTTCCCAGAGCCGTTTGCTTTTCTAGGTAGCGCATAATGTTAGCTAGCTAACTTTGAACTTGGTTGGTTAGCTCCCAGTACTGTGGTATTGTTGGCACTTTGTTCATTGTTGTTTAACTAGCTAATGTTAGCTGGCTGGCTTGTTAGCTAACGTTACATGACGTGTGCGACCTTAAACATTGTTTACCTAGCTAGGTTAATTGTTTACCTAGCTAGCTAGCTATATGTCTTAAGTTAAGGTGTACTAGCTAACATTAGCTGGCTGGCTCCCTAGCTGACGTTATTATTCATTTCCCAGAGCCGTTTGCTTTTCAAGTTAGAGCTTAATGTTAGCTAGCTAACATTGAACCTGGTTGGTTAGCTCCCAGCACTGTGGCATTGTTAGCTGGCTGGCTTGTTAGCTGGCTTGTTAGCTAACATTACGTGACGTGGTACAACACCCGTTGAATATGGCCGGTGTCAGTAAACGTCTGCAAAAAAGCAGAATGAAATTGTTGCCAGCAGAGCTGGTTAGGCTGTTTTCATGTTATCCAGAGGTGTCATGGTCGCTGACAGAATTGGACTAAGGCGCAGCGTGCAGGGTTGAGTGAAACATATTTACTTTATTAGAAAGCAACTCACCAAAACAAGAAAATCACAACAACCATAACGCACTGTGTAGTGCATACACAGCAACTACACAACATAACATAAATATCCCACAACACAGGTGTGGGACTGAACAACCTAAATAGGATTCCCAATTAGAGACAACGACTAACAGCTGCTTCTAATTGGGAACCCAAACCAAACAACATAGAAATACAACATAGAACAAAAACACACCCCTGATCACGTCCTGACCAAAACCACCATAGAGCATCCAAAAGGGCTATCTATGGCCAGGACGTGACAAGAGGTAAACAAATCATCGGCCAGAGCGTCAAGTGTGCGCTCCGAGAGCAAAACGAGATGGGTGGGGCTAAAGCTTACGAGGGTGTGAACAATGCTGAATGGGTGTAGACAAAGAAGAGCACTTCACGAGATACCAAAACATTCAAAGGCCATTTTCTCAAAAGTGAATTTACAAGTTGATCAACTTTCAAAGCATAATTACTTTCCCATTATTCCTCAAATGCAGTGTATGTTGTACCATTTTGTAGCTCAGAGTCTCTCTCTACTTTTATCCAATGTAAAAAAAAAAAAAAAAAATATTCTACGTAAGACTGAATTCAGGTGGTGAGTCACATTTGATGAAGTGCTCTGTCATGATCCAACACAGAGCCCAACAATGTCATCTTAGTCAAATGTCATGTTTCAGTGTGTGTCAGCCTAACCAGCAGTCATGTTTCAGTACACTACAATTCCTCATCCTTATTGACGGCTGTCTCATTCCCAACTCCACACTTGAACTGTTGTACAACCACATCTGTTTGATTGATAGATTGTATACAGCAGCTATCCAGCAATCCAAGCGCCATTGCTCCAGCAGTAGTAGCAACAGCACCCTCTGTTTTTTATATAGCAGAAGACCATCACTTTCTCTCTTTCTGCAAGAGAGATTAGAAATCACACAGCACCTCCTACTGCTAGAAAGAATGACCATTCATTTTCTCTCCCCAAGAGAGGTGTTGACCTTAGCAAGCTATTCCATGCAGTGTATTCCACTTGGCTTACTATGGTTCTTCACTCACAAAGGTTCTTGGCTTACTATGAACCATAACATGTGATGTGAATAGTCAAAAGAAACAGCCTACATGGAGTTGTGTTCTAAATAAGTCTGTATTGATGTGAAAGTATAGACCTCACAGTGGACCTCAGATTCATGAAACAAAACTTAAGAGATGCGATAAGCTGCTTTCGTCTAATGTCTTTTGAAGCTAAAGACACAGCATAGGCCCGAACTGCATTGTATTTCAAAGTGTTTTACTTTGAATTCTTGTTCAAAATAACTTGCAGATTGAGATCTATCATCTATCAGTAGACTGCAGCATACAGTACAGAATATATCGCCCATGCTGTTTGTTTGTCTACAGTTCTGAGTTGTTGTCATTGTATGCAGAGAGACCGACATCTTTTCCAATTCCTTGGATGCCAATGAATACAGAGGCAAAACAAGTCTTAAAGCGGCAATCTGCATTTCAACCATAATAACAAAGCAGCCACTCCACCACCTTTTTGGGTTAACACGGGCTGGAGAAATGTAGCCACTCTCAAATGCATAGACAGGTCTATGTATGCAAGGACTGACCATCCATGAGATCAAAATGATAGTTGTAACCAATGTTCCCTAAAAAATTTTGGGGCACTGAGCAAATTTCAGGTCTGCTGAGCACAAACTTGAACATTAGGCAAATCTGTGCAACTTCTGTCTCACGTTTAATGTGAACACTGAGGCTGTACCCGCTTTAAGTTACAGATTTAACAGTGGCCAAGTAGGCTACTTGATCATAATGTAGGCCTACCAGAGTGGCCTATGGCCTACCATCAAAAACTGCATCCCATAACATTTTAACATGTTCTATCGTTCAGCCTACAGTAGCAGCCAATGTGTGGTGTTCAATGCCTACATTCCATGAGACTTTTGAAAAGAAAACATGCAGGGCTTGACATTAACCTGTTTATCCACTTGTACTTCAGACAAGGAGGTGACTGAAAATGTTGTGTTGTTTGTTACGATACCATTACTACAGAGAATCAGACAAATTATGCTACCTTCTGCCTATTGGCTACTTATTCAAAACCGTCTAAATAAAAACCTCTTTACCTGCTCATGCTGTCCAGTTCAAAGTGAATGGCGCAGATCCATATATGGCAATGGCTATTTGCATATAGGCCTACTGCAGCTCTGATTGGTTATGGAGCACTGGTCTGTGTAGCATACGAATTGTGCATGTCAATGCAATAGAATCCTACTCCAATGCGTTCTGCCTACAAGAAAATCTCTTGCAGGTAGTTTTGCATAGTTCATTTTGTTTCGGTATGTTACATTGAAAGTGGCTAATATTGCATAAATTCGAGCACAATTACGATGGCAGAGCGAAACATTGATAGCAGGGGCACCAATTTGGTTTTAGAACTGGGGGGGACATAACCTGGCGGAGGGTCTGGGGGTCCTCCCCTATAATTTCCTGCATTTTTACACAATCCAATATCCTGTCTCTATTAAGAACAAAAAGTAAGCATAAATGCCCACAGTCATCAAGCTAGGTAAGAGATCAGTGATTAATAAGACTGAACTAGATCAAAACTAATTCAATGATACATTTTGTGTTTCACCTTTAATCAATAGCCTAACAAATTAACAAGTCTTGAAAAAATACAAATACTTTTGATTGTCTTTATTAAGACCTCCTCTTTGTAAAATTTTAGCCAGACCAACCGGCCAGCCCAAGACGCTTGCATGCTCGACCACCACCAGTCTAGTCAATAACTCAACTCTCTCACAAAACAATTTCCTTCCCAGTTCAAACCTTTAAGTATTTTAACTCCCAAGGGAAAGGTTTGGAAACAAAAAACTCACATACACCTCAAATATACATTAACACACCGAAACAGCAAATCCTCCATGTAATTAATCTCATAGAACTAATAGTACTGTAGAGCTCTTTTTACTTGCACACAATATAGCTGTGTCGCCCCATTCTGTCTCTAGGGGTCCATCACCCTGCAACCCCCCAACCCAACACACCCCAATCAGCTTTAGGATCTTCGTGAAACATTCATTATTGGTTTCAGGTGTGTTAGGCCAAAGCCAGAGTGACATCTCACAGGACGGCAGACCCCCAGGGCCAGGACTGAACAGCACAGCAGCTAGGGATTGCCTAAATAGGTATCTCCCTTGACATGGGCATGTTTTCAATACAGACTCCTTTAGTCTTACTATATACCCTATAAAGGCATCCAGACCTTTATGAAAGTTGCCCAGTATACCCTTAATCTTGTAATAAATCAAATTTAGTGATATATAACTTGACATTGTGGCAGGAAAAACTCTTAATGGCGCCAGAGGGGATGGCTGACGTTTTATGGGCTCCTAACCAACCATGTTGCTGCTACCGTCTCTTATGACCGAAAATATATTTTGGACATCAGGAAGGAGACTGCAATCAGTCCAATGCGAAGGATATACTGCTTTGTCGAGACAAGGCCCAAATCCCTGTCATCGGCGTGAAGAAAAGACAGAGAAAAAGGGGAAGGAGGGCGGGGTGCCTTGTAAGAATTCACTGACGAGTAGGTAAACCAAGACTACCCTCCGTAGTATTTGTCAATGTGCAATCCTTAGAAAACTGGACGATCTACGATTAAGACTATGCTCCCAACAGGACATTAAAAACTGTAATATCCTATGTTTCACCGAGACGTGGCCGAACAACGACACCTCTAATATAGAGCTGCCTGGCTTCTCTGTGCATTGGCAGGACAGAGCAGCTACGTCTGGTAAGACGAGGGGTGGGGTGTGTGTCTATTTGTCAATAACTGCTGGGGCGCAATGTCTAATATTAAAGAAGTCTCGAGGTATTGCTCGTCTGAGGTAGAATACCTCATGATAAGCTGCAGACCACACTATCTACCAAGAGAGTTCTCATCTATATTACTTGTAGCCGTCTATTTACCACCACAAATCGATGCTGGCACTTAGACTGCATTCAACGAGTTGTATAAGGCTATAATAAGAATATGCTCACCCAGAAATGGAACTCCTACTGGCCGGGGACTTTAATGCAAGCAAACTTACAGTTGAAGTCGGATGTTTACATACACCTTAGCAAAATACATTTAAACTCAGTTTTTCACAATTCCTGACATTTAAGACATCAGTCAGGAAGTTTAAGCTTGGTCGCAAATGGGTCTTCCAAATGAACAATGACCCCAAGCATACTTCCAAAGTTGTGGCAAAATGGCTTAAGGACAACACAGTCAAGGTATTGGAGTTGCCATCACAAAGTCCTGACCTCAATCCTATAGAAAATGTGTGGGCAGAACTGAAAAGGTGTGTGAGAGCAAGGAGGCCTACAAACCTAACTCAGTTACACCAGCTCTGTCAGGAGGAATGGGCCAAAATTCAACCAACTTATTGTGGGAAGCTGGTGGAAGGCTACCCGAAACGTTTGACCCAAGATAAACAATTTAAAGGCAATGCTACCAAAAACTAATTGAGTGTATGTACACTTCTGACCCACTGGGATTGTGATGAAAGAAATAAAAGCTGAAATAAATCCTTCTCTCTACTATTATTCTGACATTTCACATTACTCACAAGACCAACGGACATAGGACAATGATCGACTAGAACAATGGGGTACAGAGGGCACATACAGTTGAAGTCATAAACATACACTTAGGTTGGAGTCATAAAAACTTGTTTTTCAATCACTCCACAAATGTCTTGTTAACAAACTATAGTTTTGGCAAGTCAGTTAGGACATCTACTTTGTGCATGACAAAATACATTTTTCCAACAATTGTTTACAGACAGATTATTTCACTTATAATTCACTGTGTCACAATTCCAGTGGGACAGAAGTTTACATACACTAAGTTGACTGTGCCTTTAAACAGCTTGGAAAATTCCAGAAAATTATGTCATGGCTTTAGAAGCTTCTGATAGGCTCATTTACATTATTTGAGTCAATTGGAGGTGTACCTGTGGATGTATTTCAAGGCCTACCTTCAAACTCAGTGCCTCTTTGCTTGACATAATGGGAAAATCAAAAGAAATGAGCCAAGACCTCAGAAAAACAATTGTAGACCTCCACAAGTCTGGTTCATCCTTGGGAGCAATTTCCAAACACCTGAAGGTACCACGTTCATCTGTATAAACAATAGTACGCAAGTATAAACACCATGGGACCACACAGCCGTCACACCTCTCAGGAGGGAGACGCGTTCTGTCTCCTAGAGATGAATGCACTTTGGTGCGAAAAGTGCAAATCAATCCCAGAACAACAGCAAAGGACCTTGAGAAGATGCTGGAGGAAACAGGTACAAAAGTATCTACATCCACAGTAAAATGAGTCCTATATCGACATAACCTGAAAGGCCGCTCAGCAAGGAAGAAGCCACTGCTCCAAACCGCCATAAAAAAGCCAGACTATGGTTTGCAACTGCAAATGGGGACAAAGAGAGTACTTTTTGGAGAAATGTCCTCTGGTCTGATAAAACTAAAATTGAACTGTGTGACCATCATATAATGACCATCGTTATGTTTGGAGAAAAAGGGGGAGGCTTGCAAGCCGAAGAACACCATCCACCGTGAAGTACGGGGGTGGCAGCATCATGTGTGGGGGTACTTTGCTGCAGGAAGGACTACTGCACTTCACAAAATAGATGACATCATGAGGAATGGATAATTATGTGGATATATTAAAGCAACGTCTCATGACATCAGTCAGGAAGTTTAAGCTTTGTCGCAAAAGGGGCTTCCAAATGGACAATGACCCCAAGCATACTTCCAAAGTTGTGGCAAAATGGCCTAAGGACAACACTGTCAAGGTATTGGAGTGGCCATCACAAAGTCCTGACCTCAATCCCATAGTAAATTTGTGGGCAGAACTGAAAAAGTGTTTGCGAGCAAGGAGGCCTACAAACCTGACTCAGTTACACCAGCTCTGTCAGGAGGAATGGGCCAAAATTCACCCAACTTATTGTGGGAAGCTTGTGGAAGGCTACCCAAAACATTTGACCCAAGTTAAACAATTTAAAGGCAATGCTACCAAATACTATTTGAGTGTATGCAAACTTCTGACCCACTGGGAATGTGATGAAAGAAATAATAGCTGAAATAAATCAATCGCTCTCTACTATTATTCTGACATTTCACATTCTTAAAATAAAGTGGTGATCCTAACTGACCTAAGACAGAGAATTTTTACTAGGATTAAATGTCAGGAATTGTGAAAACTGAGTTTAAATATATTTTGCTAAGGTGTATGTAAACTTACGACTTCAACTGCATATACACATACTAATCAAGGGGAATGGGCAACAGTTGTGCGTAATGAGACAAGACAGTCCGGGGTTGGTGGTGATGATCCAGTTCAATGACACCTAGAAGGCAGGTGATGTAGATCTCCGGAGCTGGTGAACGGAATGAGCAGTAGTACCGGGTACCCTGTATATAGCCTCGTTATTGTTTTGGAATTTTCTTGTGTTACTTTTTATTTTATTAAATTTTTTGCTTTAGTTTTTTAGTAAATATTTTCTTAACTCTATTTCTTGAACTGCATTGTTGGTTAAGGGCTTGTAAGTAAGAATTTCATGGTAAGGTCTACACCTGTTCTATTCGGGCGCATGTGACAAATACAATTTGATTAGATTTGATAACCAACCTTCTAATTAATGACTTGCCAAAACTATAGCCACTGTAAACGCTTGGTTACACAGTTTCTTCAGATAACAGTCTCCAGTATTAACATTTCCAAGCAAACAAAAACAGGGAGGAGAATCTGTAGACATGCTGAGATAAAAAAGAACAGACTCTTTGCCAGAATTCAGCCAGCCTTCACAAGACCGTAACATATGCAAATATGTCCCCTTTTGTGTTTTACACCTCCAGCAGAGGAATGACATTTCTGAGTGCATGTAATTCAGTTTCACTAGCATATAGTACGTTCTGTGGATGGCCTTAAACTGCAGTAATTTATGTCTGAGATTATATGAACTTGACTAAGCATTCAAACATATCTGTACCCATTCATAATGATCAATAGCTTCTACCAGGTCTTCCTCACATTGTTGTTTTAAATGTTTTGTGTCATAGGGAAAAGCTTATATCAACCCTTAATACAGTTCAAGTGCTTCTAGTATGTGTGGTCTCATTGACATAGAGTAGGCTGCCTACATGGGCGGAGAATCACGTGGCAGTTACCTTGAAAATTAAATTAACTTAAATATGATTAGACTGTAATTTACAGTGTCTGTAAATAAATATTGATAATGGAAAGATGTGGGGGGCCCTCAACCAAGTCGAAGTACACTCAAAAAAATGTAATCATCAACGACAAGGAAAAGGCAAAAGTGCACATAGGTTAGGCTACTATGGTGAGCGGGTGTTTCGCCTTCTCTTTTTCAATAAGTATTGATTTTCCATTTATTTGTCTCTGCCTGCAAATCGCCCTCATAAAAGTGTAAGAATATTTTAAGATAAGGCACATCGCAAAGGACTAGAGGTAAATAGGCAATTAACAATCAATGGCTGTGTAGGGGTTTCAGTCCTGGACTCATAGCTACATGTGGCAAGTTGGTTTGAATGGTCTATACATTGAGCCTGAAATGGGATACTTGTTCTCTTGCCATTGGCCCAATTTTACTGCAAGGAATTCCAATTGTTCAACCACATGTGTGGTGTCTTTGCTGTCATTAATGTGTGTGACTGCGATTTTATGAAATCAATTAACTATGTTTAATTATTACGCGATTAAATGAACCATATAACAATTAATTAAGTAGTCATCTGGGGCACCACGGAAAAAGTTTATTTAACGAGTTACCGTTTTCCCAATTAACTCTTAAAGATAAAAAGATCTCTTACATCATTCATTAATTCTTATTTACCTTCAGTCTCATTCTGAATGTCGCAAAACTCTTGGATATCTGCACGAACCCTAGCATAAATTATGAATCAGCTATAAACAAATTGGCTTAATTATTTATTTACTAACTAACTAAATAATCACACAGAATTACAGTGGCTTGCGAAAGTATTCACCCCCCTTAGCATTTTTCCTATTTTGTTGCTTTACAACCTGGAATTAAAATAGATTTTTGGGGGATTTGTATCATTTGATTTACACAACATGCCTACCACTTTGAAAATGCAAAATATTTTTTTGTTGTGAAACAAACAAGAAATAAGAAAAAAAAACGGAAAACTTGAACGTGCATAACTATTCATCCCCCAAAGTCAATACTTTGTAGAGCCACCTTTTGCAGCAATTACAGCTGCAAGTCTCTAGAGGTATGTCTCTATAAGCCTGGCACATCGAGCCACTGGGATTTTTGCCCATTCTTCAAGGCAAAACTGCTTCAGCTCTTTCAAGTTGGATAGGTTCCGCTGGTGTACAGCAATCATACCACAGATTCTCAATTGGATTGAGGTCTGGGCTTTGACTAGGCCATTTCAAGACATTTAAATGATTCCCCTTAAAACTACTTAGGGAGTGGTGGGGCACTCCTGACACTACCCGGTGAAATGCAAGGCGCCAAATTCAAAATCCAAAAGTTTAATTATTAAACATTCATCAATATAGTCATCAAAAGCTCTGCTTCTTGGCAATATCACAGTGTTGTCAGATTTCAAAAAGGCTTTACGGCGAAAGCACTACATTTGATTGTTTGAGGGTAGCAGCTCCAATATTTTCTATTAGCATAAATTAATAAACCATCGCAGTTCACACAAAACACATTTCACAGTGAAAACAAATCCCTTACCTATAAGAACTACTGCTGAGGGCTTCCCAAGTGTCCAACAAAGACAATCCATGGTTCTTTTGTTAGAAAAAGTCATTTATTATATCCATAAATCTCCGTTTGGTTGGTGCGTTATGATCAGAAAATACAGCGTCCACTCGCCCATTGAACCGTGAAGAGAACTCGTTCAACCTATACCTATACACTTGTCCAAGAACAATCAAACATCATTGATAATGTATCCTTAGGAACACTTTAATCTATATTTACTATAATATTTCAACCGGATTGTAAACTGTGCGATAGGAAAGGAAAAAACCACAGCGCACGCGAGCCCGTGAATGCGCATCCTCTTCTGTTTACATCCGATGACCACTTCGAAATTCTTCTTCTATTACCATCCAGAGCAACTAAACATCATCAAACACTGTCTAGAGACTGTTGACATCCAGTGGAAGCAATAGGTACTGCAAACTTACTCCCATATAAGGTCATTTTCAATAGGGAGGGGTTCACAATGAAGCAATGTGTCAAAACCACTTTTTCCAGGACAGAAATTCCTCGGGTTTTCGCCTGTTATATCAGTTCTGTTATACTCACAGACAATATTTTAACACTCTTAGAAACTTCAGAGTGTTTCCTATCCAATAGTACTAATTATGTGCATATCCTATTTTCTGGGCCTGAGTGGCAGGCATTTTACTTTGGGCACGCCAGACTCTCCAAACCGTCACCTCAGGAGCCGCTCCCTAAGATGTTAAACCACTTGAGTGTTGCTTTAGCATTATGCTTAGGGTCATTGTCCTGCTGGAAGGTGAACCTCCGTCCCAGTCTCAAATCTCTGGAAGACTGAAACAGGTTTCCCTCAAGAATTTCCCTGTATTTAGCACCATCCATCATTCCTTCAATTCTGACCAGTTTCACAGTCCCTGGCAATGAAACACATCCACACAGCATGATGCTGCCACCACCATGCTTCACTGTGGGGATGGTGTTCTCAGGTTGATGAGAGGTGTTGGGTTTGCACCAGACATAGCATTTTCCTTGATGACCAAAAAGCTGCATTTTTGTCTCATCTGACCAGAGTACCTTCTTCCATATGTTTGGGGAGTCTCCCACATGACTTTTGGCGAACACCAAACGTGTTTGCTTATTTAATTAAGCAATGGCTTTTTTCTGGCCACTCTTCTGTAAAGGCCAGCTCTGTGGAATGTACAGCTTAAAGTGGCCCTATGGACAGACACTTTAATCTCTGCTGTGGAGCTTTGCAGCTCCTTCAGGGTTATCTTTGGTCTCTTTGTTGCCTCTCTGATTAATGCCTTCCTTGCCTGGTCCGTGAGTTTTGGTGGGCAGCCCTCTCTTGGCAGGTTTGTTGTGGTGCCATATTCTTTCCATTTTTTAATCATGGATTTAATGGTGCTCTGTGGGATGTTCAAAGTTTCGATATTTTTTTTATAACTCAACCCTGATCTGTACTTTGTCCCTGACTTGTTTGGAGAGCTCCTTGGTCTTCATGGTGCCACTTGCTTGGTGGTGCCCCTTGCTTAGTGGTGTTGCAAACTCTGGGGCCATTCAGAACAGGTGTATATATACTGAGATAATGTGACACTTAAATAAAGTCCACCTGTGTGCAATCTAACTAATTATGTGACTTCTGAAGGTAATTGGTTGCACCAGATCTTATTTAGGGGCTTCATAGTCAAGGGGGTGAATACATATGCATGCACCACTTTTCCGTTTTTTTTTTTTTTTTAACAAATAATTTTTTTCATTTCACTTCACCAATTTGGATTATTTTGTGTATGTCCTAAACATGAAATCCAAATAAAAATCAATTTAAATTACAGGTTGTAATGCAACAAAATAGAAAATCACCAAGGGGGATAAATACTTTTGCAAGGCACTGTATATAAACACACAAACAAGATAGCTTACACATAGATTACTACACAATGCAATGAAAAGTCCCTAGTAGACTAACCCGATATGATGGCTTGGTAGACAATAGAAAGGGGTGGGGACAGATAAAGAGCAGGAAAGACAGAGTGGGAGAGACAGTGAGTGGGCTTATTGTACACACATTTGGAAAATACGCCCATTGTAAATATTGATATTCAGCACCCTAACAACCGCTCATTCGGATTTAGAAATGCAACACATATTTACGCTTGTATGTCTTTGTTGTCTCTCTGTTGAAATCGCTGGTCCGTCTGTGGAGAGTAGTTCATTAGAAGCCTTCACTCTAGAGTTTCCGAGGGTGTTATCATTTTCTGGTCTTGTAGTTTTAAAACCATTTGTAACATATTCAGCTGGAACAACTTCACACACTGGCAGCATCCAGCCGTGTTTTGGTCTAATATGTTAATTCTTCAACGAGTCCTTTTATTAAGCACTTGGGGAAAAATGGCGTTCAATTACGTTTGGCATAATGTCTTTGCTCACGTGGGCGTGGTTACTGACTGGATAAACTTTACATAAAAAAAATATATCTCATTTAGAAGGCCAAGATCACATTTCATCTTCTCACAAATAGTTTCATGTTTAATCCTATAAATTCCACAACATTTGGATGTAAACCTGACTACTGGGAAAAATACCAATTCAGAAATATTGTTTAATTATCCAATCTTGGATGTCACAGTACTACAAAATCTCTCTCTGTTGTAACAAAGGGATTTTTAACTTCCCTTTCATTGTGTGGGAGAGAGAGAGTTCCTGCACGACCATCATAAAACGGCCAACTTCACCCCTCTCCCCCCCTGCGGGAGAGAGAGAGAGGGCGCTGTAGAGCGGACCCACTGTAACTCGATCCTTCAGATCTTCACAGGAGAGTCATCACACAGGCTAGGATTGTTTTATAAATTACATCCTGTCCCTTTGTTCTGTGGAGAATCACTGAGGACAGGGAAGAAGGAACAGCTGTCATCTACTTCCCAGCTTAACAACTATGATTTGTTCTCTTTGAATAAACCTATTTTTCTTCCCCGATTTGCTTTGGGGTCTGTGTTATTGAAGAATAACATCAACTGCTAACAAAAGGTAGGCTATATCCTTTAGGACTATGCAAAACATAGCAAGTGTCGCTCTTATTATTTTTGCTGCTTCCAGTTCAGTAGCCATACCTGCTAGATTAGGTACGCGTGTGGTCTCAATTAAATAGAGTAGGCTATAACCTATGCATGGGCAGAGAAGCAGAGGGAAGTTATCTTTCCAAGGAAATGTACTTCCTAAATAGGCCTATGATTAGGCTATAGTTTACTACATTACCTAGAAATAGGCCTAAATATTGAACACCCATATTTCTCTGTCTGAAAATCTTCCCACTCCTAAATGTTAGGCTATAAAAAATAGCTTATGAGAAAGTGCAAGTCTCTCCAACTCTGCTCTCTTCAAACTACATCTAGCATAGTGGCTGATATAGCCCAGTTATACAATATAAGGGCCATGTGAGAATCTCTGGTAATTTAACCTATTTCTTAAGTTATTTTTGAGCACTTGATATTGCCTATTGGGCGCAAAATTGCTAGGACCATTGCGGGCAAGTGAGCTGTGTCACAAACGCCTAAAATAACATTGCGGGACTGGCCTACAGCCAGAAACCTTGCTGTCTTAGACCCTGACCTAAACCTCAAGTTGTATTTATAGAAGGTTGTCACTGTAAATCTTTGTATAGGCCTACAGAAATCACTCCATCTTCTACAGTTAGTTCAAAACGCTGCAGCTCGACTTTTAACAGGAACCAGAAAGATTTTACCATATCACACATATTTTAGCTTCTCTACACTGGCTACCAGTCACTTTTAGAATAGATTTTAAAATTGTATTAATCACGTTTAACGCTAGGATTGGCTTAGCCCCATCCTATACCTCTGATCTTTTATCTCCCTATGAACCAGGATGCAGCCTGAGATCCTCTGGCAAGGCACTGATGAACATCACAAAGTCTATATGTTGAAAACGAAATTTGGCATTTGCGATTAGGGCATGTAGACTTTGGAATGATATGCCAGAAGAGATCAACATTGCTAAGTTGTTACAATAGTATTACACTGTATTACCAGTTTTGATAACACTTATTTTGTCTATTCAAAATGTCACTAACTGTATGCATTTGATTATATACTCAGTCAGTCAGTAAGCACTGATGTTCTGCACCTAGTGGAGTGTGTCTGTCTGTAATCAGTGAAATAAATGAAGCTGTTATGTTCAAATTACCCCAATATTTCCCTGTCTGACGAGGACCAACGGACAGAGAGGCTGTTATCTGATGTCATGC
Source organism: Brachymystax lenok tsinlingensis (assembly GCA_030435695.1). Taxonomy (NCBI): domain Eukaryota; kingdom Metazoa; phylum Chordata; class Actinopteri; order Salmoniformes; family Salmonidae; genus Brachymystax; species Brachymystax lenok. The sequence continues at coordinate 42,644,154 of CM059802.1, read as the reverse complement.
TTCATAGTCAGGATTAGGGTGGCACATTTCTGGGAACTTTTCCTGTTATTCCAGAAATCCTAGTTGGAGGTTTCCAGATTTCCTACTTATTCCCTCCTGATTCCATGAATCCTACAACCGGGATAACCAAGGAATTTATTGAAAGTTAGATAGGCCGTCATTGTAAATAAGAATTTGTTCTTAACTGACTTACCTAGTTCAATAAAGGTTAAATAAAAGACATTAAAAAAAAAATCTGGAATTTTGCAACCCTAGTCAGGATATTACTAAACCATTACTGACTGGACTGAGAATGTATGACTGCCTCAGTGCTTGTTGGGGAAATGGAAACTATTGAGATTTTGAGACCTGTCTTTAAATCACCTCACAGAGTTAAATATCATTAACCATAATTGAAGTCAACAAAATACAGTATAGCCTAACTCATGATGAAAAATGAAAATGTTGCAGCAATAGAAAAAGTTACATTTCAATATGACAAGATGAGGTCTTCACTAGATGGCAGTATGAGAGCAAGTAGTAGGATAGCATATTTCTGGACCGCCCTCAGCAGACCACCACGGGTGGGCATTAGACAACCCTTTTACCCTTTTAACTTCGCCAACGCTCTGATATATTGACAGAATAAAAGCCATCAAGTATTGTGTGAATTGATGGGCACTGGTCCAAATCCCAAGACTTGAACATATTAATTATTAGGCTATTAATTATTTCCAAGGAGCTAGCCTACATTAAGCTATTCAAATGCGACAATTATTGTCATTTATGACCAAGCACATTTTCCATAATTGTCATCCTCTTCAACATGAGAGAAAGACACATAGGTCTCCCATCAATGGAACTAACCGATTGGTCATGCGTGAGATTCGTGAGATGTGCCCATATTCATGCAGGGGTCCCATGGGATAGCCATCACACTCGCCGAAGAGACAGCACCAGCGGAAACCGGAGTGCCTGGATAGTTGGGCAGACTGTTTTACCCAGAGTGCACTGTAGGCTACACACTGAAAACTTCACCTTCGTTCGCGTAGCGATCCGAATTGGTGGTCTGTCACCTTCGTTTCGAGCCGCATGCATCTCGCTACATTGAGCCGCCCCGTCTCCACACGCACAAGCGGCTTGCACTCACTCCTGCTTTATTCTTTCAGCGTGATACAGGGAGGAGAATCCGTATGAGCGCACAGTGGACTTTAATGTGTACAAAACCTGCTTTATAACGTTTCATGTGGATACTTTAGATGAAATCTTGACGACCCTGCATATAAACAGGTAAGATACGAGTTTTGAGTTATCAATTCAAACGGCCACTTGTTATTTTCTCATGATTTCTCCAACTTCAAACACCTCTCCTCTTTAATCTTGCTGTGTCTTCCTATTCTCAAATGCCGAACTATTTCAAATAGTGATAGAAAACTCCCTTGAGGTGTAGATTGGACCATTCATGTATGGCTATTAAAAGATAATATATGAAATAAATGATATGGGCAATATTTGTTCTCACTTTGACAGCTCACCGAAATTGCTCATCCTTGTATTTTCTAACGTGGTCGTTGAATTAAAAACAATTATAATTAGGCTACACATCCATGTATTTTTTTCTGCATAGACACTGTAGGCCTATTCAAAGAAACCTGAAATGGATGCCATATAAAGACACTTATTTTGAGCTGAACTCCACGACAAATAGTACAATCCCGACATATGCGCTCAAAGAACAACAGCAGTAGTTTATTGGGATTGGGGACAGACGTCCTCAAAAAGACGTTTTTATGATAACGAAAGATGACCAAACTGCCTATAGGCCAGTTCTAGACGCGCAACAAGGATGGCGGTGTGGGCGCCTGCATAGTGCGCGTGTGTGTTTGTGTGTGCACGCGCGCGCGTGCGTGACATCACTGGCATGCGGGCTGGACGGAAAGACTAAAGAATTGACCAAAATGTTAGTACGCAAAGGAAAATTCTAATAGCAGATTCCACTATAATAATTTCATTTTGCCTTATACTGTATGTATTTATGTATTTTTTTTCAACACTCTCATGCTGCCAATGGTCTAACAGCTTGGTGATAATATTTTTTAAAACTAACTTTGTTTAAGTGATTTTTTTGTTGTTTAAATATCCTTACTAGATACAACTCTGGTAACAAACAATGTTATTAAAGAACAACTTACTAAAATACTTACCATTTACCATTTTTTAATAACAAGTATTTATTTTAATCAACAATTCTAATATAGTGGATTCTCTGAAATGCACAGGACTGTATATTGTTATGTGTGTGTGTCAACCATCATTTGTTTCATAGGTTTACTGTTTCTCAACCTCCTTCAACCTCTTGTCATTTAGGATCATTTTAATTCAGCAAAAGCTTTACAGTGAACAAAGGGTACACAGACACAGTCAGGTATGTAAATAAAATTAATTAATCAGATAGGAATATGTTTTAGTGAAATTTGAACATTCACCTACACTTGTGATCTGACCTTCGTCAAAATACTGCAATGCTGCTACCAATATCAAAAATCAGCTTGATGTTGACATTAGAGCTTTGGATCTCCTATTTACTGAAGCTGCGCACAAACAGGATACGGTCAAAGTCCTCTATGGTTTATATTTATTTGAAATTCGGTGTTTACCAGACTTATCAAGGCATAATAAGTTATAACCAATTATAACACAAAAGGCGCCATTGAATTTTAGTGGGTGGATCATCATGGACTTTCCAGAACAATAAGGTCAATGAAATAGCATCCACATGTGGATGGTCTGATTGATTAGATAAAGCTTGGTACCTACTGCAATTAAAGATGGAGAGCTTCCTATATTTTCAGCCTGGTCAATCCTACTACACTCTTGGAAACCGGTATGACGAGAGACATAAGTCATTTATATCAATGATCCTATACGAGTCATCTTTTCTTATGGCATATTTCTGTAAACAGAGTTTTTGACATTATTTTATTCTACCAGGAGATCTCGAGGTTAAGAACTTAATTTCTGAGAAAGACCTGGCATTAGTGCATGCTTACATACTGTGTTCCTACACAGAGAATCAGAATATTAGCTCCTATATAAAATAATTCTCTCTCTGGGTTGATTGTTTGTTCATTGAGGAAATATAAGGATGGGATAGAATACCCCCATAGAAACGTGATCTCTCCCTGGCAGATAGTGAGGATCAATAAAGGACAGAATGGTGTGTGTGTGTGTAGGTAAGTGTGTGTGTGCGTGCAAATGCGTTTGTTTGCTTGATTGTGAGTGGAAGAGAGAGACAGAGAGAGGGGTACTGTTTTCCATGTCTGTCCATCTATACGTTTATTTATGAAAGAGAGAGATAGAGAGTCACTATTCACTCAGAGACAGGGAGAGAGGGACAGAGACCATCAGGCATGGCTGATGCTGACTCTCGACCTAAATGTAATTCCTTAATGCACTCCAAGAATCAAAGATCTAATAAGGAGTGGAAGGGCCTCTTCAATAATAAAACCGAATCAGCATCTCTGCAGTAGCAGCAAGGGCTGAGGGCTCAGAGGACTCATAAATAACAGACTCTAGGACTGACACATGGTGCTCCAATGGCTGGAAACTGCCAATACCCTTCCTAATTTACAACCAGGCCCTGCCTGCTCAGTCAGAGGTAAACAAGCAATGTTCTAGTCAATGAGGAGGGAGTCATCAAGGTCTCGGTAAGGTTGTGGAGTATAGACAGTAGCTCTGCCTAATTGGTGTAAGCTGCAGACCATGACCATCTGTATGGTGACTCTGGGTAATAGTGTTTCAGAAGAGGAGGTAAAGAGAAGTGGGGGATCTTGAGGGCATTTGTTTGAATGGATGCAGGCTTATTAGGTGAGAGTCATAAGAGCTAAACTGAGTCATTCAGATTATATTCAAAGATTCAATTCAACCAATTGTATTGTGCTATACCTTATTATGTCTTGACTGTTGACTTGATTTAAATAGAAGGGCTTGGCAATAATATAAAAGCAGAACAATAATATTCAGTCAGCTATGTTCTTAGTAATGTCTTGCATTTTTTGTCACAGTGTTCTTCATATTACACATATACATTTTTTCTTTGTGTATTTTAGACAAATCTCTCATATGTTTGTCAGTGTGTAATGAATATAGACTCTGTAGGGAACAACTAATGCCTCCCACATCATCGATTGAAATAGATGTTGTGTTGCATGTACTGCTTTCTTAATAATTATGTTTTGACAAGATGTGTGAGCCTTGTAGAGCAGCTCCACTATGAAATACTACCAATTTACAATGCATTGTCTGGGAAGAGTTCTTCCCCACAGATCTTCATAAGGCTTGAAGAGTGCACATTACATGTAACTCACATTTTGACCATCTTGTTTAGCTATGAAGAGTTTCTCTTGACGAAATGCAACATTATAGTCTTGCTCCCTTTCCTATCCCAGGTTTGAACCCAAATAACTGACAGCCGAGGGGGAGATTCCCCTTAAATAAAATACTTTACTGTATTTATTGTGGCTCTAGTAGGCGCATCACCCTGCACAACCAAGACCCATGACTCTTCTGTAGATGCACTATGGGCTCAATTCAACCTAACCCGCTCTGCAGTATTTACTTTTGTCAAATACTCTGGAGTAGTTCTTTGGTCAAATAATCAGATTGTTTTACTACTGATACTACTGCTACTACTGCTGCTACTACTACTACTACTATATCTACTAGTACTACTACTATTGCTACTTATTTTTCTACTACTACTTCTTCTTCTTCTACTGCTACTTCTTTTACTAATACTACTACTAATAATACTACTACTGCTACTACTACCAGGTGGAATCCTGGTAGTGAATTTCAGTCCCATGAGGATGGCTTTTTACAGTCCAGTATTTTACACTTTAATCAGTCAGCAGACACTATTATGCAGAGTGACTTACAAGCCGTGCTTAGGCCCACAATGAAGAGGCTGAACTGCTGCAATATACACCACAGCACTTCAAAAGTAAGTGGTGTGAAGTAGTGTATATATATATGAAGAAAATGAGCTAAGGGGCTGTCTTAGTGACAGTAATCCGCTTTGCTTTGTGGAGCCAAATAATAAGGCAGTGCACTAAATGAAGGTTTCTCTTTCAACCGGCCCTCTGCATCAGTGTGTTTTCGCAACCGTGTCTGGGGAGAAGTCCCCCTCCCTCAGCTGCTGAGTGCCTGAAATATTTAACAAGGACTGCACTATTTTTGGATTTGTACTCTGTTTGTTTTGGAGTTTACGTAATAACCTGTTGTGTTTCAACCCACCACACATGGTAGTGTTTGGCGTAAGTATGCCATTCTCAGACAAAGACTCTCTTGGTAAACTGAGGCAAAGTGTGTTTTACCAATGAGGGGTGTTCTGCCGTTTTCAATATATAATATTACTTTGAATGACGGCAGGGGTTGGGAATGTACAGGATGTGGCGCCAAATGCCGTTCCATTATATTTAACTTTAAGGTATTTCAGTATTGTTTGTCCTTTTATGCAGTAATTTGGTCTCTCACAGGCTGTTTTGGGCCTCTCTGGGCAGATTTTTGTGTTAGATTTAATAACATACACAGTGAAAGCACTGAAAGCTACACGCTTCTCATATCCTTGGCTTCTTTTGTTCTAGAAGCAATTGATCTCCCTCTCTGTCTGTCTCTCTGTGTCTGTCTCTGTGTGTCTCTTTCTCCCTCTCTCGCTCTCTCCTCTGTCTCTCTTTTCTCTCTTTCTCTCACCCCCCTCCCCATCTCTCTCAAATCTCTCCTCTCCTGACTGCTCTACAGTGCGGTGTCAGATTCTCTGACTCATGCTCTGGTTTGGAGTATGGAAGCAGGGGCGTCATGCACCCAAAACATCTGAGGGGGCACAAAGTACGTGAGGATGACGGGTTGGTCGGGAGGTGGTCTCTGCCCCTATCGCATGCAGTCCTGCAAACTAGAGCCATAATCATTATGCTTAATTCTATGTAAAAAAAAATATGTCTAAAGCCAACTTCATAAAACGGCTAGTAGTATTACAGAGAAAACAAAACAAAAAGACTTGTATTTTATTTAAACAGGACAAATCTGAGGGGGCAGCTCCCCTATTGGGCATGACTCCTCTGGAAAGGAGGAAAGCGGGAGGAAGTTATGAAAGAGCAGATGAAGAGAGGGAAAGTAATTCTGCAGATAGAAAGATTGACCTTCGTCCAGGACTGGGATAAAAGCTTGAGTTAATACCATGCCATAGTGTATTCAGTTCGATGCCAAAAAATATTTCGAATTATGTATGGTGCAAACGCAAGCTCTCTAACAATAGGAGATGTGCCATTGGAAGTGAAAACAAGGCAAATTAACCAAAGAAATACTAGCTTTGTTTTTGGGTCCTGTTTTCCAAAAACCTAATCCACCTAATCTACATTCTCCCAAAAGGAGTTTGCATTAGAGCAGTACCCGAAGCATGCTAGATAATCATCTAACATAGTACATTTAAATCCGGGACACTCAAATTAGTATGATATGTTACGTTTGGCATGGTTACATAAGACAGAATGTTATTTAAGGCAAAAGCAAAAGGAAGGTGGGTGGGAACGGTGGCGGAACGGTGGCGTATAATGGGAATGTCTGGCAACCCAAAGTTCGTTGGTTCGAATCTCATCATGGACAACTACTTACTGCTTTTTAGCTACTCTGCAACTACTTAACATGTTAGCTAACCTTTCGCCTAACCCTAACCTTAACCCTTTAACTTCTTAGGTGACGGTTTTGGAGAGTCTGGCGTGCCCAAAGTAAAATGCCTTCCACTCAGGCCCAGAAAATAGGATATGCACATAATTAGTACTATTGGATAGGAAACACTCTAAAGTTTCTAAAAGTGTTAACATAATGTCTGTGAGTATAACAGAACGGATATAGCAGGCGAAAACCCGAGGAATTTCTGTCCTGTCCTTTGAACCACTCCCTATTGAAAACAGCCATCTCTGGGAGTAAGATTGCAGTACCTATTGCTTCCACTGGATGTCAACCGTTTCTAGACAGTGTTTGGTGATGTTTAGTTGCTCTGGATGGTAATAGAAGAAGAATTTCGAACTAGTCATTGGATGTAAACAGAAGAGGATGCGCGTTCACGGGCTCACGCGCGCTGTGGTTTTTTCCTTCCCTATAGTCCAGTTTATAATCCGGTTGAAATATTGTAGTAAATATACATAAAAGTGTTCCTAAGGATACGTTATCAATGATGTTTGATTGTTCTTGGACAAGTGTATAAGTATAGGTTGAACGCGTTCTCTTCACGGTTCAATGGGCGAGTGGACGCTGTATTTTATGAACATAACACGCCAATCAAACAGAGATTTATGGATATAATAAATGACTTTTTCTAACAAAAGAACCATAGGATCGTTGGACACTTGGGATGCCCTCAGCAGATGTTCTTCAAAAGGTAAGGGATTTGTTTTCGCTGTGAAATGTGTTTTGTGTGAACCGCGATGGTTTATGAATTTATGCTAATGGAAAAATATTGGAGGTGCTACCCTCAAACAATCAAATGTTGTGCTTTCGACGTAAAGCCTTTTTGAAATCTGACAACGCTGTGATATTGCCAAGAAGCAGAGCTGTTGATGACTATGCAACACTTGTATATTGATGAATGTTTAATAATTCAACTTTTGGATTTTAAATTTGGAATTGCATTTCACCGGGTAGTGCCGCTAGCGCCCCACCACTCTGTAAGTAGTTAAGCTAACTCTTCCCCTAAACCTAACCCTAACCCTTTAACCTAACTCCTAACCTTAACCTAACCCCTAGCCTAGCTAACGTTAGCCAACTAGCTAAATTTTGCATTAGCATTAGCCCTTATAGCCAAAACAGATTGTAATTAGTAACATATCATGCAAAGTGTAATTTGTATGATATCATACTAAATGGAGTATGCCAGATTTAAGTACAGAATAATACTCTGCTCTGAGACCAGATTGGGAACCAGCAGCCACTTGGAGCTAAGGGCTGACATTTCTGTAATGATCATTAGCTATCTGGATGTTTGCCTTGTACTGTTCTATTCTTTCATGCTCTAATGAGAGGAACTATAGATTTGTTAATGATGACTTCACACATGCCATGAAAGCAAATACCTTACGAGTGGCAACATCAAGTGATCAACTCAAATCAAATCAAATTGTATTAGTCACATGTGCCGAATACAACAGTGAAATGCTTACATAAAAGTAACAAGTAAATAAAGAGCAGCAGTAAAATAACAATAGCGAGACTATATTCAGGGGGGTACCGGTACAGAGTCAATGTGCGGGGGCACCGGTTAGTTGAGGTAATATGTACATGTAGGTAGAGTTATAAAAGTAGTCTGGGTAGCGCCATTTGATTAGGTGTTCAGGAGTCTTATGGCTTGGGGTAGAAGCTGTTTAGAAGCCTCTTGCCATGTGGTAGCAGACAGAACAGTCTATGACTAGGGTGGCTGGAGTCTTTGACAATGTTTAGGGCCTTCCTCTGACACCGCCTGGTATAGAAATCCTGGATGGCAGGAAGCTTGGCCACAGTGATGTACTGGGCCGTTTGCAATACCCTCTGTAGTGCCTTGCGGTCGGAGGCCGAGCAGTTGCCATACCAGGCAGTGATGCAACCAGTCAGGACGCTCTCGATGGTGCAGCTGTGGAACCTTTTGAGGATCTGAGGACCCATGCCAAATCTTTTCAGTCTCCTGAGGGGGAATAGGTTTTGTCGTGCCCTCCTTATGACTGTCTTGGTGTGCTTGGACCATGTTAGTTTGTTGGTGATGTAGACACAAAGGAACTTAAAGCTCTCAACCTGCTCCACAACAGCCCCAGGGAGTACAAGAGGGACTGAGCACGCACCCCTGAGGGGCCCCTGTGTTGAGGATCAGCATGGCGGGTGTGGTTACCTACCCTTACTACCTGGGGGCGGCCCGTCAGGAAGTCCAGAATCCAGTTGCAAAGGGAGGTGTTTAGTCCCAGGGTCCTTAGATTATTGATGAGATTTGAGGGCACTATGGTGTTGAACGCTGAGCTGTAGTCAATGAATAGCATTCTCACATAGGTTTTCCTTTTGTCCAGGTGTGAAAGGGCAGTGTGGAGTGCAATAGAGATTGCATCATCTGTGGATCTGTTGGGGCGGTATACAAATTGGAGTGGTTCTTGGGTTTCTGGGATAATGGTGTTGATGTGAGCCATGACCAGCCTTTCGAAGCACTTCATGGCTACAGACATTAGTGCAGCGGGTCGGTAGTCGTTTAGGCAGGTTACCTTAGTGTTCTTGGGCACAGGCACTATGGTGGTCTGCTTTAAACATGTTGGTATTACAGACTCAGACAGGGATCAGGGATCTGTTGGGGCAGTATGCAAATTGGAGTCGGTCTAGGGTTTTTGGCATGATGGTGTTGATGTGAGCCATGACCAGCCTTTCAAAACACTTCATGGCCACCAACGTGAGTGCTATGGAGAGGCAGTCATTTAGGCAGGTTACCTTCGCTTTCTTGGGCACAGAAACTATTGTGGTCTGTTTGAAACATGTATTACAGACTCGGTCAGTGTGAGGATGAAAATGTCAGTGAAGACACTTGCCAGTTGGTCAGCGCATGCTCGCAGTACACATACTGGTAATCTGTCTGGCCCTGCAACCTTGTGAATGTTGACCTGTTTAAAGGTCTTACTCACATCGGCTGCGGAGAGTGTGATCACACAGTCTTCCAGAACAGCTGGTGCTCTCATGCATGTTTCAGTGTTATTTGTGAGCATAGAAGTAGTTTAGCTCGTCTGGTAGGCTCGTGTCACTGGGCAGCTCTCGGCTGTGCTTCCCTTTGTAGTCTGTAATGGTTTGCAAGCCCTGCCACATCCGGCGAGCGTCAGAGCCGGTGTAGTACGATTCGATCATAGTCCTGTATTGATGCTTTGCTTGTTTGATGGTTCGTCAGAGGGTATAGCAGGATTTCTTATAAGCTTCCGGGTTAGAGTCCCACTCCTTGAAAGCGTCAGCTCTAGCCTTTAGCTCAGTGCGGATGTTGCCTGTAATCCATGGCTTCTGGTTGGGGTATGTACGTACGGTCACTGTGTGGACGACGTCATCGATGCACTTATTGATGAAGCCAATTACTTATGTGATGTACTCCTCAATGCCATTGGAGGAATCCCAGAACATGTTCCAATTGTGCTAGCAAAACAGTCCTGTAGCTTAGCATCTTCTTCATCCGACCACTTTTTTATTGATCTAGTAATTTTATTGATCTAGTTATTGATCTGCTTTAATTTTTTCTTGTAAGCAGGAATCAGGAGGATAGAATTATGGTCAGATTTGCCAAATGGAGAGTGAGGGAGTGCTTCGTATGCGTCTATGTGTGTGGAGTAAAGGTGGTCCAGAGTTCTTTTTCCTCTGGTTGCACATTTAACATGCTGATAGAAATGTGGTAAAACGGATTTAAGTTTCCCTGCATTAACGTCCCCGGCTACTAGGAGCGTCGCCTCTGGGTGAACATTTTCTTGTTTGCTTATGGCGGAATACAGCTCATTCAATGCTGTCTTAGTGCCAGCCTCTGACTGTGGTGGTATGTAAACAGCTAGGAAAAATACAGATGAAAACTCTCTAGGTAGGTAGTGCGGTCTACAGTTTATCTTAAGATACTCTACCTCAGGCAAGCAATAGCTCGGGACTTCCTTAGATATCATGCACCAGCTGTAATTTACAAAAATACATAGTCCGCCACCCCTTGTCTTACCAGATGTCGCTGTTCTATCCTACCGGTGCAGCGTATAACCAGCCAGCTGTATGTTGATAGTGTCGTCGTTCAGTCACGTCTCCGTGAAGCATAAGATATTACAGTTTTGAATGTCCCGTTGGTAGTTTAATCTTCCGTGTAAGTCATCTATTTTATTGTCCAAAGATTGCACGTTTGCTAGCAGAATGGAAGGAAGTGGGTTTTTTTTTCGATCGCCTACGAATTCTCAGAATGCAGCCTGCCCTCCAGCCCCTTTTTCTCTGCCTCCTCTTCAAGCAAATCATGGGGATTTGGGCCTGTTCCTAAGAAAGCAGTATATCGTTCGGGTCGGCCTCGTCAGACTTATTAACGGGAAAAAAGGACTCTGCTAGTCCGTGGTGAGTAATCGCAGTCCTGATGTCCAAAAGTTATGGTAGCAGCAACACTATGTACAAAATAAGTAAAAAATAAGTTACAAACAACGCAAATAAACAATAAAAAAAACACAATCGGTTGGGGGCATGTAAAACGTCGGCCTTCTTCTCCGGCACCATCTTACATGGAGACTTTTGATATTGTGAATGTCAACCAGAAAGAATGATCAGTTCACTCCCCTGTTTTGCTTGTTTCCACTCAACTTGGTCTCAGAGCATTACATATTATTCTGTGCATAAATCTGAGACACCCTATTTAGTATGATGTTTTGGAAATACGTAACAAATTGTATGTTTTTAAACTTCATAACATATCATACGAATTGTAATTTGTAAAATATCATCCACAAATGAACATACAGTGCCTTGCAGAAGTATTCACCCCCCCCTTGGCATTTTTCCTATTTTGTTGCCTTACAACCTGGAATTAAAAATACTTTTTGGGGGATTTGTATCATTTGATTTATACAACATGCCACTACCACTTTGAAGATGCAAAATATTTTTTATTGTGAAACAAACAAGAAATAAGACAAAGAAACTGAAAACTTGAGCATGCATAACTATTCATCCACCCAAAGTCAATACTTTGTAGAGCCACCTTTTGCAGCAATTACAGCTGCAAGTCTCTTGGGGTATGTCTCTATAAGCTTGGCACATCGAGTCACTGGGATTTTTGCCCATTCTTCAAGGCAAAACTTCTCCAGCTCCTTCAGTTGGTTAGGTTCCGCTGGTATACAGCAATCTTTAAGTCATACCACAGATTCTCAATTGGATTGAGGTCTGTGCTTTGACTAGGCCATTTCAGGACATTTAATGTTTCCCCTTAAACCACTTGAGTGTTGCTTTAGCAGTATGCTTAGGGTCATTGTCCTCCTGGAATGTGAACCTCCGTCCCAGTCTCAAATCTCTGGAAGACTGAAACAGGTTTCCCTCAAGAATTTCCCTTTTGCAAGGCCCTGCATGTTCATTTGTGGATGATATTTTACAAATTACAATCATTATGATATGTTAGGCAGTTTTTCTAACATACAATATGTTACAAATTTCTAAAACAAAAATTAAAAGTTACGAATTACAATTTGTTGTGGTTAACGTTAGCTTGCTGACTAACATTAACTCTAGCAGTTAGGGGTTAAGGTAAGGATTAAGCTTAGCAGTTAGGTTAAAAGGTTAGGGTTAGGGAAAAGGTTAGCTAACATGCTAAGTAGACACAAACGATTTAAAAAGTAGTAAATAGTTGCAAAGTTCCTAGTTAGCTAAAAGTTGTGAGTGATGAGATTTGAGCACTCAACCCTTGGGTTGTTCACATTTAATGCCCACCCATTCACCCTCCTTTCGTGTTTGCCTTAAGTAACCTTCTATCTTAGGTAACCATACCAAACGTAATATATCATATATATCATATATCATATTTGAGTGTTCTGGAGTGACGTTTACTATGTTACGTCTAGTCTATGAGACCAGTCTGTTTCACTTGGGTCTTGTTGTGCATTGCTAGCAAATTATGAGTCCCTTTCACAGTGCATGAGCTAGTATGGATTGAGGGCTGACAGGACAACCAGAGACAACTGGCATTTTATGTAATGACAGAGTGTCATACTGACTTTATGGTATCAGTTGTCAACCCTACCCAATACCCACTAATAATACAAATCTGGCTCACAAACACACATCCCATGATAGTGTAGAGAGAGGCTGTCACTCTCTTCTTCCCATTATGATGTGTTTCTACAAGTTGCCATGACATAATGCATCCCATAATATTGATTCCCTGTATAATTCTGTGAGATTTGGGTGCTGTTCAATTACATATCCCATATGCTATGTTTGCTCCGCAACATGAAAACTTGTGCTCTGACTGTATTTGCCTGAGAATGAACTCAGATTACATGTGAAATATATTGCTCTTAGAAAACCACATCAGTGGGAGCACAAAGTGAGCTAAGGCTCAGATGACCAGCCAGCAGAGTACTAGGGAAGGACAGGGCTGTTTGACTCCTCTTTGCAGCAGTAAACTGGCTTAAGTAGCAGGAGACAGTCAGAGGGCTGGGCTGGACTTGACAGGCAGCATGGAGTGCAGAGCATTCTGACACTGTTCCAGATTAATACTGGATCTGATGCAGAGGGAAGGATAGAAGAGGGAAGCCCCACCCTCTGCAGAGGTTTGACCCCTCCCATTAGAAGTGACCGAGAAGAATACAAAGACACTGAGAGATAAAACACTGGTCTTTCATGGTACCCAATAGTACCTATGAGAATTCTGCCAAAGGAAACATAAAATCATCACCATCCTCACTCTGTTCCAAAGTCATCCCTGTCTAAATTAACCCTTCCCCTTTATCTTTGAGATTTTGATTATCCTATCTTTCCTTCATAATTAGAGCCTCTACCCCTTTCACTTATGTTTGGAGCCTACTGCAACACAAAGACAGGCCGGGTGTTTCAATGGGTATTGAGAAAATTAGAAAATTGAAGAAGCGTGCTTCCTCATTAGGGTGTGGAGTGGACTAGTGGTGCCATTAGAACCCAAGTGTCTGACCACTCTTGTTTGCTGAAAAAGAGCTGATGGGGCTGGAATCTGCTCTCTCTCTCTCTAAAACAGGGAGGCGTATACTTTTCTGCTGGTTAATGTGGTGGCGAGGTCTCTCTGACTCTCGAAAATAGCAGTGGCTGTAGTACATAGTAGTACATGAATACCTTTCTTGCTATAATAATGGCAATGTTTTTTTTATTAACTCACTGGTTTATTTATTTAACAGACAGATATAGAGGGGCAATCAACCAAGTGAAGGAGTCCAGGTGAATCCAATGAGCGCTGATGCACATAATGATGGTGACAGGTGTGTGTAATGGTTGGCAGCCTGGCGCCCTCGAGTGTCAGGGAGCGGGAGCGGGAGCAGGCGTGACAAAACATGAAACATAGCATAATAAAGAATATTAATAGACAGGAACAGCTCAAGGATAGAACCAGTGGTGTAAAGTACTTAAGTAAAAATACTTAAGTAGTATTTGGGGTATCTGTACTAGAGGTCTACCGATTATGATTTTTCAACACCGATACCGATTATTGGAGGACCAAATAAAGCCGATACCGAATAATCGGCTGATTATTATATATATATATATTTGTAATAAATCAAATCAAAATCACATTTTATTTGTCACATACACATGGTTAGCAGATGTTAATGCGAGTGTAGCGAAATGCTTGTGCTTCTAGTTCCGACCATGCAGTAGTATCTAACAAGTAATCTAACAAATTCACAACAACTACCTTATACACACAAGAGTAAAGGAATGAATACGAGTATGTACATATAAATATATGGATGAGCGATGGCTGACCGGCATAGACAAGATGCAGTAGATGGTATGGAGTACAGTATATACAAATATATATATGAGATGAGTAATGTAGGATATGTAAACATTATATAAATGGCATTGTTTAAAGTGGCTAGTGATACATTATTTCATCCAATTATAATTATTAAAGTGGCTAGAGATTTGGGTCGATGGCCCGAACGGCATAGGCAAGATTCAGTAGAGGGTTTAGAGTACAGTGTATACATTTGATATGAGTATGTCGGATACGTAAACATTATATACAAAATTGTGGCTAGTGATACATTGTTACATCCAATTCCTATGTTTAAAGTGGCTAGAGATTTAAGTCAGTATGTTGGCAGCAGCCACTCAATGTTAGTGATGGCTGTTTAATAGTCTGATGGCCTTGAGGTAGAAGCTGTTTTTCAGTCTCTCGGTCCCAGCTTTGATGCACCTGTACTGACCTCGCCTTCTGGATGATAGCGGGGTGAACAGGCAGTGGCTCGGGTGGTTGATGTCCTTGATGATCTTTTTGGCCTTCCTGTGACATCGGGGGGTGTAGGTGTCCTGAAGGTCAGGTAGTTTACCCCCCGATGATGCGTTGTGCAGTCCTCACTACCCTCTGGAGAGCCTTACAGTTGTGGGCGGAGCAGTTGCCGTACCAGGCGGTGATACAGCCCGACAGGATGCTCTCGATTGTGCATCTGTAGAAGTTTGTGAGTGATTTTGGTGACAAGCCGAATTTCTTCTGCCTCCTGAGGTTGAAGAGGCGCTGTTGCGCCTTTTTCACCACACTGGACCAATTCAGTTTGTCCGTGATGTGTACGCCGAGGAACTTAAAACTTTCCACCTTTTCCACTACTGTCCCATCGATGTGGATAAGGGGGTGCTTCATTTGATCAATATGAGATGGAACGGAGTTCAATGCAATAATAGCTCTATATAATATTATACACTTTCTTGAATTTGTGGGACTGTGAAAAGACCTATGTGTAAATTGAGCTGTGTGTAAATTGACTATGCAAACAATTTGGGATTTTCAACACATTAATGATTCTTATAAAAAGAAGAAGTGATGCTGTCAGTCTCTCCGCAACTCTTAGCAAAGAGAGACTGGCATGCATAGTATTTATTTTAGCCTTCTGATTACAATGAAAAGCAAGACATGCTGCTCTGTTCTGGGCCAGCTGCAGCTTAACTAGGTCTTTCTTTGCAGCACTCGACCACATGACTGGACAATAACCAAGATAAGACAAAACTAGAGCCTGCAGGACTTTATTTTTGGAGTGTGGTGTCAAAAAAGCAGAACATCTCTTTATTACAGACAGACCTCTCCCCATCTTTACAACCATTGAATCTACATGTTTTGACCATTACTGTTTACAATCTAAGGTAACGCCAAGTAATTTAGTCTCCTCAACATGTTCAACAGCCACACCATTCATTACCACATTCAGCTGAGATCTAGAACTTTGCGAAGTATTTGAACCAAACACAATGCTCTTAGTTTTAGAGATGTTCAAGACCAGTTTATTACTGGTCATCCATTCCAAAACAGTGCACAAACTCGGAACCTCTGCCTTGCTTGCACACGTGACCGCTCTCCTGAAGCGTCTTACCAGTCGGCGCCGCGCAAAAAGCTAGCTATTCACTAGTGCAATTGGGGACACCTCAGGAGTAAGTTTCACACAAGTCAATGTATTTATAAAGCCTTTTTCACATCAGCTGGTGTCACAAATTGCTTATACAGAAACCCAGCCTAAAAACCCAAAGTCAATCTATTGTCTCTTTAAAGCAGAAGTTGCTTCTAGACCTTATCACCGCCACTCTACTTTGCTCTCTGGCCGATTCTGACAGACCGTCATTGCAATGCCGTGGTCATGAACAGGACATCACAGGATTAGGCAAGCAGTAGCCAAGCTACCATATGATAGCCAGAGAGGGATGGCATGCTAGGTTTAAGCCTCTGCATGCATACAGTGCATAAATAAACAGATAGCTAGCAGCCCTGGCTGTGGAGTGAAGACAATAAACCTGCCTAGAATGGAAGACTCAGGAATAGCACCTCAGACTCCATTTGATTAAACATGACCTCCACACATATGACATACCCCAACGTGCCTGCACAAAAACAACGTGAACACATCTACATCCACATGCCGCCCTAACACAGTTGGACGAATTTATAAAGGGAAATGAAGTGGCTGGCTAATGAATAAGGAGGCACCTGCTGGAAGTCGGAGGGAGCGATCGTGTTTCTCAGTGATGGCTCCAACACTAGGCCAGCAGCATAATGGGGTATTGTAGGCTAAGTGGAATGCACTTGGAGGACGGTCAACAGCGTTCCTATTAAAAGAAGTGGCCTTGACCAGACAGGGAGGATGGGACACGTGAGTCACTCTACAGGGGACAAGTGCAGAACACAATCCACATGTAAGGACTCCATCATCAGCTGGACTGCTCTGAGTAACTCAAAGAGCATCATACAAATTAGACATATCATTACTAGTGTCAGTGTAGAGGGCTGGAACTACTGTGTGTGTCTGTGTGTTATTATGTGGACTGCAGTGCATATAATGCGACAGTTGGGGTCGATTCCAATTCATTTCAGGAAATTAATGCGATTTATTACATCACTTGAAAATACCTATGGTAAAAACATTGGCAATTTTCCATTTACAATTGTTTTTTACTACTTCCTGATTTGGCTGGGGCCAGAATGGCATTGAGTGAAAGACTGGAGAATAACTTGATAAACAGTGATTTATCAAAATCACCAGCATGTGATTTCACAGTTCTTCATTTGTTCTTTGGGACTGTGCACTTAGTTTGCTCCTGGTGTAGCAGCCAGCTATATATGTTATAACCAACCCTGCACTTCCCCTGTCTGGGATGACAACAGTCAGAAACCACTGTAAATCAAGAGGAAATGTTAATATTTCCATAAGCTTATTATACACCCTGTGTGCTTAGATCCAGGTGATTCACACAAAAGTCACATCACAAGAACTGACATGAACCCAGTGTACCCAGTAGTGCATTGTTCATACTGGGTTCAGTGGAATGACCTCTCATTTGTTAGATGTGTTGTACATGTTGTCATCTCTGCACTATCCATGTTTTTGATTTCTTTCTCAGTATTGCTGATGCGTATCTATTTCTGTGTATTACAACCTACCTAGTCTCGTTGTCAGAGCACACACAACACAGCACAGCACAACACAGCTCTCCCCTCAATCAATAAGTTGAAGAACAAAAAACAACTAGAAGCTGTACTCTAATTAAATGCACTTGTTGAAACCAAAGTGCTTTTGTAGCATACAATAAAAATTCTGAATGGAATAACCCATGTACCCAGGGACATCATGCCATTTTGGGCTCAGTCTCTCTCCAACCTCTCTGATTATAGGGAAGTCAGCTGCCAGTTAATCAAAGGCCAGTCAGGTCTCTTCATGTACTCACTAACACCCAGTTGTTGACTATTAGGGCCCAGTCTCCCCGATAGCCAGAGTGGCCTGGAACCCTGCAGCTGACAGCAGCACTGCTAGGAGTCAATAGCCTGCTCACACATTGTTTGTTATTATGACTCTGTTATGGATGACCATCAATTTACTATTACCTCAGATGGATGGGACCTTGCTGCTTCATTATCAGTGGATTGAGAGATATATGGCATTAATTTGCACATTGATGGGCAAACCAGGCAAAAGGATATTGTGAACTAATTGCAGCTTTAGTTAGTTCAGGATAGCTGTCTATCTGCAAACTGTATTCACTCTCTGTGAAGTCAACAATGTCTTTGTAGGCATACTGTGGGTTAAGCTACAAAAAGCACAATGGCCATGGAGCAGGACTCATTGTGTGTCTGATTGAATTCAACACTTGAATTTAGATTATGTTTCAAGCATCTTGTATTATGAGATTGAGATGTGATGATGGCTCTGCCTTAGGAATGCCTTGTCATGCAAACCGGATATTTTCTCCATTGACTTCCTATTGCAAAGTGACATTCTAATTCATATCACATCATTCAAAGGTTGAGGTAAAACATCACAAAAAATCAGTAAGAGTGTTTGTATTGATACCAACCAGGTATCAAATCTGACATATTGCATTTTCTTTACTTTGTAGGACTGGGGAGGGACAGAATAGAGAGAGAGAGAGGAAGAGGAAGAGGGAGCAGCAGCCTTCGTCTGACAGCGTGACCACTGGATGAGCCTCGTTCATGCGTCTCCCTGTGTGCAACTCCCACATTACTATGAACTGTGAGCAGGACTTTGGAGACGGGGGCCTGGGTGTGACCCTCACACTCCGACTGCTCATGCACGGCAAGGTACGTATGAGGGGAAGGTTTAAGTGAATGGTAATATCTGGGAATATATAAGAATAGTTGTAGGAAGAACTGTAGCCATATAGGAAGTATCTGTAAGGGTTTAGTTAAGGTATTAGGATTCAAATATAGGATGTAATTACAGTATGTAATATGATTTTCCTACTGACTCGTGTCCCTGCTCTGCTTAGTCTAGAATTTAAATAATACAAATGAGAGATTTGTTTAAGATATTTATGTTGATTTAGCATATAAAGAGGTCATTATGGTATGTTTAAAGGAGTCTATATTTAAATATTTCAATAAATCTTGTATTTCTTTAATTTATGAATTTTGTATTTATTTTCTCCTGGGCTTTTTAGGAGGTTGGCAGTATCATAGGCAAGGTGAGAAGGCTTTTTTCTTCTATCATTTATGTTATTTATGACTATTTTCTGAAAAGATACAGTATTCAGAAGGGCTTTTTGATCCTTGAAAATATGCTGTTCTCACAAGGGATGCCTATTTTCAGATCAATGAAGACTATTTCAAGAGTTGTATTAATATTGTACTGTAAATTGTACTATAACAAAAGATATGGGAATTATCCTGTATTAAAAATAGACGCTTGAAACCATGCCATTTTGTAAGTATTCATAAACCAATCTATGTGGATTGATTTTCCCAATCAGTCAATATCTTTCCATTCTATTGTAGAAGCAAAACAAACATAAGGCCTCCTTTGCTAACTGTATTTCCCTGTTGCAAATGTAATTGCTTTAAACCAACCCACTTAAAATCTTTCCATTCCCTAATGCAGTACGGTAATCCATCAAACAGAAACATTAGTGCATTGACTGCAAACCTCCGGTTGAAACTGAGCTCCAAAAGGCATATTACTGTCAGACCCTTGTGATCAGTTTAGTGTCTTCTAGGAGGGTGTGTAGGGTGCTCTCTACCCCCTCGCTGGCTCCCACTAGCCCTGTAGCCTTGTAATAGAACACAAGCTAAGAGAGAACGAGGGAGAGAAAGCAGGAGGAGAGGGATAAAGAAATACGGGGAAAGACAGAGAGTGTAGGGACGAGGGGGAAACTGACACAGAGGGGATGAGAGATTGAGAAAAAGAGGGGATGAGAAAGAAAGAGGGAGAGAGAAAAGAGAGAAAAAAGGGGAGAGAAGTGGGAGAGTGAGAAATGCTGTGTGTGGCGGTAACCAGGCTCTCCATCCAAAGCATGTGTGTTAATAACTCCCTTCTCCCTCCTCATCTCTATCTCTCGGCTAGCCTTCAGACCAACATCCTCTACAGTATCCCAAATGACACACTAGCATGCTATTTAGTATGAAATAACAGTGTGGCTGAGTACACAAAATAGTATGGTAGCGTTTGTATTAGAAACATCCGGTTGTCAATGTCATGGGTGTAGTTGGTGGAATCGTTTCGAAGCAGGAAGAGAGAATGATGGGCTGAGGCCAATATAAAAGTGACAGATGGAGAGGCAATCTAAAGCTGGCAGAGGAGGTATGACAGAGGTGTGACTTAATTCTACTCCTGAGCCTGGGTGGAGTGACTGACTGGCTGGCTGGCTGGCTGGCTAGCTGGCCGCTGGCCACACAGAAAGGATCTCACAAGGACAGGACAGACATTAGTCGATAATAGAAGAGTAGATATAGATGTGAACAAAAAGGGCAGATTTAAGTTTTTACTGTATGTATATATTTTATACATTTAGGATGTGATGTGAATACTGGATGCCAGTGGCTTTGTGCTAAACATCTCAGACTGAAAGAGGACTCTACTTTTCTATTCCATGACAGCTTAGATTACTTTTCAATGGACGGGAAATACAGTCAACGTGAAGAAAGGTATCAGTTTAATAGAGATTGGAAGTACAGGCATATTTCCATCTGCAAGTTGAGGACACACTGAGAGGCCAGTACTTTTTAAACAAACCACACACCTCACTTCAAAGTTGTCTTTCATCTTCCTCTTTCCCAGAAAGGAGAGACGGTGAAAAGAATACGGGAGGAGGTATGTTACCAGCTTCCTATCTATTAACACTGTCCATCATATGTGTAAGAGTACTCGACATTACCATAATGCATGCAAAGTAAAGCCTGATTAAATACATGTATATCATCTAGCTCCAAAGCTATCATTATCACATCTGGTTTCTGCTTCAATATGCATTATTTATCTGAAATCTTTATTTTCCAGTTATTGTGTAGCACAGAAGTGTACCATCACAGAAAAGGTTATAGTTCAAGGCAAAACATAATGAAACGGGAGACAGTGTCTAATATTGTTTGCAATGTGTGTTGTAGAGTTCCATTAATATTAAACCCAAACCCTCTCTGGATGTTTGAGAAGGTTGACTGGGATAGCATACAGAACAGCCTTATAGTCTGACCTGCCCATTGGCCACTCTTCTCTTTCAATAAAAAATCTCTACCTTTTTCACACTCTCTCCTTCCAAATCTTCTTCTCCATTTTGGGGGTGGCAGGTAGCCTAATGTTTAGAGTGGTAGGCCAGTAACCTGAAAGGTCGCTGGATCAGATCCCTGAGCTGACAGAAAAAAAACTGTTTTTCTGCCCCTGAACAAGGCAATTAACAGACTGTTCCCCAGTATGCTGTCATTGTAAATAATAATTTGTTCTTAACTGACTTGCCTAGTTAAATAAAAAAAAAAGCTGCCTAAGTGTCAAGCTCTCTTTCTCCCTGTCTCTTTTTTTTTCTCTCTGTCGCTCTTTCCCGCTCTCCCATTTTCTCTGACTGTCCCTGTCAAGCTTTCTCACCCCTTCTCAGTTTGTCCAGTTTTTTATAATTTTTTTGTCTCTCCCTTGTCTCCTACCCCTCTCTCTCCCTTTATGTCTTGCTCTTATTTCTCCCTCATAAACACCAAGGGTGCAGTTGATCCGATGGCGCTTGATTCATTCTGTACAAAAAGTAATTAGATTGCCATTGTGTTGGTTCAAGTTACTCTGACTCCTGATGCAAAGCTATTCTATTTTACTTTATGAAGCAGAATGATAAACATAGGCAGTTAGACTGAGGGAGCATGTAGCCCTATACAGCCACTGGATTTGTCTGCCAGTGAACCAGTCATCCATGCTAGTCATCCGTCCACCCAGTCCGTCAGTCAGACAAACAGGCCTTTAATTAGTTCCACCTATGTGAGGCTCTTTGGCTTCCTCCCCAGGCCCTCTCTGTCCCCACATTGTCAGAATGACTCAGTGGGATGACTGTAATAAACATCATAGAGGTTAAAGTACCGTCATACCTCTACTACACACGTGTCCACTCTCCATTCCCCAGGGCTCTGGAGATAAATGAAATGACATTGGATGGAGGGATCAGAGTACCAGCCTGGGGTTAAATTACAGCGAGGTCAATTCCCTGTATGATGATGAACTATTTATTGTTAGTTATCTGTAGGACAGGGTGTATTTACTGGTCTGGAGTTTGCTACATTTGACCTTTTATTTTTGTCCTTCATCCCTATGCCTCTTTTCCCCTTACCCATACCTCTCTTCTGTCCTCCTTACCTTACTACACTCTTGCCCGTGGAACCTCACCCTATTCACTCCATCCACCCAACATGTGCTCTGCTGTCATCCTTTTCCCTCTTCTAATAGAATGTCAATAAAGCTGGACCCTGGTTCTTGGTCTGTCTCCCTACAGAGCAGTGCACGAGTCAACATCTCAGAGGGATCATGTCCAGAGAGGATCATCACCATCACCGGCTCTACAGACTGTGTCTTCAGGGCATTCACCATGATCACATACAAACTGGAAGAGGTAAGACAACACAATCACTGTTTCCCTAAGAGATTTTCTTAAGTGGGGCACAGCTTCCCCTCGGCTTCAATTGATTTGATGTACAGTACCAGTCAAAAGTGTGGACACACCTACTCAATCAAGGGTTTTTCTTTATTTTTACTATTTTATACATTGCAGAATAATAGTGAAGACATCAAAACTATGAAACAATACATATGGAATCATGTAGTAACCAAAAAAGTGTTAAACAAATCAAAATATATTTGAGATTTGAGATTCTTCAAAGTAGCCACCCGTTGCCTTAATGACAGCTTTGCACACGCTTGGCATTCTCTCAACCAACTTCATGAGGTAGTCACCTGGAATGCATTTCAATTAACAGGTGTGCCTTGTTAAAAGTTAACTTGTGGAATTTATTTCAAGGTAGAGGTGGTATATAGAAGATATCCCTATTTGGTAAAAGACCAAGTCCATATTATGGCAAGAACAGCTCAAATAAGCAAAGAGAAATGACAGTCCATCATTACTTTATGATATGAATGTCAGTCAATCCGGAAAATTTCAAGAACTTTGAAAGTTTCTTCAAGTGCAGTCACAAAAATCATCAAGCTCTATGAGGAAATTGGATCTCTTGAGGACTGCCACAGAACAGGAAGACGAATAGTTACCACTGCTGCAGAGTATAAGTTCATTAGAGTTAACTGCTCCTCAGATTGCAGCCCAAATAAATGCTTCACTGAGTTCAAGCAAAAAGACGCATCTCAACATCAACTGTTCAGAGCAGACTGCGTGAATCAGGCCTTCATGGTCGAATTGCTGCAAAGAAACAACTTCTAACGGACACCAATAACAAGAAGAGACTTGCTTGGGCCAAGAAACACGAGCAATGGACATTAGACCGGTGGAAATCTGTCCTTTGGTCTGATGAGTCAAAATTTGAGATTTATGGTTCCAACCGCCGTGTCTTTGTGAGACGCATTGTAGGTGAATGGATGATCTCCGCATGTGTGGATCCCACCGTGAAGCATGGAGAAGGAGGTATGATGTTGTGGGGGTTCTTTGCTGGTGACACTGTCAGTGATTTATTTAGAATTCAAGGCACACTTAACCAGCATGGCTACCACAGCCTTCTGCAGCGATACACCATCCCATCTGGTTTGTGCTTAGTGGGACTATCATTTGTTTTTCAACAGGACAATGACCCAACACAGTTCCAGGCTGTGTAAGGGCTATTTGACCAAGAAGAAAAGTGATGGAGTGCTGCATCAGATGACCTGGCCTACACAATCACTCGAATTTAACCCAATTGAGGTGATTTGGGATGAGTTGGACCGCAGAGTGAAGAAAAAACAGCCAACAAGTGCTCAGCAAATGTGGGAACTCCTTCAAGACTGTTGGAAAAGGATTCCAGGTGAAGCTGGTTGAAAGAATGCCAAGAGTGTGCAAAGCTGTCATCAAGGCAAAGAGTGGCTACTTTGAAGAATCTAAAATATATTTAGATTTATTTAACACTTTTTTGGTTACTGCATGATTCCATTTGTGTTATTTCGTAGTTTTGATGTCTTCACTATTATTATACAATGTAGAAAATAGTCAAAATAAAGAAAAACCCTTGAATTAGTAGGTATGTCCAAACTTTTGACTGGTACTGTATAATTTCCTATATGTTTTTATTTATACTGTACAGTTCATCATGCAAATTGAAGATATCATGGAAAGTCCTCCCAGGTTGGCTTCTACTGCTGATTAATTAGACGTTGGATACCAGTTAGATTTTTGCTGCTCTTTGTGCAAGAGCCTTTTAGTTTCTCATTATAATATTGCAGTGTGAAGTGTAACTAGCACTGGGCCTTTTATGCAGCATAGTGACTTATTCAATAGAGCTTCACATTGGAACAGCTCAGACAACAGGAGAGGAACAGACAAGTGTCTCCATGACTTTTATAGACAGTATATTGTACTGAGGGAGAACATGCATCAGTGCTCCAGGTCCATTGATGAAAGAACAGATGATAATATGTTAACATGCTAGTTAATTAAACAGATGAGGTTTATGTTTAAAACCTTAATGTTTATATTTATCCATCAGCAAACTAATTAACATTTAGGTTGGTCTATCTGCAGACACTAGCTTTGGAACAGTTACTCCCCGCATAGTCGGGCCGACGGTGCCTTAACAAACGCTGGCTGGGAGCGCGCGGAACTGCATTCATTAAAGACTTTAAGCTCTCACCTCTTTCCAACGCTACTGTCAGCCGAAACTCCCGAGTTGTCATGGCAACCTGTTGGCTGACCTACAACGGCATGTCTCTCACCATGCTTGAGTGTTATGTGTCTGACATCTTTAATTAAAGGATAAAAAGCAGAAAAAAAACATATCAACATCTTTTTGGCCAATGGGTAAAGAAGTTATTTTGTTCTCTACTATCTACTCTCATCGTTAACTTGATCATGATGATTTAATCATTAAGGTGGTCAATTAAATACATTTTATCCAGTCATTATATGAGCACAGGTAAAGAGATAGGCCTACTTGAGTCTGGGCAGAACGGCTCTCTAATCACAAAGGACCGCAGTTCAGCTCCCAAGAAAGGAAATAGAGCATTTATTTGCAGCAGGTTAGTCATTCTCCATTGATGTCTTATCGTCCTAACCACAGCATACACAGGGGATTAAGCGCAGCGCCTCTTTGTGTGACTGCAGCTTCTTGTAACCCCCGGACTTATTTCCACCAATTTGCTTATGAAATGTCGGTCACTGAGTTTGGTGAGTGCGGAAGGATCGGGCCGTTCACAGTTGGTATAATATTATGCATATTTTTAGATCAAATCTGGTAGATGACGCCCAGAGCCCTAATGAGACAACGACAAACCAGCATTGCAGCCTTATCCATCCACCTCACTTAATATAGACACTGAGAGAAAACAAAGTGTCATAGCTGCATTAGATAGATACATGGGTTTTAAATTGAAAAAGTAGGCCCACAAGAACTGTTGGAGAAATAAATGTTTTTTTTCTCAAATCCCCTGGAGGGCACCTCTGTAAAGTACGTGAAATTAATATTATTATTGCTCACTGACTAGCTAATGCATTCTGTTTGAAATACATGTGGTGTGTTTTCCATTCTGCCAGAGCATACACACACACAGAGACAGAGACAGAGAGAGAGAGAGAGAGAGAGAGAGAGAGAGAGAGAGAGAGAGAGAGAGAGAGAGAGAGAGAGAGAGAGAGAGAGAGAGAGAGAGAGAGAGAGAGAGCTCAATTCCAGCTCAATCTCTGCCCACCCACACTGGATTGAAGGAGAGGCTATTTACTACCTGGTCAATTTAAGGCAAATAGGAAATGGTCGATGACTGAGGCCAAGGCTTTACCTTTACAGGGCCACTTAAGGGCCCCATTCAATCAAAGTCGTAAGTGGGGTGTTTGGAGATTGTCATCAGTGATTTATCATTCATCTTTCTCTCTCCCTCTTCCTCTGTCCCTCCCTATCTTTTCCCCCTCTTTCTCTCCCTCTCCCCAGGACCTCACCACACTGATGGCCAACGGCACCATCAGCAGCAAGCCCCCAGTGACCCTACGACTGGTCATCCCAGCCAGCCAGTGTGGCTCCCTCATCGGCAAGGGAGGGGCAAAGATCAAGGAGATCAGAGAGGTGATAGACTAATACAGAACAGCTGCAGTAGTAGTAAGATCTTCATTTGAGCCAGTTTGCTGCAGCAGGAAAATAATCCTGCAACAACAGGAAATGTGAATTATTATGTGGATTATAATTAATGGACATTTTTGTGGGGGTTTATACCTTTTTCGTGAGGGAAAATCAAGTCTGAAATGTCAGTGGAAATTACAAACTTCAGAAGCCTTTTTAAACCTCAAATACACTACAAGTAAACCATTACCTGCATTGCAACAGGGCGATCAAGGCAAGAAACAAGACCCTTAACAGTTAGAAAAAGGCAACTGTTTCACTTGACTGTAGAGTGGGGAGTTAGCTAGTTCCTTCCCTGATCAGCCCTCGAGGCAACTATATGCCAGTCTGTTTCATGTCTGGTTTGTGTTTATTTCAAGGGCACTAAGCTTCTATCACAACCTTACACAATATCCTGTGGTCAGGTGCATTATGTCCTCTGATTGTTCTCATAGAGTTGCTCTGTTATTTGATTTTACTGAAAGATTTTCTTTGCAGATCACTACAATTTCTATGCAGGTCTTTCCATCCATACATCCATGACCACCCAATGTTTAGTGCTAAGCTTTCATATTTATTAGGTCAACAAACCATAGAGGTGGACCCATGTCAGTGTGATTATTAGAATGCCATGTCTTTCTGAATTGGTGTAATCCTTTCTTTAAACTGCTATCATTGGCAGACCACCGGAGCACAGATACAGGTGGCAGGAGATTTGCTGCCCAACTCTACTGAGCGAGGGGTGACAATATTGGGGAGTCAAGACTCGGTAATCCAGTGTGTCAAGCTAATCTGCACAGTAATCCTGGAGGTAGGGTGACATTTCTCTCCTTCTCCCTTTCCTATCCTCCTCACACACATCCATAACCAAGAGTGGAATTCAATCAAACCCACACTCCACTGCCACTGGAGTAACAAGTGTTGATTTGATTGAATTACTGCCCTACCAAGAATACAGTTAGGAGGGGATAATAGAATCCTATTTGCTGTTATACTAACCTGAGCCTTAGGGAAATGTGGTATCCTTCCTGAAGAGCCAGCTATAGTTAACTTCTCCTAGGCTTAGTACACATTAGTCAGGTTCCTCTGGTTTTGACCCTGTTTGACCCTGAGACAATTTATTATGGAGCAGAGGAAAGCACCCTGGCTCAAAAAACAAACTGACCTGCAGCAAAGTGTGTTTTCCTTCAAACAACCACTCTCTTAAGAAACAAGAGTGGTGGAAATGGAAAAAACAACCCAAAGGATTATTTCCCTCCAATGCGTACATGCGGTCCTTTTTGTTTTTGCATTGCAGTTGGAACGGACTGCCTAATTGCTAGTTTGATCCAGTTTTCCAGCGCTTTCTTCAAAGGCTTGCAACTTTCATTAGGATTTTCTTCCAGTGAGGCCTTCAGGATATAAATTATGCAAAGTTATACAAAGAATCGGCTTTGACTGCTCCCACAGAAAAGATGCTCCACATTTCCGGAAAACCCTGCATCGTTATGATAAATTATACAACTTCCTGTGTATTGTTTTACCCATTTTTTGTTTCCTTTTGTAATTGGCGAGTTCATGAGTTTTCTCTGAAGGGGAGAAGGTTTTTGTGTGTGTGTGTGTACAGTGCATGCACCCATTTTAAATATCCAAAGGAATGTTGAACAACTTGAGCCAAAGGCTGATTCGGTGAGCGAGTTAATTAGCAAGTGCATCGGTGATGTGGTACCCACGGTGACTATTAAAACCTTCCCTAACCAGAAACCATGGATTGATGGCAGCATTCGCGTAAAATTGAAAGCATGAACCACTGCTTTTAATCATGGCAAGGCGACCGGAAACATGACCGAATACAAAACAGTGTAGCTATTCCCTCCGCAAGGAAATCAAACAAGCTAAGCGTCAGTATTAGAGACAAAGTAGAGTCACAATTCAACGGCTCAGACACGTATGTGGCAGGGTCTACAGTCAATCACGTACTACAAAAAGAAAAACAGCCCCGTCGCGGACACCGATGTCTTGCACCCAGACAAACTAAACAACTTCTTTGGTCGTAGAACTGTCACGATCTTTAGAAGGAGCGGACCAAGATGCAGTGAGATTTCCAGTGTACATACTTTTATTACAGATACAGTGGGGCAAAAAAGTATTTAGTCAGCCACCAATTGTGCAAGTTCTCCAACTTAAAAAGATGAGAGAGGCCTGTAATTTTCATCATAGGTACACTTCAACTATGACAGACGAAATGAGAAAAAGAAATCCAGAAAATCACATTGTAGGATTTTTTATTTATTTATTTGCAAATTATGGTGGAAAATAAGTATTTGGTCAATAACAAAAGTTTATCTCAATACTTTGTTATATACCCTTTGTTGGCAATGACAGAGGTCAAACGTTTTCTGTAAGTCTTCACAAGGTTTTCACACACTGTTGCTGGTATTTTGGCCCATTCCTCCATGCAGATCTCCTATAGAACAGTGATGTTTTGGGGCTGTCGCTGGGCAACATGGACTTTCAACTCCCTCCAAAGATTTTCTATGGGGTTGAGATCTGGAGACTGGCTAGGCCACTCCAGGACCTTGAAATGCTTCTTCTGAAGCCACTCCTTCGTTGCCGGGCGGTGTGTTTGGGATCATTGTCATGCTGAAAGACCCAGCCACGTTTCATCTTCAATGCCCTTGCTGATGGAAGGAGGTTTTCACTCAAAATCTCACGATACATGGCCCCATTCATTCTTTCCTTTACACGGATCAGCCGTCCTGGTCCCTTTGCAGAAAAACAGCCCCAAAGCATGATGTTTCCACCCCCATGCTTCACAGTAGGTATGGTGGTCTTTGGATGCAACTCAGCATTCTTTGTCCTCCAAACACAACGAGTTGTTTTTACCAAAAAGTTATATTTTGGTTTCATCTGACCATATGACATTCTCCCAATCCTCATCTGGATCATCCAAATGCTCTCTAGCAAACTTCAGACGGGCCTGAACATGTACTGGCTTAAGCAGGGGGAAACGTCTGGCACTGCAGGATTTGAGTCCCTGGCGGCGTAGTGTGTTACTGATGGTAGGCTTTGTTACTTTGGTCCCAGCTCTCTGCAGGTCATTCACTAGGTCCCCGTGTGGTTCTGGGATTTTTGCTCACCGTTCTTGTGATCATTTTGACCCCACGGGGTGAGATCTTGCGTGGAGCCCCAGATCGAGGAAGATTATCAGTGGTCTTGTATGTCTTCCATTTCCTAATAATTGCTCCCACAGTTGATTTCTTCAAACCAAGCTGCTTACCTATTGCAGATTCAGTCTTCCCAACCTGGTGCAGGTCTACAATTTTGTTTCTGGTGTCCTTTGACAGCTCTTTGGTCTTGGCCATAGTGGAGTTTGGAGTGTGACTGTTTGAGGTTGTGGACAGGTGTCTTTTATACTGATAACAAGTTCAAACAGGTGCCATTAATACAGGTAACGAGTGGAGGACAGAGGAGCCTCTTAAAGAAGAAGTTACAGGTCTGTGAGAGCCAGAAATCTTGCTTGTTTGTATGCGACCAAATACTTATTTTCCACCATAATTTGCAAATAAATTCATAAGAAATCCTACAATGTGATTTTCTGGATTTTCTTTCCTCATTTTGTCTGTCATAGTTGAAGTGTACCTATGATGAAAATTACAGGCCTCTCTCATCTTTTTAAGTGAGAGAACTTGCACAATTGGTGGCTGACTAAATACTTTTTTGCCCCACTGTATAACTGGCAAAACATTAAACAAACAAAGATCGTAACTCCTGTGTGGCTCAAACAGGCACACACACATACTACAAATAACATACCAATATAATGAATCCAAATAATGACCCACCAACCCCAGTGTAAAAAGCACAAACATATATATGGTTCCCAATTAGAGGTAACGACAATCAGCTGCCTCTAAATGGGAACCATCAACCCAACATAGAAATACAACCCCTAGAACATAAAACCGCTCCTAACCAAAACACAAAAATAACACGCCAGCCTGCTATCCCAGGCCAGGACGTGACAAGAATATTTAAACGTGTTAACCCTTGCAAGGCTGCCGGCCCAGACGGCATCCCTAGCCGCGTCCTCAGAGCATTTACTGACATATTCAATCAATCTGTCACGAGCAGCTAGAAGTGGTGGGTGTGGAGTCAGACGCAGAGAGCACGGTGTAGGGAAAAATGTTCCTCTTTAATCCGGCGTGTGAATAAAACGCCCAACACACAGCAGGCGCACAATAAACAAGGCGCTCAAACAGGACGAGGGAACAAATGACGACATGCACGAACGTCCACCAAATAAACAGAGAAACAAGCCCGCACAAAAGGAGGCGGGCTTGACCGGCTTAAATAGCCCTAGAATTACAAACACAAAACAGGTGCAAACAATAAGAACAATAAACAGAAGGGAAAGGAGGATCGGTGGCAGCTAATAGGCGGTGACGACGACCGCCGAACGCCGCCCGAACAGGCAGAGGAGCCACCGTCGGTGGAAGTCGTGACAGTACCCCCTCCTGGCGCACGGCTCCGCAGCGCGCCGACAGCGGCCTCGAGGACGACCCGGAGGCCGAGGCGCAGGGTGATCCGGGTGAAGGCGGTGAAACTCCGCCAGTAGTGACGGATCCAAGATATCCGTCACCGGTACCCAGCACCTCTCCTCCAGACCGTACACCTCCCAGTCCACGAGGTACTGCAGGCCCCTCACCAGGCGCCTAGAGTCCAGAATGGAGCGGACTGTGTATGCCGGGGACCCCTCAATGTCCAAAGGAGGGGGCCTCCGGCACCTCACCTTCCTGCAGGGGACCAGCTACCACCGGCCTGAGGAGAGACACATGAAACGAGGGGTTAATGCGGTAGTAAGATGGAAGCTGTGGCCTATAACACACCTCATTTATCCTCCTCAGGACTTTAAATGGCCCCACATACTGCGGCCCCAGCTTCCGGCCTTAGGGCAAGCGGAGGGGCAGGTTCCGGGTCGAGAGCCAGACCCGGTCCCACGGTGCGAACACGGGGGCCTCACTGCGGTGACGGTCAGCGCTCCTCTTCTGTAGCCGACCAGCCTGTTTTAATGATTCCTGGACGGCTCTCCAGGTCTCCTTTGAGCGCTGCACCCACTCCTCCACCGCAGGAGCTTCAGTCTGGCTCTGGTGGAATGGTGCCAGGACCGGCTGGTAGCCTAACACGCACTGGAATGGTGACATGTTGGTAGAGGAGTGACGGAGTGAGTTCTGCGCCACCTCCGCCCATGGGACGTACCTCGCCCACTCACCGGGCCGGTCCTGGCAATACGACCGCAGAAACCTACCCACCTCCTGGTTCACTCTCTCCACCTGCCCATTACTCTCAGGGTGAAAACCTGAGGTCAGTGAGGAAATCCACCGACAGGTGAGACCACGGCCGTTGTGGAACGGGGAGGGGCTGTAACTTCCCTATAGGCAGGTGTCTAGGAGCCTTACTCTGAGCGCACACCGAACAGGAGGAGACATAAAACCTCACGTCCTTAGCTAACGTGGGCCACCAGTATTTCCCCCTAAGACCCCGCACTGTCCTCTCTATTCCCGGATGACCCGAAGAGGGTAGCGTATGAGCCCACCGATCAATTGGTCACGAACACCAAGCGGCACGTACTGGCGACCTGCAGGACACTGAGGAGGCGCAGGTTCCAACCGCAGTGCCCGCTCGATGTCCGCGTCAACCTCCCATACCACCGGTGCTACCAGACATGACGCAGGAAGGATGGGAGTAGGCTCAACGATCTGCTCCTCGGTGTCATAGAGACGGGACAGCGCGTCGGCCTTAGTGTTCTGGGAACCTGGCCTATAGGAGATCTTGAACTGAAAGCGGGTAAAAAACATGGCCGACCTAGCCTGCCGTGGGTTCAGTCTCCTCGCTGCCCGGATATACTCCAGATTACGGTGGTCAGTCCAGATGAGAAAAGGATGCTTAGCCACCTCAAGCCAATGTCTCCCCACCTTCAGAGCTCTGACCACAGCTAACAACTCCCGGTCCCCCACGTCATAGTTACGCTCCGCCGGACCGAGCTTCCTTGAAAAAAAAGCGCAGGGACGGAGTTTCGGTGGCTTGCCCGAGCGCTGGGATAGCACGGCTCCAACACCAGCCTCAGACAGCGTCCACCTCCACTATGAACACCAAAGAGGGGTCGGATGAGCCAGCAAGGGAGCGTTAGTGAACAGTTCTTTCAAGCGACCGAAAGCTCTATCCGCCTCCGCCCGACCGCCATAAACGAGCCGCCCCCTTCAGCAGTGAGGTAATGGGATCAGCCACCTGGCCAAAACCCGGATAAACCTCCGGTAGTAATTGGCAAACCCTAAAAACCGCTGCACCTCCTTTACCGTGGTCGAGTCGGCCAGTGCATACGGCTCTAATGCGGTCACACTCCATCACCACCCCAGAAGTGGAAATACGATACCCCAGGAAGGAAACGGCTTGTTTGGAAAACACACATTTCTCCGCCTTGACGTACAGGTCATGCTCCAGCAGTCGCCCAAGTACCTTGCGCACCAGAGACATATCTTGTGGCGTGTGGCGGAATAGATCAATATATCATCTATATACACCACCACACCCTGCCCGTGCAGGTCCCTGAGAATCTCGTCCACGAAAGATTTAAAGACGGCTGGAGCATTCTTCAACCCATACGGCATGACGAGGTACTCATAATGGCCAGATGTAGTACTAAAAGCTGTCAACCACTCATCTCCCTCCCGGATATGCACCAGATTATATGCACTCCTGAGGTCCAGTTTTGTGAAGAAACGCGCACCGTGAAATGATTCAACCGCCGTAGCAATGAGAGGTAGCGGGTATCTAAATCCCACTGTGATGGCATTTAGACCTCTATAATCAATGCACGGCCGCAGACCTCCCTCCTTCTTCTTCACAAAAAAGAAACTCGAGGAGACGGGTGATATGGAGGGCCGAATGTACCCCTGTCGCAGAGATTCAGTTATATAGGTCTCCATAGCCACTGTCTCCTCCTGTGACAACGGGTACACGTGACTCCTGGGAAGTGTAGCGTTTACCTGGAGGTTTATCGCGCAATCCCCTCGTCGATGAGGTGGTAATTTGGTCGCCCTCTTTTTACAGAAGGCGATAGCCAAATCGGCATATTCAGAGGGAATGCGCAAAGTGGAAACCTGGTCTGGACTCTCCACCGTTGTGGCACCGATGGAAACTCCTTCACACCTACCTGAACACTCCTCTGACCATCTCATCATGAAGTGCTTTGAGAGACTAGTCAAGGATCATATCACCTCCACCCTACCTGACACCCTAGACGCACTCCAATTTGCTTACCACCCCAATAGTTCCACAGACAACGCAATCGCAATCACACTGCACACTGCCCTAACCCATCTGGACAAGAGGAATACCTATGTAAGAATGCTGTTCATCGATTACTGCTCAGCATTTAACACCATAGTACCCTCCAAACTCGTCATTAAGCTTGAGACCCTGGGTCTCAACCCCGCCCTGTGAAACTGGGTCATGGACTTTCTGACGGTCCGCCCCCAGGTGGTGAGGGTAGGAAACAACATCTCCACCCCGCTGATCCTCAACACTGAGGCCCCACAAGGGTGCGTTCTCAGCCCTCTCCTGTACTTCCTGTTCAACCATAACTGCGTGGCCATGCACGCCTCAATCATCAAGTTTGCAGACGACACTACAGTGGTAGGCTTGATTACCAACAACGACGAGACAGCCTACAGGGAGGAGGTGAGGGCCCTCGGAGTGTGGTGTCAGGAAAACAACCTCACACTCAACGTAAAAAAAACAAAGGAGATGATCGTGGACTTCAGGAAACAGCCGAGGGAGCACACCCTATCCACATCGACGGGACAGTAGTGGAGAAGGTGGAAAGTTTTAAGTTCCTGAGCGTACACATCACAGACAAACTGAAATGGTCCACCCGCACAGACAGCGTGGTGAAGAAGGTGTAACAGTGCCTCTTCAACCTCAGGAGGCTGAAGAAATTTAGCATGTCACCAAAAACACTCACAAACTTTTACAGATGCACAATCAAGAGCATCCTGTCGGGCTGTATCACCGCCTGGTACGGCAACTGCTCCGCCCACAACTGTAAGGCTGAGGTCTGCACAACGCATCACCGGGAGCAAACTATCTGCCCTCCAGGACACCTACAGCACCCGATGTCACAGGAAGGTCAAAAAGATCCTCAAGGACAACAATCACCCGAGCCACTGCCTGTTCACCCTGCTATCATCCAGAAGGCGAGGTCAGTACAGGTGCATCAAGCTGGGACCGAGAGACTGAAAAACAGCTTCTGTCTCAAGGCCATCAGACTGTTAAACAGCCATCACTGACATTGAGTGGCTGCCAACATACAGACTCAGTCTCTAGCCACTTTAATAATTAGTAATTGGATGTATTAAATGTATCACTAGTCACTTAAACAATGCCACTTCATATAATGTTTACATACCCTACATTACTCATCTCATATGTATATGCTGTACTCTATACCATCTACACAGCATCTTGCCTATGCCGTTCGGCCATCGCTCATCCATATATTTATATGTACATATTCTTAATCATTCCTTTACACTTGTGTGTATAAGGTAATTGTTGTGAAATTGTTAGATTACTTGTTAGATATTACTGCACGGTCAGAACTAGAAGCACCATTATTTCGCTACACACACATTAACATCTGCTAACCATGTGTATGTGACCAATACAATTTGATTTGATTTGAGATTACAAACTCAAGAACAATCCAATCAGCCCTAAAGAGCTGCCGTTTCAATGGTTGAACTGTTAAATTAATGACTAATGTCACCAGAAGAAAAACAAAGGGACAAATATCGTGTAACTGTCGTTAGCAGTTTAATACACCATTAATTGTCCTCGTGTTTTATGTGCTTAATAGTTCAATGCCATTTGTTCCATTTCTTTCCCTCCTACACAACATAAATGACACAACCATAGCCATATTTAAAATTAAACATCCTTCATACATGTTTTTATTTTGGTGATAAAGGTGTTTCAATATCTCATGTTTGATTCCCCAGTCTCCCCCGAAGGGTGCTACCATTCCCTACCGGCCCGGCCCCTCCCAAGGAGCCCTCCTCATCTCTGGCAACCAAGTGAGAAAGCCACAAACCCATCCACACCCTGTATAGCCGTATCATGTGAAATATAGTCCAGTGTACTTATTGAGGGACTTTAGAGCACTATGTAAGATCCTTAGTTAAGGTTCATGACGCACCTCAATGCCACCCCATGACTCATCCCATGAAGATATGAGGTCGTTTTGCTACTTGGGGGTTGTACTATATGTACAGTATGTGTGGGGGGGATGAGATTGTGGATGCGGGTGATGTTAGGATGCATGGAGTGAAACATTTTAGCCACTCAGTCTAGAGACATTTAGCGTTCGGCTCGACTGCGGTGGATCCTGGCTGCTATGCCTGACTGTGCTGGTGATCCAAACCCTGTTACAGCATATGAGCTGTCTGAGCCTTACTCTCAAATGTTTGGTATGGTATTGTGTTGAGATAGCGCTCATAAAAACATATCAAATTAAAGCCCAGGGTGAATCTATGGTCAGAGGAAGATGAAGCACTTAAATGAATCCAGAGCAGTGATAAGGAGTGTTTGTGTAATTTGTCAGAGGATAAACAGGAATTGGAAAACACTCGGCTGGATGGTGACTCATTCTATAAGCCAGTTAGGTGTGTGTGAGAGAGTTTGACATGGAGCTCCAAGGACCACTCGGGACCTATTTTATCTAAGGAAGGAAGAAAACATGAATACACAGTTGAAGTCGGAAGTTGACATACACCTTAGCCAAATGCTTTTAAACTCAGTTTTTCACAATTCCTGACATTTAATCCTAGTAAAAATTCCCTGTCTTAGGTCAGTTAGGTTTACCAATTTATTTTAAGAATGTGAAATAATAGTAGAGACAATGATTTATTTCAGCTTTTATTTCTTTCATCACATTCCCAGAGCAGAAGTTTACATACAATCAATTAGTACTTGGTAGCATTGCCTTTAAATTGTTTAACTTGGGTCAAACGTTTCGGGTAGCCTTCCACAAGCTTCCCACAATAAGTTGGGTGAACTTTGGCCCATTCCTCCCGACAGAGCTGTTGTAAATGAATCAGGTTTGTAGGCCTCCTTGCTCGCACAAGCTTTTTCAGTTCTGCCCACAAATTTTCTAAGGGATTGAGGTCAGGGCTTTGTGATGGCCTCTCCAATACCTTGACTTTGTTGTCCTTAAGCCAATTTGCCACAACTTTGGAAGTATGCTAAGGGTCATTGTCTGTTTGGAAGACCCATTTGCGACCGAGCTTTAACTTCCTGACTGATGTCTTGAGATGTTGCTTCAATATATCCACATAATTTTACTTCCTCATGATGCCATCTATTTTGTGAAGTTCACCAGTCCCTCCTGCAGAAAAGAACCCCCACAACATGATGCTGCCACCCCCGTGCTTCACGGTTTAGATGGTGTTCTTCGGCTTGCAAGCCTCCCCCTTTTTCTTCCAAACATAACAGTGGTTATTATGGTCAAACAGTTGTATATTTGTTTCATTAGACCAGAGGACATTTCTCCAAAAAGTATGATGTTTGTCTCCACATGCAGTTGCAAACCGTAGTCTGGCTTTTTTTATGGCGGCTTTGGAGTAGTGGCTTCTTCCTTGCTGAGCGGCCTTTCAGGTTATGTCGATATAGGACTCGTTTTACTGTGGATATAGATACTTTTGTACCTGTTTCCTCCAGCATCTTTACAAGGTCCTTTGCAGTTGTTCTGGGATTGATTTGCACTTTTCGCACCAATGTACGTTCATCTCCATGAGACAGAATGCGTCTCCTTCCTGAGCGGTATGACGGCTGCGTGGTCCCATGATGTTTATACTTGCATACTATTGTTTGTACAGATGAACGTGTTACCTTCAGGCGTTTGGAAATTGCTCCCAAGGATGAACCAGACTTCTGGAGGTCTACAATTTCTTTTGATTTTCCCATGATGTCAAGCAAAGAGACACTGAGTTTGAAGGTAGGCCTTGAAATACATCCACAGGTACACCTCCAATTGACTCAAATGATGTCATTTAGCCTATCAGAAGCATCAAAAGCCATGACATAATTTTCTGGAATTGTCCAAGCTGTTTAAAGGCACAGTCAACTTAGTGTATGTAAACTTCTGACCCACTGGAATTGTGATACAGTGAATTTTATAAGTGAAATAATCTGTCTGTAAACAATTGTTGGAAAAATTACTTGTGTCATGCACAAAGTAGATGTCCTAACCGACTTGCCAAAACTATAGTTTGTTAATTAACAGGAAATGTGTGGAGTGGTTGAAAAATGAGTTTTAATGACTCCAACCTAAGTGTATGTAAACTTCCGACTTCAACTGTACGGTTTTCAGTCATACATTTCAGTTGGAAAATGAATGTAGTCAGGGGGAATTTCCCATATTTGTATGGTATATGATGTTGAAAGTGCTCTTTAAGTGTTGAAAGTGAACACTTTAAAAGGCTAGTTCTTGTTGATTAATTACATGATTTTAGCTTTTATGTTTTACTATTAGTATGTCTACTTAACTGTGTTTACAGTATGTAATTAAT
Source organism: Brachymystax lenok tsinlingensis (assembly GCA_030435695.1). NCBI lineage: Eukaryota > Metazoa > Chordata > Actinopteri > Salmoniformes > Salmonidae > Brachymystax > Brachymystax lenok. The sequence goes on along the minus strand of CM059802.1, from coordinate 42,606,315 downwards.
GAGCTTACTAACATTATCTTGTGAAATAAAGGTAAGTAATAGTAATAATGTATGTTCCCTGTGTGTGTGTTTAGGTGTTTGAGGCATCAGACTTTTCCCCCCACCCTCTGTACTCTCTCTCCCAGGGTGGTCTTGACCTGCAACAGGTGAGTGTCAGATAATCTTACATGAGTAAGATCACACCCCTAAGTCAATACTTTGTATAAGCACATTTGTGACTCGTTTCAGGAAACTAGGCGTATGTTGCAGGTCACTTCTTCACTGGAGAGGCGTTTCAATGTAAACTTTTTTTTAAAAATCAAACTGCAGAAGGCAGAAACTTTCATGTGCCTTAGTAACAGACTTGTATGCCATCTGTACATATTAATAAAATGGTTAAATTACGAGCCTAGATGGTTTAGCCACAGAAAAAGGTAGCAAACCTTCCCGCTAGCCATGATTGGCTGAGATAATGAGTGGGCTGGACATGCCGAGAGATGGATTCGGATTGGTCTGCCATGTAGCACGCTTCTGTCTATTTGAGCTGGTCAGTATGTGTAGGTAATCCTGTCTAAAGTGGATTTTTGAATAATGTATCACGTAGAACTGCATAAGTGTTGCTCTCCACTTTCTGGAGGACCGTGTTTTGAAATCAGTGGAATTAGAGTATGATAGCTAAGGAGATGGAGAAAACACCTGTGTCCGGATTTTCAAACTAAGGGCAACCATGGCATCCGCGACACGGAGAAGAATCCACCCATGATTTACACGGGTAAATTACATTTTTGTGGCTGCTTTGTGTGATGTATTGTTGTCTCTACCTTCTTGCTCTTTGTGCTGTTGTCTGTGCCCAAAATAATGTTTGTACCATGTTTTGTGCTGCTACCATGTTGTGTTGCTACCACGTTGTTGTTATGTTGTGTTGCTACCATGCTGTGTTGTCATGTGTTGCTGTCTTGCAATGTTGTTGTCTTAGGTCTCTCTTTATGTAGTGTTGTGTTGTCTCTCTTGTCGTGATGTGTGATTTGTCCTATATTTTCGAACGCTCAACACCCATTGAATATAGCCGGTGTCAGCGTAAATTGTTGCCAGCAGCACAGTTGCAGTCACCAACACTCTGGATAACATAAAAACAGCCTAACCAGCTCTGCCAGGGTGAGTAAAATGGTCAGTGAGCTGTTCTCTCATTTGTGTCTGGAAGAAGCTAGCCAACGTTAGCCAGTTAGCTTGGATGCTTGCCGGTTGTTGTTAGGACAGAATGCTCGGATCAACCCTTAAAGAGAGGGATGGGGCTAAGCTTAAGAGGGTGTGAACGATGAGGTTACAAGTTTATCAACTTTCAAAGCAGAATTAATTTCCCATTGTTCCTCAAATGCAGTGTATGATATACCATGTTGTATCTCTGTGTCTCTGCTTTTATCCAATGTAAAAAAAAACACAATTTCAAATTTTGCTACATAAGACCCGAATCAAGGCGGTCGGTCACATTTGGCAGAAATTACAGCTGTGTCTTTCTGGGTAAGTCTCTAAGAGCTTTCCACACCTGAATTGTGCAACATTTGCACATAATTATAATTATTTTTTGAATTCTTCAAGCTCTTTCAAATTGGTTGTTGATCATTGCTAGACAACCATTTTCAGGTCTTGCCATAGATTTTCAAGTAGATTTAAATCAAAACTGTAACTCTTCCACTCAGGAACATTCACTGTCTTCTTGGTAAGCAACTACAGTGTAGAATTGTCTTGTGTTTTGGGTTATTGTCCTGCTGGAAGGTGAATTCCTCTCCCACTGTCTGGTGGAAAGCAGACTGAACCAGGTTTTCCTCTAGGATTTTGTCTGTGCTTAACTTGTGTCCGTTTCTTTTTTTTTCCTGAAAAACTCCCTAGTCCTTAACGATTACAAGCATGCCCATAACATGATGCAGCCGCTAATACGCTTGAAAATATGGAGAGTGGTACTCAGTAATGTGTTGTCACACCCTGATCTGTTTCACCTGTCTTTGTGATTGTCTCCACCCCCCCCAGGTGTCGCCCATCTTCCCCATTATCCCCTGTGTATTTATACCTGTGCTCTCTGTTTGTCTGTCGCCAGTTGGTTTTGTTCCGACAAGCCTACCAGCGTTTTTTCCTCTGCTCCTGTCTCTCGATTGTTCCTGTTTTCTTGTTTTCCCGGTGTTGACCATTTTTCCTGCCCTGACCCTGAGCTTGCCTGCCGTCCTGTACCTTTGCCCCGCCTACCTGGATTACTGACCTCTGCCTACCCTGACCCTGAGCCTGCCTGCCGTCCTGTACCTTTTCCCCACCCATCTGGATTACTGACCCCTGCCTGCCCTTGACCTGTCTTTTGCCTGCCCCTGTTGGATTAATAAACTGATGTTACTTCGACGTTGTCTGCATCTGGGTCTTACCTGAAACGTGATAGTTGTATTGGATTTGCCCCAAATATAACTACAATGTTGTTGATCCATCCTCAGTTTTCTCCTATCACAGCCATTAAACTGTATAATTGTTTAAAGTCACCATTGGCCTCAAGGTGAAATCCCAAGCAGTTTCCTTCCTCTCTGGCAACTGAGTTAGGAAGGACACCTATATCTTTGTAGTGACTGAGTGTAATTAATAACTTCACCATGCTCAAAGGGATATTCAATGTCAGCTTATTTTTTTTACCCATCTACCAATAGGTGCCCTTCTTTGCGAGGCATTGGGAAACCTCCCTGATCTTTGTGGTTGAATCTGTGTTTGAAATTCCATCCTTGACTGAGGGACCTTACAGATAATTGTAGTCATTCAAAAATCGTATTAAACACTATTATTGCATGCAGAGTGAGTCCATGCAACTTATTATGTGTCTTCTAAAGCTCATGTTTACTCATCAACTTATTTAGGCTTGCTATAAGAAAGGGGTTGAATACTTATTGACTTTTCAGATTTTCATTTTCCCTTAGTCGATCATGGATATTGATCCTGCTGTATCTCTTCTAGTGATACAAATATGACAGTATTACCAATGATTTGACATTGTTTCGTGTGTTTAGAGTTGATTGTGCATAATAGGGAATTGCATCTAACCTCTCCATGGAGTGGTAATACTAGCCAGACTGCTGCCGTCGGTCAGAATTTGAGTTTAGCTAAGTGCTGTCTGGCCTGACAATGGGGATACATGGGCACCACCCTGACTTATGAATGATGAGGAGGAGCGAGAGACAGGATGGGTGGGAGGAGAGGAGAGAGAAAAGAGGAAGAGAGAGACACGAAGGAGGTAGAGAGGAGAGAAAGGAAAAGGGAGAGAGAGAGAGAGAGAGAGAGAGAGAGAGAGAGAGAGAGAGAGAGAGAGGGAATTACAGGAGGCACGTTACAGAGTATGAAGGTTGGTTAAATGGCACTCTGCTGTGAAGATTGCAGACCCCTGATGATGTCCAATCTGGACTGAAGTGCAATCACATTAAAGATGCTGGAAACACTTTCAACGTGCCACATGTGTTGTGTAATACATTATGGATGCATTTTATGGGTTTATATAGGCTGTTATAGAGCCACAAGCTATGTATTCCTATAGCAAGTGTATAATACTCAATAACCACTTTCTGCAATACACAACAAATGCATTTAAATGCATTTTTGTATTTGCTTCCACATACTTAGTCATTGTTGATGTAGTATACTGTATAAATATTACATATGTCAGTGATGCACTTATATACACTGTCTGGTAAGTGAATATTGGCATAACAATGTGTTTTTTACTGTCATTTGCCTAATGCAGAGTGATCTCTTCCAGGCCTACACTGTGCAAAACCAATATGGCATTCCACATACAGAGGTAAGTGGGGATATATATATACAGTAGTTATATATAGTAACCTAACTATCCCCAAAACTATGTATTTTTTTTTATGTAGCCCTTTCATGCAGTCAAATGAGCTAGTGGCCTTATGGGTGGAATATTATTAAGATTTTTCATAATAAATAAACATTTCTTTTTTTAACAGACGAAAGGTCTGTGTTTCTATGTCAAACAGTTTTGTTATATTTAAGTTGTCTGTAATATACTGTATATAAAGTGTAATATTTGGATGCGAACTCAAAATGTAATACATTTCAACTCTATAACTGACATGGTACATGTGTTTTATTTTTTGTAACCCCATAACTACAGTGGGGCAAAAAAGTATTTAGTCAGCCACCAATTGTGCAAGTTCTCCAACTTAAAAAGATGAGAGAGGCCTGTAATTTTCATCATAGGTACACTTCAACTATGACAGACGAAATGAGAAAAAGAAATCCAGAAAATCACATTGTAGGATTTTTAATTTATTTATTTGCAAATTATGGTGGAAAATAAGTATTTGGTCAATAACAAAAGTTTATCTCAATACTTTGTTATATACCCTTTGTTGGCAATGACAGAGGTCAAATGTTTTCTGTAAGTCTTCACAAGGTTTTCACACACTGTTGCTGGTATTTTGGCCCATTCCTCCATGCAGATCTCCTCTAGAGCAGTGATGTTTTGGGGCTGTCGCTGGGCAACACGGACTTTCAACTCCCTCCAAAGATTTTCTATGGGGTTGAGATCTGGAGACTGGCTAGGCCACTCCAGGACCTTGAAATGCTTCTTACGAAGCCACTCCTTCGTTGCCCGGGCGGTGTGTTTGGGATCATTGTCATGCTGAAAGACCCAGCCAAGTTTCATCTTCAATGCCCTTGCTGATGGAAGGAGGTTTTCACTCAAAATCTCACGATACATGGCCCCATTCATTCTTTCCTTTACACGGATCAGTCGTCCTGGTCCCTTTGCAGAAAAACAGCCCCAAAGCATGATGTTTCCACCCCCATGCTTCACAGTAGGTATGGTGTTCTTTGGATGCAACTCAGCATTCTTTGTCCTCCAAACACGACGAGTTGAGTTTTTACCAAAAAGTTATATTTTGGTTTCATCTGACCATTGACATTCTCCCAATCCTCATCTGGATCATCCAAATGCTCTCTAGCAAACTTCAGACGGGCCTGAACATGTACTGGCTTAAGCAGGGGGACACGTCTGGCACTGCAGGATTTGAGTCCCTGGCGGCGTAGTGTGTTACTGATGGTAGGCTTTGTTACTTTGGTCCCAGCTCTCTGCAGGTCATTCACTAGGTCCCCGTGTGGTTCTGGGATTTTTGCTCACCGTTCTTGTGATCATTTTGACCCCACGGGGTGAGATCTTGCGTGGAGCCCCAGATCGAGGAAGATTATCAGTGGTCTTGTATGTCTTCCATTTCCTAATAATTGCTCCCACAGTTGATTTCTTCAAACCAAGCTGCTTACCTATTGCAGATTCAGTCTTCCCAACCTGGTGCAGGTCTACAATTTTGTTTCTGGTGTCCTTTGACAGCTCTTTGGTCTTGGCCATAGTGGAGTTTGGAGTGTGACTGTTTGAGGTTGTGGACAGGTGTCTTTTATACTGATAACAAGTTCAAACAGGTGCCATTAATACAGGTAACGAGTGGAGGACAGAGGAGCCTCTTAAAGAAGAAGTTACAGGTCTGTGAGAGCCAGAAATCTTGCTTGTTTGTATGTGACCAAATACTTATTTTCCACCATAATTTGCAAATAAATTCATAAAAAATCCTACAATGTGATTTTCTGGATTTTTTTTCCTCCTTTTGTCTGTCATAGTTGAAGTGTACCTATGATGAAAATTACAGGCCTCTCTCATCTTTTTAAGTGAGAGAACTTGCACAATTGGTGGCTGACTAAATACTTTTTTGCCCCACTGTATGTGTGAGGTGTTTACTTTTTCTTTTTAAGTAGATTTGTTTAAGACTGCCAAGAAACACTCTGCGTGACCCTGATTTAGCACACTGCAGTAAAATGTTAACATATATGCTCTTTCTTCCTGTATCTCAGTTGGCCAAGCTACATCAGCTATCCATGCAGCAGAACATGCAGCAGAGTCCCATGTGCCAGCAGACTACAAACGTTCTTCCTGGTATGAGTTTACTTTATTTAGCAGTCAAATACATTTAACTGTGAGTAACAATAGCCATAAAAGTTGTAGGAGATGTAGGGATCAGAAAGCATGCAGCGAAACTGAACCTGATGTCCTCTCTTGATGGCTGATGTTACTCCAAAGCGAACATGTTACACTAACTACGCTACAGCTAGATTTTGGCAGTTAACCCACTATTTCCCGGTAGGCTGTCATTGTAAATAAGAATTTGTTCTTAACTGACTTGCCTAGTTAAATAAAGGTAAAAAATATATATATATATATATTAAATGGTCTTATATTATATTAGTCATCTTTTCCTATCATCTGCCAAATATCAGTAACATCAACAGTTTGTCTGGGAAGAATGAGCTACAGAGATAGAACATCTCCTGTTACAACAACGCTAAGTGAAGGGATCCATGTCTTAAGCCCAACTGATTATGTGCTTGTGGCAGTGAAGATGAGAGGAAGCTCCCCACAGCTCTTCATATCTGGCAGTGAAAAGGGAAACTATTATAAGAAATGATGTGTTCCGCCACAGTATCAGAGAGCCTGGAGAAATGTGGCATGTTAAACATAAGTCTATTAAAATGGAAATTAGCTGCTTAGCTAAATCTAGCCGTTATACCACCAAAAATATTTATCACGTAGAATGTCAATTATGCTGGTTTCAGTGGAGGCTGCTTTGGGGAGGACGGCTCAAAATAATGGCTGGAACGGTGTGAATGGCATGGCGTCAAACACATGGAAACCATGTGTTTGATATCTTTCTACTTATTCCTCTCCAGTCATTACCACGTGCCCATCCTCCCCAATTAAGGTGCCACCAACCTCATGTGGCTGGTTTGCTTGACCTGCAAGCCACATTTAATGGATGAATATATGAATGAATGTATGAAAGGGTTTGTTAAGTTACATATTTTCTCTCACTAGGAATGGACTCAAACTCCCAGACATCGCAGGAGCTCCTTATTCCAAATGATGTGAGCAGTTAATTGAACATAATTTTACATTCTACATTTCAATTATTTTTTCAGATATCCTCTGGGTTAAGTCTATTCAGACGGTGAATTGAACTTCCAATTAAATTCAAGGAAATTAGAAAAATACTAATTGAAAATAATTGCCATTTTTCAATCATTGAATGTGAATTTAAATGAATCTCCTAAATTGACTGAATTTAAATGGAATTTACCCCCAACCCAAAATGCTGTTATTCAGAACAATCTACTATAGGCTTCATTCCAAACAACACATCAAACAGCAGCATAAGCAGAAATATCACATTGCATGTAAACAACTCATGGAAGCAGGTGACGCCAGCTAGACAGATGCTCAAGGGTTGAAAGCGGGTGAGAGACTGTAGTCTTGGGTAACTTCAAAAGAGAGAAGGGGATACATCTTGGCAACATACTAATTATCCCAGTCATTATAACCCCAGACTAACCCAAGGTCGTGGGGATTTTGAGCCGATATGGATCCCCTGGTGTTATTGTCTGGGTTCCAGTTGCAGTGTCTCGGAGTGACTCCCATGAGTACCCAGTAAATCCTCTCATGTTCCCTGACCTACTTAGACACAAAACAGCCAATAAAAAACAGCCAGCGATTCTCTCCCTCACTCAGATGCCGCATGTGATGCCTCTCCAATCAGAGCAAAAGACAGAGATGCTGGAATACAAATTCGGAAAGGAAGACTACTCGGATTGCCCTCTGTGATGATCTAGCACTGGCTGTCCAACTATTTGAATGGATCAGAGATTTGTATGTACTCTACAGTCTTGAAATGAATCACACCATGACAGAATGCAATAAGCTCTCCTATTCAAGATGACATGCCAACCAGACATAACTGTTGGACAACGTTTTTCCCCCCAGCAAACCCTTAAATACCAAACCTTCCAATCCGTCAGTGGAATGGCTGGTGCTGTAGAGTGGGGTGCATGACTGGGACAGCTGAGTCTAAGCTCCAGCCATTGTGCCAGAGAGGACATAGCCATGGCTGAGCTCTCTCTCTCTCTCTCTCTCTCTCTCTCTCTCTCTCTCTCTCTCTCTCTCTCTCTCTCTCTCTCTCTCTCTCTCTCTCTCTCTCTCTCATATAGCACTATCTGACCAAAAACTGTAGGATTGAAGATCCATTCTTAGAGGTGCAGTGGGAGACAGCTTCCTCTCGTCATCAGCTTATTTTTATCTTGCTCTGCGCTGATCTGAATACATAGCAGAGATATTTGCTTTCCCCTGTCCTGCCCTTCCATAGGACTGCAGCTGAAGATAAGGAGATGAGGTAAATAGGCCACATATACTATTGAGATGCACCCTTAGGGTACAGAGAGAGGGGCATTGAGGAAGAGCTTAGACATGGTCAGCAATATACTATACTTCTGCCTAGGGAATATTTAGCCTGGATAAAAATGGTGACTCCCCCACCACATCCTTCTTCCTGTGTCATTTTCCAAATTACTACAGCAGGAATTTTAAGATAATATAGGCCAGTTACACAGCAGTAGCTGAGGTGATACAGTTGAGGTGAGGCATGCATTGTTCCTGTACTGTGTATGCCCTGCTTAGCACTGGTAATTGGCCCTTCAGACATTCAAAACGAGCCTTCTACTCAACATTGTTTTGGGATTACAATGGTCTAAACAGAACTTTGTTTTTAACAATCAATTTAATATAAGCATCAGGATGAATTGGTTCAGTATGCTCAGAATGAATGGATTGTTCTGAGGTACTGATTCTCCCTCCCAGCAGGGGAGAGTACTGGTCAAATCCCTGATCCCAGGTCTGTGCTAGTGGTGCTCATTGTCTCCCTGGGATGCTCTTTAGCCTGGCTGGGCTGTGCCAGTGGCTAGCTAGCTGCTCCCAGAATAATCTGCTGTGCCAAGAATAGCCAGGGGGACCAACCAGGACGCTGTGTGACCAATCAGATGCTGCGAAACAGGACTGTGGCTTCTCAGGAAAGGAATGTGGAATAGAGAGAAGGACAGAAGCAGGAGTGTGTGTGAGTGTGAGTGTGTGTGTGTGTGTGTGTGTGTGTGTGTGTGTGTGTGTGTGTGTGTGTGTGTGTGTGTGTGTGTGTGTGTGTGTGTGTGTGTGTGTGTGTGTGTGTGTGTGTGTGTGTGTGTGTGTGTGTGTGTGTGTGTGGCGCAAGGGCCACTATCAGTCATCCATCATTACATTGCCAACACACACATACTGGGGATACTCCATCACTGTCAAGGCCTCTCACCGTATATCTGATATAACCCTGCCTCTGTGGCCTGACACCATGCACTCAGGCTTAGACCCTTGGCATAGACTCTGATCCTTAGGCCTAGCATGATCCTCCGGCCTAGGCCCATTGTTCTCTAGAAACAGAAACTGATAGAAAGAGGATAACATCTTCTAAGACCCAATATAAACTCATGTCAGCATCTTATGAACTAATGTCAGCAAAAAGACACTACACAAACAGTCCAGATTATAGATCATGTTTTGAATTATTTTCCTATTCTGTTTTCCATTAGCCAAGAGATGCTTCACGTTTGGGAAGTGATTTGTTTGAGAAGTTGCCACGACGATGGAAGTCAATAACCTTTTAGCTACTCAGATTAATAAGAGGCAAATATGCCGACTCTCTCTACCCTGTCTTTTTTACCGGGGCACGGAGCACTGCAATTAAGGAAGAGGTTGGAAAAACAGTGTATTTCACATGCGTGATAGATGACAGGGCCATTGCATACAAACAATGTAATCACAATGTTTAGAGAGGAGTGCATTTCATACACAGACCATAGAAGACCAACAATAGCATGTACACACATTCTCAACACAAGCTTTAGCAATTATTGTCAGCATTTTTTATCATTATTAATAGTTAGCATCATCATCATCAACACCACTTTCATATAGCCTACAGTAGCTTTGTTTGATGTATTGCAATATTGAGACTCTTGAAACAACTGTCAAAACAATGTCAATGTAATAAATAACTCTTAGGCAATCGGAACGCAATCAAGGGATTCAAATCTCTGTGTAAATAGATATCCACTGGATATACAGTGGGGCAAAAAACTATTTAGTCAGCCACCAATTGTGCAGGTTCTCTCACTTAAAAAGATGAGAGAGGCCTGTAATTTTCATCATAGGTACACTTCAACTATGACAGACAAAATGAGGAAAAGAAATCCAGAAAATCACATTGTAGGATTTTTAATGAATTTATTTGCAAATTATGGTGGAAAATAAGTATTTGGTCACATACAAACAAGCAAGATTTCTGGCTCTCACAGACCTATAACTTCTTCTTTAAGAGGCTCTTCTGTCCTCCACTCGTTACCTGTATTAATGGCACCTGTTTGAACTTGTTATCAGTATAAAAGACACCTGTTATCAGTCACACTCCAAACTCCACTATGGCCAAGACCAAAGAGCTGTCAAAGGACACCAGAAACAAAATTGTAGACCTGCACCAGGTTGGGAAGACTGAATCTGCAATAGGTAAGCAGCTTGGTTTGAAGAAATCAACTGTGGGAACAATTATTAGGAAATGGAAGACATACAAGACCACTGATAATCTTCCTCGATCTGGGGCTCCACGCAAGATCTCACCCCGTGGGGTCAAAATGATCACAAGAACGGTGAGCAAAAATCCCAGAACCACACGGGGGGACCTAGTGAATGACCTGCAGAGAGCTGGGACCAAAGTAACAAAGCCTACCATCAGTAACACACTACGCCGCCAGGGACTCAAATCCTGCAGTGCCAGACGTTTCCCCTGCTTAAGCCAGTACATGTTCAGGCCCGTCTGAAGTTTGCTAGAGAGCATTTGGATGATCCAGATGAGGATTGGGAGAATGTCATATGGTCAGATGAAACCAAAATATAACTTTTTGGTAAAAACAACTCGTTGTGTTTGGAGGACAAAGAATGCTGAGTTGCATCCAAAGAACACCATACCTACTGTGAAGCATGGGGGTGGAAACATCATGCTTTGGGGCTGTTTTTCTGCAAAGGGACCAGGACGACTGATCCGTGTAAAGGAAAGAATGAATGGGGCCATGTATCGTGAGATTTTGAGTGAAAACCTCCTTCCATCAACAAGGGCATTGAAGATGAAACGTGGCTGGGGCTTTCAGCATGACAATGATCCCAAACACACCGCCGAACGAAGGAGTGGCCGTAAGAAGCATTTCAAGGTCCTGGAGTGGCCTAGCCAGTCTCCAGATCTCAACCCCATAGAAAATCTTTGGAGGGAGTTGAAAGTCCGTGTTGCCCAGCGACAGCCCCAAAACATCACTGCTCTAGAGGAGATCTGCATGGAGGAATGGGCCAAAATACCAGCAACAGTGTGTGAAAACCTTGTGAAGACTTACAGAAAACATTTGACCTCTGTCATTGCCAACAAAGGGTATATAACAAAGTATTGAGATAAACTTTTGTTATTGACCAAATACTTATTTTCCACCATAATTTGCAAATAAATAAATAAAAAATCCTACAATGTGATTTTCTGGATTTCTTTTTCTCATTTCGTCTGTCATAGTTGAAGTGTACCTATGATGAAAATTACAGGCCTCTCTCATCTTTTTAAGTTGGAGAACTTGCACAATTGGTGGCTGACTAAATACCTTTTTGCCCCACTGTAGCTGTACGTCCATCCATCCATCCATCTATTGTTCTATGTCTTGCAGCTGATAGGCTCGATCATCGGCCGACAGGGTACTAAGATCAATGAGATCAGGCAGGTGTCGGGGGCTCAGATAAAGATCGGCAGCCAGCTGGACGGAACCAATGACCGACACGTCACCATCACTGGCACAGCAGTCAGCATCAACCTGGCCCAGTACCTCATAACCTCCTGGTAAGGCCATTGGCCAATGCGATCCAGGCTAACCAATCAGTAGGAGAGGGGATTTGGCAGGTAGAGGGAATTCTGTTTCCATAACAGTCCAGGTTAAAGGTTAAATAACTTGGGTATAGGCAGTAATGAGGTCATTGTGCTCTTGTTCTGGTAATAACCCTTAGATAATTCATACACCTGTATTGTATTGCATTGTACTGTATTCTATTATATTGTATTGTAAGCCACTCTTCTCTCTCCATAGTTTAGAGACAGCTAAATCCACGGCCCAGGCAGCCTCCATGGCCGCCCCCAACATGGCTGACCTCAATATGGTCTTCACACAGCCCACTTCCCCGGCCTCCTCCCCCCATACCGCCTCCACCCTGGCGGCCATGGGTGCCCTCTCCCCCACCCCAGTCATGGGCCACCCCTACGGTGCCCTACCCTTCTCCAGTCTGTTAGGGGTCAAGTCTGTCCCCTTCCTGACTCTCTCCAGCCCCGCCCCCCAGGTCGCTGTAACCGCAGCCCCTTCCCACGCCTCCCTGGCAGCCTACACTACCAAAATCTCCTCGGCCAACTGCATCAAGAAACCCGACAGGCAGAAGTTTGCACCCTACTGATGCTACATGCTACACCACGCTAGATTTCTTCTGAAAGCTGAAATGAAGGACAACTGTCTATTATGGCTACATCTCAAATGACACCCTATTTACTACATAGTGCACTATATGGTGAATAGGGTGCCATGTGAGACTTGCCCTATGTTCTTCCAATCATGCCCTGATGTAGCCATATCTGCTGCCAGAGATTATCTTGGCTGTACTTTATAATTCACCACAAGGAAGAGACCAACAGAGATTTGGACGAAAACTATCATAAGGTATACTATACATTACATATATAGATGATTTGTGAGTTCCCCATGAATTTATGGACTGCTTTCACCTCCACCTCATTCTACTGTTATTTATCACTCATAAAGCGCACAGTCCTAACTTGGGAAATGCACTAACATGGAATTTCATGTAAATCATGCACTGATGTAATGGTAAGTGTGCATCTCTCGAGTTAGGAATAGGCCCAAAAGTATTTATCCTTCAGTAAGTTTGTAAATTATACTCTGATATGGATGGCTGCTCAACTGTATGATGCTTTTATACAATGTCTGTGTTTGCTTCTTGAAGTTTTTAAGAAAATCTGTAAATGTGTGGGAAGAAAAATATTTAGTTTTTTTTTATGCCTTTGTGCTATAGCTTGTACTGTACTGTTCAGTGTTATGTTTGTTTTGTTGGGTTTTGTTTGAAATGTGCAACTTGTTTTATCTTGTTTCTTTGTATTGTTTTGTTTATTAAAAGTAGTTGTTTCTTGAGATGGCTGCAGGTATGCGTCTCCCTTTAAACTGTACCTTTGTCCATTAAAGGTGGAGTCTGCAACTTCTTTGTTGCCTGTGGCCACGAGAGGAAATGCTCAAACGGTCAATACGCAAACGAAAACACACTCAAACAAAAGCCAGTCAGTGTGCTTCAAACATACTGTAAAATACATGAAACACCCCAAGTAGTGGTCCTGCTTTCTTTTTCTTTTAGAGATAATCAATATTTTTGAAACCACAGTGAAGAAGGCGCTTGTCAAGCCACTTTACACACCATATAAAAATGACTTAACACCAATTCTCCTCCAGCCAGGTTATTTTTATTTTTCCCCTAACTGTCACGAGTCAGTGAGTGGCACATCATTCCAAATGCCAGGTTTTTGGAGGGATGCTGTTCGCATCATTGTGCTCTTGTCCTCGAACAATAACTGCAGTGAGACAGACAGGCTCCTCAACCCCACTGGAGCAGAGGGCTCCGCCTGCATTCACAAATACCCGGCACACACAGACATGGTTACTACGTAAACACACACTGCACACACACTTGGACGGTGAACTCACACGCATGCATGCACGCACACATATTTACGTTTTAGTCATTTAGCAGAAGCTCTTATCCATAGCAATTTACAGTTTGTGCATATAGTAAGCCAGCTAGGTGAGACAACCACGTATCACAGTCATAGTAAGTCAAATGTTTCCTCAATGAAGTAGCTATCAGCAAATTCAGTGCTAGCAAGAAAAGGGCTAGTGTTAGCTCAAGAAAAGTGGTGCTCATTCCACCATTTGAGTGCTAGGACAGAGAAGAGCTTTGACTGGGCTGAACGGGTGGGAGGGCCAAGAGACCAAAGGTGGCAGAATGGAGTACTCGGGTTGGGGTGTAGGGTTTGAGCATAGCTAGAAGGTAGGGAGGGGCAGTTCCCCTTGCTGCTCTGTATGCACACACACACACACACACACACTGTGACCACACACACAAAAACACACACACGCACACACACATCCAGATCAACTGATGCACAGAGACGAGGGTACAGGTGGAGAGAGCAAGGAAGATAAGGGCACATGCAGTGACAGCTGGAAGGCAAAATACTGTAAAAGGAAATTCAGCAACATCATCAACATGCTCCACAGCAAAATCATATTCTGGAGAGAAAACCAGCCTTGTTTCATTCCACTCTTAGAAAACTTCTCAGTGGGATCGACAGGAGGCCTTGACAGCGATGTGTCATTACTGTTGCCATAGATATTCACTTACACGTGGTCTCAGAGGCATGCAACAATATTACCCTTTCACCAGGCTGTGACGTCCCTTTATGTAAATTCAGCTGAGGGCCGTGAAAGTACTCAAATGAGCCAGTTTCTTTACGCTGCTGATATGGAAGAGCTATTGTTAGTGTTTGCTGATTTGCCTACTGTAGAATTGGATCCCTCCCTCCCTTACTCTCTCTCTCTCTCCTCCTCTCTACAGCCTAATTCTGCTCCCTGAGCGTTGAGCCAAAGGTCATAAAATATCCATGCTCTCAATGTTCTGTCTGTACCTCCCGCATCCCTCTCGCTCTCCATCTTTCTACTCCCCCTCTCTCTTTCCTGCTACTCCTCACTCACACCCCATTTCTCTTCCTCTCTCATCTTCTTCCTCTCGCTGCACACAATAATAAAAAAAATCGATTCATACATACACTGAAAGCAAAACATAATTATCTTGCGTTATCTACACATCAGATACTACTATCTTTGATTATGTTTACATCCCAACACTAGATCATTAACAAATATTGAAAATGTATCTCATACCGTGTGTTCTGTACAAATGTCCATACTGTATTAATGAATGAGAATGCACAGGAGCACTTGTGCCACCTGCAGGAACAAGTATACATAGCACCATTGAATGCACTGCTGCCTAGGTCTGCTACCTAGTCTAATGCATTTTGACAGCTAACTGATGGAGGGAATTTAACAGCCGTTGACCTTTATCACACAATCTCTCCATCTCACCCTCTCTCTCTCCCCCTTAATACATACATTGTACAGGCCTCCTGTTTTCTATGTATGTTACATGGAAAGAATTTGGAATGAGAATCAAATGAGAATAAATGAGCTGTGATGTCACACCACAGTAGCTATCCTACCTTTATTATTCAGGTTCTTTTTCCTAATCCATTCCCAGAGTTTTTATTATTTGCTGCCTTAAGCACAGGAATTGTGTAGGCTAAAGCATCTTCTAGGGTCTGCCATAGACCCAGGGGTCCAAAATGAACCCTTTCCTAACACACACACACACATGCACACACACTTTCATGTACGCACAATTTCTTACATGCTTACACTGTAAAAAGAAAAGGTTCCTGGAGTATCCTTTAGGGGTTCTTCAAATTGAAACTGTGGGGGAACCCCTATAAGTTCTTCGAAGATATTCCCAAGTCCAATGGGTATATCCTCTGACGTGTTGATGTTAATGTGTTGATGTTCTCCGTATCCATAGCCAGAATGGTTTTGCAGTGCATGGTGATCGAACAGGTTTCCTGTTATATTCATCAGAGGTGTAGGGAAGGCGAAGTCCGAATCCCAAAATAGTAATACAGATGATTAACCAAACATGTACACAACATTATTCATACATTGGTTTTTGTGGTAAATGTGAATGAAAAAAAAAACTCACACTCATTCACACACCTTGTCCATAATGTAGAGGCCTATGGGATATATTAATTGAAAAGTTAAGGGAGGAGGATGTTAAATGTGAACTGCATAACATACCAATACCAATTGGCATACCTGTATGGCTCCTCTTCTGTATACCTGCAGACACAGACACAAAAGTTAGCAGTTCAGTCATCTGCACCCAATACAGCTAGCTTTCAACATATTCATTTTAAATGTTTTATTTAACCTTTATTTAACCAGGAAAGTCAGTTAGGAACAAATTCTTATTTACAATGGCCAAACCCGGACGACGCTGGGCCAATTGTGCGCCGCCCGATGGGACTCCCAATCACGGCCGGATGTGATACAGCCTACATATTCTTAACTCTTTGTTGATTTAATATCCAGTGAATTGTAAATGTTCTGTTTTAGAAAGGTTTGCACAAATATGAAAAGATAGATGCTATCATCATCAAACAATATCAATTTAGATCATACAAGGGACAAACCTTACCTTAAATTGAGGAGATCTGCACATGTTTCAGTTAATTGCGTGCACCTGCTGTCCTTTCAAATTCAAATCCAAATGTTTCAGTTGGGCAGGTTCCTGCAAGAACACCCACCAACTAAGGAGGTTTGTTCGATGAACCCCACCTCCTATGGGGTTCTTGGAAGAACCTTTTGGGGGCAATTTTCAGTGCCAAGAACCCTTAGGTTATGTATGGCGGCACAATGCACACACACACAAACACACACAGTGTGGGTGACTATAACTGTGGTGTAGGCAACACAATGCAGTTACTTGAATCATCATGACCACAGCATCAAAGACCTAACAGATTCAAACACAAAGCATAGCAAATGGATGGAGTTGAGTAGTTAACGACTTTATACAAGCAAAGCATATTGTGTGCATGTCCTAAAGGAACGTTTCCATGTTGTTTTGAATAGGCTTCTAGTCAACTTGAACTTGAGACCGAGAGTGAATTTTCTAGATCAAATCGGATATAGCACATCCATGTACCACACCGTTACAAAAGGCCTGAAATGAAAGATAAGAATTTGACATTTCTGTTCGTTAATAGTCAATAAAAAAGGTGTTCACAAAAAAGAATATGGATAGCATCTTTTTTTAAAGTTGCTGGTTGAAGCATGTCACATGATTGAAGTTTGTCCCCAAAGACCCATCAAAGCCTCATGTACATATACATTAGTCTATAAATCAGTTTTCCCTATCTGTAACTTGGGGACCCCTAGGTTTGCACGTCTTTGTTTTTCAAATCAAATCAAAATGTATTTGTTACATACGCCAAATACAACAAGTGTATACTTTACCGTGAAATGCTTAATTATGATCCCTTCCAAACATTAAACAGAAGAAAAAAACAAATAAATAACACATCAGAATAAAATACACAAGAACTTAGCTATATACGAGGAATAAATACACAATGAGTAACGATAACTTTTCTATATACACAGGGTACCAGTAACCATATCAATGTGTGTGTGTGTGTGTGTGTGTGTGTGTGTGTGTGTGTGTGTGTGTGTGTGTGTGTGTGTGTGTGTGTGTGTGTGTGTGTGTGTGTGTGTGTGTGTGTGTGTGTGTGTGTGTGTGTGTGTGTGTGTATGTAGTGTGTGTGTATGTATGTAGTGTGTGAGTGTCAGTGTAGCTTGTGTGACTGAGTGAGTGAGTGAGTAGAGTCTTGTGAGTGTGCATAGAGTCAGTGCAGGATAGGGTCAATGCATATAGTCCGGGTAAACATTTGAGTAACTATTTAGCAGTCTTATGGCTTGGGGGTAGAAGCTGTCACAGAGCCTGTTGGTGTGAGAGCCGATGCTCTATTACCATTTGCCGGACGGTAGCAGAGTGAACAGTCTAAGTCTTTAGCAATTTTTCGGACCTTCCTCTGACACCGCCTGATATAAAAGTCCTGGATGGCAGGGAGCTCAGCCCAAGAGAAATCCGCACCACCCTCTGTAGCTTTGCGGTCGAGGGTAGTGCAGTGGCCGTACCATTCAGGATGCTCTCAATGGTGCAGCTGTAGAACCTTTTGAGGATCTGAGGGCCTATACCAAATCTTTTCAGCTTCCTGTTCCAGCCCAGCATTTGCATACCTGATAAAAAAAAATGAAGCATTTAACTGGTTAAATCTGTCGTTCTGCCCCTGAACAAGGCAGTTAACCCACTGTTTCCCGGGCGCCGAAGACGTGGATGTCGATTAAGGCAGCCCCCCGCACCTCTCTGATTCAGAGGGGTTGGGTTAAATGCGGAAGACACATTTCAGTTGAAGGCATTCGGTTGTACAACTGACTAATAATGGTGACTTTGACTTTGTGACTTTGACTTTGAGCTTTGAAAACAACCATAATCATAATGGCAAACGCTGTAAAAATAAATATCATGCCATTGTCACTGGCACTATCTTAGAATGTAATTCCTGAAATTTGAACGTTCAATGTTGAAAAGGGAGGAATTATATAATGGACAAAGGAGTTTGACCATCGTTACTACTATTCCTTGTTTTACAACTAACTCTATTGCAGATATGGAGGGGAGGACATTTCTCGTCTTGCTCCTCTCAGGTCAGTGGCACTATCTTCCTGTCTGTCTGTCTGTTCATCTGTCAGTCTGTCTGTACGTTTGTGTGTGCGTAGTTGTGAAGCCCAGAGTTACTGCAGAGAGAGGTACACTGACCTGGCCACCATGGACAGCATGGAGGACTCTGTAGGCAGAAGTTACAGAGGATCAGTCTGGATAGGGCAGCAGAAGGAGGATTCTGTCAGCTGGTATTGGTTACATTCAGGGGAATGTCTAGACAGGAACTGGGGTGATGACAACCCAGAGCACCGTTGTGCACAAATGCACTGGACGACTGGAAGATGGTACGCTACAGATTGTAAAAACTGAGTGATAGTGCGATTAACATTTTAAGGTATTATCCGATTGAACCGACATATGCAGCGATTACTGTGAATGCATTCTCTGCATTCAAATCTTCCACGATAAGGATTTAATCTAGGCCATAACATATTTTAGTTTTTATCAATACATGTCTTAACTTCCCCAGCCACTTAAACACTAGCCCACATATCCCTTGACAGTAGTCCTTGTATAAACAGTAACTATTGGTTTTATGAAATCTGCCTATTTCTCTTTTATTTCAGAGATAAATTCCCTGTATGTTGCTGTGGACTTACCTGGAAAGATTATCAGAAGTACTGAAAGTCCTACAGAGACATAGCTAGTGCCCTGAACCAGAATGAAAACCAGAAGATCCAGACGAATACACCGTGGGGCTATTATACGTGGATCGGCCTGCACAGAGTCTCCTTCAAGTGGTCAGACCAGAGTGCCGAATTATTCAAAAACTGGAAGCAAGGACAACCTCAATACAATGTGACCGACAAATGTGTGGTGTCTTCTACAGACAAATGGGAATATGAAGTTGAGAGATATGAAATGACGTACCCTTTCTTCTGCCATGGTGCCCTCTATAAATGCAGAGATAAGTAGTCAGAGTGTTACGACTTCTGCCGAAGTCGGTCCCTTTCCTTGCTCGGGCGGCGTTCGGCGGTCGACGTCACCGGTTTTCTCGCCGATCCACTTTTCATTTTTCCATTGGTTTTGTCTTGTTTTACACACCTGGTTTCAGTCCCACAATTGCTTGTTCATTATTTAACCCTCTGTTCCCCCATGTTTGTTTGTGAGTGTTTGGTTATTGTATTGCGGTCCGTATTTGTGAGTAAATTGCTATTACTTACTCAAATCTGCTGTCCTGCGCTTGACTCCTACATCAGCTACACACAGACGCATTACACAGAGTGAATCTGATACCAGACTCCTCTGTGACCATGACTGATCCGGCTGTGCTGGAGGCCACCTTCCAGCAGCTCCAGGTATAAAATGATGGAGAAGGAGATGTCTCAAGATGCCAAACTAAGTCGGAAAAGGCAGCCAGGCGGAGAAGACTTCAAGGAGGAGAAGGAGATGGAGAGATGTGAGAATAAAAAGGGGAAGAAAAAAATGAAGGGGAAAAGAGAATTACAACTTTGTGAAATATCATCTGATCTACAATTAATGTTATTAATCTCCTATATTCTGATGGGATATTTAGTAGCACATAGTGCTCCTCCACTCCTCTGTTCTAATAAGTGGTAGCCGCGGTAAAGGGCGGTTAACGCCATGCAGACATTTTGTTTGTTTGCAGTAAATTATGACATACTGTGCATGTAGCCTGTGAAGCTCATCTCTAAATATTTATTACTGTTGAAAATACATTTGTTTTTATTGTCTAACATTATCATTAACTTGCACCACTGGTTTTGTCTGAGTTTGGTAGAGCAGGTACAAGCAAGTATCATGCGCTAGGGGTCAAAGTGTGTGCCCCAAAGAATGCACATACTTGCTTGAGCACCTTTACACTACGCAGGCGCTATTCTGTTCGTGAAGGTGTGGTATCATTTGGTTCATACATTATTTTGCCAGGAATAAAATGTGTATGCTCAGCATTTACATCTTGAATAACTAATCTAAAAATATATAAAGAGAATAAAAAATAAAACATTTGCGTGGAAATAGTCATGTTTAAAATATGTAATCATTTGTCTCCTTTTGTAACCAGGAGAGAAGTGGGAATTTACTGTAGTGAAGTCATGAATGTGAAGTCATTAATATGCTGAGTGGAGAATGGAACGGAGCAAATGGAATAGCATCAAACACATGGAAACCATGTGTTTAGGGTATGTGATACCATTCCAGATTTTCCACTCCTAGCCATTACTACAAGCCCGTCCTCCCCAATTAAGTTGCCACCAACCTCCTGTGATTCACGTGCTTTGAACTTGTTGAGAAACGCCGATTGGCAAATGGTCAACAAGCTACATAAACCCTCAACTAAAAGTAGGACTACAGCTATCATGCTTGTAAACAAATTATAGTGTTCAAAAACCAAATTAAAAAATAGCTTTTAATAAATCACGTTTTGCTACATTTAAGTGCAGAAAATGTGGTTATCAAGGTAATTTCCTTAGGAGAAGTGGGAGCTCTGGATGATAGGCGAGTTTCCACTAGTAAATACCAGTTGGAGGGCCGTTCAAGTAGATTATTCACAGTCGTATGTGGTAAATGTCCACTTCCCACTTGGTTATGAATGCAGCATTACATACATGCCCTTGCTGTCTTCCAGATATGTGGCAGGTAATGCTACGATCCAAACCAAGTACGACTGGGAAAAATCCACTTGAACGCCCCTTACTAGTGGGAAACTCGTCTATCATGCCTGAGCTCCAATTTACCCACATGCTGACCTCTGGCCAAGGCAGCAGCTACTCTTCCTAGGGTCCAGCAAAATTAAGGTAGTTCATACAATTTTAAAAACATACCAATACAGTCAAAGATTTCACAACACACTGTGTGCCCTCAGGACCCTACTCCACCACTACCACATATCTACAGTACTAAATCCATGTGTACGTGTGTGTATAGTGCGCATGTTATCGTGTGTGTGTGTATGCATGTGTCTGTGCCTATGCCTGTGTTGCTTCCATAAGGTGTATTTTTAATCTGTTTTTTACATCTAATTTTACTGCTTGCATCAGTTACTTGATGTGAAATAGAGTTCCATGTAGTCATTGCTCTATGTAGTACTGTGCACCTCCCATAGTCTGTTCTGGACTTGGGGACTGTGAAGAGACCTCTTGTGGCATGTCTTATGGGGTATGCATGGGTGTCCGAGCTGTGCGGCAGTAGTTCAAACAGACAGCTCGGTGCCTTCAACATGTCAATACCTCTCATAACTACAAGCAGTGATGAAGTCAATCTCTCCTCCACTTTGAACCTGGAGAGATTGACATGCATATTATTAATATTAGCTCTCTGTGTACATCCAAGGGCCAGCCGTGCTGCCCTGTTCTGAGCCAATTGCAATTTTCCTAAGTCCTTTTTTGTGGCACCTGACCACACGACTGAACAGTAGACCAGGTGCGACAAAACTAGGGCCTGTAGGACCTGCCTTGTCGATAGTGCTGTCAAGAAGGTAGAGCAGCGCCTCATCATGGACATACTTCTCCCCATATTAGCTACTGCTGTATCAGTATGTTTTGACCATGACAGTGTACATTCCAGGGTTACTCCAAGTAGTTGTCACATCAACTTGCTCAATTTCCACATGATTTCTTACTATAATTTGTTTACACACGTGATAGCTGTACTTTTAGTTTATGGTTGACACAGCTTGTTGGACATTAGCCAATTACCGTTTCTCAACAAGTTCAAAGCTTGTGAATGCATCCAACTGGTATTTACGACTTTGCAACAGGTAATTACCACCTTCCCACTTGCTTATGAACGCAGCATCAGGGTCGAGTGCCTGCTTGCCATCGCAGACACATACCAGATCTCGCAATGCCTAGATAGGTATTAAACTATCAGCTAACCACATCATATGGTATAGGTTGTGTTCCCCTACTTAGACGTTGCATGCATCAACCAATGGCTATGTGACACATCATCGACTGTTAGGTCGAGTGCCAGATTGCTATAACATGTGGTTAGCTGATACGTAAAACACCCATCCAGGCTTAGCAAGATCTGGCACGAGTCAGCAACATCTGAGTAGGAGAACAGGACTTAGCCATCGGATGCCGGACTGAATAGTCGATGACGTGGCACGCAACCAGTGATGTAAAGTACTTACAGTAAGTAAAAATACTTGAAAGTACTACTTAAGTACTTTTTGGGGGTATCAATATTTTACTATTTATATTTCAGCTTTTTTTTTTTTTGACTCCATACATTTTCCATGACACCCAAAGTATTTGTTACACTTTGAATTCTTATCAAGAGAACATCCCTGGTCATCCCTACTGCCTCTGATCTGGTGGACTCACTAAACAAATGTTTCGTTTGTAAATTACGTCTGAGTGTTGAAGTGTTCCCCTAGCTATCTGGTTTGCTTAATACAAGGAATGTGAAACTGTTTATACTTTTACTTTTGATACTTAAGTATATTTAAAAGTAGTATTTTCATTATTTGAAGCAGCTGTCAAACTTTACTTCATTTTCTTTTTAAAACTCTCTATACAAAGTTCCTACAATATGTTTTGCCTTTTGCCCTTTTGAACCTTACAAGAAAAGGGAGAAAAAAAATATTTTACAACCAAATGTCTTTCTTAATAGCTACATATGTGTATTGAACATTCACACCTGTCTGCAACTAAATTTCCTTCTGATAAAAAATAAAGAGTCAGTCAAACATACTGCTAATCATTGGTGCTATTTTCCACAGAGCAGTAAGCGATGGAAATGACAGAGACAGGGCTGATAAAAGATTGTCTTTAATGTTTGGCATTGTTAATGAATCCATACCACAGCAGTTATGGGAGTAGGAAAACCACCTTTACAACCAAACACTGTTTGATCATGCTAACACCATCTGTACAAGAAAGCACATTGAAAAGTGTATAAAGTATTTATATTTGAAGACTTGAAGTCAAGAACAATGCAGACAACCACAGTCTAATGTATTTGTCTTCTTTAAACATTGATTATAGATATTCATCAATTACATCGATTTCTGGAGTACATGTATTTACACAAAAACAATAAAATTATTTTAGGGGGGTCTGCAATAATTCTCAAAAATATTTCACAATACTGCTGTATGTACAGTAACAGAATTTACATTGAAAAATTCTATTGTACCTATATTTGATCTGAGTATCGCTCCTCTTAACTTCTCTTCACACAAACATCAGCTTCTCCATACGCCTGATTTCATCTCTTATTTTATCCATAGTTCTGCTCTTCCATACTAACTCCACAGTCTGCAAAACATACCCTGCATCCTTCCATGATACATATGTGAAATATGTCCTCACAACTGATGTACCTGCATACAAAAATAGATGTTTTCTGATCAGTGGACAACCTAATGTGCAAGAACACAAGCAACGCATTCACCTGCAAAAATCTACTTGGGGAAACAAAGACCTGTACTTTTTAACAGTAACCTCCACCTTCCATCCCACTGGTTGGTTATACATTACATATCAGCAAACACTGTCTGTTGTACTTTCATTGCCCAAGGAGATCAACCTCATGGTCCTATCCTCTGTACACACAAACATCTCTCTATTGCAGATCAGAGTGAAGAGAAACTGCAGGCTGAACTAAGTATACTGTAGCGCTACAATCCAAACAACAATCTTCAACCAAGGCAGGACAAAACAGATGTCACACATTGATATGAGGTTTGTTCGGGAAGCGTAGAGAACGTGATGAAAAATGAGAGCTGTCATTTCATGAGCTTCACAGAAACAGTCAAGTGAGGTGTCAGAATGAGAGACTGATACTGCATTTCAGTGCACTTAAGGCAGGTAGTTGTTTAGAACACTGTTTGAGGGAGTTTGGATTTGCTATTCGGTGGGCAGAGGGGGGTGAAGGTGAGTAGAACAGGTAACAGACAGGAGCAATGTCATTGCCATTAGTCCTTTTACACACAGTCCATATGTATTACTTGTTAATTGACATTGTCTTGAAACATATAGAGGCAGAGAGAGGGTGTGATAATTGTTTTTATGAGTATAGTTAGTCCAATAGGTGGTTGAGGTACTGTTGAGCCATTATTCTTCGCTACTTCTCATCTTACTCCTAGTTGAGTGTTAAGGATGTTTTCACCATGGTTATTTTCTCCATCACCATCTCCTTTAAAGGAAAATCCAGTCTTATTGAGTCCAACTCAACCTGTGCAAATGACATTTGGGAACTCACTGTTGTTCCAGAGTTCTCTGTGGCACCTGACAATTACACCCCTTCCTTGTAGCCCTCCCAAGGATTTATCAGCTCTTTCAGTCTGGGTAACATTCACGCTCCTCTCATGAGATATTTCGGTCTGTTATACAAAAGACAAGAAGACTGTAATAAAGACATAACTTCACTTGAACAGAAAAGAAGACCTGCCACTTGCGTAATACAAACAGCACATCTTGTTTGAATACATTCACATTGTTTTCCATACGTATTGTACAGAGGGATAATCCTAAACTGAGGTTTATATGTCCCTAGAGGTGTTGGTCAAGAAGAGTGACCCAGGTCCAAATAACAGACCTGCTTTCAATGAGAAGCAGGTAGCAGAATAGAACAGAAGATTGGAGAATGCCATATGGTGAAGCACTATGCAGTGTTTTGTAAAACAGAGGATGTAAAGTCTATTTGAAAACCCCATCCATACTGTAGCAAGTGTATCAAAATAATAGGATAGATATACGGAGCATTAAAAGCAGAAAAGTAATCATCACTTTACTAAGAGCATAACTTTCTGTAGTTGCCTTTCGTTGTGGAAAAGGAAGGGGGATTCTATTCGGGGCTCGTATGGTTGTTATCATGTTGACGAGGATCGTCATGTTTCACAAAACGGCTGTACGTTGTTCTCAAATGAAAATAAACTAAACATGCTCACAGACTAGTTGTACAACAGTGTACAGTCAATATCAATTTAAACAAAGTCATTATTATCGGCCATATTGTCCAACAGATAATATTCCCTTATTAATTCCTATGAGGCTGCTTCATCCATTCAGAATCAGACTGAATACACGGAGGAGAGTGAGGGTGCATCTCAATAGTCTAAAGTGGCTTCCTATCCCCTTCATCTGCTCTGGTATAAAAACATGGGATGGATGAAAGCATGAAAGAAATATGGTCAAGGCCTACAATGTACTTGCATGATTCACCAGCCCATGTTCTTTCACATCAATACAGATGAAGGCAAGGAGACAACGGGAAGGGAGCCACTTTAGACTATTAAGATGCACCGAGGTGAGTAAAATCTCCAAGAGGCCCAGCCCTGTAGTCTCCTTATGGTGTCTCCTCGTGCTCCTCGCTGATGCACTGCTCCCAGGCAGCCTTGGCTAGCTCCTCTCTGTGGCTGTGGGGGGAGTGGAAGATCCTCCGGGGAAGGGGGATGGGCTGGGGCACCAGGGAGCTCAGGTCCTCCTCAGGGATGCACCCTTCCCTCAGGTAGGGCTTGGGGGGCACAGCTGGGGGCTGGGGGCGCCGGTAAGGAATGTGGTGTGGGCCGTGGAGGGGTGTCTGGTGGTGGGTGGACCCGTGGGGATGAGGGTGGCCGTCAAGGCCGGCCGGTTGGTGGTGAGAGTGGGGATGGGAGTGAGTTTGGGAGTGGGGGAGGTGTGAGACAGGGTTACGGTAGTGGAAGGGTCGGACATGGTCGAGGGACTCTGGTTCTGGCCCACTGTAGTGGATGTGCAGGTAGGGAGAGGCCAGGTACTCATCAGGGGTCCACAGGTGGCTGGGTAAGGGCTCCATGGCGTCATTCCGCACAGTTTGGGCATCGGGGTACTGGGCCCCAAAGTTACTCTCACTCAGAGAGGAGACCCCGCTGCTGGCACTGCCCGAGAGGGTGGAATTACTGCCCCCCAGGGCTGACTGAGGACTAGTTGGGGAGCCAGGTATGGGGTGAAGAGGAGACTGGAGGGGTGGAGAGAGAGAAAGAGGGAGAGGAAGATAAGAAATGTGTTGGCATCTGTTGACCAAGTACAGAAGATGTACCGGTACAGTATGTCGAACTGTCTTTTACCTTTCTGAGAGAGCGAACAGGCAGTGCCGGGGGCGGGTCACTGTTCTGGTGGTGGAACGCATCAAAGTGCATCAGGAAGTGACCTAAAGAGGAGGTAAAAACAATCATATCAGAATAAACTTCCAAAACCTCCTGTCTAGTGTAAATGACAGCCAAGGGACTCTTACCCATAGATAAGGTGTATATAATTGGTGTTACCTGGTGGGAAGGACCTGGGTGGGACAGGGGGCATGATGATGCCCCCTGTAGGTCCCTGGATGTAGGGCACTGTCTCCCTGCCCTCGCCATCTAGACTCCAGCTGCTTGGGGCACTAGGGAACACTGGGGGAACACCAGCAAACCACAGGCTCACTACAGAGCTAGGACTGTAAATTCTGTCCTACTTAGCTCATTTCTCATGAACACTAGAGAACACCAGCATTTACCAACTTTAAGACAGGCATACAGTATACTCACCTTTCTCTGGCAAGCTAATGGGAGGGTCAACGCACGGCTTACAGGGGTTCACTTGCTGGAGTAAGGCACGCTGCAGATGGTTGCTCTGCAAACAGAGAGACAACAGAGTCTAAAGATAACTGAAAAGGACAAGAACAAACAGTGTGTTCGGTAGGCTCAGTATAAGTCTATTTCTGCTTTGGCCAATCTATCGTTCTTACGCTCAGTGAACTAGCTGACGCCACCTCCTTAATGAACTAATGCAGCAATGTCATCAGTTCACTTCAGTGCTATTTTAACATAGTTTGGTCTGTAACATCAGCACCTGTCCGTTCTCAGTCATGGTGTAGTACATGGTGTTGTTGACTCTCTGGTGAGGCGGCAGCAGCATCATCATCTCCCGGTTGTGTTTGGCTTTATCCGGCAAGGAAGGAGAGCCTGGGGGGAGGAAGGGGGGAGAGGACAGGTCAGACAGACATCAGAGACCCATTGGGAGAATCTCAATTGGATTTGCTAAATTCTTCATGTCCTCTTCCCCATCCTCTCTTTCCCTACTTTAAAAAGGTCAAAGGTAATTGATGTGAGAAGGCAAGTAGAGGAAACCTGGAAACAAATGCTCTTGTATGAAATGAGACTCTCCTTCTCCACAAGCCCGTCATCAGGCAAATCACGTTTCCATGTGAGGAATCGCAAAACATGTGTAAAGTGGTAAAATACATTTTGCTAGTTGTGCCAGACATTTAATAGTAGATAAAAATATAAGTAGCATTTTGTTTCTTAACATGTGAATGCTTTTCTCCTCCGATAAAGCAACAGATGATTCAAAAGGGAGTTTGGCAGGTTTCACATCTCTTTCAAATAGAATACATTTGAGTATCCAAGGCCGAAGGAGGCTTTCGAGGAGAGGAGCAAACTCCTCGGTTAGCCTATTAACGAATTGACACTCCTACATGTGGCGACCACTTATCGGTTCCCAGGTCACGGAGGAGAGGGGGATGGAAGAGTTGAGGAGAGGACAGACTTTTCCCCCATTGATACATTGGAGGTACACTGACTAAAAGTAAAATAGGCTCATATCACTCCCTCAAGTCACAACCATGAAAATAAGTTTAAAATTGATGTGTACAGGTCTGTTAGGGATCCCTGTTTGACAGAAATAACTAAAGCAAAGTATGAAAACCATTATCAGAGACCTTTGATCTGATGTTCTACTGTATCTAAGCTTGCTAATACTGTTGTTTCTCAGCACATGTCAGGTAAAATATACAGTAACAGTCAAAAGTTTGGACACACCTCATTGCAGGGTTTTTCTTTATTTTTTACATTGTAGAACAATAGTGAAGACATCAAAACTATGAAATAGCACACATGGAATCATGTAGTAACCAAAAAAAGTGTTAAAATATATGTTATATTTGAGATTCTTCAAAGTAGCCACCCTTTGCCTTGATGACAGCTTTGCACACTCTTGGCATTCTCTCAACCAGCTTCATGAGGTAGTCACCTGGAATGCATTTCAATTAACATTTCCTTCTTAATGTGTTTGAGCCAATCAGTTGTGTTGTGACAAGGTAGGGGTGGTATACAGAAGATAGCCCTATTTGGTAAAAGATCAAGTCCATATTATGGTAAGAATGGCTCAAATAAGCAAAGAGAAAGGACAGTCCATCAGTACTTTAAGACATGAACTTTGAAAGTTTCTTCAAGTGCAGTCGCAAAAACCATAAAGCTCTATGATGAAACTGGCTCTCATGAGGACCACCACAGGAAAGGAAGACCCAGAGTTACCTCTGCTCCAGAGGATAAGTTCAGTAGAGATAACTGCACCTCAGATGGCAGCCCAAATAAATGCTTCACAGAGTTCAATTAACAGACATCTCAACATCAACTGTTCAGAGGAGACTACATGGATCAGACCTTTATGGTCAAATTGCTGCAAAGAAACCACTACTAAAGGACACCAATAAGAAGAAGAGACTTGCTTGGGCAAAGAAACACGAGCAATGGATATTAGACTGGTTGAAATCTGTCCTTTTGTTTGATGAGTCCAAATTTGATATTTTTGTCTTAATGAGACGCAAAGTAGGTGAACGGATGATCTCTGCATGTGTGGTTCCCACCGTAAAGCATGGAGGAGGAGGTGTGACGGTGCTTTGCTGTTGACACTGTCAGTGATTTATTTAGAATTCAAGGCACACTTAACCAGTACGACTACCACAGCATTCTGCAGCGATACACCATCCAATCAGGTTTGCGTTTAGTCGGACTATCATTTGTTTTTCAACAGGCAAAGGGTGGCTACTTTGAAGAACCTAAAATCTAAAATATATTTTCTTTAACACTTTTTTGCTTACTACATGATTCCATATTTGTTACTTCATAGCTGTAATGTCTTCACTATTATTCTACAATGTAGAAAAGAGTAAAAATAAAGAAAAACCCTTGAATGAGTAGGTGTGTCCAAACTTTTGACTCGTACTGTACATTGTTGAGAATGTTAAATGTACAACTGGCCAAGAACATGATAATGATGAGTTGGAGGTATTTACTGCCTGGTGCAGGTGACACTCACCTCTGGCACTAGATGGGGCAGAGTTAATAACCTGGGAGGAGGTGGACCGAATGGAGCTCAGACTGGAGGAGGAG
Organism: Brachymystax lenok tsinlingensis; assembly: GCA_030435695.1. Lineage (NCBI taxonomy): Eukaryota > Metazoa > Chordata > Actinopteri > Salmoniformes > Salmonidae > Brachymystax > Brachymystax lenok. The sequence continues at coordinate 42,576,844 of CM059802.1, read as the reverse complement.
GGGCTTGGCTGTAAAATAATACATCTGTTCATTCACATATCTTCAAAACATACAAAACCTGTGTGTGTGTATTCATTCCACCCACCTCCATGTGAGACGTGTCCTCAGGGTGCTCTCCCAATAAGCCGTCTGTCAGGATGACCAGGTTTCCTCCCGCCTCGCTGGAGGTGTGAGAAGAGAGGGAGGAGGAGGACTGACGAATAGAACCCTGCAGGTTCATAGGGCTGCAGAGAGAGAGAGAGAGAGAGAGAGAGAGAGAGAGAGAGAGAGAGAGAGAGAGAGAGAGATCATATTCTAATCTCACAGATTACTGTAGCATCTTTTTTTCCCAAGTTAAATCTTGTACAATATGTGACTGACCTGTGTCTGTGAATCAGACGGACACTTTCTGGGCTCATGTGGCTGTGAGTGGTCAGGATGCCTCTGGGATTGTTGACTCCAGTGCAGGCTGCTGGCAACCCCTGCTGGGCCACATATAAACACTGCTCTGAATAATCACGCTGACTGCACACGTACACACTTACACACACACACACACATGGGTGCACACACCAACACATTAGGGCACAGGAGGACACACAAACAGAAGAGTATGTAGAACCACTCACTTGATGTAAACCAGTCCTCATCATGTGGAACTGATCTATCAGCTTTTTGTGCAGGGGACGCATTTCTGGGTGAACCAACTTCTCATGGACGGCAAGCCCCACTCCAAGGATGTGAACCTGTGACAATGAAACAACACTTAGGAAAGATATGGTTTCTGTCTTCTATACCCATGTACACTGTGTGAGTTAAGAGCTTTGTCTGACCTGTTCCTGCATCAAGTCTTTGAGCTGAGTGATCTTCTCTGTGTCCTCTGCGTGGCTGTTCATGTAGTCCTTTTCAAAGAACGCCTGTGGAGGAGGAATATGGGATATGAATGCGTTACAAGTTAACAATATATGTTCTGGAAGAAAATTAACAGTATCCATTCACCCACATCCACCGACCGACCCACATCCACCGACCGACCCACCCCTATCTCCCTCCCTTCCCTTGGTACCTCCTGGTATCTGGCAATGCCCCCGTTGACGGCAGCGTCGATGACCCCGTTGAGCAACATGCTGAGGGGGTTAATGTTGCCATGGTGTTGTCTGTGCTGGTACTGGCTAATCAGGGTCCGCAGCTCCTGGGTCTTATTCTCCACCACGTAGACGGCATTCTCCAGAGGGCTCACCTCCAACTGCACAAACACACACACATACAGTGCATTCGGAAAGTATTCAGATCCCTTCACTTTTTCCACATTGTTACATTACAACATTATTCTAAAATGGATTAAATAAAAAAAATGGCCTCATACCTCATAATGACGAAGCGAAAACAGGTTTTAGAAATTTTTGCAAATGTATTAAAAATAAAAACAGAAATACCTTATTTACATAATTATTCAGACCCTTCGCAATAAGACTCGAAATTGAGCTCAGGTGCAACCTGTTTCCATTGATAATCCTTGAGGAATTGTCTGTAGAGACAGCATTTTGTCGAGGAACAGATCTGGAGAAGGGTAACAAAAAATGTCTGCAGCATTGAAGGTACCCAAGAACACAGCGGCCTCCATCCTTCTTAAATAGAAGAAGTTTGGAACCACCAATACTCTTCTTAGAGCTGGCCGCCTGGCCAAACTGAGCAATCGGGTGAGAAGGGCCTTGGTCAGGGAGGAGACCAAGAACCCGATGGTCACTCTGACAGAGCTCCAGAGTTCCTCTGTGGAGATGGGAGAACGTTCCAGAAGGACAACCATCTCTGCAGCACTCCACTTATCAGGCCTTTATGGTAGAGTGGCCAGACGGAAGCCACTCCTCAGTAAAAGGCACGACAGCCTGCTAGGAGTTTTCCAAAAGGCACCTAAAGGACTCAGACAATGAAAAACAAGATTCTCTGGTTGGCCTGAATGCCAAGGAGGAATGTCTGGAGGAAACCTGGCACCATCTCTACGGTGAAGCATAGTGGTGGCAGCATCATGCTGTGGGATGTTTTTCAGTGACAAGGACTGGAAGATTAGTCAGGATCAAGGGAAAGATGAACGGAGCAAAGTACAGAGAAATCCTTGATGAAAACCTGCTCCAGAGCGCTCAGGACCTCAGACTGGGGTGAAGGTTTACCTTCCAATAGGACAACAACCCTAAGCACACAGCCAAGACAATGCAGGAGTTGCTTCCGGGACAAGTCTCTAAATGTCCTTGAGTGGCCCAGCCAGAGCCCGGACTTGAACCTTTTCGAATCTCTGGAGAGACCTGAAAATAGCTGTGGAGCAACGTTCTCCCCATCCAACCTGACAGAGCTTGAGAGGATCTGCAGAGAAAAATGGGAGAAACTACCCAAATACAGGTGAGTCAAACTTGTAGCATACCCAAGAAGACTCGAGGCTGTAATCACTGCCAAAGGTGCTTCAACAAAGTACTGAGTAAAGGGTCTGAACACTTATGTATTTTTATAATTTAGCAAAAATGTCTAAAAACCTGTTTTTGCTTTGTCATTATGGGGTATTTTGTGTAGATTGATGAGGTTTAAAAACAATTTAATACATTTAACAATAAGGCTGTAATGTAACAAAATGTGTAAAAAGGGTCTGAATACGAATGCATTGTATATATTCGAATCCATGATAAAACAATAATTCTTTCTCACAAAATCTGGGAGGCTTGCATGACTTACCCCCTTCTATAGACCTACATGGTAAAGATGACCACTTCCGGAGGGTGTCCTCCAACCAATCAAAGCTTTTGCAATATGAACTGAGATATTGTCCATCCAATCATAGGATTAGTATCAGAGAACGATCCTAGTGTGGTGTATTGGGGTTGTGCCACAGAGCGGCAGGTAGCCTAGTGGTTAGAGCGTTGGGCCAGTAACCGAAAGGTTGCTAGATCGAATCCCTGAGCTGACAAGGTATAAATCTGTCGTTCTGCCCCTGAACAAGATAGTTAACCCACTGTTCCCTAGGCCATCATTGTAAATATGAATTTGTTCTTAACTGACTTTCCTAGTTAAACCTCTTAGGGATAAACGGCGCGCTAGCGGGCCGTTCTCGACACTACCTGGTGATATGTAATGCGCCAAATTCAAAATCCAAAAGTTGAATTATTAAACATTCATCAATATACAAGTGTTGCATAGTCATCAAAATCTCTGATTCTTGGCAATATCACAGCGTTGTCAGATTTCAAAAAGGCTTTACGGCGAAAGCACAACATTTGATTGTTTGAGGATAGCACCTCTAATATTTATGCATTAGCATAAATCCAGCGCGGGTCACACAAAACCCATATAAGAGCTAAAATAAATCACTTACCTTTCGAAGAACTTCTGCTGAGGGCATCCCAAGTGTCCAACGAAGACATCCTATGGTTCTTTTGTTAGAAAAAGTCATTTATTATATCCATGGTTGGAGCGTTATGTTCAGAAAATCCACCGTCGAGTCGCCCATTGAACCGTGAAGAGAACGCGTTCAAATTATACCTATCAACTTTGTCCAAACAAATCAAACATCATTTTTAATGTATCCTTAGGTATCCTTTTATGTATATTTACTATAATATTTCAACCGGACAATAACGTGAATGATAGGAAAGGAAAAAAACACAGAGCGCGCGAGATCGTGAACGCGCATGTCATTCTATTGAGTTCCGGGGTCCACTTCTAAATTCTTCTTCTATTGGCTTCTAATTCAACCTAACGTCATGAAACCCTGTCTAAAGACTGTTGACATCCAGTGGAAGCCATAGGTACTGCAGTCTAAGTCCTACATAACATTGAATCCTATAGGCAGACAGGAGAAAAAGGTAATCTAAAAATAAATATGCAATTCCGGATGGATTTTCCTCTGTTTTTTTTTATTTATTTTAACGGTTTTAGAAACTTCAGAGTGTTTCCTATCCAATAGTACTAATTATGTGCATATCCTAGTTTCTGGGCCTGAGTGGCAGGTATTTTACTTTGGGCATGCCAGACTCTCCAAAACCGACACCTCGGCTGCTGCTCCCTAAATAGTTAAATAAAAGTAAAAATTATGGGGGTTCTATGTGTTGAGAAGCTTGGTGAGTTGGTTACATTTGGTTAAAGATTTAGAGCGAAGCGGGATAGTTGAGAATTTTTGGGATATTATTCAATTCAAATTAGTTTCTAGGAGGAGGTAGATTATAAATAGTTTTCTTGGTTTTCAAACTTTATTTTTGTGTGGAGTTTTTTTTTCAATTTATAGAATTTTCCATGATAACTTTAGTAGCCAGTGCTAATGTTAGCTAGCTACCAGAGTGCAGTTTTCTCCACCAGAATGGCTAGATAATGCTAACAACAATGTAGTTGTTTCATTGCCCACATCAGATTCAAGCTTCTTGGAATAAGCTGCATCGATCATGTAAATGGACAATTGTCTGCGTATTCAAACTACGCGACACAACGAGAAATTAAGAAGAAACAGGGTCACAAGCAGTTTAGTTGGCTTTTACTTAGGGGCACGATGGGAAGGAACGTTCAGCTAACTGAACTATAAGGAGCTTGCAGAGGTAATTTTTTTATTTTATTTAACCTTTATTTAACTAGGCAGGTCAGTTAAGAACAAATTCTTATTTACAATGACGGCCTATTTGTAAGACCCCAATTGTCTAGAGCCCCACCTTTTTAGCAAAAACAATATTGTAATAATTCTTTTTTGCATGTTATTTTGGCATTAATACGTCACATATCGGTTTGCAAACAAAATTGATTGAGTTAATAAATCTGCATACAAACATGGTCTCTTTTTTGCTTTCTTGAGTATGGCAGCTCCAAAATGCAGGTGTTTCAGCCTAGTTCAGTGCTTTCTGTGGTGAAGGGGCAGGGCAGCCAGCGGAATAGAGCGAGGGGGTTGGTAATCTTCTCTAGTTCTGGCGTAATTGGCTCAGTGTTCTGACACTACATCACCGCAAAATCTACAGGGAGAGCTAGAAAGTTCAAGCCCCCTTGGGTGCCAATCCAAGAAAGGTCATTAGCCACAGATAAAATGTTGTCAAATCACATATCTACTGTAGCTTTGATTGGACAGATCATGTCAACATCATACTTTCAAAATCTTAGCAAGCTAGACAATGTACTGGCAAATCTTTTCAATCAAATTATAGACAAAACACATCAGCCATTGGACAAACATTACACAACAAGTTGGAAATCGCAAATTACACAATGAGTGGTTTGGAAGGAATCAGTGGCTAACTGCAAGCCTTGCAAAGCAATCACTATTTTGCCTCCACTGCCTGCTATATGGTGAAGAGGGTGTGTGGTTCAAATCTGGGTTTAAGGGTCTCTTTTCCAAGCTTAAAAGGATAAACATTCACATGCAACACCATGTGCCAGAAAAGATTGAATACATTGGCCATGCTGTCAATCCAGCATGACTTCTGCCACGACTGGGTCTCGGAAAAAAACAAGCTCCGACTGAGAAAATACATCCAACTCGGAATTCTAAGTCGGGAACTTGGGCCTCCTTCTATTGCTCTGACCTGAAGATCACTGACGTCATGATTCAACCTTTTTATGTTTTGAATTTTTTTGAGTTCCTAGTTGTCTTGAAAGAACCATAAATCCAGAGAAAGCCAGACTTTGATGACAACGTTTCATGACAAAACTTGCCCACAAGGACCACCACGCCACCTTCCTGTTCAAGTGAGCACAGCACAACAGTGAGTCCAAAAATGTATTGTATGCTGCTGCATAAATGATGTAATATGCAAGGGAGAAAGTAAATGATTGAATATGCCAGGGAGAAAGTAAATGATTGAATATGCCAGGGAGAAAGTAAATGATGTAATTTGCCAGGGAGAAAGTAAATGATGTAATATGCCAGGGAGAAAGTAAATGATGTAATATGCCAGATAGAAAGTAAATGATGTAATATGCCAGGGAGAAAGTAAATGATGTAATATGCCAGGGAGAAAGTAAATGATGTAATATGCCAGGGAGAAAGTAAATGATGTAATATGCCAGGGAGAAAGTAAATGATGTAATATGCCAGGGAGAAAGTAAATGATGTAATATGCCAGGGAGAAAGTAAATGATGTAATATGCCAGGGAGAAAGTGAAGAATGTAATACTAAGTATATGTTGATTTTGACTTGAGATGTTTCTAAGTAGACCCATGTGGGACTCATGTATTACCACATAAGGAAAAACTCCAGGCCCCAGGGGGAAAGAATTGCCCCACCACAGTCTGCTCGCAGTTGTCAGTTATCGTCAGGTATGTGGATGATCAGGGCTTGATTCATCCACTGACACATTCAATGTTTCCTCTCCAAGCATTGTGAGCAAACCTGTCAATTTTCTCTCATTACTGTACACATATACACAATCACATATCAATGATTTTACTCCTTGCTTGGACTAACTCATTCTTAGCTCTTTTGTCTGACTGTGTAGTGTGTTGTGTTATTGTTTTTTGTCTTCCCAGTCAAGTCCTGTTCTGCCCTCAGTGGAGGAGCTGAGCTCTTCTCCAACACCATCCATCCATGATGAGCCTGTCCTGCACTGAAGCCTCTGAACATCTCAACCCTTGTCCTGCACTGAAGTTGAGCCTCTGAACACCTCAACTCATGCCTCATACCCTCATTCAATCACTGCTGTGATCCCTTCCCAACACTGTAAGTAGCCCTCTCATTCCCATTCCCCATAATATTGTACTATACATGTCTTTATTAAATGCTTTAGGTAAAAATTTGTCTTTGATGATTTTTGAAACGCACCCAGTCCGCTCCTATACCGTGGGTCTCCCATCCTCCTCAATTTTATTTAAGTAACCAGCCTCCACTGGTGTACGCGACCAATAAACTTCGATTTTGATTTGACACAAATTATGCACTCGCTTGCATCATCTCCCTGAGGCGTCTGATGTCACAGTGTGAGATGACAGTTTGTGATGACAGTGCTCCTCACCAGTTCTCTCCTCTCCACCTCAGCCCAGCGGGAGATGCCAGGGAGAGGACGAGACAGAATCAGGGTGGTTCTCTCGATCCACAGGCTCTGAAAACACACAAAACACTGAGTCACCTTCTGTATAGTAATTATACACAGCTTGTATCAACAGACAATTTCAGTTACATTCCTTAATCACACATATACCCTGAACTCATTCTCCCTGTCCTTGGGTCCCTTGTGGAAGGGTCTGTCGTAGTGAAAGCGAGCAACATTGTTGATGCGATAGAAGCTCTTGATCCTCTCGGGTACACGCTCCAGCTGAGGCACGTCAGTGATGTCTGACACTGGGGTCACCGCATAGATCTGCAGGTCTGAGGCCAGGTGTTAAGGAAAACACAGCCAAATATACTGACAGTTGAGCTGACAGACACAACACACAACACATTGACCATGGTTAGGATACACTGAACATCACTTTGTAGAAGGGCATCATCTGGTTGGTTGGGGTGCTGCATGGCAATGGCCTGTGGGAATTCTCCCAGCATCCTTTGCTGAAAGTCCTCCAGTCGTTCATAGTTATAGCCCCGGCACACAAACTCCTTATTCTGGAGAGAGAAGGGTTGTCATCCAATTGATACATAAAACCAATTCAATAACATTTAGATAAAAGATCATGTGTGTGTGTATGTGTGTGTGTGTGTGTTCATCTCACCCTGAGGAAAAAAGGATACTTCCTGCCATAGAAGCCCATCCTAAAGAACTCTGGTTCAATCCTCTGCTGTTCTATGATGTTGTCATAGTACGCAGCCTCCATTTTCTATAAAATACAAAAATACTTGATTCAACTCTAAGAGAGAATCTTGAGCTTTTATCAGCAACACGCATCAATGAGGTTCCCTTGGTCATAGGGGTCACAATGTTTTTGATACTTCGTCAGCCTATTGCAATGTGAATAAATGTCCACATTGTGAGGACAACAAAGAATTTATATTCAATGCCATTCCTTTCTACTTACTTTCCATCTTCGTGATGATGAGTAGTCACTGGAGGATAAAGTAATGGCTGTGAGAGAGCGAGAGAGAGAGAAAGAGCGAGGAGGCATACAGTGCTGGGTTGTCAGACAGACTCACCCGTATCCAGCTCAGGCTCTGGTAGTCATATAAGGTTTCATACTGGAAAGCCAGTTCCCGGCAGAGTGATATTCCATATTCCCAACACTGGAAAAGAGATAAAGAGACCGTGATCTCACACATATGGAATCTCTCAATACATGTTTACAATATCCTGTCTATGGAACATCATTCTCAGATTTGGATTTGAAGGGGAAAATGTTGGATTTCCAGAATTAAACAGCCATCAAAGACATCATGAACATGGAGAAGTGTTTCGACTTGAGATTTTGACTTGAGATGTTTCTAAGTAGACCCATGTGGGACTTATGTAAAATAATATATTTGATTTGAGTATTTCACATGAAATACTACCCAACGTGACTGGCATTCCTCTTGTTGTTTAACTTAGCTTGACTTGATTTAGCTTGGCTTGCCTTTCCCTTGTTAAAGTAGTGGAGCACTTTGCGGCTGAGGCCCTCTTTGCGTTGCCACTCGCTCTGTGTGGGATAGTGGAGGAACTCCCTGAGGGGTCGGTCCTCCCAGTGCAGCAGCTCCCAGTACAGCAGCAGGGTAAATGCTGCCTCTGGTGGTGGGGAGGACACAGAGGTCAAAGGTCACCAGGATTAACCATCATTGACTTTACATGGTAGTCCTGAATGTCACAGGGTTTTATACTACACAGTGTGAGCACGTTGTGTTATACACATCCCAACCAGTTACCTGTGTAGTCCTCTGCATGCAGGTGCAGGTCACACAGCTTGTGGATGTAGCGGATGTACATGTCCTCCTTGTTGATCTCTGACTTGTAGAAGTTCTGGGGAGGACAGACAAATGGAAGCAACACACCACTACATGGATATACTGTAGCACACGCGGGTATTATTATCTGGCCTAACTGAGGTACAGTAAAGGTTAAAACATATAAAATGCCTCACCATGAGGTTGGAAGAACCACCTATTTTCTTGTTCTCCATCTCATCTCCTTTCATACAATCCCTAAAAGCAGAGCAGGTTTGTAATGTCCTATCTCTACAGTACATCCCTTTATCAATAGTCAATGTTAGGATATTAACATGTTGTTTATAATCTGTAATCCAATCAATCAGTAGTAATAATACCTGTAGTCTAGCAAGCGCTCCATCAGTCTCGTGACGGAGGTGACAAACGAAATGCCTGTCTCTCTCCATGTTTCCTGCTCAATTTTCTCCAGTAGGCTAAAGACAGAGACAGACACACTCTATGTTACTGGTGCACAGTAACACTGGACATGGAGCTGTAAGCACTGATATGTTTGAAAGGACCATGATAATGGTAGAGCTAAGGCTTGGGCTGTTGAGAAATGGATAACTTACCTGGGGTAAGGCCCAAACAACTGGGTCCTGAATGACGCAGCAGAAAAAGACCCAAGAGAAGTCAGAAGCATAGAAAATAACAGTAGTACAGCACACTCAAGTAACAATTTGGCATTGAGTATGAATAGAAGACTAAGGTTGTTGGTGCTTACAGCAGGCCAAAAAGCTCTCTGTGATTGCCGTCCCCTTTCCCATCAGCCACCATACTCTCCAGCTTGTCCATCAACTCCGCTTCCACCTACACAACACACACACAACACAGAGGTTAGTGCATAAGGAATCAACGACCACAACATTTTCCTAGGCACTTATAGCAGTAAAATCATATATCCATAACATAGATATGATATTGGGTGATAACCTGTAGTAATACAAGGCCTACAAAGGATGAGTGGTGTCACGCAGCATGGGACAGTACTGACCAGTTTAAAGTTGCCGTTCTTCCTCTGCTCCCAGTCCATCATGTCATGGAAGATGGGGATCATGATGTTCCGGACTTCGCTCTGAGGCACCAGCGTCACTCCCAGGAACGGGCCCATCATTCCAGGGATAAAGTGGGGCTTATTCTCACCTGGAGCACACAGAGAGGGCACAATACAGATGTTATAAACACACATGACATTATCCTTGAAGGCTAGAATGACAAGACAGTTGTATATGAATGTAGTGTAATGTTACCAAGCTTCTGCCACATGCTGAAGAGCTCATAGGCCATCATCACCCTCATATCTCCATACCTGCAGAGAAGGTACAGTGAGGGAGAAAATTATTTGATCCCCTGCTGATTTTGTAAGTTTGCCCACTGACAAAGAAATGATCAGTCCATAATTTTAATGGTAGGTTTATTTGAACAGTGAGAGACAGAATAACAAAAAAAAATCAGAAAAACGCACATGAAAAATGTTATAAATTGATTTGCATTTTAATGAGGGAAATAAGTATTTGACCCCTCTGCAAAACATGACTTAGTACTTGGTGGCAAAACCCTTGTTGGCAATCACAGAGGTCAGACGTTTCTTGTAGTTGGCCACCAAGTTTGCACACATCTCAGGAGGGATTTTGTCCCACTCCTCTTTGCAGATCTTCTCCAAGTCATTAAGGTTTCGAGGCTGACGTTTGGCAACTCAAACCTTCAGCTCCCTCCACAGATGTTCTATGGGATTAAGGTCTGGAGACTGGCTAGGCCACTCCAGGACCTTAATGCGCTTCTTCTTGAGCCACTCCTTTGTTGCCTTGGCCGTGTGTTTTGGGTCATTGTCATGCTGGAATACCCATCCACGACCCATTTTCAATGCCCTGGCCGAGGGAAGGAGGTTCTCACCCAAGATTTGACAGTACATGGCCCAGTCCATGTGAAGTTGTCCTGTCCCCTTAGCAGAAAAACACTCCCAAAGCATAATGTTTCCACCTCCATGTTTGACGGTGGGGATGGTGTTCTTGGGGTCATAGGCAGGATTCCTCCTCCTCCAAACACGGCGAGTTGAGTTGATGCCAAAGAGCTCCATTTTGGTCTCATCTGACTACAACACTTTCACCCAGTTGTCCTCTGAATCATTCAGATGTTCATTGGCAAACTTCAGACGGGCATGTATATGTGCTTTCTTGAGCAGGGGGGACCTTGCGGGCTCTGCAGGATTTCAGTCCTTCCCGGCGTAAGTGTGTTACCAATTGTTTCCTTGGTGACTATGGTCCCAGCTGCCTTGAGATCATTGGCAAGATCCTCCCGTGTAGTTCTGGGCTGATTCCTCACCGTTCTCCTGATCATTGCAACTCCACGAGGTGAGATCTTGCATGGAGCCCCAGGCCGAGGGAGATTGACAGTTCTTTTGTGTTTCTTCCATTTGCGAATAATCGCACCAACTGTTGTCACCTTCTCACCAAGCTGCTTGGTGATGGTCTTGTAGCCCATTCCAGCCTTGTGTAGGTCTACAATCTTGTCCCTGACATCCTTGGAGAGCTCTTTGGTCTTGGCCATGGTGGAGAGTTTGGAATCTGATTGATTGCTTCTGTGGACAGGTGTCTTTTATACAGGTAACAAACTGAGATTAGGAGCACTCCCTTTAAGAGTGTGCTCCTAATCTCAGCTCGTTACCTGTATAAAAGACACCTGGGAGCCAGAAATCTTTCTGATTGAGAGGGGGTCAAATACTTATTTCCCTCATTAAAATGCAAATCAATTTATAAAAAATTCACATGCGTTTTTCTGGATTTTTTTTGTTGTTATTCTGTCTCTCACTGTTCATATAAACCTACCATTAAAATTATAGACTGATCATTTCTTTGTCAGTGGGCAAACGTACAAAACCAGCAGGGGATCAAATACTTTTTTTCCCTCACTGTACATGGGGAGAATGTAGAGAATACTGGCTACTGAGTGACCACACGTAGATAGATGTGGAAATATGTCTTTAAACTATATATTTCCTGAGTGTTTCAGGATATAATTGATGGACATTGAACAGAGATCCATACTTGTCCAGGACTTTCTTCCTCTTGGCCTGGGTCAGGGGCTCCAACTGCAGACTGGGCTGGTTGATGTACAGGACCGTCAGGCTGAAGAAGGAATTCCACACCTGGTACAGAGAACACACACATACAAACACCAACTCATATTTTGATTCCAATAAAGTTCTATCTACTGTATACACCCTTTTATTGGCCCCTTATTTCACCATCAGGTTTTGCATTTCTGTAGTTTCCCTCGAGGCATAAATCCAGGTTTGACAAAATCAGCCACATTGGACTGGAGACAGATGAGAGAATAACAGCATACTGTAGTTAGGAAACCATGTACAGAAAAGAAGACAGTCCTTCGTGAACAGAGAAAGACATGGATAGAACAGCAGGTTCGGGGTTGACTTCTCCGGGATATTGAAGGCTCTCTTGTTTACTCGCCTACTGCTCTTGTTCAACATGACACTTCTCGTTTCTCTACAGAGGCACACCTTGAAGTCAAAATCCGCCTCTGAGAAGTTCTTGTGTAACGCTGGAGACAGGTACTGTGTTGTCGCCACAATGACACTGCAGAAGGAGGACAGCAAAACGTTATGATAAAAATAGATGATGCAACGACTACACTAATGTCACATGCGATCAGAGTCAGGAGAGTGTCATCTCATGGTTGGATATGTTCCCTTATCACATATAGGAGGCAATATGAAGGCAGTGTCATAGGTCATCTGAGTCAGACTTACTGACTGGTCAGTAGCCTCATGACACTCCAGTCTCGAGGGAAGATGGTGAGCTTCATCAGGTTCCGGAACACGCAGAAGATCTTCAACAGGAACTCCTGGAAAACAATGGATTTAGCTGGTGTTGTTGTACATGATCATCTACATATTATAGCTCAACCCCAGGTTCCTCTGTCAGACTCAGACTGACACAGCAGCACTCACCTTGAGTTCCTCTTTGCTGTGGAAGTTGTTGAGCAGGTGGTGGAAGTGGATCTCTGTCATCTGTCTGAGTAGAGACAGCAGAGTGGACACATACTCCCCCTGGACAGGCAGAAACACAACCCATATTAGAGAGGTTACATGCATTACAAAATATATACAGTATCTGTTCCATGTAGTGAATAAAGATCCAGCCAGCCAGTGTAGGAGAGGAGAATCGCTGACCGTGATCTCAGCAGTACACTGGGGACAGCGCTGCCCCCTAGCTGTCTCCAGAGACTGAGACTTGGACATGATGGACAACAGAGTCTGGAGCAGAACATCCAACAGGCTCTCCACCATCATCTCTACCTCCTCCTGCACAGAAGACTCCTAGGAAAAGAGGGAGAGGGAAACAGAGAGGGAGAGAGAAACAGAGAGAAGGAGAGAAGTCATGGAGGAGACAGGTGAAGAAAGAGATAGAAGGGGAGACAAAGTAGGGGGAGCGATGAGCAGTGGCAGAGGTAGAGAAAAAGGGGAGGAAGAGAGAGACCAAGAGACAGGGAATTGAATGAATAATTAATGTATTCGCATAAGCTGCTTGACAGACCATTTAAAAGATAAATTCATCCCTCAACATGAAGTGCTCTACAAAATAATGCCTTGACAATAATGTCTAAACAATGACATGGTGTTATGCTTGCCTTAACAAGCCTTGGCAGTGTATAACGTTTTACCAACTACTCAGTCGTCTCATATTTAATTCCATTTGAAACAGGAAATGTGAAAAGAATGTTTAGCTGGGATTACTAGGTACAGCAGATGTACTAGTAACCAGTTATGGTACCAGCTTTGGTACAGAAAAGTAGCCGCTAACCACTGATACAGGGTCAGATATAATTTAATCCCCATTATGATTATGATTAGGCCTGGGGATAGTGTAATCTGATCCTTGATCTGTAGTTAAGGGCATCTTCTTCCAACCCTTACTGCTACAGTAGATTCAGTGGTGATGTGATGTACCATAGAGCTGGTCTTGATGATGGAGAAGATGCTGGTGAGGATTCCTGAGCAGATCAGCAGCTCCCTCTGCTGGCGCAGGTGCAGGTGGATGTGATGCAGGACCACCGGCAGCAAGATACTACGAGACTCTGAGAGGGGGAGCGAGAGGGAAGGAGAGGGGGAGAGAGTGGGAGGAGTATGGAGAGCGAGGGAGATGGGGAGAAAGTGAAGGATCAAATGTAGAAAGATATTTAACCAGCTTTAACCATTGACTTTTAGATTCTTTGTCCTGACAAAGACCCAGTTACACCATTAAATTCCCACTTTGGGAGCATCAAAGTGTTCACAGATTCATTTTGTGTAAGTTAAGTTCTGTAGTCTTTAGTCTTACCAGGGAAGAAGAAGAGCCTGCTCTCGACGGTGCGGGCGATGGACTGCAGTTTGACCACATCCATTGACTGGCCGATGTCCACCGTACTGGGCATGCTCCCCAAGGTGCCCCGGACGTACTCAGCCACCTCCTGCACTGTGAACATCTGCAGCAGCTCATCAAAAATGTCTGGGAAACTGTTCAACAACGCCGCCTGACAGGGTCAAATAGAAGAGAGAAGAAGGGAGTGAGAGGGAGATAGAGGAACAGACCGACAGACAGATAGAGGGAGACAGAGCGACAAAGAGAGAAGGGCAGAGAGACAGAGAGGAGCAGGTCTTTAGATCATTCGTATTCCTCCATTCTATAAATGACACTATGCCATCGGTAAGGTAGTTATAGTAACATCCAGACAGGGCGCGTAAAGAGACTTAAATCTTAAAATGTCCTATAAGAAGAAGATAAACAAAAACAGGGCGGGCCCATACTCGCAAACTCTTGCTTACGCCGGAGGTAGCCATTTTAAACAAAAGGTCTAAACCTCCGGTTTATGCAAGAGTTGGCGAGTACGGACCCGGCAGTGTGACGGGGAGGTTTAGGGAGGTTTACAAGCTGACAGAGAGCAACTGCTGCACTGGGTCACCAACACAAGGTTGCACTGTGACTTACTGAGACAGGAGAGACCCCTGGAGCATGACTACCATACACAGGCATGCAGTTGATCACACCCCTAAACTGTCCAAGAGCAAGCCAAGGATGGGGCAACAGTAAAAGGAGGGATCAGAGCAAAAATACAATTATACAAATGACAAATGTATTACATGCAAGCAACAGATAGAAGACCAGTCAAAATGCACTGATTTGTCTATGTAGAAGAGGAGGACAATACCCAAGGTCAAGAACTATAACATTTCGGCCTTCTGGCATAAAGACAAGCTACAGTATATACAGACAGACAGGAGGTTTTGGTGTTCTGACCTGTGTGAAGACAAGGGTCTCAGAGCTGCGGCTGTCCAGACTCAACACAAAGCGGATGGACTGGAAGAGCTCCTGGATGCTGGCTCTGAACTGGTCCTCCTCCATACCACAGGTCGCCCGCGAGTACAGGATCCGAGACTGGACAATGAACTTAAACAGGTACTCCAGAGCCTGCAGGGTGGACAGAGGACGGAACAAGATACAATTACCTGTAAAATACCATTATCTCTATATTATGTGTTCTGTTGTGTCATGTCATATTTCCTTTTATCTATAGGCGTGAAGTCTAAATGTTGCATGTTTGGTAAAGAAAGCATGTTGGGAGTGTCTAACAGTGGGAAGGTTCACTCTGTTTGTCCAGACCTCCTCTCATGTCCTGATGTGAGCTTTACCTTCATGGCCTCTTGGATGTGGTCCTGTCTGACAACCTCAGCAGAGCGGTCCATGTACCATTTCAGACAGCGGATTAGCTCTCTACAAGAACACAGAGTAAAGTGTGTAAAACATGGGGGATCCCATGGCCATATAAGACAAAGAAAATGCACATTAGCGTCATATATTTCTGTATTATTGCAGAGAGCAAGACAAATCTTGTATAATACATTATGAGCAAAACAAAAACTGCTATGGCTTCCACTCAGCAACATGATACTGACATCAAGACCTCTCAAACAATAGAAGCAGTTTAAATGGTATACGTGGCACATTACTTGTAGGCCAGAGCTCCTGCAAAGTGGTTCTGTATGTAGGCCTCCATAACAGGCCGGAAGTGGTAGAAACGACTGTCCCTGAGAAGGTTGATAATGAAAACCTGAGGGCAAAAAGACAGACAGAGAGGAAAACAAAATATTGGTTTTAGCCATACTGGAGAAAATTTGATTATGATGTAGTCACACACATGCAGTCACGCATGCATTCACGCATGCATTCACGCATGTGTGCACACTCTCACACATATAGTAACACATACACATGCACTGTATTCCATTACATTGAATGAGGTTGATCTCTCCATCTTGACCTACCAATGACTGGAAAACCAGTGGTCCGTATTTATCTGTGTTGTCATCCAGGAGACAAAAGAGTGTATCCAGGACATCTCGTAGGAACTGTAGGAGAGAGGAGCCAGCTCAATCATTTCATTATCATAGTTCCCCAAAAATATGTCTAGTCACAGATCTGTTAGTGTTGGGCCAAACAGCCAAGAGGGTTTTTTCCTAGATATATGTATTGATTGACTAAAAGAGTCTTGCCTTGACAATCTCCTCTCCATTGATGTGGCGTAGTCTGCCCAGGATGTCCAACACCCTGTCAGTGTGGGCTTTCCAGTTCAGTAGGGCCAGGAGGTCCACTGGAAACAGAGAAGAATAGAATAGAATAAACAGAAATACAGATGCAAAGCTCTGGCTAAAGATGGAGGCTAGGCCAGTCAAAGCTCTGTTATAGCGCTGTGTGAGTGTGGTGAGACGCAGAATGTAGTGAGTTGGCCTTACCGTTCTGGGTGAGCTTGGTGGAGCAAAGCTGTGTGGAGACCCAGAAGGTCTCCTTGGGGTTCCTCTGGAAGGGCAGGGTAGAGGGCAGGTTGGGGCAGCTGTTGAAGTCCTCCTTACAGCAGGGCATGCTCAGGTACAGGCCCTGGTTACTGAATGTTGCATTCTCATCACACTGGGGAACAGAGGCACAACATAAAAATGTGTAAGATAGAAATGACAGAGAATAATGTAGAATAGCTGCTATATGCAAGCATTTGTGCATGTCTGTGTGACCCCACCTTATAGACATAGAGCTCATGGCTCTCGTCTGATAGCGTGGTCCCATCCTCCCTCATCAGAGGAGTGAAGGAAAAACCAAACAGCTTCTTCTCCCCTTTGTCTTTAGCTGAGGAGAGACACAAAGGCATTACTGTATAGTTTATACCATCTACACAGCACAGACAATACCATACACAACTCTGTATTGCTATCAAGTTCATAACAATTATAACAATAATATTTTGTAAGTCATGTCTAGAGCTGTTGACCTACTGGAGCAGTGTCTAAATTCGAAGCGCAGGTGTGATCCTCTGAAGCGGTCTATGGGGATGGGTAGTTTGATCATCTCACTCCAGCGAGGGCTGTTGTTGTGGTAGAGGACAAAGGACCGGTGCTCACTTGTGTTGGGCTCCCCACTACCCAGACTGATACAGTCCTGATGGTGGGAACAGAGAGAGGACAGGTACTCTTTAGAATGGATGGATCCAGATGTCGGATCTTAATTTGATCACTCTTTTGTGGCGGCAAATGTTCCTGCTTATGAGCAAATTTAAATGAGCCCTGTGATTTAGATGCAGTATGTTCACTGATTTAGATATGGTCTCTTTCTCTCCATGCAGGGACAGTCAAGTAATTCAGAACAGTGCCAGCTATCAAAATTATCCTCCCTCTCTCACTCGCTGAAAATGCTAAAAGCACCAGACAGAATACTACTAAATGTTCTACTGCTACTTTAGGCCGATTGGTCCTATTACTGAAACATTCAAATGTACAAAAATGTATCTGAAATGCATCCATACACAATAAAAACTGTCATTTTATATAGCTAATAACACAAGATAGATATTGGTCTCCACTAGGACATACAAGTGTCAAGTATATCCAAAATGCAGCCATATAGTAGGCTACACCTAAACTATAGCCTACTGTAGCCTATCAAAACTACACACACAGGCCTATAATACCAGAAGTAAAGAAAATATGAAATTGAGAATATCCGACTGACTTAAAAAAATACAAAACAGCCCATAATATTTTAGATCAATACCCTGAGTGTACAAAACATTAGGAACACCTTCCTAATATTGAGTTGCACCCCCTTTTGCCCTCAGAACATTCTCAATTCATTGGGGCATGGACTCCACAAGGTGTCTAAAGCTTTCCACAGGGATGCTGGCCCATGTTGACTCCAATGTTTATAAACTCTGCAAAAAAAGAAACTGCCCTTTTTCAGGACCCTGTCTTTCAAAGATAATTCGTAAAAATCCAAATAACTTCACAGATCTTCATTGTAAAGGGTTTAAACACTGTTTCCCATGCTTGTTCAAGGAGCCATAAACAATTAATGAACATGCACCTGTGGAACGGTTGTTACGACACTAACAGCTTACAGACGGTAGGCAATTAAGGTCACAGTTATGAAAACTTAAAACACTGGAGGCCTTTCTACTGACTCTGAAAAATAGCAAAAGAAAGATGCCCAGGGTCCCTATTCATCTGCTTGAACCTGCCTTAGGCATGCTGCAAGGAGGCATGAGGACTGCAGATGTGGCCAGGGCAATAAATTGCAATGTCTGTACTGTGAGACGCCTAAGACAGCGCTACAGGGAGACAGGACAGACAGCTGATCGTCCTCGCAGTGGCAGACCAAGTATAACAACACCTGCACAGGATCGGTACATCTGAACATCACACCTGTGGGACAGGTACAGGATGGCAACAATAACTGCCCGAGTTACACCAGGAACGCACAATCCCATTGAGCACGTCTGGGACCTGTTGGATCGGAGGGTGAGGGCTAGGGCCATTCCCCCAGAAATGTCCGGGAACTTGCAGGTGCCTTGGTGGATGAGTGGGGTAACATCTCACCAGCAAGAACTGGCAAATCTGGTGCAGTCCATGAGGAGGAGATGCACTTCAGTACTTAATGCAGCTGGTGGCCACACCAGATACTGACTGTTAGTTTTGATTTTGACCCCCTTTGTTCAGGGATACACTATTCAATTTCTGTTAGTCACATGTCTGTGGAACTTGTTCAGTTTATGTCTCAGTTGTTAAATCTTGTTATGTTCATACAGTTGACAGTGAGAGGACTTTTCTTTTTTTTCTGAGTTTATAATGATGAGTGAAAAAATTACAGGCACACCAATATCATACCCCTCCAAAAACATTGTCTTGGGGTTATGATATTTGTGCGTAACTTTCTCATTCATTATTATTCACGATTCGTATCCGTGATCATTATAGCATCCACATTAATGTAGAAGTGTTTAGAAACATACTCTGTTCTTATTTATAATAAAAGTGACTCCAAAATTACACAATACATTATTTACCAATTATTTATATTGGGCACAAAACAATCTGAAACACAACCAAAACAAACAGCAAATGCATCCAACAAATTTGTAGAGTCACAAGTTTGATGTAGTCATTGTGTGCTATGAATATGGCACCAAATACTTACATTTGTACTACTTTAATACACAAGTGAATTGGTCCCAATACTTTTGGTCCCCTAAAATGGCGGGACTATGTACTAAAGGTGCTGTAATTTCGAAACAATTAGCCTGATATTGATGAAAATACCCTAAAAATAAGCTGACAGTCTACACTTTAATAGTCATCGTATAATTTCAAATCCAAAATGCTGGAGTACAGAGCCAAAACAACAAAAAATGTGTCACTGTCCCAATACTTTTGGAGCTCACTTTATGACCATTTATTTTAATCCACATAAGAATTCACATGAGACGTGCTGTAGCGGCACCCAGTGGACCTGCAGCTAAGGCTCGCACACATGCACAGAATTTGGATATAGCTTTTGTCTGCCAGTCGTTCAGCGCGCTGTTTTAGGGACCACCCGCTGTAGGTGCCTGACTGCCGCCATTTTTCTTGCGATTCCACATGTAAAATCAGTGTGCACTCTGTTCGCAAATTACATTCAGAGGTGCTAAGTACTCTTGGCCAGCAAACACTATTGGTGTGTCTGAGCTCTAAAGTACAATGTTGGTACGGTAGTACATTGTATACAAACACTGCTTCCAGCTGCCCGCTGGCGGCGATTCTACATATTTCTTCAGATTATCAAATCCTCATACTGCGATGAAATGGGTCAAATAAAGATTCGACAACTGTAGATGGATGGAGAAATAAATGAATGGATGTATAATGGTGTTATAGTCTATCAAATTATTGAAATAAAAAAATCCAAAACAATTACAACAAACCAACAGAAATGTTCTCTCTTACCTTGAGTGTGTCTCCATCAGCATAAAGCACATAGACGGTGACCTCAATGTTTTTCTGGACACTCTTGCCCCCCCTCTCAAAGTCCCCTCGCTCCAGGGTCAGGTACAGGTCATTACGAGTGTCACCTAGGATACGGACACAGTCAAACCATGACGTTAGGCACTAACACAGTGTTCTGTTTTAGACTATTCGCTCAGGCCTTCCCAGTTACAATGTCACTACAGTTCAGAGGAATAGGCCTTCCAAGCCTAATAGAAAACCTGTTCCCCATGTGCTGCGAATGGAAGTTTCATGAGCACGGAATTGTTTGTTTACCTTTAATTATACTCTGTTTTTGTCTTCTTCTATAATTTACCTGAGCCCCAAGTGATGCTGTGGTAGCACAGATGAGTGTGAACATTATAAATAAGGATGCAGCAATGACACCAAACATTATTGTTCAACAACAAAAAATTGCCCTCCTGAGTTGTAATGTACACACTAGCTCATAACTGTCTCAGCACCCCTTGTGAGGTCAGTGCTTCATGGAAAATATATAAATGACTACAGTGAAAGCAGATATAGCAGTTATTTATAAAATCAGATTACTGTTATTTACAGTACAAGTCAAAAGTTTGGACACCTACTCATTCAAGGGTTTTTCTTAATTTTTTATATTTTCTACATTGTAGAATAATAATGATGACATCAAAACTATTAAATAAGATGTGGAATCATGTAGTATTGTGATTTGTTTAACACTTTTTTGGTTATTACTATTTCTTCACTACTGTTATTCTACAACGTAGAAAATTGTAAAAATAAAGAAAAGCCCTTGAATGAGTAGGTGTGTCCAAACTTTTGACTGGTACTGTATGTGTGTTTCTACACGGTAGTATTAATCTCATTTGAGGCCTAGAAGAGGGATGCCGAATGATGAAACAAGTTGAAATAAACACGTGAGAGAAATGCACACATCTCACAAACAACTTACTTTATGGCCCTTTACTCCTCGGTTATTTGTTTACAAATGATCATGGTTTTAGCCTCTGACCAAAATGTCAGAAGCATAGAACTGCCTACATTCTCCCCAGTACAGACCTAACTGAAACGTGTTTATTTCAAGTGAAACATCTGGTTGTGAGCATTTTGGTGTCTGGTGTACAACTGGTGTCCTTCTTTCACCTAATTAAATCACTTCCCTTGAACGAAACACTAGCCATAGCTTCTGGAACCCCTCCCTACTTCATACCCTCTACTCTGGTCGCCACTATTTACGACAGCCACAAAGTCATAAACCCTGCCTATTTCTACAATTGATTATCTTAAAATCATAAACCTAACCATAACCTTAACCACATTGCTAACCCTAACTGTTAATTAAGACTAAAAAGCAAATTTTCATACATTTTTACGATATAGCCAATTTTGACTTTGTGGCTAGATGATGTCAGGGATACCCAGTTTGAATGTGACGGCCCTGCTGAACACCTGGTTCTGTCATCCTACCCCCTCCTCCCGAACACTTTACACCCTATCCCCTACTTCAGGGTTCCCCAACTGGTGGCCTGCGGGTGATTTTATTTGCCTTCCTCCCCAGTTTTCTGAACCCCCCCCAAAAAACATTACTGTTGGACAATTATGTTGTTGACATAAAAGACTGTAAAAACACCAGCAAATCAGCTCCAAGTCATTTTAATTTTGGAAATTTGTTCCAAAGTATTCCCAAGCATACAGTTGAAGTCGGAAGTTTAGATACACTTTAGCTAAATACATTTAAACTCAGTGTTTCACACTTAATCCTAGTAAAAATGCCCTGTCATAGGATCACCACTTTATTTTAAGAATGTGAAATGTCAGAATAATAGTAGAGAGAATGATTTATTTCAGCTTTTATTTCTTTCATCACATTCCCAGTGGGTCATAAGTTTACACACACTCAATTAGTATTTGGTAGTATTGCCTTTAAATTGTTTAACCTGGGTAAAAAGTTTCAAGTAGCCTTCCACAAGCTTCCCACAATAAGTTGGGTGAATTTTGGCCCATTCCTCCTGACAGAGCTGGCGTAACGGAGTCAGGTTTGTAGGCCTCCTTGCTCGCACACACTTTTTCAGTTCCACCCACACATTTTCTATATGATTGAGGTCAGGGCTTTGTGATGGACACTCCAATACCTTAACTTTGTTGTCCTTAAGCCAATTTGCCACAACCTCGGAAGTATGCTTGGGGTCATTGTCCATTTGGAAGACCCATTTGCGACCAAGCTTTAACTTCCTGACGGATGTCTTGAGATGTTGCTTCAATATAACCACATAATTTTACTTCCTCATGATGCCATCTATTTTGTGAAGTGCACCAGTCCCTCCTGCAGCAAAGTACCCCCACAACCTGATGTTGCCACCCCTGTGCTTCACGGTTGGGATGGTGTTTTCTTTTGGCTTGCAAGCCTCCCCCTTTTTCTCCAAACATAACGATGTTCATTATGGCCAGAAAAATCCATTTTTGTTTCATCAGAACAGAGGACATTTCTCCAAAAAGTACGATCTTTGTCCCCATGTACAGTTGCAAACCGTAGTCTGGCTTTTTCATGGCGGTTTTGGGGCAGTGGCTTCTTCCATGCTGAGCGGCCTTTCAGGTTATGTCGATATAGGACTCGTTTTACTGTGGATATAGATACTTTTGAACCTGTTTCCTGCAGCATCTTCACAAGGTCTTTTCCTGTTGTTCCGGGATTGATTTGCACTTTTCGCACCAAAGTACGTTCATCTCTAGAAGACAGAACGCGTCTCCTTCCTGAGAGGTGTGACGGCTGCATGGTCCCATGGTGTTTATACTTGCGTACTATTGTTTGTACAGATGAATGTGGTACCTTCAGGCGTTTGGAAATTGCTCCCAAGGATGAACCAGACTTGTGGAGGTCTACCATTTCCTGAGGTCTTGGCTGATTTCTTTTGATTTTCCCATGATGTCAAGCAAAGAGGCACTGAGTTTGAAGGTAGGCCTTGAAATACATCCACAGGTACACCTCCAATTGACTCAAATGATGTCAACTAGCCTATCAGAAGCCTCTAAAGCCATGACATCATTTTCTAGAATTTTCCAAGCACGTTAAAGGCACAGTCAACTTAGTGTATGTAAACTTCTGACCCACTGGAATTGTGATACAGTGAATTATAAGTGAAATAATCTGTCTGTAAACAATTGTTGGAAAAATTACTTGTGTCATGCACCAAGTAGATGTCCTAACCGACTTGCCAAAACTATAGTTTGTTTAACAAGAAATTTGTGGAGTGATTGAAAAACGAGTTTTAATGACACCAACCTAAGTGTATGTAAACTTCCGACTTCAACCGTGTGTGATCAAATCAACGTTTTTTTGTCACATGCTTTGTAGACAACAGGTGTAGACTAAGAGTGAAATGCTTACGGGTCATTTTCCAGCAGAGTTAAAGATAAAATGTATCGTATACAATTTTTTTTAGTCCAATATTATATCTGTTTGTGCTTTTTGCTGTAAATTTGCAGTCTTCAAATTATTTGTTAATATTTTCCACCCCCCTGATCATCCGCTCAAGAACAAATCGACCCATGACTGAATCTAGTTAATGATCCCTGCCCTACTCCCTATCCCTGACCTGGCACAATGATGTCAGGGAAGCCCAGTTTGTGTGTAATGGCCAGGGCCCTGCTGAACATGGCCGGGTTCTATCATCCTACCCCCTACCCTTCACCTGGCATGATGACATCAGAGAAGCCGAGTTTGCGCATTATGGCCAGGGACCTGCTGAACACAGCCTGGTTCTCCCTCCTGATCTGATCCAGCTCCCCCCGCAGCAGCTGTAAAGAGATTATGAGGCCTAGGGAGGGGGAGGGAGGGAAGGAGGGAGCACGCGAGCAAAAGGGGGGGGGAAGAGGAAGAGGATGTTAGAGGGAGGGGAAGGAAAAGGGAGAGAAAGAGAGAGAAAGAGGGTGAGGGAAGAAAAGAGGGGTATTTAAGGGATGTTAGTCAGAGTGCGGGGGAGGTAGAGACAGGAGCATGGATGGAGAGATGGGAGTCAGAGCAAGGAAAAGGAATGAGAAAAAGTAGTTGGGTGGAATTAGGAATAGAAAAACAGAGGAGAAGGGTTTTGGAGCAAGACAAGATGACTGAATTCAGTGACTCACATTATGCTGCAGAAATATACCAGTGAGAGACGCAGAAAAAAACACTGAGGGACATAAAGATGTTTGTAGTACAGCCATTCTATCAGTCAAACTAAAACGGAAGTTTGTTTGAACTGACATGTCAAACCACAGATAATACAGTATGTCCTCTATCTCCTGTACATGTGCAGTTAAACATCAACAACAGCCCTTAACCTTAATGCTGATTGTCACGGTCATCAATACATCATTAAGACAATAAATATCTGACTCAATCTTCGAGGACAGACAGGGCCAGTAATGTATGCATCCCATAACGCATGTCTAAAACGTTCTTTACACCTTACCTTCCTTCTTAGTTGGTAATTCACACCCTTTAACAATGTCCTAGAATTCCATTTCAATTTAGTCAATTTAGGAGATTGTCATTTCAATTCAAGAATTGAAAACTGCCATTTATCTTCGATGAGGATGACTCATTTCCAATTTTTACTTCCTGGATTGACTGAATTGAAATGGAACTGACCCCACAGACGTACAGTCCTGAATGATGTCATCATATGTACCATAGTTGGTGCTAGGAGCTGAGTACTTGGTACTGGACTTGCGGATGATGTTCTCGTGGATCTGAAACCACTCATTCTCATTATTACATCTGGAGAAAAGGAGAAGATAGAGAGAAGCGTTAACGACACACACACATTAGAGGGGGACAGATGGAGAGATTTGGACGGTTGGCGGGGGACTAACTGAACCGCATGTCCCAGAAGCGTTTTCCTCCTGGACAAAAGGTACCAGCTGGGGGACACGCCATCAAGAAGCATACTACCCCAAACTCACAGGCCACTAAGCTGAGCTGACAGCAAGTTCTCTCCTCTCCACTAAGAGAGGAGGCCCAAGGGCTCCTGGGAGAGGCATGGGGGAAACGCACATGCTGGAGTCTTATAGGAGCGGACAGTTTAGGAGGCAGCTCTGCGCTCACAACGCTGCTTGCTTTTTCTGAGGAGACATGTGCAAAGGGCTAATTATAATCATCATCATAAAAATAGTTCATTTTATAATGCACAATGCACAAGCTTTTTCAAGGCAAGATACACTATATATACAAAAGTATGTGGACACCCCCTCAAATTAGTGGATTCGGCTATTTCAGCCACACCCGTTGCTGACCGGTGTATAAAATTGAGCACACAGCCATGCAATCTCCATAGCCAAACATTGGCAGTAGATTGGCCTTACTGAAGAGCTCAGTGACTTTCAATGTGGCACCGTCATAGGATGCCACCTTCCCAACAAGTCAGTTCGTCAAATGTCTGCCCTGCTAGAGCTGCTCAGTCAAATGTAAGTGCTGTTATGTGAAGTGGAAACGTCTAGGAGCAATAACGGCTCTACCGCGAAGTGGTAGACCACACAAGAACGGGACCACCTAGTGCTGAAGCGCGTATAGCGTAAAAATTATCTGTCCTCGGTTGCAACATACACTACCGAGATTCAAACTCCCTCTGGAAGCAACGTCAGTGCTTCCAGTGCAGAGTGCCAACTGTATAGTTTGATGGAGGAGGAATAATGGTCTGGGTCTGTTTTTCATGGCTCGGGCTAGTCCCCTTAGTTGCAGTGAAGGGAAATCTTAACGCTACAGTATAAAATGTTATTGTAGATGATTCTGTGCTTCCGACTTTGTGGCAACAGTTTGGGGAAGGCCCTTTCCTGTTTCAGCATGACAATGCCCCGTGCAGAAAGCGAGGACCATACAGAAATTGTATGTCGAGAATGGTGTGGAAGAACTTGACTGGCCTGCACAGAGCCCTGACCTCAACCCCATCGAACAACTTTGGGATGATTTGGAACGCCGACTGCGAGCCAGGTCTAATTGCCCAACATCAGTGCCCGACCTCATTAATGCTCTTGTGGCTGAATGGAAGCAAGTCCCCGCAGCAATGTTCCAACATCTAGTGCAAAGAAGAGTGGAGGCTGTTATAGCAGCAAAGGGGGGGACCAACTCAATATGAATGCCCATGATTTGGTTGGAATAAGATGTTCGACGAGCTGTAGTGTATGTGGGGAAAAGAGCATTTAAAAGAGCATCAGTGCCACAGTAGAAATCAGTAGTGTCGGGCTAGGCCACATCCAAAACCCATGATATAGACCCCTGAGGAGAACAGAGGAGGAGGAAGAAAGATGGAGGATAGGACATACATTAAGAGATGTGCTATAGCTATCCGTTGAGTCACTGAGTCAGAATGCTTCGCTCTGTGTTATTTTCCCCTTCTACTCCTCTGCAAACTTTGTCCTCTAACTTTGTTTATTTGTCTAAGTGTCATCTCCATCACATACACACACACACACACACACACACACACACACACACACACACACACACACACACACACACACATTCTCTCTCTGTGCCTCTCTCTCTTTTCTCTCTGCCTTTCAGTATTCCTCTCTCTCTGATCTCGTCATTGCTTGGCGGGGGTACAGGAGTGTCTCTTGAGTGGTGCCTAACAGAGGGAGCCAGATTCACATCACACCAGGAGGACAATCTTAGGCCCTGGTTGAGCAGATATTGATTTTCCAGAGGACACTTCATTATCATTCTGGTCCAAGCGCACAACACATCAAAACAGTCAAGCGCTTGGTAGGGAACATTCACACAACATTGGTAGAACATTCATGCCTCGGTAAAAACAGCAGAATTACAACCAATGGCGTTGTCTCCGGAGATAATTTTTCAGTCATTTT
Organism: Brachymystax lenok tsinlingensis; assembly: GCA_030435695.1. NCBI lineage: Eukaryota > Metazoa > Chordata > Actinopteri > Salmoniformes > Salmonidae > Brachymystax > Brachymystax lenok. The sequence continues at coordinate 42,549,862 of CM059802.1, read as the reverse complement.
AATAGAGATATCTTTGTGAAAGGCTGATGACACACTACAGTGTTCAGTTATTCTGGCTATCACCTCATACTTATCTAATTTAGATGGTGTCCCTATTTACAAAGACTCCAGCTACATACGGTACTGTATGTGGCATCAGCAAAAGAGCAGTTTAGAATTGTGAAAAACTTTAGTTTAAATGTTAGTTAATGTGTATTGTCCCTGTCAAATAAATAAATACATTGTAAGTAGCTGTGGATAAGATCGTACGCTAAATGACTGAAATGTAGAATGCGAGTCAGGATCAGACTGGGACTCACGTGTAAACTTTGAGCACAAAGTCCTTCTCCTCTTTGAGGTCAGTGATGGTGTGGAACACGTCACTCATGGCCAGAGCAGCACAGCCGTACGGTCTCCTGTACTGCACGTGGGGCGGACCCTTCTTTGAGTCATTCAACAACATACGACCTGGAGACAACAACATCAACAACAACATGAACAACAACAACGCATTAGCTCTATGAAGAATGCTACTTTCCAAGGTTTCCTGGAATGAACATTGTGATATTTCTGTTACTCCATCTCACACAGGCTTACCAGTTCGTATGACATGTGCTACAATGTACAGGTCTCTCTTCAGGTCTTTACTGCTCAGATCCTAAGAATAAACGATAAACCCACTATTAACAAGAAAATACTGTAGCCTACTCAAAGTACATGGATGTGAGGCATGTGTTTACGTACACAACACATTAGGTAACTACATCATTTGTTGCTGTTTTACTGTGGTTGCTGTTGAATAACATACCATCTAAAGCTAAAATCCTATGAGCCATTATCTAAGGGTGGAGAGTTACCGTGAAGAGAGCACACAGACGGTCCACCTTCTCTGGGTTCTTTGGCCCTCCATTTTTGTTCAGTCTCACCATAAACTTCTCACTGAGGAGGAAGACGTATGTTACAGTACATGAATCAAGGAACATTGTTTTTCATTTCATCCTTATTTAACCGAGTAGTCCCATTGAGATCCTTCTATTTTGCAAGTGTAGGAAACCTTGAGCTTTACAATGTGGTGCTGTCTGGGGTGTAAATGGGTCACATGAGGGAAAGGCCTTGCGCTGAGTAAGGGTGACATGTTGTGGGTGTGGTGTGTGTCTACTATGCCCTCTAGCACCTGCTCAACTTGGGCTGTTTGAGTGTGTGTGTTCTGCATGTGCATGCCCTGTGTGTGTATGAGTTCTGTGTGTGTACGTCCTGTATGTTTGCTGTGGGTGTCCTGTAGCCCTCCCTCCAGTACCTGTTCTGCTCATTGTCACATGTATTATAGAAGTAAAATGAGATGTCCTGTGGCTCCCTCTCAAGTACCTGACCTGCTTGTACTTGCACGTGTGCCTGTAGAGGTTGTGTTAATGTGTCCTGTGTGTGTATGGAGTGTTGACTGTGCGTATACCTGATCTGTTTGTTGTCACGGGTGTCGTAGAGGGGAGAAAAAGACATCTGCCTCCTCGCTGATGGTGTTGTAGGTGAAACTCTTCAGGTTGATGAAGAGGTGGTGTTGTACCGGAACGCGGCAACCGTCTCCATGGCGCTGACGCACGCTGTCGCCCTGAGAACGATCGGACGACGAACACTAACAAGACAGGTCCTTACTGAGGGGGCAAAGCTCTGACTGCACTGCACACATGCTACGTCTATCTACCCTTTGAAGGTTGTCACTGTGCGGTAGACATGTTCGTGGACGCGTTTTGTCAGCTAGGTGATCGTTCACATTGAATGGATTTGTGTTGGGTTTGTGATAGTGTTGATGGTTATGGTGATCATTGGAAATGGTGGCGTGGGTTTTGTCAGTAAAGTGGCGTGTCAAATTAGTTCTGATGCATATAGTGTATCTCCACCCTACTGCATAGCAGATTTTATTGAGTTCATACCTGGTTTGTGCTTGGCTGGCCACAGTGTCTGCTGGATGCATGCTGTGGGGTACATAGAGAAGAGAGATTTTAGTTTAGTCAACCCATTCTATTCTATTCTACTCATGAAAGAGCCCACACCTGTTGTATAGTACTGTGCAATAGATGCATGAATTCTGATAAAAAGGCGCCCACCAATTTTGCCTAGAGGTTGCTTCAGTGAGCAGTATTCCTAAAATAAGCCCACGTGAGGCAAAACATGAGCCCATGGGAGAGGAGAGGACAAAGCACATATCTCCCACACACACACAATCACACACACATCCTTCTCTGCTCCGCAAAACTAAGAGATCTCTTTTACTCCTACCTGAAGAGGTGCCAAGGCCTGTGTGCCCTGCCAAAAACAAGCTCACTTTCATCGACCTAGTGAGGAGGCTTTTGGCAGGGATGAACCACACTGTTGTTTCTGGACCGAGCACTTAATGCACTAACAATCTGCCTGCAAAGCTGATAAAAATGGCACAGGAATAAAAGGCGACTGCAGGGCAGTTGGAGACGGTATTAGACCAGCACATTGACCCTCCACTATTGGTCAAGACTGGGTCTCCAGTTTCCAAGATGGCCTCCCCCAAAACATGACATCTACGTCTGAGCAGTGATTACACTTTCCTAATTCTGGATCTGGCTGAGTAATTCTAATCGCCTTTTACTGGGGGTGTACACTTAGCTTAGAACTCCCTCCTACGTTACTACAGCTTATTCCAAATTCCAAGAGCACATTTGGGATACAACTTATTTATAGAATTATGTCTCAACTATAGATGTGGTTAGTTTACATAACCCAGACTGTATTACGTAAATTACAATAACCAAAACGTGTCTTTTTTCAAAGCCTCTCACAGGGTTGTCACAGTGCATCTAGTTAACATTCACGTTTTGGTCACGTGTGCGCTTGTAGAGGGACACTCTCAATATGGCAGAAACATGGGCTTAAAGAGTAGGAGGGATGAACTCTTTTGATCCACAAAAACGGAGTTGTGCCGCACGCACAAACACCCTTACTAAGAAAATGCATACTAGACACATACATTCACAAGTGCACAAGGCAGACAAACACAAATCATACAGCACACACGCACATGCATACAAACAGATTCCAACATACATTAGCATAAAACACACTTGTCAGTAAATACAAAAAGATACAGTAATTCACGACCCACACACTTATATTAAAATACTATCACACAAAGGAAGAATAGTTTTAGAATAGTACCCTGCGCCTGTACAATAATATTGCATTAATAAATACATTATAATAATGCACATCTTGAGGGTCACTGTTCTCTTATTTCCCAGGGGTTTGATAGAGGAAAGGATGTATATAGATTTGCATTCACACATAACACCCAAATAGAATGGCCATGTACAGAATGCAACATTAATACCTCCCTATGTTGACCATACCATTTTGTAGAGTTCAGATGCACTGATATGATCCGGATCCACCATTTCAAACTCCTTTCTAGGAACAAGGTCCAAGCCAAGGTGCCTATTGAGAGAGAGATGGGGAGAGAGAGAAAGAAAGAGAGAGAGAGAGAGGGTGTTAGAGAGAGGTGGGAGGCAACAAATCATAACATTAACCAATCCAAGAACACACAAAAAGCATTTCCACTTATCTAAAAAAAGACCCCTTATATATCTTAAATACACTTCTAAGCAAGCATAGAAGGAATTTAGGTCTTGTTCAGACAGTTATTATTAAAGTGATACTTCGTGATTTTTGGCAATAAAAGCCCTTTATCTACAATCTATGAGATGAACTAATGGATACCATTTTGATGTCTGCGTGCAGTTTGAAGGAAGTTGCTAACTAGCGTTAGTGCAATTGCTAACTCGCGTTAGCGCACCTCCAGTCATTGCATCAACGCTAGTTAGCATTGGCTGGCAAAACTACATCTAACTTCCTTCATACTGGATGCAGAGACATAATGGTATCCATGAGTTAATCTGACTCTGGGGAAGTTGATAATGGGCTTCATTGCCAAAATTCTGAAATATCCCTTTTGTAAGCAGGGTTTGAACAAGAGCTAATTGCCTTTTATACTTGCAAGAGCATGACCGCCTGGCTTTGACTGAAAGTGGGGGTGAATTTCTTTGCACTTATTTTGTTGATAAAATTATTTGTTGATATTGTTTTGAATTGCAGGAATAGAAAAACTATTCCCTGCAATTCTACACGGTTTCTTCACAGGGGAATCCATATTAATGAACAGAATATAACTACTTGAACATCTTGAAGAAAAATCTGGCCTTAATGGCCATGTACTCTGGCCTTAATGGCCATGTGTATAGAAAAAGACTGGCCACCACTCAGAGCCTGGTTACTCTCTAGGTTTCATCCTAGGTTCCTGCCTTTCAAAGTGCTTCTACATCTGCATTGCTTGCTGTTTGGGGTTTTAGGCTGGGTTTCTGTATTGCACTTTACATCTGCTGATGTAAAAAGGGCTTTATAAATACATTAGATTGAAATTTGATTGATATAGGATTTGCCACAACAAATTATATTGAACATGTGTTTAATGACTAGATTACTAATCTACTCCCTTCACTGAAAGTCCCACCCCCAATAATTAATCCTTAAGAGTCCATAATCGAATTAACATAATAAAAATATCCCCATCAAAATGTGTCAGTTTAAACTAGAGATACTGTCTGTTTTTTTGCATGGGCCGCATCTCAATCCATCACATCTGCGGTGGAAAGTGACAGAGCTACAGCACGGTTTGTAAGACAAGGAAAATCTGAACCTGAAAATCTGTCTTCTCAAGAAAACGTCTGTAGTCTGAATGGTTTGGCCTACTGACTAATATGGCCACTCTATTGAAAGACGAGACTATCAGGAGCACGATGGTGTTCTCTGTTTTGCTCTACAACCCCCACCAGCCCCACGGGACTCGTCTGCCAACTTCTGTCTTTTGCGTCTGAATTGTTTGGGCTACAAACTGAGTTAACCCCACTGTGGAAAGGGGAGACTCACAAACACGATGTTGTTCTCCATTTTGCTCAACAACCGGTTTTAGGGATGTCTCCTGGTCTGACAAACAGTGCTGTAACTCTGCCACTTTCCACTGCAGACGCGACAGGCTGACATAGGTGTATGTGGTGGATTGAGATGCTGCCCATGCAAAAAAGAAACACATCTCAAGCTTAAAAACAGAAGGATTTTTATGGGGATTTGAGTATTATGTTAGATTGATGCACGGGGGCGTCAGTAGACTTAAGGATTAACCGATTGATGTTGGGAAAATATATGGCAACAATGCACAGTGCTGTTAAATGCCTGCAGGTGCCTTTGGATTTTAAAACACCAGTGGTGCAACTAGTGCTTTCTAACTGAACTGAACCAGAAAAGTGGCGTGCAGGAGGGAATCAAAACTTTCAAGTGGGCAAAACCATTCATCTTGAGGGGGTTCAAAATGCAATCTGTTAATTATATAACAAATAAGGTTGACATATACAGACTAGCTCAAAACATTACTAATCATTGAAAATGACGAATTATCCAATGGCTCATGACACTTTTCTGGTAAAAAAGGGGGGATGCAACTGCTCCATTTTCTCCATTGCTCAGGCGCCTTTGCATGAGAGCCCAACTGTATGACCTCGCTCTCTGTAGTCGATGTGAGTAAGACCTTTAAAACAGGTTAACATTCGCAAGGCCAGACGAAATACCATGACGCGTACTGAGAGCATGCGGTGACCAGCTGGCACGTGTATTCACCTATCCCTGACCCGGTCTGTAATATCAACTTCAAGCAAGATCACCATAGTCCCCGTGGCCAAGTCAAGTCAAGGTAACCTACCTAAATGACTATAGCCCTGTAGCACTCACATCTATAGCCCTGAAATGCTTATCATTCTGGCTCATACCAACACCATTATCGCCGACAATCTGGACCCACTCCAATTCGCATACTGCCCCAACAGATCCACAGATGATGCAATCTCTGTTGCACTCCACACTGCCCTCACCCACCTGGACAAAAGGAATACCTATGAAATAATGCTCTTCATTGACTACAGCTCAGCATTCAACATCATGGTCCCTTCTTCCAGGCTCATCACAAAGCTCAGGACCCTGGGACTGAAGACCTTACTCTGCAACTGGATCTTGGACTCCCTGAAGGTCCGCCCCCTGGTGGTAAGGGTAGACAACCACAAGCTTTAGGTATATGTTGTGCTTTTTCAGCCATTCCTGAGTTTGCAACCAAAAACAATCTACATGCAGTATGGGCAGTACCAAAACAAGTGATCTAATGACTCTTCGCAGCAAAATCTGCAGAGCAGGGATGGATGCACTCTGTTTCAATTGAACATACTTGAGATTTTTCTACAAATTGATTGGACATGATTTGGAAAAGGCACAAACCTGTCTGTATAAGGTCATACAGTTGACAGTGCATATCAGAGCAAAAACCAAGCTATGAGATGGAAGGAATTCTCAGTAAAGCGCCGAGACAGGATTGTGTCGAGGCACAGATCTGGGGAAGGGTACCAAAACATTTCTGCAGCAATGAAGGTCCCCAAGAACACAGTGGCCGCCATAATTCCTTAATGGAAGAAGTTTGGAACCACAAAGACTCTTCCTAGAGCTGGCTGCTCGGCCAAACTGAGCAATCAGGGGAGAAGGACCTTGGTCAGGGAGGTGACCAAGAGCCCAATGGTCACTCTGACAGAGCCAGAGTTACTCTGTGGAGATGGGAGAACCTTCCAGAAGAACAACAGTCTCAGCAGCACTCCACCAATCAGGTCTTTATGGTAGAGTGGCCAGACGAAAGCCACTCCTCAGTAAAAGGCACATAACAGCCCGCTCTGACCTAAAGGACTCTCAGTCCATAAAATGCAAGATTCTCTGGTCTGATGAAACCAAGATTGTACTCTTTCACCTGAATTCAAAGTGTCACGTATGGAGGAAACCTTGCGCCATCCCTATGGTGAAGCATGGTGGTGGCAGAATCATGCTATGGGGATGTTTTTCAGCAGCAGGAATTGGGAAACTAGTCAGGATCTTAGGGAAAGAAGAACGAAGCAAAGTACAAGAAAGATCCTTGATGAAAACCTGCTCCAGAGCGCTCAGGACCTCAGACTGGGGCAAAGGTTCACCTTCCAACAGGACAATGACACTAAGCACACAGCCAAGACAAAGCAGGAGTGGCTTTGGGACAAGTCTCAATGTCCTTGAGTGGCCCAGCCAGAGCCCGGACTTGAACCTGATCGAACATCTCTGGAGAGACCTGAAAATAGCTTTGCAGCGACTCCCCATCCAACCTGACAGAGCTTGAGGATCTGGCAGAGAAGAATGGGAGAAACTCCCCAAATACAGGTGTGCCAAGCTTGTAGCGTCATACCCAAGAAGACTCGAGGCTGCCAAGGTGCTTCAACTTTTTTATTTATCAAAAATGTTTCAACCAATTTTGGTCTATAATAAAAGGGCCGACAGATACGTTCCTTGGCTTCTCCAACTTCCACTTTCCTTCTCCATTTGTGGTGTAATGCCTCAATTGGTTGGTTGTAATTTTGGATAGAGCAGACGTTTCCATATACTTTTGTTAGCTGCATGTGTGACATTAACAAAGATTATTATTATAATGTTTGTTTTTTTATCAATTAGTATATTTGAATTTAACCAGAATATTTGTTGTAATATTGTTCTGTCTTTTCTGGTGGATTAAACAGAAATTCTAGCCAGCTTTCTATATCTTGTTTTAAAAATAGCGATATTTTCAAATAACTGAAAGTGAGAGTTTATAATCTGAGTAAAAGGAAAGAGGCAATTTTTTTACATGGGGTGAGCCATTCTTACTATTGTGCTGGAGAACGAGTTTGGATTTAAGTAAAACATTTGTATGAATCAAGCCTTTAGTGAGAGGTTCAATCATGTAATATTTAATAATTGTAGCCCTCCAAATTCATATTCATTATCTAAATAGGCCTGTTTAGTTTTGTCTGGCTTTCTGTTCCAAACGAAGTGGAATCTTCTTTGCTCATATAATACTTTATTTTCGGTTTAGGCATGGCCATCAGTAAATAGGTAAACAGGAATATGACTAAATAATTCAATCAGGGTGATTTTTCTACAAATAGACAGGTATTTTTCTTTCCATGGTAGGAAGATCTTATCTATTTATGCTAACTTTCTATTAAAATGTATTGTAGTCAGATAATTTATTATTTGAATAACGAGTATGCACACTTCAGCGTCAGACCGATTTATTGGTAAACTACATTGTAATATAAAAGTTTAATTTTTTTGCGATCCAATACGTAATATGTGATTCGTTTCAGGGAACGTCGCGGGTCACTACTTCACAGGAGCACCATTTGAACGTGAACTTTTATTATCGAAATGGCAAAAAAAAAAAAGATTAAATTGTTGCCAGCAGCACATTTGCAGTCACCAAATCAAATCAAATCAAATCAAATCAAATCAAATTTTATTTGTCACATACACATGGTTAGTAGATGTTAATGAGTGTGGCGAAAATGTTTGTGCTTCTAGTTCCGACCATGCAGTAGTATCTAACAAGTAATCTAACAAATTCACAACAACTACCTTATACACACAAGAGTAAAGGAATGAATACGAGTATGTACATATAAATATATGGATGAGCGATGGCTGACCGGCATAGGCAAGATGCAGTAGATGGTATGGAGTACAGTATATACACATATATATGAGATGAGTAATGTAGGATATGTAAACATTATATAAATGGCATTGTTTAAAGTGGCTAGTGATACATTATTTCATCCAATTATAATTATTAAAGTGGCTAGAGATTTGGGTCGATGACCCGAACGGCATAGGCAAGATACAGTAGATGGTTTAGAGTACAGTGTATACATTTGATATGAGTATGTGGATACGTAAACATTATATACAAAAATTGTTTAAAGTGGCTAGTGATACATTTGTTACATCCAATTCCTATGTATAAAGTGGCTAGAGATTTAAGTCAGTATGTTGGCAGCAGCCACTCAATGTTAGTGATGGCTGTTTAACAGTCTGATGGCCTTGAGGTAGAAGCTGTTTTTCAGTCTCTCGGTCCCAGCTTTGATGCACCTGTACTGACCTCGCCTTCTGGATGATAGCGGGGTGAACAGGCAGTGGCTCGGGTGGTTGTTGTCCTTGATGATCTTTTTGGCCTTTCTGTGACATCGGGTGGTGTAGGTGTCCTGGAGGGCAGGTAGTTTAACCCCGGTGATGCGTTGTGCAGTCCTCTACTGCACTCTGGAGAGCCTTACGGTTGTGGGCGGAGCAGTTGCCGTACCAGGCGGTTGATACAGCCCGACAGGATGCTCTCGATTGTGCATCTGTAAAAGTTTGTGAGTGATTTTGGTGACAAGCCAAATTTCTTCAGCCTCCTGAGGTTGAAGAGGCGCTGTTGCGCCTTCTTTACCACGCTGTCTGTGTGGGTGGACCAATTCAGTTTGTCCGTGATGTGTACGAGGAACTTAAAACTTTCCACCTTCTCCACTACTGTCCCCTCGATGTGGATGAGGGTGCTCCCTCTCCTGTTTCCTGAAGTCCACGATCATCTCCTTTGTTTTGTTGACATTGAGTGAGAGGTTATTTTCCTGACACCACACTCCGAGGGCCCTCACCTCCTCTCTGTAGGCCGTCTCGTCGTTGTTGGTAATCAAGCCTACCACTGTAGTGTCGTCAGCAAACTTGATGATTGAGTTGGATGCGTGCTTGGCCACGCAGTCATGGGTAAACAGGAGTACAGGAGAGGGCTGAGAACGCACCCTGTGGGGCCCCAGTGTTGAGGATCAGCGGAGGTGGAGATGTTGTTTCTACCCTCACCACCTGGGACCCCGGCCCGTCCAGGAAGTCCAGGACCCAGTTGCACAGGGCTGGGTCGAGACCCAGGGTCTCGAGCTTAATGACGAGCTTGGAGGGAACTATGGTGTTAAATGCTGAGCTGTAGTCGGCGAACAGCATTCTTACATAAGTATTCCTCTTGTCCAGATGGGTTAGGGCAGTATGCAGTGTGATTGCGATTGCGTCGTCTGTGGACCTATTGGGACGGTAAGCAAATTGGAGTGGGTCCAGGGTGTCTGGGCAGGATGGAGGTGATATGATCCTTGACTAATCTCTCAAAGCACTTCATGATGACGGAGAGTGAGTGCTACGGGCGATAGTCATTTAGCTCAGTCACCTTAGCTTTCTTGGGAACAGGAACAATGGTGGCCTCTTGAAGCATGTGGGAACAGCAGACTGGGATATAGGGACTGATTGAATATGTCCGTAAACACACCAGCCAGCTGATCATGATGCTCTGAGGACACGGCCAGGGATGCCATCTGGGCCGCAGCCTTCATGAAAGGTTAACACATTTAAATGTTTTTCTCACATTGGCTGCGGTGAAGGTGAGCCCGCAGGTTTGGTAGCGGGCCGTGCCGGTGGCACTGTATTGTCCTCAAAGCGAGCAAAGAAGTTGTTTAGTTTGTCTGGGAGCAGGACGTCATGGTCCGCGGCGGGGCTGGTTTTCTTTTGTAGTCCGTGATTGACTGTAGACCCTGCCACATTCCTCTTGTGTCTGAGCCATTGAATTGTGACTCTACTTTGTCTCTATATTGACGCTTAGCTTGTTTGATTGCCTTATGCGGAGGAGTAGCTGCACTGTTTGTATTCAGTCATGTTTCGGTAGCCTTTACCTGGTTAAAGCAGTGGTTCGCGCTTTCAGTTTCTTGTGAATGCTGCCATCAATCCATGGTTTCTGGTTGGGGAAGGTTTTGATATTTGCTATGGGTACACATCACCAATGCATTTGCTAATAAACCGCTCACCGAATCAGCGATACATCAATGTTGTTGTCAGATGCTATCCGAACATATCCCAGTCCACGTGCTCAAGCAATCTTGCAGCATGGAATCAGATTGGTCGGACCAGCGTTGAACAGACCTGAGAACGGGCGTTTCCTGTTTTAGTTTCTGTTTGTAGGCTGGGAGCAACAAAATGGAGTCATGGTCAGACTTGCCGAAAGGCAACGCTCTGGATAACATAAAAACATCCTAACCAGCTATGCTAGGGCGTGTAAAATGGTCAAGGTGAGTTGTTCTCTCATTTGTGTCTGAAATTAGCTAGCCAACGTTAGCCAGTTAGCAGTCAAGCATCCAAGCTGTTAGGTCAGAGCGCTCGGATCAACCCTACTGTTCGGCCACAGCGTCTGAAAGCGAAACACTCTGAATTTAAAAATGTCCAATCTGACAATGCTCTGAGTTTGCAATCTTCCAGAGCACACTCTGGCACTTACGAACACACCCGTAGTATAAACCAGCATTTACTCTTGAAATCTTTGGTTGTTTAGTACATAGCCTCACATGTGAATCCCAAAAGAGATGGGTGGGACTAAAGCTTAAAAGGGTGTGAACAATGCTGAATGAGTGTAGACAACTGTAGTGTATGATACACAATTTTCTAGCTCTGAGTCTCTACTTCTAGCTCTGAGTCTCTACTTTTATGTAAAAAACAATTCATGTAACGTGTACGCTGGGAGTTGGGAAGCAAGTACAGGGAGTGAATCATTGAATAAAAAACAGAACATGGTACAAAACATGAAACTCGTACAGACATGAAAAAGAGTCAATAACACCTGAGGAAAGAACCAAGGGGAGTGACAGAAATAGGGGAGGTAATCAAGAAAGTGATGGAGTCCAGGTGAGTGTCATGGCAAGCGCATTCTGTCCCCTATCAACACTTTCAAACTTTTGGTGCAAGCAAGAATGACATAAGAAAGTAGTCAAGATGACTAACTTGATTGAGCCTCCACCATGTATATCTCACTAAGTCAGGGTATTTAAGCCTCCATATATCCACTAGTTCTAATATAGCGCTATTATAACCTCCCACCATAATAAAAGTTGTGTATTGCTAGAAAACTCAATAACATTATACATATTTTCAAATAATCACTATTTGGACCTTATAGATTAAATGAGCCAAATATGTTCATTGTCCAATAGCACATTTAAAATGATCAACCTTCCTTGCAGATTATTGTTAATTAATATCATCAACCCTTTTGAGCTTTTTTGCCCATTGGACAAGTATATCCCCCCCCCAGTCCTTTTTCCACACAAATTCATCTAAAAATGTAGAATGAGTTTCTTGTAAACATTAGATATTACACTGAGTGTACAAAAGATTAAGGACACCATCCTAATATTGAGATGCACTTTGTTATTCATTATTCACTTCCATGTCTCAATTGTCACAAGGCTTAAAAATCCTTCTTTAACCCATCTCCTCCCCTTCATCTACACTAATTTAAGTGGATTTAACAAGTGACATCAATAAAGGATCATGCTGTAGCGTTCACCTGGACTCACCTGGTCAGTCTGTCATGGAAAAAGCAGCTGTCCTTAATGTTTATAACACTCAGTGTATATTCCTCTTTTAGCAAGGTAAAGACATTTTGTCTTTTGTTATTGTCTGCTAAGCCATTACAACTATAACTAGCTAAACTTATTTCACCACTGACCATAATGAGATGAGTTTGAATTATGCTTACCATAATATGTCTGTAAACTTACCATTTAAAAGTACCATGGTGAATGAGTGTCCACATAGCTGTACGATGACATTTGAAATGTTATGCATACTGTCGCTGCAACTGAGTAAACCTCCAATATTCCACCCGCTAAAAGCTCCCCCCATCCCAAGTTGGGTTGCTGTCCCTGTGACAGGCAGACCACCCCTGTACACATGGATCCTATTCCTAGGGCCTTTGAGAGATTGGGACCCATCCTTTGAAAAGAGCAAAGTGCCACCTACAGAACAGAACCAGATTAGCAGCAAACAGCATTTCTACGCTTTTCAACACTTTGCCTCGTTTGTTACTGTACATAGTTATTTTTTTTAAAGTAATATATATGTGCATATCTTAATTAATTTCCACAATTGCTGAATAATAAGTGTAATAATGCAGGCACTTCCTTCGACAGATTGTGACCTATATAAGGACTGGCAGTAGAAAATTAATTTTTGGCAAGCAATTATTATTTTTACTTGTTATTCATTATTCACTGTGTATTTATTCCTTGTGTCACTATTTAAGAAAACATTTTTTGGTTTGTTTGTTTCATCTTCAACTCTGCATTGTTGGAAAAGGACCTGCAAGTAATTCACTGTTAGTTTACCACAAAGCATGTGACAAAATAAAATTTTATTTAATTAACTCATTGGCAACTCATTAACATTCATACAACTTTCCAGTGTTTGTTTTTATGTTGTATGCAGTTTATTAAAGATTTGTTTAACATTTAATTCTACACTGTGCTGAAACCACTACCCACAACTAAACTAAAATCTAGGTATTTTATACCATTCACAGCCAATTCCCTGGAAAAGGATCTGACAGGCGGATGCTCACATTTACGTGTGCGCCATAACACTATCACTCTCAGCCACCCTAGCATCATCCAGTAGAGCTGGAGTGATGACTGAAAACACGTGGAGTGTTCTTACAACCATAGGGTTTAAGACCGCCAAGTGGTCAGATCACACAACCACAGGTCACTCCACATCAGCTTGTGAATAAAATAGCCGTTACCTCACTCATTCACATAACCTTTTTATCTGTAAAGATTGAATTCAGGCCTAAGCATGATGTCCACTAATGTCAACACAAATCCATTTCACTAAGACTAGGGGAAAAGTCCAAGTTGATCCAACATATCGCCTTTTCACCTAAAGCTCTTCCTTTGATGATGAGGACGGAGCCCACAGATCTCTCTATAGGTGGCTACTGGAGAATGGAGCATAGTACTGGCAACAATGATCTGGGATCCATTTCATTCAAATTTGAATTCACCCTCTTTTGTTGCATTACAAAGTTGGATTGAAAAATATTTAATTGTGATTTTTATTTTGTCATTGATCCACACAAAAGTCCATAATGTCAAAATGGAGAAAAAAAAATCTACACATCGTTGAATAAGTATTAAGTACACCCCTTCTTTTAGGCAGGCCTAAATTAGAACAGGGGTAAGATTTGGCATAACAAATCACAAGTTACATGGACTCTGCGTGTGAAAGATCTGACATGATTTTTAAATGACTACCTTTACTTCTGTCCCACATACATACAGTGCCTTAGGAAATTATTCAGACCCTTGACTTTTTCCACATTTTGTTAGGTTAGAGCCTTATTCTAAAATGTATTAAATAGTTTTTTTTCCTTCATCAATCTACACACAATACCCCATAATGGCAAATCAAAAAAAGTTTAAATGTTTCTGCGAATTTATATATATTTTTAATAATGAAATATCACATTTAATTAAGTATTCAGACACTTTACTCAGTACTTTGTTGAGCACCTTTGGCAGTGATTACAGCCTCGAGTCTTCTTGATATGACAATACAAGCTTGGCACACCTGTATTTGGGGAGTTTCTCCCATTCTTCTCTACAGATCCTGAAACTCTGTCAGGTTAGATAGGGAGCGTTGCTGCACAGCTATTTTCAGGTCTCTCTAGAGATGTTCGATCAGGTTCAAGTCCGGGCTCTGGCTGGGCATTCAGAGACTTGTCCCAAAGCCACTCCTGTATTTTCTTTTCCTGTTGGAAGGTCACCCTTCGCTCCAGTCGGAGGTCCTGTGCACTCTGAAGCAGGTTTTCATCTAGGTACTTTGCTCCATTCATGTTTCCCTCGATCCTGACTAGTCCCTGCCGATGAAAAACATTCCCACAGCATGATGCTGCCACCACTATGCTTCACCGTAGGGATGGTGCCAGGTTTCCTCTAGACGTGACACTTCGCATTCAGGCCAAAGAGTTCAATCTTGGTTTCATCAGACCAGAGAATCTTGTTTATCATGGTCTGACAGTCTTTAGGTGTCTTTCAGCAAACTCCAAGCAGCCTGTCTTGTGCCTTTTGCTGAGGAGTGGCTTCCGTCTGGCCACTCTACCATAAAGGCCTAATTGGTTGTGTGCTGCAGAGATGGTTGTCCTTCTGGAAGGTTCTCCCATCTCCACAGAGGAACTCTGGATCTCTGTCAGAGTGACCAACGAGTTCTTGGTCACCTCTCTGACCAAGGCCCTTCTCCCCCGACTGCTCAGTTTGGCAGAGCAGCCAACTCTAGGAAGAGTCTTGGTTGTTCCAAACTTCTTCCATTTAAGAATGATGGAGGCCGGTGTGTTCTTGGGTACTTTCATTTCTGCAGAAATATTTTGGTACTCTTCCCTAGATCTGTGCCTCGACACAATCCTGTCTCTGAGCTCTACGGATAATTCCTTCGACCTCATGGCTTGATTTTTACTCTGACATGCACTGTCAACTGTGGGACCTTATATAGACAGGTGTGCGCCTTTCCAAATAATGTCCAATCAATTGAATTTACCACAGATGGACTCCAATCAAGTTGTAGAAAAATCTCAAGGATGATCAATGGACACAGGACGCACCTGAGCTCAATTGAGTCTCATAGCAAAGGGTCTGAATACTTATGTAAATAAGGTATCTGTTTTTTGTTTTTAATACATTTGTTAACATTTCTAAAAACCTGTTCTCGCTTTGTCATTGTGGGGTATTGTGTGTAGATTGCTAAGGAAATTGTTTTATTTAATCCATTTTAGAATAAGGCTGTAACGTAACAAAATGTGGAAAAGGTCATGGGGTCTGAAAACTTTCCGAAGGCACTGTATAACATCTGTAAGGTCCCTTTGTCAAGTACTTAATTTCAAGCACATATTCAACTACAAAGACCAGGTAGCTTTGCAAAACGCATTAAATAAGGGCAGTGATTGTTAGATGGGCAACAATAACAAATCAGGCATTGAATATCTCTTTAAGCATGCTCAAGTTAATAATTATGCTGTGGGTGAGCTGCAGGACAGGAAGGAAACTGCTCAGGGTGGTCACCATGAGGCCGTTTTAAAACAGCTACGGAGTTCAATTGCGGTTATGGGAAGAAAATAAATGGGGATATCTCAACATTGTAGTGACTCCACAATAATGACCTGAATGTTAGAGTGAAAAGAAGAATTCAAATATACAGAGCAAAAATACTCCAAAACATACATCAAGGCACTAAAGTAATACTGCAAAGGAATACACTTTTTTTGTAAAACCTGATGTTTGGTGCAAATCCAACACAACACATCACGGAGTACCTGCCTCCTTTTAAAGCATAGTGCTGGCTGCATCATGGTATGGGTATGTGTAACATCGGCAAAGACAGAGGAGGTTTTCAGGATAAAAAGACACGGGATGGAGCGAAGCACAGGCAAAATCCTAGAGGAAAACCTGCTTCAGTCTACTTTACAACATACCTTTCAGCAGGACAACATCAGGGCAAATATACATTTGCTTACCAATCTAGATTTGAGGCCAAGTTACAGTTGACTTAAAATCTGCTTGAAAATCTATGACAAGACTTGACAACTGCTGTCTAGCCATGATCCCCAACACCTTGACAGAGCTTGAAGATTTTATGACAAGGATAATGGGTGTGCAAAGCTCTAAGAGACTCACAGCTGTATTCACTTCCAAAGGTGTTACAAACATGTATACACTCAGGGGAGTGAATTCAAATATCAATAAAATATAATCACATTTTTTGGTCACATACACAGACTTGCAGATATTATCGCAGGTGCAACGTTTCTAGCTCCAACATGGCAGTAATACCTAGCAAGTAACAAAAAAAACACAATACACACAAATAAAGAAATTAAGAAGTATCAGAGCAAGCAATGTCAGAGACATGGAAAATATATATGACACTACCAGTCAAAAGTTTGGACACACCTACTCATTCAAGGGTTTTTCTTTATTTTACTATTTTCTACATTGTACAATAATAGTGAAGACATCAAAACTATGAAATAACACATATGGAATCATGTAGTAACCATTTTAGATTCTTCAAAGTAGCCACCCTTTGCATTGATGACAGCTTTGGACACTCTTGGTATTCTCTCAACCATCTTCATGTGGTAGTCACCTGGAATGCATTTCAATAAACAGGTGTACCTTGTTAAAAGTTAATTTGTGGAATTTATATCCTTCTTAATGCGTTTGAGCCAATCAGTTGTGTTAGGGGTGGTATACAGACGATAACCTTATTTGGTAAAAGACCAAGTCCATATTATGGCAAGAACAGCTCAAATAAAGAGAAATCATCATTACATCATTACTTTAAGACATGAAGGTCAGTCGATCTGTAAAATTTCAAGAACTTTGAAAGTTTATTCAAGTACAGTTGCAAAAACCATCAAGCGCTATGACGGAACTGGCTCTCAGGAAGTTCATTAGAGTTACCAGCCTCAGAAATTGCAGCCCAAATAAATGCTCACAGAGTTCAAGCAACAGACATATCTCAACATTAACTGTTCAGAGGAGACTGTGTGAATTAGGCCTTCATGGTCACATTGCTGCAAAGAAACCACTACTAAAGGACACCAATAAGAAGAATAGACTTGCTAGGCCAAGAAACATGAGCAATGGACAATAGACCGGTGGAAATCTGTCCTTTCGACAATGACCCAACACACATCCAGGCTGTGTAAGGGCTATTTGACCAAGAAGGAGAGTGGAGTGCTGCATTAGATGACCTGGCCTCCACAATCACCTGACCTCAACCCAACAGATCGTTTGCAAATGAGTTGGAACGCAGAGTTAAAGAAAAGCAGCCAACAAGTGCTAAGCATATGTTGGAACTTCTAAAAGACTGTTGGAAAAGCATTCCAGATGAAGATGGTTGAGAGATTGCCAAGAGTGTGCAAAGCTGTCATCAAGGCAAAGGGTGGCTACTATGAAGAATTTAAAATATATTTAGATTTAATTAACACATTTTTGGTTACTATATGATTCCATATGTGTTATTTATTAGTTTTTATTAGCTTCACTATTATTTTACAATGTAGAAAACCCTTGAATGAGAAGTGCTTTGCACAAAAGTATTCATCCCCCTCGGCGTTGTTCCTAATTTGTTGCAATACAACCTGTAATTTAAATTTATTTTTATTTGGATTTAATATAATGGACATACGCAAAATAGTCCAAATTGGTGAGGTGAAATTTAAAAACATATAAAAAAAAATCTAAAAAAAACGGAAAAGTGGTGCATGCATATGTATTCACCCCATTTGCTATGAAGCCCCTAAATAAGATCTGGTGCAACCAATTACCTTCAGAAGTCACATAATTAGTTAAATAAAGTACATCTGTGTGCAATCTAAGTGTCACATGATCTGCTACATGATCTCAGTATACATACACCTGTTCTGAAAGGCCCCAGAGTCTGCAACACCATTAAGCAAGGGGCACCACCAAGCAAGATGCACCATGAAGACCGAGGAGCTCTCCAAACAGGTCAGGGACAAAGTTGTGGAGAAGTACAGATCAGGGTTGGGTTATAAAAAAATATATTCAATAGATTTGAGACTGGGATGAAGGTTCACCTTCCAGCAGGACAATGACCCTAAACATACTGCTAAAGCAACACTTGAGTGGTTTAAGGGGAAACATTTAAATGTCTTGGAATGGCCTAGTCAAAGCCCAGACCTCAATCCAATTGAGAATCTGTGGTATGACTTAAAGATTTCTGTACACCAGCAGAACCCATCCAACTTGAAGGAGCAGGGGCAGTTTTTCCTTGAAGAATGGGCAAAAATCCCAGTGGCTAGATGTGCCAACCTTATACCTTATAGCGATATACCCCAGGAGACTTGCAGCTGTAATTGCTGCAAAAAGTGGCTCTACAAAGTATTGACTCTACACCTATGTAGATATTCCATAAATAATCTGCCATTTCCAGCTCCAATAGTCATTTACAACATGTCTACACTGTACTTCTGATCAATTTGATGTTATTTTAAAATGGACAAAAAATGTGCTTTTCTTACAAAAACAAGGAAATGTCAGTGACCCCAAAGTTTCGAAAGGTAGTGTGTGTGTGTAAATATATATATAAATAAATACGCACACACACACTAAAATGTATATAAATATACAGTGCCTTCAGTAAGTATTCACACCCCTTGACATACTCCACATTTTGTTGTGGTACACCCAGTCACTGCAAAGATACAGGTGTCCTTCCTAACTCAGTTGCCTGAGACGAACAAGGAAACCACTCAGAGATTTCTCCATGAGGCCAATCGCGACTAAAATAGTCAGAGCTTAACGGCTGTGATAGGAGAAAACTGAGGATGGATCAACAACATTGCAGTTAGTCCACAAAACTAATCTAAATGACAGTGAAAAGAAGGACGCCTGTATAGAAGTAAAATATTCCAAAACAAGCATCCTGTTTGCAATAAGGCACTAAAGTAAAACTGCAAAGAATGTGGCAAAGAAATTAACTTCATGTCCTGAATACAAAGCATTACTGAGTACCCCTCTTCATATTTTCAAGCATGGTGGTGGCTGCATCATTTTATGGGTATGCTTGTGATCGTCAAGAACTAGGGAGTTTTTTAGGATAAAAAGCAATGGAATAGAGCTAAGCACAGGCAAAATTCTATAGGAAAACCTGGTTCAGTCTGCTTTCCAATAGACACTGGAAGACAAATTCACCATTTAGCAGGACAATAACCTAAAACACAAGGCCAAATATACACTGGAGTGCCTTACCAAGACGACATTGAATGTCCCGGAGTGGCCTAGTTACGGTTTTGACTTAAATCGTCTTGAAACTGGATGTCAAGCAATGATCAACAACCAACTTGGCGAAGCTAGATGAATCTTTAACAAATAATATGCAAATATTGTACAATCCATAGGTGCAAAGCTCTTAGAGGCATACCCAGAAAGACTCACAGCTGTAATCACTGCCAAAGGTGATTCTAACATGTATTGATTCAAGGGTGTGAATACTATTTGAAATGAGATATTTCTGTATTTCATTTTAAATTCAATAAATGTGCTAAAATAAAAATTAAAACATGTTTTCACTTTGTCATTATGGGATATTGTGTGTAAATGGGTGAGGAAAAACACAACAAAATGTTGACCAAGTCAAGGAGTATGAATACTTTAGCCATACAGTAAGTTAAAAGTTTGGACACACCTACTCATCCAAGGGGTTTTCTTTATTTTTACTGTTTTCTATATTGTAGAATAATAGTAAAGACATTAAAACTATGAAATAACACATACGGAATCATGTAGTAACCAAAAAAAGTGTTAAATCAAAATATATTTGAGATTCTTTAAAGTAGCCACCGGTTGCCCTGATGACAGCTTTGCACACAGCTTTGAATGCTTTTCCAACAATCTTGAAGGAGTTCCCACATATACTGAGCACTTGTTGGCTGATTTTCCTTCACACTGCGGTACAACTCATCTCAAACCATCTCAATTGAGTTGAGGTCAGATGATTGTGGAGGCCAGATCATCTGATGAAGCACTCCATCATTCTCCTTCTTGGTCAAATAGTCCTTACACAGCCTGGAGGTGTGTTGGGTCATTGTCCAAAGGAAAGATTTCCACCGGTCTAATGTCCATTGCTCGTGTTTCTTGGCCCAAGCAAGTCTCTTCTTATTATTGGTGTCCTTTAGTAGTGGTTTCTTTGCAGCAATTCAACCATGAAGGCCTGATACACACAGTCTCCTCTGAACAGTTGATGTTGAGATGTATCTGTTACTTGAACTCTGTGAAGCATTTATTTGGGCTGCAATCTCTAATGAACTTATCCTCTGCAGCAGAGGTAACTCTGGGTTTTCCTTTCCTGTGGTGGTCCTCATGAGAGCCAGTTTCATCATAGCGCTTGATGGTTTTTGCAACTGCACTTCTTGAAATTTTCCGGTTTGACTGATCTTCATGATTTAAGTAATGGAGGTTTTTTTCTCTTTGCTTATTTAAGCTGTTCTTGCCATAATATGGACTTGGTCTTTTACCAAATAAATCTTCTGTATACCACCCCTACCTTGTCACAACACAACAGATTGGCTATTACTGTACAATGTAGAAAATAGCAAAAATAAAGAAACTCTGGAATGAGTAGGTGTTTCCAAACTTTTGACTGGTACTGTATAATGGTGTGTTTTTTATTTATTTAAAACACTAAAGTGACCAGTGTTCAATGACTATGTACACAGGGCAGCAGTTTCTAAGGTGCAGGCTAGAGTACCGGGTGGTAGCTGGCTAGAACAGTGACTAAGGCTAGTGGTGACTGTTTAACTGCCTGATGGCCTGGAGATAGAAGCGGTTTCTCAGTCTCCCGGTCCCACCTTAGATGCACTTGTACTGTCTCCGCCTTCAAGATGGTAGCGGGATGAACAGGCCATGGCTCAGGTGGCTGAGGTCCTTGATGATCTTCTTGGTCTTCCTGTGACACTGGGTGCTGTAGATGTCCTGTAGGGCAAGCAGTGTGCCCCCAGTGATGCGTTAGACTGACTGCAACACCTTCTGGAGAGCCCTGCGGTTGCAGACGGTGCAGCCCGACAGGATGCTCTCTATGGTGCATCTGTAGAAGTTTGTGAGGTTCTTAGGGGCCAAGCCAAATTTCTTCAGCCTCCTGAGATTGAAGAGGCGCTGGTGCACCTTCATCACCATGCTGTCTGTGTGAAGGGACCAATTAAGGTTGTCAGTGATGTCCACGTAGATTTACTTGAAGCTTTTGACTCTCCACTGCGGCCCCATCATTGTGGATTGGGGCATGCTCTCTTGCCCTCTCCTGTAGTCCACGATCAGCTCCTTCATTTTGTTGATGTTGAGGGAGTGGTTATTTTCCTGGCACCACTCCACCAGGGCTCTCACCTCCTCCTTGTAGACTGTCTGATCGTTGTTGGTAATCATGCCTACCACGGTTATGTCGTCAGCAACCTTGATGATTGAGTTGGAGACATGGATGGGCCATGCAGTCATGGGTGAACAGGAAATACAGGAAGGGCTGAGCACGCACCCCTATGGTGCCCCGTGTTGAGGATCAGCGTGGCGGAGTTGTTGATGCCTACCTTCATCACTTGGGGTCGTCCCATCAGGAAGTCCAGGACCCAGCTGCACACAGAGGGGTCCAGTCACAGGGCCCTGAGCTCAGTGATGAGCTTGGGAGGGCACTATGGCGTTGAAGGCTGAGGTGTGGTTGATTAACAGCATTCTTACATAGGTATCTATTTTATCCAGGTGGGATAGGGCAGTGTGCAGTGCAATGGCAATTGCTTAATCCGTGGATCTGTTGGGGCGATATGCGAAATGTAGCGGGTCTAGGGTGTCTGGTAAGGTGGAGGTGATATAGTCCTTAACTAGCCTCTCAAAGCACTTCATGATGACAGAAGTGGTGCTACGGGACAATAGTATTTTAATTCAGTTACCTTCAATTTCTTAGGGACAGGAACAACGGTGGACATCTTGAAGCAAGTGGGGACAACAGACTGATATGGAGAGATTGAATATTTCTTAAAAACTCCAGCCAGCTGGTCTGCACTTGCTCTGAGAAGACATCTGGGCCGGTAGCCTTGCGAGGTTTAACACCCTTAAATCACTTACTCACGTCAGCCATGGAGAATGAGAGCACAGTCCTCGAAGCAGGCGAAGGTGTTTAGCTCGTCCGGGAGCGAGGTGTTGGTGTCCGCGACGTGGCTGGCTTTCCCCTTTATAATCCGTGATCGTCTGGAGTCCCTGCCACATACACTGAGTGTACAAAACATTAAAGATACCTGCTCTTTCCATAACAGACTGATCAGGTGAATCCTGGTGACAGCTATGATCCCTTATTGGTGTCACTTGTTAAATACACTTCAAATCAGTGTAGATCAAGGGGAGGAGACAGGTTAAAGAAGGATTGGGACAATTGATACATTGATTGTGTTTGAGTGCCATTCAGAGGGTGAATGGGCAAGACAAAATATTTAAATGCCTTTGAATGGGGTATGGTAGTAGGTGCCAGGCACACCGGTTTGTGTCAAGAACTGCAACACTGCTGGGTTTTTCACACTCAACAGTTTCTCATGTGTGTCAAGAATGGTCCACCACCCAAAGGAAATCCAGCCAACTTGACAAGTGTGAGAAGCATTGGAGTCAACATGGGCCAGCATCCCTGTGAAACGCTTTTGACACCTTGCACAGCCGAATTGAGGCTGTTCTGAGGGCAAAAGGGGGGGTGTATGACTCAATATTAAGAAGGTATCCTTAATGTTTTGTACACTCAGTGCAAGTCCCGTTTTGCCTCTGATTGCCTTACGGAGGTCATAGCTGGTCTGTTTGTACATGTCCAAGTTCCCAGTCACATTACCATGGTTAAATGTGGTAATCTGGGCTTTCATTTTTGCATGAATGCTGCCATCTATCCAAGTTTTTTGGTTTGGATAGGTATCTAATCATCACAGTGGGAACAACATTCTCTATGCCCTTCCCGAGTCAGTGTATACATCGATACTATTCTCAGAGGCGACCCGGAATATTTCCCAGTCTGCGTGATCCAAACAATCTTGAAGCATAGATTCCGATTGTTCAACGTTAGTCTGACCAATCCCTACCAGGGTACGAGTATTCTGCCTATAGGTGGGGAGGAGCAGAATGGAGGCGGGATCTGATTTGACAAAGGGAGAGCGAGGGAGGGCCTTGTAATTAAGGTATATTAGTAATAACAATTTAACAAATCCAAGGCGGGTGAATACTTATGATACCAACTGTATAGATTATCTAGGAATCGCTTTGGATAAACAAATCTGCTAAATGACCGTGTCAATACATTACATCAACATTATGTTCTGTAGCATGATACAGTATTACAAATGCACACACAAACATGATATGGGCCCTGGCCCATGCCCTACAGTACATCAACTCACTCGTTTCCCCAGTCCAGGCGCACGGTTATGTGGCGTTTGATCTCTCTGGTCTGGTCCTGGGCCAGGTGACCCTGGATGAGCTGCCGGCGCAGGTCAATGAGCTCATTCATCACATGACGCAGCTTGTGGAACAGGTCCACCTTGTGCTTCTGTAGGGATCACACACACAACAATATGATCAAAACATACATGTAACATTACACATTGGCTCTTGGACATTCCCACAATACAGCATGTCTATATTGGTCTGGACTCTGACATTTCTATGTTAGTATCTCTATTCTTATGAGAGTTATGGAAGTACCAGCAACTCCAGCTCCAGGCACACTCATGATTCAATCCATGGTTTTAAATAGACTTCCATTATGAAACACACAACTAAGCAACTAGCTGCTGTTAGATTGCAAGTGTTCCTCCTGACAGTAGACGAAGGTCAGGGTTATGAGACTGTAATGAGTGTTAATGAAACACACTAACATGGCTTTGTCATGAAATAATTATGCAGGAATTGTGCAGCTATAAAGGAAAATGGACGTTCAGTGAAACCTGTTTCTCTGTTAACAAACCACCAACAAGTGTCTTTCTTTTCTACTGGAGCTCCCACATGAGTTCAGCTGATAGAGCTACAGTACCAGCACAATGAATTATACAAATAAAAATACATGTCCCACTCAGAGTCCTTACAGGGTTTCATCAGCAAAAGCTTAGTGGAAACTAGTTTTTCTCCATGATCAAGGACAGCACTTTTAATTGAAGCATTTTATATTCCTCCCATTGGCCTGACAAGCCCACACTACCTCCCAGGTTTGTTTCTATAAGTGCAAAGTTTAAGCGCATCTACAACGTTCGTGTACATTTAATGAGGGTAAACGTTCTATGTTCTCAACCTGCTGGTGGCTGTGGGAAAACAACGTTTTTAGTCGTAGCCGATTAGGCTTCTCGGACCGCTGTTCTGTGAGGCCTAATTATGTACATTACAACAGATACACACTAATTCTCAGGCCATCGCTCACTGAGGTACCACGATGCATTCTAATTGCAATATGCCTTGAGCGCAAAACATTCAAGGAAAACAAATGTGTAAACATCTAGCCCAGGGGTGTCAAACATATGGCATGGGGGCAAGATCTGACCCACGAGGGAGTCTAATCCAGCCCACGAGTTATAAATAATATTCCAAAAACATATATACACTTGCAAATGACTAAAATCAAATCCAAACTGTGTAGAAAATGATAATGGACCTACATTATTACAGTTTCTTCACTGTGTCCAGCTCACTAATAATCACCGAAATTAAAGCTAGAAGGTCAAGGAGCATAAAAACTCCAAGAACAATGGAGAGGACAATTATTCTTTTTTAATATCGAGGAACTCTAATACATTTTCAGTGCAGCCCTACGGACCTCAAAGAACGAATGCGCGCCCCCCGGGGCAAAATGAGTTTGACACCCCTGATTTAGCCAATGATACATCCTGTTTTTATGGATGGTAACCGTGGTGACTGACTACACTGGCTACCACACAGGGGGGCAGAGTGAGTGCCTGAAATGAGTAGTGTTAAATCAGTGGTTCGAATTTGTTGTGCTTGACAGGAAGTTACATCACCACAGTCCTGCCACAGTCCATGAGCAGTCCTCAGTGATAGATTATGTAAAAACTCGCTGCCAGCCCAGCTCGACAAAATCTCCCTCCCTCTGCTCAGGACAAACCTCAACTACGTACAGTTGAAGTCGGAGGTTTACATACACCTTAGCCAAATACATTTGAACTCAGTTTTTCACAATTCCTGACATTTAATCCTAGTAAAGATTCCCTGTCTTAGGTCCGTTAGGATCACCACTTTATGTTAAGAATGTGAAATGTCAGAATAATAGTAGTTTTCATTTTGTTCATCACATTCCCAGTGGGTCAAAAGTTTACATAAACTCAATTAGTATTTGGTAGCATTGCCTTTAAATTGTATAACTTGGGTCAAACGTTTCAGATAGCCTTCCACAAGCTTCCCACAATAAGTTGGGTGAATGTTGGCCCATTCCTCCTGACAGAGCTGGTGTAATTGAATCTGAATCAGGTTTGTAGGCCTCCTTGCTCGCACACGCTTTTTCAGTTCTGCCCACAAATTTTCTATGGGATTGAGGTCAGGGCTTTGTGATGGCCACTCCAATACCTTGACTTTGTTGTCCTTAAGCCAATTTGCCACAACTTTGGAAGTATGCTTGGGGTCATTATCCATTTGGAAGACCCATTTGCGACCAAGCTTTAACTTCCTGATGGATGTCTTGAGACGTTGCTTCAATATATCCACATAATTGTCCTTTCTCATGATGCCATCTATTTTGTGAAGTGCACCAGTCCCTAGCAAAGCACCCCCACAACATGATGCTGCCATCCCCGTGCTTCACGGTTGGGATGGTGTTCTTTGGCTTGCAAGCCTACCCCTTTTTCCTCCAAACCTAACGATGGTCATTATGGCCAAACAGTTCTATTTTTGTTTCATCAGACCAGAGGACATTTCTCCAAAAAGTACGATCTTTGTCCCCATGTGCAGTTGCAAACTGTAGTCTGGATTTTTTACGGCGGTTTTGGAGCAGTGGATTCTTCCTTGCTTTCCTTAGTGTATGTAAACTTCTGACCCACTGGAATTGTGATACAGTGAATTATAAGTGAAATAATCTGTCTGTAAACAATTGTTGGAAAAACTACTTGTGTCATGCACAAAGTAGATGTCCTAACCGACTTGTCCAAACTATAGTTTGTTAACAAGCAATTTGTGGAGTGGTTGAAAAACAAGTTTTAAATGACTCCAACCTAAGTGTATGTAAACTTACGACTTCAACTGTATATCCTCCTGCCCCCTCCACACTTAGCAGGATTAAGGATTATTTAGGTCTCCATCAATATTTATACAGTGGGAGGGTGATGATGATAATGCTGGCTGAATGTACAATCCTTATTGAGTTTTAAGATGACTGTATAATAGGCCATAACATAAACATTATCCTGGGCCAGATCTGTGTTCCTTAGCTATCTCCTCTGACTATCATTGTCATGAATGGCATGCCAACGATAGAAGATTTGGCTGCAGCACAGAGAGATCTGGGACCAGGTTAGGCAAAGAAGTATAGTAATGGCAGAGTGACATTCTGTGAAAATGCCTATGATAGCCATCTACTACGATATTATTTATAGACAATGACTATTTTGGGATTTACATAGGCAGGATAAAATGATGATGAGTGGAATTACAGCCTATATGACACGCTATGGGGATTCAAGGGAAGGGGATGTATATACAGTATGTTCAACCCCAATAGTTTTTGCAATCCCCCAGTCTTTTGCAAATAGACATGGCTTTTTCAGCTATTGAATGAGGTGAACACTGCAGGTAAAAATGTATATATATATATATCTCATCAAATATTTTGAGCTAAGTATGTAAAGCAGGGGTGGGTGCAGCTCCTTTTCTCTTTCCTTTTCTGATCAACCACTCTTCTAACCCTGTATGTTGCATTTAAATGGAGTCTGTGTTTTCTCAAAGCTAGACAGAGGTTTCCCAGTGAGAAGTGAGGCATTACTGACCACGTAGAGTTGCTTCCACAGCACACCCCATTCCTGCAGGGTGGAGGTGGTCTCAGTGATAATAGGGTCTTCCAGAGGCACCACCGTCTCACACAGCCTAGGGTGAGACACACACAGTTATAGAAACAGAGTCAGACACTCGGAAACCTAAAGATTAGACAGAGACAGACATATCTGCCTACAGTACAAATAGGGGGAAAAAACACAAATGAACGAACCAACACACACACACTTAGATCACTGCCCTGTGCTGGCACTGTAATGACATAACTCTTTCATGATAAAAAAACTAAATTTCACCAAATTGTGAAATTAGGATTATAAAGGATCACTAGAGCAAAACCACAACAGACAATTTATATTTCACGGTGCCAACCATGAGACTAAATGAAAGACAAGAGAAAGACAGGAGAAAAGCAGGAGAAAATGAGAAGGTTATGTTGTGAAATGTGGTTCTCTGCACTCTGGCTTTGGATTCCATACTGTTCTACTATGTATTGCCTACATTAAGACCCAAATTGTGTCAAGCATTCATTTGTTCTATAACAAGTCAGAATTATACTCTATAGCTCTGAAGCACTGGGAGAACTGAGGAGAAACTGTAGGTGTTTTCACATCATTAACCAGACTAAACTGCAATGCACATTTACCAAGTTCAACCCATTGAGCAGGGAATTGTAATAATGACAATATCCAAGTCTGCACCGTTAATTGTTTTAAAAGCAACTGAGAGCTCTCTGAATGTGTCCTATAAGTGCACTGGAGGGTGGTGATATAACACTATGAACTATCCTCCCAGTCCACACTGTCACTGATCCCTGCCTGCAGATCTAATCTCCATCAACACTGGCTGATAAAGAGCTTGCCTGCCTCCCTTTGTCTTTGCACTGCCCTCTCTCTGCCATGAACAGCTTTTGTGCCTTAAACAGCAGCACAGCTCGGATGACCACTGGTGTTGTGTGTGTCCGTGGGAGAGTAGGGGAGCATGCTTCACTGGCAGAGCAGAACTAATGCCGTTTAATTACAGATCCTCACAGATCAGTGATGAGGGAAATGAGGCAACAGAAATGGGTGGGACATGCACACACCACCCCATTGTTGATTAATAAATCTTACCCAATGGCAGCTCTACAGTATGTTGTGGAAAAGATAGAGCTTCTTTTGGCTTCCATTAACCAGTGATTCTCCATCTTATATTTGAAATTTTTGGCACCCTTGATAAAGATGAGCAAAAAAGACTGTATAAAATAAATACAAATACTGAGCTGTTTTATGCAACAACAACAACAAAAAAGGGAAATTGTATTATACCAATACAATTGCTCAGAGAAAGATTGTTTTTAAAACAATCTCAAAAAGATAAGGGGTCAATACTATTGGCGCCCATGTTTTCAATACTCCAGCACCCTCCCCTTGCGAGGATAACGACACGGCACCTTTTTCAAAACATATTTCTGAGATTGGAGAACACATTGGGAAAGTTATTAGACCATTCCTCCACACAGAATCTTTCCGGATTCTTGTTATCCTTCATCTGAGCTTATGGACTGCCCTCTTCAATTCAAACCCCATGTTTTCAATGGGGTTTAAGTCCAGAGACTGAGATAGCCATTGCAAAATGTTGATTTTGTGGTCAATTAACAATTGTTTTGTGAATTTTGATGTGGGCTTGGGGTTATTGTCTTGCTGGAAGATATATTTGCGAGCAGAGCACCAGTTCCAATCCAAGTGCCAATACCATTTAGCAAACGGCATCATGAACTTTACCAAGTACCAGGACATTTTAGCCAAAAACCTGGTTGCCTCTGCCAGGAGGCTGAAACTTGGCCACAAGTGGATCTTCCAGCAAGACTATAATAATAACCCAAGCACACATCAAAATCCAGAAATAAATTGTTAAAATCAACATTTTGCAATGGGCTTTTGCAAAGGCTCAGTGTCGTTATCCTCGCAAGCGGGGGGTGCTAGAGTATTGAACGGAGGGGTGGCAATAACTTTGACCCTCATCTTTTTTAGATTCAACAAAATCTCTTTCTCTGAGCAATTGTAGTAAAATATAATTTCCCCATTGTTTTTGCATACAATACAGCTCAGTATTTGTATTATTCACTTTATATAGTAGTTTTTGCTCATCATTATCAAGGGTGCCAATAATTTCGCACCTGAATGGATGTCTGACAAACAGGGCTCATATGATTTAACAGAAAGATACTCACCCTCTGTTGGTGACTGTGGATTTCTTCAGGTGGACATAGTTGGTTGGGAATATACCCTGATGGATGGAAAGGGCAGAAGTGTAATAAGGAATGTAGCAAGGTGCTGCAACTGAAGACCATAGAGTCCTGTGCTCTACATGCATGTAAACAGTATGTCCCACATGTTGCATGCGTGTGTCCCTGTGTTGTACATGATATGCATTGGTCAACTGTAATGTGGCGCAGTAGTTAGAGGAGCGGAGTTCTTGACAGAGAAAAACTACTGTAGCAACAAGCTACTCTCAGATTGTGGCTATTTTAATACGGCTCTAACTCTCTGACACACACACAAACTGAATATGCAGCAGCTCAGCCCCAATTGTGGCTTAGCTGGGAAGGGCATGAGAGACAGAACGGTGCCAACTGCCACCCTTGCAGTTCCTCTCTCTGGCTCTAATCTGCCAGATGTGATGAATTGGGCACAGTGAGCACAGCTGATTGTGGCGGCTCAGGGAGAGTATGAGGGCAAGTGAGGGAGCGTGGGAGGAAGAGTACATGAAAATGGAGGCGTATTGGTGGGGGACTGTAACTAGCTGATGAGAGTAGTGAGAGCAGGACGGACATTAGCATCTCATAAGACCTCTAGCTATCTGCCAGGATTGTGAGGAGTTTTAGTGTCTTTCTGGAACAGTATGTTAACTGACAACTCTAAATCAGACTGACCTTTTATTTCAGGTCGCCTCAAAAGAATGATAAGACAGCAGAGGTATTGTCTATCACTGTCATGACATTGAAGAGGAGTAAACCACATGCAGGTCTGGGACCAGGGCCAGGCTAAGGTATCACAGGTTCTTCACTGGTTTCACAGCTTATTAAGATACAGACTGAGTGAGGCCTCCCAAGTGACGCAGTGGTCTAAGGCAGTGCTGGAGGCGTCACTACAGACCCGGGTTTATCCCGGGCTGTATCACAACCGGCCGTGATCGGGAGTCCCATAGGGCGGTGCACAATTGGCCCAGCATCAACCGGATTAGGGGAGGGTTGGCCCGGGGGGGCTTTACTTGGCTCATTGTGCTCTAGTGACTCCTTGTTGCGGGCCGGGCGCCTGCAGGCTGACCTCGGTCGTCAGGT
The DNA here is from genome assembly GCA_030435695.1 of Brachymystax lenok tsinlingensis. Lineage (NCBI taxonomy): Eukaryota > Metazoa > Chordata > Actinopteri > Salmoniformes > Salmonidae > Brachymystax > Brachymystax lenok. Next base: position 42,519,256 of record CM059802.1, on the reverse strand, counting down.
GAACGGTGTTTCCCTACGACACATTAGTGCGGGTTAAGGGGCGGGTTAAGCGGGCGGGTGTTAAGAGGCGCAGTTTGTGTTTCGGAGGACGCATGACTCGACCTTCGCCTCCCGAGCCCATTGGGGAGTTGCAGCGAAGAGACAAGATCGGAATTGGGGAGAAAAAGGGGGTAAACATTTTATTTTATATGTTTTTTTATAAAAAGATACTGACTGAGTGTTTAGTATCATGTGTCAGACATTTTGATTTGGAACATGAAGCCAGAGAAACAGGTACAGTTATAAACATGGTTTACTGAACAATCGATTGGATGTGGATGCGTCAGTAATATATAATAACCATGTACTACAGTGCAGAACATATATGTGACAAATACATTTGATATCGATGGCAGCAGCCATAGTGGAACATTGCTTGGAGGTACTGTACCTATTTAGTTCAAACATAGTGTACGTACACATCTAACAAACTTCAACATGTGCAGGCAGGTACTAATAATATCATAGAAAAAAACAAGATGAATACCTGCACACTTAGCAATAGAATCAAAATCGAAAAGAAACCCTGTTTGTCGTTTTGTGAATATTGTTGTTTCTGTGCATCTTGGGACAGTATAAAAGCTAGGACAATTTTTTTTTCCTACCGTACCTTTTGATGCCTTGTGTTAATAAAGCGCTACCTGGAGGAGAGGTTTGCCAGTTTACATGGAGCTGCATGTCAGAACAGCAGCCTGGGCAGGCTCTCTGGAGGGAATGTACTAGCAGGAGACGCCTGATTGTGGGTGGGTGTTTCTCTCTCTCTCTCACAACACAAATGGCTTCATGCTTTTATCTTAGATGCAAGCTCCAGCGTATTCTCCCATTGCACTCATCTCATTGGAAGCAAGAGGAATAGTGTACAGTAAACACAGTGCCACATTGTAGGCCTCGGTGTGAGCGGTAAAACACTATTTACCAAAGATGATCCATCAGTATATGTATGTGTGGGTGTGGAAGGTGAACTGATCAAATAAATGGTGTAACTCTTATTGTATATGTACCGCTACTCGTCCAATACAACGCCTCCAGAACTCCAAAGTGTGCATTGTATTCTCACACAGAGAGGGGAGAGAAAATATGGTAGATTGCACCTAACACATACTAATTGCGGTGCCCACACATGCTTACTTTTCTTAGTGTTGTCATGCTGAGGTTGAGGATTGCATTAGGAATCACTTTGCTGTGAATAAATAGCTTCAAACAAACAGTGGCTGATAGCTGTCTGGTCTAACAGGACCACTCTCGATAATATCGGCAATACAAGCAGTGAATGTAAAGTGTGATTCTAAAAGAAAATATATGTTTACCTTGATTGAAGGCTTCTTGGTGGAAAACCCTCTGTACCAGCCTAAAGAGAAACCAAAGATGCATATCAACCAGCTGAACAGGGACTATGACCACACACACGCACAAACCAAAGTGCTTTTTTTAGATGAAGGTAAAGTGATTATACTACAATGTTATTCTCTATAAACTGTTATTTAGCAGCTCTTACCTTCACTCTTCTCCAGGATCTGCACAGTCTCTCCTATCTCCAGAACCAGGGCCTGACATACTGAGCCCCGGAAGTTACAAATAACTGAGAGGAGAAAGAAAAGGGTAAACACTTCACTTCATGAAGTTATGTCTGTTTCTGTTTTAGCCAACGTGTTTTTTTATAATAATGTTTATTCAGTGAATAGAGATCACTCAAAGACTCAAAGCTCTGCTCATCATTACATCCCTTTCCTGTAAACAGAAACAGTCAAGTACCCAGCCTAAGGTAGAGATACTCTGTCCTTGGCTTTATCCTTGTGTTACTTTCCACAAGGTGCATCCCTCCCCATCAGTCATGTTTTCAAACAGCATGCGTTTTGGTTTGTTGCAGAGCGGTTATCACAGCGTTTTTTGATAAGCTGTTTCCTGCAAACATCTAAACAAGTCCTCGCAAAGGGGCCCCAGCTCAACCAACTGTAAACAGGCTCCCCTCCCTGAAGTGTGTAAGCATTTTAAAAAGAGTCCTAATTTTAATGCAATGTTAAGTTAAGTCTCCAAATACGGACCCTACACACAGCACACATTCTGCTGCTAAGTAGTAGGGGTAAACACTCCTCCATCATATCTTTGCATAAATCTTCAATGCTGAACTGAACTGTGTGCTGTCTGTGTTCTCACCGCAGCATAAATTCAACCAATGCCCTTTAAAGTATGCAGAGTACTGCTGGCTGAATCAAATACTGTGACTCAGAGAACATGATTAAGGATGCGTTAGCATCATCTTCAGGGGACCCATACTATAGAGTACTACCTTTAATACCTCTTAATGGTACGTCAGTCGAGTAGCAGAGTAACTTAACAGCAGAACAGAGATGTAATGTCTACAGGCCTCAGTACAAGACAAACTTGTTTGGCGACGACAGGGCTCCAGTCACAATTCCAAAACCCACAAATGGTGGCCCTTGGAGGAGAGTTCTGTGTGAGTCATTATGCTAATGACCCAGTCAGGGGACCCAATGATAGGGGGGAGGGGAGAAGGGAGGGGCCAGAGCACTTGTTCGGTTTGTGGGAAACGAGCACTTAGTTCCTCTGCTACGGTAGCTATGGCAACAGATCATCTATAAAACTGTAGGGCTTTTCTTCACTGTATAACTCCTGCAGGGATCTGGGCATTTTAAAATGGCAGGAATATAGATGTGTTGCTGCTGCTACTGCACACAGGGTCCAAATCACGAGCACAGGGCATAGATCAGATGGAGAGAGAGAGATGGAGACAGATAATCTGAACATATAACCATCTATGTGACAAGAGAGAAAGAGACTTGAAGAGGGATCTTCTTGCTACCTTCTCTAACTCTGCTTCAGGTCTATTACCAACCTGGCCTATACATTCTCTACCTGAAAGTCCTCGTCTTTGAATGTCCCCTAGTTCATTTAAGTTGCTTAATTACACTGGAACCATTATGAGACCCTCACCAGAGTGCCCATGTCAGAACAAGATGGGACTGTTTCACTGGAGATTGTGGTTCTATTTCACAGGCTCTGTTGACACTGCTCTCTTACTTGGACTTGAAATATTCCCTTGCTGAAATCTAGATCTATGTTCTATCTCCAATTACATCACTATTCCCCATATTGTGCCTCAAAAGTATTGCACTATATAGGGAATTGGGTGTCATTTGAGACGCAAAGCCAGAAACAAACAAGCAAATCTGCATTACTAAAAAGTTCCTTTTCCATCTATCTATTATAGGCCTACTGGGGTGGTGCCCGTCACCACCCCAACAGTACAGATACTGTACACAGCAATACAGGGAGTGACTGTAACAACAACAATTGAGTTCAGACAGAGTTCAGATTCAAACTGAAAATGTTGATGTGTGAGTAAGATACAGTAGGGTGAGTGATAAATTAGACTTGGCAGAAGCAAGGCATTTTCACAATCTTGATCATCAACTGGGGGAGTAAAATAATAACCAACAGTAAACGGTAATGGCCGTGCTCACTCATCGGAAAACACAAACCAAGACAAAAATGCACAGTAAAAGTAGTGAAGTGAGACAGAGTAATATCTAAATGGACAAGAGGAAAATGTATGAACAAGTTAGAGTACTAGGTTGCATGAAGTGCCACTGTTGATGATTTGCAACGAACTGATGTTAGTTGATGAGCCTGCTTACGATAGCTATTAAGTCTGAATATGGCATAACTGTGTTAGGAAGTTGTTCCTAATACCTCAACTTTGGAATTCAGATTAAGCTTATTTTTGCAGATTCAGCTGAAGCTATTTTTTTTTTTAAAGGCAACAGCAGTTTCTGTGGGCCCACATAACAATGTACGATGATGGTAGGCAGATGCTGCAGTTTTGTGCTCCCTGCAGTGTGAAAACAGAGGAGAAAAGGGGCCACACACAAACCCACCCAACCACCCACACCAACAGAGAGAGAGAGACTTACTTACACACACCCACACAGAGAAAGAGTCTTGCCTACACAGAAGACAGAGATAAAGGTTAAGTCATTGTTGCTTTGTAAATTTGTAAGCTAATGTTGTGGAGTTACAGGCCCCTATCAGTCATCCTTTGTTAGGTTTGTAAAGTGAACAAGAGAAAATGTATGTAATGAATGTATCCTTCCCTTTTAAAACAGTGTTTACCTTGTTCACTTTTATATCACATGTATGTCTACAAAGCCATTTGTACGGTTGTCTCTATCTATTCAACCCAGGTCTTTACAGTGTGTGTCACACTCTCAGTCCCCAGGCTAAATCAACCATGCAAATAGCCTCGATCAAATATGCACAGCACACAAAATTATCATTACTATGCAGCAATTTGTATGGTCATCAAAATGCCACAATGTGGGAAAAAAATCGATTTATAAAACTATCCATCAAAATGAAAATCAAAGTAGTTTCTCTGGCGATAAGATAATAAACTCCAGACTGAAGTCACAGTCATTCAAGAATGATCTATCTATTCTTTCACCACAGACATACACATCAGTCATTGTAAAGACGGCTTTATTGAACATGGAGGAGGAAGGTTACTGTTCTCTCAGTTCAGTTTTGATTCTTTGTTGATGGAAACATTTAGCAGACAGACAGCACACATGGTCAGGAAAACATGCAGCTGAGAGACAGACATACTGTACTAGATTGTACTGTACTATGCCCTGAAGGGCAGTGTAAAGGGCAGCAAGCATCAAACCTCACCAACAAGAGTAAATGCAACCTCACATCTCTTTTTGGGCCTACTTCATATGAACTGAAGCAAAAGCAACGTATTTACATAGTAATTATGTTGACAGGGACAGCATAACAACAGTACACCGAGGGTGGGCATTGTTTCTGAGGATGCCTTATGGTACCACAAAGAATGTACAGAAAGGAGTATACTAACAGATAGATGTTAAAAGGGACAGTTCACCCAAATAAAAAAAAATGACATATCCCATTCAAGTCATGGGACCGATATCAGCAATTTCCGCGCATCGAATGAAGTCATTTATAAGTGACTTAGTTGAGCTTCACAATCAATTATAGATGTTTTCAGATGATTTGGACATGATGCGCGAAAAATGCTAATATTGGTCCCATGACTGGAAACAGCGCCAGGGAAACTAAACCAAAGCATAGTTTGCTGTCATACCTTGCCCAATGAAAGCTTGCCGGGTAATGAAACCAATGTGTCATTTTGTAATATGGGTGAACTATCCCTTTAAACGGTGGCATCTTTATTTGCAAGATCATCTAAAACTACAGGGAAATAAATGTCTTGAAGGACATTACTGATGTACAATGCGTCTTATCCTTTTTGACCACTGTATGCAGTTTATTCTTAAATCTGTGATTGTTTTACCATCATTTAAGTGCTGTATTGAATAGAAACTTCCTGGATGCTTTTAGAACCAAAACATTACTGGTAGGGCTGGTGATCACAGTGAAGCGCATCACAGATTAGTTCCTTTAGCCATTCCAGTAATGCATTGTGACTAAGCATGCAGACCCCGGAGGTCCTGCTTCTCTCCTAGATTCAGTAACCCTGTCCCAGATACTCACATGGCAAAGTAAAAAATGACACAAGAGCCTTTTCTGTTTGGCCCAATGAGTCATGCTGTTCAGCATGACCTGAATGCACGGTCACTCTCACACACACACAGACACACACCGCATCACCGGGCTGTTCTCAGGTCCTGCTAACCTAAGGACTTCTGCCACGCGAGTGCCAGAGTGCTTTTGTCAGATCTGATTTCAGAACAGCAGCCACAGCTGTCTGAGTGAGTATGGCACCCATCTGCAGTGCCGATCACGACTACTTGACGACCACGTTACCTTTCATTACATTTTGAAAGAGCAAACACTCTCACAAAAACACACACAAAAAAAAATAATCTGGTTCATCCTTGGGAGCAATTTCCAAACGCCTGACAATAGTACGCAAGTATAGACACCATGGGACCACGCAGCGGTCATACCGCTCAGGAAGAAGATGCGTTCTGTCTCCTAGAGATTAACGTACTTTGGTGCAAAAAGTGCAAATCAATCCCAGAACAACAGCAAAGGACCTTGTGAAGATGCTGGAGGAAACAGGTACAAAAGTATCTATATCCACAGTAAAACGAGTCCTATATCGACATAACCTGAAAGGCCGCTCATGAAGGAAGAAGCCACTGCTCCAAAACCGCCATAAAAAAAGCCATAATACTGTTTGCAACTGCACATGGGGACAAAGATCGTACTTTTTGGAGAAATGTCCTCTGGTCTGATGAAACAAAAATAGAGCTGTTTGACCATAATGACCATTGTTATGTTTGGAGGCAAAAGGGGGAGGCTTGCAAGCCGAAGAACACCATCCCAACCGTGAAGCACGGGGGTGGCAGCATCATGTTGTGGGGGTGCTTTGCTGCAGGAGGGATTGGTGCACTTCACATGGAAAAAAGGAAGAAAAATGATGTGGATATATTGAAGCAACGTCTCAAGACATCAGTCAGGAAGTTTGGTCCCAAATTGGACTTCCAAATGAACAATGATCCCAAGCATACTTCCAAAGTTATGGCAAAATGGCTTAAGGACAACAAAGTCAAGGTATTGGAGTGGCCATCACAAAGCCCTGACCTCAATCCTGTAGTAAATTTGTGGGAAGAACTGAAAAAACGTGTGCGAGCAAGGAGGCCTACAAACCTGACTCAGTTACACCAGCTCTGTCAGGGGGAGTGGGCCAAAATCCACCCAATTTATTGTGGGAAGGTTGTGGAAGGCTACCCAAAATGTTTGACCCAAGTTATACAATTTAAAGGCAATGCTACCAAATACTAATTGAGTGTATGTAAACTTCTGACCCACTGGGAATGTGATGAGAAAAACAAAAGCTGAAATAAAGCACTCTACTATTATTCTGACATTTAACATTCTTAAAATAAAGTGGTGATCCTAACAGACCTAAGACAGGGAATTTTTACTAGGATTAAATGTCAGGAATTGTGAAAAACTGAGTTTACATGTATTTGGCTAAGGTGTATGTAAACTTCCGACTTCAACTGCATTTCTATATTGAGTTGCACTTGAGCCATTGCATGTGGAGGTGCAAGGGCATGCCAATGTCAGAGCCACATGAAGGGCAGATGTTTCTGAACCAGAGTGAGAAGTGAATACAGTCATGTGTACAGCTATCGCTAACTACCATATCACTTCACTAACACCAGATACAACTGTCGGAACTACCTGCCTGCTAAGTTTGGGAAGAGGACACAGGGGTGAAATACTGTCTAGTGATGATGAAGACATTCACAGAGATGTACTATGTCCAATAGAAAAAACAAGGAAACAAATAATGAGGTATTCTAAAAGTACATTAAATTTTCATGAATTGGGTTCTAAATGTTTTCTTTGTTAGCCTGAGCCCATTAAGATAAGATTGGAGGAATGAGGCCGACAGTGAACAGTACAGCAACTTTTAGACAGTATGATAGAAGTTACCCCTAAAACAGATATAGGATCAGATATCGTACTTCGATTTAATCTGTATAGTAGAAGTTGCCACTAACACAGATCTAGGAACAGATACAATTGCCCCAATCCTGACCATTAGGTGGATGAAGAAATGTGTCCCAAATTCAATTGTCATCGACTACTAGGAGATACTTCCAATCAAAACTGAAAACTCAATGTCAGTTTGTAGCTTCCAACATAGGACATGGATTTCACAAGGACAGCTTCAAATATCAAGCATCAAACCTTAGCAGCAGCCCACAGATATGAGGAGTATGATGTGGCTTTTGTATACTCTGGCAAAATTCTGAGTAGTAGAGCAAAATGGACACCGTCGGTCAACGTTGGTCTTCTAACAGTGTGCAGTCCTATGCCTCTGGCTGTAGCCTACATCGGTGTTTTTCAATTCGTGGGCCTACGTACAGGGTTTCGCATTTTGTTCTAACCACCACTAACACACATGACTATTAGTTGATTAGCTGAATCAGTTGTGTGCACTGCAATGTTGCGCTTACAAAATTTTGCCACCGGAATTGACAAACGCTGGTCTAAATGCGCTGCTTTCTGCATTTCAGCACCCTGAACAGCGACACGCTGGCCAGAGGTTGGTTGAAGCATAATTTTCAGCACCACGGACAGCGAAACGAAAAAGATGTCTGGTTGAATCAAAAGGTACAATACACTGTGTGCTCTCATCAAACTGTTGCTTCTCTCCTGTCCTCCTCCAATGACAAATCAATGGCTTCTCTTAGTTTAACACCAATCAATAATTCTGGAGTCTGGGTATTTGTCGAACCTATACTACAACAAGCAAAGCAGTGTATGTGTGTGTTCTGAGCGAACTGGTTCAACATGACTCATTCAAATCGCCAGGAACATTACGCAGATACTTCCAATACTCCTGATATAAATTACCCATTACCTCTGGGGCTACTAGCACGTTTCACAATGATTCGGCTTGAGCATTGTGACATAGTGGTTGGAGATCAGATGGTAGTAGTAGTAGCGAAGTAGTCGTGGCGCTGTGTTACAAATGCCGACAGGTAAGCATGCGCATACTCAGACTCTGGGCTACACCTGTTGGCATAACGCTTTCCCATTGCCCCCTCGTGGTTTCCAGTCGAATGCCTTTTCAGATAGTGTTCTGATGCTCTTCAAAGCCTATTATTGACGCATTTTCAAAACATACAATGTAGCCTAGTATTAATGAATGATAAGCATACTGTAGGACTAGGTTATGGATGGCCACTGGTGATACAGGCATAGAGGTAGCATGCCTATACTAGGCTATATCATCCCACGCAATAACCTATATTTTATATTTTCTTATTGTCAGGTTATCATCAGCCATTAAGCACAGCTGATAGACTGTTTTGTAAGCGATAGCCTCATTACATGAACTTAAAAAATTTGACATTGTGACTGTTAGATGCGAATACCCTACAGTAACATATAATAACCTGTATGACCAAACATGAGATCAAATCCGAAGCTGTGATCGTCACAACGCTTCTTCATAAGAAAATAATCAGCTTTGAATGAGAAAAGTAGATCAAATTGAAAACAAGCCATAAAAAAAAGACAAATAGACAGATAAATACTGAATGGACTCACCAACTCCGATTTTTTCCTCATCTGTCGGTATCCACATCTTGGGATTTTTTGTTATTTTCCCACCTGGAGACCAAGCCTCATTCTGTCGATGTCGTGGGAGGATGTGGCTAAATTAAAGCTATAGGAATATCCCCGGCTCTTTATGTATCGAACGGGACTAGGCTACATCTCTTTAGAAATATAGGCTATTATAGCCAACAACATAAAATGGACCACCAATGTCTTCGCCCGCGGTTCCTTTATCTCCCGGTCTGCTCTGCTCACTGTCTCCTAGTCACACAAGATGCAGTCTCGGTGTCCACCTACCCAACACACACGGTAGTCTAAATCTCCAAACGCTATTATTGCAGCAGCATCTCGATAGGAACGGGAATGTTATTTTTTTTACGGTTTATTCATGTATTTCCCGGTTTGTCATTAGCCTATGGTTCATTACCAAGTCGGCTTCCCAATGATCAACAACGCCGTGATATCGGGTACCCGCGATTGGGTTGAGTCAGACGATAATTAACACTCGTGATATTGTCCGCCGGTCCAAACTGGTATTGAGGGGCAAGACATTTTCAGAAAACTGCTATATACTGTAAGATGCGCCATCTTCATGGTCGTCACATGACTCGTTTTGTCAATACGGATGTGTTAAGCATTTGCAAATGTAAATTTGACTGTCGGAGCGCAACTGCATGGCAATTGCATCCATCACTAATTGTGCTTTCACGGTCTTGGGCAACTACCTAGATACTGCAGCATCCGATTTCACTGTGCCTTAAAATTGAATCTTCAGCTCCTGGGCTGAACCAAGCTGTCCATGCTATTACATCAGTTACTGGAACCAAGACGGAGATGTGGTAGGCTTTCCTTACAGCGTCTGTCAAAAAATGGTTACAGAACCTCTTTATTGGTCTATATACACACTAAAAATGGATCTGCCAGGAGAATGTTATTTCAAATCAAATTGGTCACATGGTTAGTAGATGTTATTGCGAGTGTAGCAAAATGCTTGTGCTTCTAGTTCCGACAGTGTATTAATATCTAACATCTAATCTAACAATTACCTTATACACACAAATCTAAGGAATGGAATAAGAATATATACATATAAATATATGGATGAGCAATGACAGAGCTGCAAAGGCAAGATACAATAGATGGTATAAAATACAGTATATACATGGGAAATGAGTGACGCAAGATATGTAAACATTATTAAAGTGACATTATTAAAGTGACTAGTGATCCATTTATTAAAGTGGCCAATGATTTCAAGTCTGTATGTAGGCAGCAGCCTCTCTGTGTTAGTGATGGCTGTTGAACAGTCAGATGGCCTTGAGATAGACTGAAAAACAGATTCTCAAGGTCCCAGCTTTGATGCACCTGTACTGATCTCACCTTCTGGATGGTAGCGGGGTGAACAGGCAGCGGCTCGGGTTGTTGTTGTCCTTTATGATATTTTTGGACTTCCTGTGACATCGGGTGCTGTAGGTGTCCTGGAGGGCAGGTAGTTTGACCCCGGTGATGCGTTGTGCAGACCGCACCACCCTCTGGAGAGCTGTACCAGGCAGTGATGCAGCCCGACAGGATGTTCTCAATTGTGCATATGTAAAAGTTTGTGAGGGTTTTAGGTGACAAGGCAAATTTCTTCAGCCTCCAGAGGTTGAAGAGGCGCTGTTGCGCTTTCCACCTTCTCTACTGCTGTCCCGTCGATGTGGATAGGGGGGTGCTCCCTCAGCTGTTTCCTGAAGTCCACGCTCATCTCCTTTGTTTTGTTGACTTTGAGTGAGAGGTTTTGCAGACACCACACTCCGAGTGCCCTCATCTCCTCCCTGTAGGCCATCTTGTCGTTGTTGGTAATCAAGCCTACTACTGTTGTGTCGTCTGCATACTTTATGATTGAGTTGGAGGTGTGCATGGCCACGCAGTCATGGGTGAACAGGGAGTACAGGAGGGGGCCTATGTTTAATGCATATTAATCATTAAATCAGACATGGAAAAGGTGAACTTAGTCTTATAGTCTATCAATCAACATAGTGTATAGCGCATCAATCAAATGTGAGTAGTAGGCTATTCCTCCCATCACATTGTCACTATTTTTCCACTGGCTTATGGAGGGCATAAGTCATGACAAACTGGTAGGCTGTGCTCAGAAAAACAAACACTTGAAAAAACAATGTAACTGGGAATCAAAATGACACAATAATGCTTTGTGATCTGAAGGGTGGCCTTTTGTATCCCCCCCAATGGTCCAAATGTGGAATCCGTATACCCTTGACAGTAATGGTTTGAGAACATTCCATGATTTAAGAAGACAGACCATTTCTGTTTTCTATAGTTACCATTTAGGTAATCTATGCTGGCCTATGGAGTCCCTTGGTCAAACCCAACTGCCTAACCATCCAATGATGGGATTTATAAATATATTATCTGGGCTCCCAAAAGGACTAATCGCTATAATATATAAACAACTTTGGAAAAGCTAGAGTTAGGAAAAAACACCTGTTTTAATGGCTACCTTCACCAGCTGGGGACAGCCCGTCAGAAAGTCCAGGACCCAGTTGCACAGGGCGAGGTTCAGACCCAGGGCCTCAAGCTTAAATTATGAGCTTGGAGAGTACTATGGTGTTGAATGAAGAGCTTTAGTCAATGAACAGCATTCTTACTTGAGTATTCCTCTTGTCCAGATGGGATATGGCAGTGTGCAGTTCGATGGCGATTGCATAGTCTGTGGATCTATTGGGGCGGTGATATGATCCTTGACTAGCCTCTCAAAGCACTTCATGATGACAGAAGTGAGTGCTACGGGGGCGACAGTAATTTAGTTCAGTTACCTTTGCTTTCTTGGGTACAGGAATAATGGTGGACATCTTGAAGCAGAGCTGGTTGCCCGGCCAAACTGCGCAATCGGGGGAGAAGCGCCTTGGTCAGGGAAGTGACCACGAACCCAATGGTCACTCGGACAGAGCTCCAGAGTTCCTCTGTGGAGATGGGATAACCTTCCAGAAGAACAACGGTCTCTGCAGCACTCCACCAATCAGGCCTTTATTCTAGAGTGGCCAGACAGAAGCCACTCCTCAGTAAAAGGCACATGACAGCCCGCTTGGTTTGCCATGAGGCACCTAAAGGACTCTGACCATGAGAAACAAGATTCTCTGGTCTTATGAAACCAAGATTGAACTATTTGGCCTGAATGTCAAACGTCACATCTGGAGGAAACCTGGCACCATCCCTAAGGATGAAGCACGGTGGTGGCAGCATCATGCTGTGGGGACGTTCCTCCGCGACAGGGAGACAAGTCAGCATTGAGGCAAAGAATAACGGAGCAAAGTATAGAGAGATCCTTGATGACAACCTGCTCCAGAGCTCTCAAGAACCTCAGACTGGGTCGAAGGTTTTACCTTCCAAAAGGACAACAACCACAGCCAAGACAACACAGGAGTGGCTTTGGGACAAGCCTCTGAATGCCCTTGAGTGGCTCAGCCAGAGCCCGGACTTGAAACCGATCGAACATCTCTGGAGAGAACTGAAAATAGCTGTGCAGCGACGCTCCCCATCCAACCTGACAGAGCTTGAGAGGATCTGCAGAGAAGAATGAAACTTTCCAAATACAGGTGTGCCAAGCTTGTAGCGTCATACTCAAGAAGACTCGAGGCAGTAATCGCTGACAAAAGGTGCTTCAACAAAGTAATGAGTAAAAGGGTCTGAATACTTATGTAAATGTGAAAAAATATATATATATATATATCTTTGTTATTATGGGGTAGTGTGTGTAGATTGATAAGGGGGAAAAAACAATTTAATCAATTTTAGAATAAGGCTGTAACCTAACAAAATGTGGAAAAAGTCAAGGGGTCTGAATACTTTACGAATGCACTCTGTGAGAAATAATGAATGGAAAATATATATTAATATGAAATTATATGAATTAAAATATTGTACCTGACTAGTTCTGTCTTGCTGTACAATGTAATCATTGTTGCCCTAGATTGCCTCAAACATATCAGTGGGTTCTTGAATCCAGTCAGCTTACAGCATTCAGAACTGCAGAGGGCTCAAAGAATGCGGCCTGCCTGCCAGTACTGAAACCCATTAAAGTCCTCATGAAAATATATTTTGGGAAAAATGATCTAATATTTTTTGCCTTGAAAACCAGCACAGCTACCTGGAGTATAACATCATCCTCTTGCCACCCTGGGTCAGAGCATGATATGCAGAATGTCATGCTGTACATACATATATTCCAGATGAAATAACTTTACATGAAGATTTATAGAATACAATGATCCAATGATTGAGTCTCAGATTGTTTGTTGTGTACTTACAGATGAATATACCTCTGATGTGCAGTACCATAGTGACCGCCAGTGAGTTGGATGCTGAGTAGGAGGGAGGGCAGTGTTGTGCAGTGCCATGTCCCCATCATAGGGACTCCATACTGACCCCCATCCGTCCTTCATCTCAAGTAGAACACCATGGGTGGTGTTTTAATCACATACATAAAACTGGATGAATGTGTGTGCTGGTTTAGCACTACAATACGGTTGACCGCTAATAACAATATGGAAATTAAATGTAAACATCTAGCTCAGGGATCCCCAACTGGCAGCCCGCGGTCCAAATTTGTCCCACAGAAGGTTTTATTTGGCCGCCCAAGTTCTGAGCAAAAAAAATATGACTTAAAAATATTTTCATTGTTGGACATGAAAGATTGTAAAAACACCAGGAAGTGATTTTAATGGAAATCTATTCCTAAGTATTCCCATGCATAAGAGAGATGTGATCGTAAGCAATGTTTGAAATTATTGTTCAAGTCAAATGTTATATATATATATATATATGCTTGCAGTCAGTTTGCAAATTATTTGTAATTATGTTCTGGCCCCCCAACCCTCAGCTGAAGAAAATTAATCAGCCCATGGCTGAATCTAGTTGATGTTCCCTGATCTAGCTTGACATTTGATTCCTATTCCTACCGACAAAAATAAGAACTAATGTCAACACAATATAATTATGTTTAACATTGGTTGGTTAGTGACAGCCAGTCAGAGAAAATAGTATGGTAGAGTAGTGAAGTACATGATGCACCATCTGGGAAAAGCAAACCTGGTATTTTAGAACCTGTAAACAGGTGCACAAGGACATTTTAAAATTAAAATAAACTTTAAAATATTTACTGAACTACAGTGTGATTTTCTGGCTCTACTTTCATTGAAGTCAATACATTAGAAGACATCTAATGAACGCCTTGATTGAAAGACGTTTTGCAGATTTTATTGTACACAGTAGTTTAATACCGTTTGCCCCAATAAGCTTGGCTGAGGGAGTGTTTATCCCTCTGTATACCAGAGGGCTGTGAGGACCACTGGTCTATAAGCTGCTATCAGTTTCGACATCCTCCATTCCAGCAGACAATGGAAGCAAGAGGTGGTGGTAATAGGAACAATGCAATGCTTCCTCAATCTACTTACACACCCACACACAAATAGAGTCCAAATCTCCATCTCCCTGTCATACATAAGTGAAACCAAGACATATTTTGAAGTGCTGCCTTGCCCTCCAGTTTAAAATCTAGTCGGTCTCCCTCTCTCTTACACACACACACACACACACTAAATTCTCTGCTCAAACATAACACAGAATTGGTCCTCCATCTCAAATACTATATTCACACAGACAAGATAGCCTCTGCTTGCAACATCACCCACAGACATAAATATACATGTATTCCTCTCTTAGACAAGATCCTACTTGTTTTCAGCAGAACACAGACATCTACAATGCTCATACAGACCAATACCTCACACACACAATGTTTAAATCACTTTTAATCAAAACAAGGTTGTTTTTAAGAATGTTATGATCCATCCTATAATTATCTAACATTACATTAATTTAACATATGTTAACCAACGTATACGCAACGGCACACTGCTGATTATATACCAAATAGCCCATGTCTGTAGACAGAGCATGTGGTCTACAATAAATAGTAATTGAAGTAGCAGCTTAAAAATAACCCTAACTACAAAACATGTGTGTGTGGTGTGTATTACACTATTCATAAAATTGGCTTATATTGGGTACGACAAATTACTAAATCTCTAGTACCTTTGAGGTATATTCTATCGGTTTATGTTCTGGTCGTGAACACCTGGCTCCTACGTAGGTTAGAGAAGAGTGAACTCTACCATCACAGCGACTGAAAACTGGCTTTTGGGTGTATGATGCACGTCATATTCAATGTTCACACCAGGGCGTTAAATCTCTTAATGTCAATGGGTCAGGGTATTCCAATTTAGGCCTAAAGAGGAGAGCTCAATCTTTAAATAAAATGGGAGTAAAAATACTTTGATACATACTGTACAGAACATGGTTTTTTATGGATCTTTACAAGAGTGCCTCTAACTAAGAAATTAAGATAGGCAGAAGGAAAATAATTAAATCAAAACTATGAAAAGATCATGATTCAGGAAGAAAAATCATGATATGTTGGCAATACAGGTGAGACCAGCCTACATTTGAATCTTGACTGTCTCATTAAAAAGTAGCAGCAACTGAATAATATAGCTATCCACAATTTAATACTCATCAGGAATAGCTTCTAAAACCACCCATTCTTCCACCCAACAAAGTCCAAGGTCAAAACCATAATCCAAACAAAACACACCTCAGCCAAAATACAGTGGGTGCGCTCGTTTTGAATAGCTGGGGGAACGAGTTTCATTGTTTCGTTTTCAACGCTATCCCAATAACCGGCCGAACTGGCAAATGAGTATGGGATTCTGTGTTTTCCACCGGGCTCCTAAATTGCCAAGCGAGTGCCAAATTCACCCACCCGGACATCCCTTAATGCAAAACGTGCACCCAGTGTCTCTGCATTATTGGCAGTCAGCAACTAAAACATCAACCAATGCAGTTATGTCAGGGGTGTTCCATGAGAGGACCAATCAAATCCTAAAATGGTAAAAAAAAAGGGGGAAACAGGTTGTAGCAAAATAACGGAATACCAAGCAATGTCCACTAATGAACCCCACAAAAAAAAGATTATCCCAAAATGTAAGGTAAAGTATGTTTTCCCTCTTACAATATAACATTTGCTGTGTGTAGACAGCATAAACCCAATGTTGATATGAAGCACTCAAAATGTAAACCTAATTCATACACGGTGTTAAAAAAAAAAAAAAAAATCTGGCATCCTTTAAGGCCTCGTTATGTAGACATACACCTACATCAATCACGTGCTGACAATATTTGTGGAGTCCACGGTTTTACACTCACTTATGAGAGTACAGTTCCTAAATTGCCAGTATTCAGCATTTTTAAAGAGCACCATGTTTAATCCAGTATGATTGGACAGTGAAACCCAGTGCCGTTGGTCATTGATGGCACTAGTATGTGTGGTGTCTTGGTCATCAGTTACGTTTGTTATAGTAGGTGGTGCAGTGGAGATGAACCTGAGGATATGGCTGGTTTAGCTCCACATAGACTATCAGCGCTCTGTGTGGGTGTTTGTTTTTAGTGGCGGCCTCAAGCAGCACCTTAGTCTTTAGCAGACCACATGGGAGCTGATGCAGTACAGAACAGTAAGCTTGAGTCAGCGAACACTCTGCCTTATCAACCCAGAGAAGTGGTTTCCTTCAGTTTCCCCATCTAAAAACGGTCTACACATGACGGTGGTCATTCAGCATTCTAGAAAATTACCGATAAGTCCATATGGGGGACAAACTTTTAAAAGAGCTTTAATGAAATCAACATTTTAAAATAAACAGTCTTTGTTGTGTGTACACATTTTTTTCCCCCACTCATAAAGCATACCATGTAATATAAAACTATATCGTAAACAAATCTTCAGTTTTTTTTTTTTTTTTTCAGGAATACCATTTCCGTGGAAACTTTTTGAAAGGCGGAACTTTCTTCTGGCTCTCCACTTCTGACTCTCCAATCAGCTTCTCCTAGTATTGCTCCTGAGCGGTAGGGGGGCGTTGGACAATATTCCAAACTCGCAGTGCTGTCGGCTCTCGCAGTTCATTTCCCAACTCCAAATCCCATCCTTCTTTCTCCCCAACTCCAACTGTACCTTACCGTCTTGTCTCAGTTGTTAATGAGTGTTCACCCACGGGAGAGCTCTCACTAGAAGTCCGGACATGTTGTCCTAGTTTCTCTGTCCCAGACACTGACAGCTCCTCACTCATTCAGGGACAGGATGATGTCATCCTCAAGGTCTGAGCTGTCTGCTGGGTTGACAGAAAGAAAGCAAAGACAGATTTAGAGTTCCGGGGAATAACAGGACAGAATACTGTACAAGTCACGGTGCTGGAGTAAAAATGCCAGAAAACAGAAACATGTCTTCTGCAACAGAATGTGTGAGGATTCATCTCTGTTTTTCCTCCCTCACTCTTACGAGATGGAATGTCCACACAGCAGTATAGTAAAAAGAAAATTGAAGCAATAATTTTGATAAGCTAAGCTTCACAGAGAACAAGGAATGTATTTAAAAAAAGGCAAGTCAGCGCCTGTTTTTAAATTAGGAAATTGAAGGGGTTCGGGGTCAGTCAAGATGTTCTGGAGAGAGTGTACAGCAGTCTGGTGGAGAGTATCCTAACGTTCAATATGACAGTGGTATGGCAACTTGAATGTGAAGAGCAAAAGCAAGTTGACCAGAATTGTCAACACAGCCAGCAAAATGAATCAGTTGGCCACAGGTACAGCTGGGCAATGTATTCCACAAGGTAACTAAAAGGAAGTCACTGGCTGTTTACTCAATGCAACATGAAATGTCTTGGCATATGCACTTATTTATCCATAAAAAAAATACAATGTTTTCAGTGAAAACTTAAAGCACTAAAACCAGAAATAAAGTACGTAGAAAATATAAATGGACCTTGACTGTGGCGGACATGAAATTCGGTCAGCCGGTTATTGGCATACAAAAGACTGCCGGTCTCACGGTAATTGACCCGTTAATTAACAAACACATTTAGCACCTCCAGCAAACAAAACACTGATGCACACCTTTAAAAAAAAAAAAGTCAATCTATGAACATCATCAATAAATCCATTATTTATTTTAGTCAGATCTAAAGGAACATTTTGATAATAAAATGTATTTCAGAAGAACAGAATATGAGTTGGCCTACTGTATGTTAGTTACCTGGCTATGCTCCATTTGGCAGACAAGATTTGCTTATAAGTCCCATGCCATTATATGATTTTATAGTTAGATGAATATAATTGAACTTAGCTGAATAAAATAGAAAGGATATTTTCCCATTACTAAGTGTGTGCATACAGTGCCTTCAGAAAGTATTCAGACCCCTTGACTTTTTACACTTTGTTACATTACAGCCTTATTCTAAAATGTATTAAATAAAACATTCAGCAATCTACACACAATACCCCATAATGACCAAACGAAAACAGGTTTAGACATTTTTGCAGATTTAAAAATAACAGAAATACCTTATTTTACATAAGTATTCAGACCCTTTGCTATGAGACTCAAAATTGAGCTCAGGTACATCCTGTTTCCATTGAGCATGGAATGTTTCTACAACTTGATTGGACATTATTTGGACAGGCACATACCTGTCTATATAAGGTTCCACAGTGGACAGTGCATGTCAGAGCAAAAATCAAGCCATGAGGTCGAAGGAATTATCCGTAGAGCTCCGAGACAGGATTGTGTCGAGGCACAGATATGGGGAAGAGTACCAAAACATTTCTGCAGCATTGAAGGTCCCCAAGAACACAGCGGCCTCCATCATTCTTAAATGGAAGAAGTTTGGATCCACCAAGACTCTTCCTAGAGCTGGCCGCCCGGCCAAACTAAGCAATCGGGGGAGAAGGGCCTTGGTCTGGCAGTAAAAGGCACGACTGCCTGCTTGGAGTTTGCCAAAAGGCACCTAAAGGACTTTAAGACCATGAGAAACAAGATTATCTGGTCTGATGAAAGCAAGATTGTACTCTTTGGCCTGAATGCAAGCAATGACACTATCCCTACCGTGAAGCATGGTGGTGGCAGAGTTATGCTGTGTGGATGTTTTTCAGTGACAGGGAAACTAGTCAGCATCGAGGCATTGATGAACGGAGCAAAGTAAAGAGAGATCCTTGATGAACACCTGCTCTAGAGCGCTCAGGACCTCAAACTGGGGCGAAGGTTCACCTTCCAACAGGACAAAAACCCTAAGCACACAGCCAAGACAATGCAGGAGTGGCTTCGGGACAAGCCTCTGAATGTCCTTGAGTGGCCCAGCCAGAGCCCGGACTTGAAACTGATCGAACATCTCTGGAGAGACCTGAAAATAGCTCTCCCCATCCAACCTGACAGAGCTTGAGGATCTGCAGAGAAGAATGGGAGAAACTCCCCAAATACAGGTGTGCCAAGCTTGTTGAGTCATACCCAAGACGACTCGAGGCTGTAAAAGCTGCCAAAGGTTTTTCAACAAAGTACTGAGTAAAGGGTTTGAATACTTATTTAAATAAAGGTATGTTTTTTTATTTTTAATACATTTCCAAAAATATCTAAAAAAAAAAGTTTTTTCTTTGTCATTATGGGGTATTGTCTATAGATTGGAGGGGGGAAAAAACAATTTAATATTTTTATTTACTTAAATTTAACTAGGCACGTCAGTTAAGAAAAATGTCTTATTTACAATGACGGCGGCCTAGAATAAGGCTGTAACCTAACAAAATGTGGAAAAAGTCAAGGGGT
The DNA here is from genome assembly GCA_030435695.1 of Brachymystax lenok tsinlingensis. Classification (NCBI taxonomy): domain Eukaryota; kingdom Metazoa; phylum Chordata; class Actinopteri; order Salmoniformes; family Salmonidae; genus Brachymystax; species Brachymystax lenok. The sequence continues at coordinate 42,499,434 of CM059802.1, read as the reverse complement.
CTGAATACTTACCGAAGGCATTGTATGAAGAGGCTGTTGAGCATAAAAGTGATTATTTGAAACAGTTTGATAAACACAGAATGTCAGAAATCAAAACATTTTGAGAAAGTAGCAAAAACAACTTGCACTCTGTTCCTTGCCAGACGTTCTCTCATCAAGTGATCATATTTTCACCCATCAGACTATTCTCAATTTAATCTAGTCTTTACTAATATGTATAATTTCTTTTTTTTTTTTTTTTTTTTTAGAATGGCCCATTATCAAATGGACAGGAACAGGGGGAAAAAATACATGTCATCTGTATGCACTCGAATAGTGAATGGAGGACGCAAGCTTTCCAGCCGGTCCGTTCTGTAGGCTACTTCGGTTTTATAGGGGAGCATGTGCTTAATATGAGCAGCTGAGATATAAATATAAGAACACTTATTTCACTCCATGCATCAACCACTGTTTGAGGAGCATGCTCTCGCTGCCCGACAGGTGACATTCTGCCCAAACTCTGTATGCCATGGGCTCTCCAACCTTGTTCCTGCAGCTACCCAGTCCTTAATTTGGGAAACCAAGTGAAATCCGTTTGACAGCCCGTCTACGCGCTTGAGAAAGGAATAAAAAAGGTGGAGGAGATGGAAACGTATGGTGGTGAAATCTTCTGTATAGCTTAATGAAATATAAAACATCCCTTACTAGGCTTTTCAAAATCAAAGTTTGTAATTGTAGGCTAACTGTAAGCCACCCAGCACAACGAATGAACCAACAGCATCTCCTAGGGCTATACATTCTCTCCCACTCATGGATAGAGATTTTGGAACATAGCATAAGGTAACCAGCCAATCCAGTATGCATAATAATACAGTACACATTCAAAGGCTAAAATCAGTTTTGTTTTATGTTTTTCTGCCATGCGTAATGTGCGGTAGGAAAAATCCAAATTTTATTTCAGTTTTATTGGCTTGGGCTCATAAACCTATGCATAAGCTCTAATATGTGTATGGGTGATTTGAATGAATCATCACCTTAGAAAGCGCTGTCCATTTCATTGTATTAGGCTTTGAAACAACATCCACAACAACCATGTTTTACACTGTTTCAACCTGCTGTTGAACTTCTTTCTTCAAATTGATCATCACAGTGAGGTGAGTATGATAAACCTACTGTTTTGATGATAAGTGTTTGATGTGATTTTTGATTGCATTTGCATTGTTGTCAGAGTGGTTAGAGGGACTATAGAGCCCTGAGTACCAGGCCATTAGGACCTGATGATAGTTCACAAGTTGGGTACTACCAAAGCATGTCCAGAGTGCATAAAAGGAGATTACCATGACTCAATGGTCGCATGGAATTTTATTGACTCATGACTGCCAGTAATCTGGTAACCTCAACAGCCCTAAATTGACCTATATATTTTTATATAAGATATTTGAGAACTAACAATAGCCAAAATAAAAGCTAGGCAGTCAGGGAGATTCTAAAATTTAAAAAAATGACACATTTAGGAGTATTGTTGGAATGGCATGGCTCCCATTGATTTTGCTATACTGTTTGAGTCCTATGACCACACCCACCACCTACACCCAATTTTGATCCAGAAAAAAAACTGTGTGTATGCAGAACTGACTGGTTCCATGTGTATGATGTGAATGTGTTTGTGTTTGCAATCCTCTTTGTACGGTAATGCCAAAGGAACATTTCCATCCTGGATGGACAATAAAGTTGCATTATATTGATAACATAAATGGTTATGACGTCTATGGCTCTTAAACTCAACTCTTGACCTTCGAAGCTAGTTCCACTGCGTTTTTTTTCATTGTTCCCCTCTAATCACAGACCGATTTAAACCTGGCACACCAGGTGGGTGCAATTAATTGTCAAGCAGAACAGAGAACCAGCAGACGCTGGACCTCATAGGGTAAGAGTTGAATGCCCCTGTTTTAAGTCATTATTTAAAAAATGTTATGTATCCTAGCCCTTATGACAGAAGGTTTAAGTTCAGTGTTACCACAAACTTCAACCTTGCCGGTCCTTCATCCAATGCTGTACCTAGATGAGTGCGTGGCTGAGGGATACACTGACAACTGTTACTCACTGTTATCCAGGGCAAGGTCTCCATCTTCCTCATCCGAGTCATCATCATCATCCTCACCGTCCCCGTCAAGCAGACGAGCTACCTCTTCATCGTCAGAGGGAGAGAACTCATTGTTCCCATCTTCCTCGTCCTCTCCTCCGTTATCATTTTCCAGCTCCGCGACTAGTGGGTCTGTGTCGATGTCGTCATCAGAGTCATCTTCGTCATCATCGTCATCCTCTTGATCGTCATCCTCCTGATAGGGGACAAGTGTTCCAGAACAGCCAGACCTTATATTTCGATATTTAGGCTGTATTACTTGCGATAAAAAATCATCCAATGTTAGCGATTGGTTATTTGATGGATTATCAACCAACATAACACAAGAGGGGTGCTTTGTGAAGGGGTACATTGGGTCCTTTACCTGATCTTCCTCATCCTCCTCCTCCTCAGCCAGTCTCTGACGTCCCACCTCGTACAGTCTGCACACCGTGTCTGTGTTGACAGAGTCCTGGTTCTGGAGGGGAAACACACAGAAAGTCTGACAACAGTTGTATGTCGTCTCAATAGTACTAAGCCCCACAACCCCCACTAAACTCAATATCTGACTGTGCAAAGTGGGGTATGTGATTCAATCCCTTGCATCTTTATTGAGTAATCTAACAGATTACAGAAGATGTACCTCGATCACAGCCAGGTAGCAGTCCTTAGTATCCGTGCAGAGGTCAAAGATATTCCTCTTCACGTCGATGGTGGCTGGGGGGGAAATAATAAACCTCTCATACGACTTCACAATATTGAAAGTAGTTGAAACAGGAAGAATAAACTATTTTGTAAAGAGTCAATTTCAAAAAAGCTAATCCGACTCCATTTCCAAAGCATGAAGCTGCAGTTGTACAAAACTAGTGTTTCCCAGATGGTGGGTCAGGACAAGAGCCACTGGTGAGTCATGCCTGGGTTGCAATTTAAAATGGGATAGTCTACTTCTGATAAATACAAGGCATTGGGACTGTTGTGACAGTGTGTCTTAGAGCAGTCTTACCAATGGGTTTGTAGTCGGTGGCGTTGAACGTCCTGAAGGAGGAGCCAAAAGGAGTCTTCATCTGCATTTCCAATATGTCATCCTCATTATCGGCCTGTAGCATCGCTGGAAAAACAACAGTAGGGTTACGTTTTCTGTACACGCCACAACTAGAGCAAATCTGGCCAGACCGATGGACATGGACCCATGGTTCTGGCTACTAAACAGAGTGGTGTGGGTACGTGGGTGGGTGGGCAGAGCCTTCATGGTATCCACATGGCCCTAGGTAGCAGGGTTGGGGTCAATTCCATTTTTATTCAGTCAAGCCAAGAAGTGAATTGGAATTCCAATTAAAATCGATGGCATTGCTCAATTCTTGTACCGTAGGGACACGTTGCGGAAAACGCGGAGGATCTCACAGCAACTGGACAGAACGGAATTCAACAAATGTTCCAAAATGTATTAAACTTAGTAGGAAACCAACTAAATGTAGTGAACTAATTAGAAGATACATTAATTTGCCCAAGTTCATCATAATACATGAAGAAAATGCATCAGTGATTTGTATTTTCCAGCAACTTTTGGAAACGGCACAGGACCGCCCGTCTGTGTGTTGTGTGCAGTGCGTGCGTGCGTATGTCTAGTCTACACTTTCCCCCAAAAAAATACTCCATGAAATGTTATCTACAAAATAGCCTATGCCTACCTAGCAGAATGATATTCTCATTTGCATCAATCCAGAGGCCATTCGTTTAGCAAACTCTGCAATCACATGGTCTCCGTCTAATGCTCACTTCTGTAAGAATATTTCGAAGATAAATACACAACGCAGAGGACTAAAGGTCAAGAGGACTGAAGGTCAATAGAGTACTAACGATCAAAGGAAATAGTGTTTCTGTAATAGGGAATTAATGAGCAATGGGTCAGAGACATGGGAGGAATTTGTCTATACATTAAGCCTGAAATAGGATACTTCTTATTTGGCCATTGGCCCAGTTTTATTGCAAGGAATTATAATTGGTCAACCACAGGCTAGGGTTGAGTTATAAAACTAAATCCTGTCCATTTTCTCTGTGGAGAGAATCACTGAGGACAGGGGAGAATGAACATCTACTTCTCAGCATAACATTTATGATTTGTCCTCTTTGAATAAACCCATTTTTCTCCCCCTGATTTGCTTTGGAATCTGTATTATTAAAGAGTAAAATCAACTGCTAACACATCGATTAGAAGGGTAACTATAGCCCCCCCAAACTTCAAAAGGAGTCTCTTGATGTGACTCAAAAATTGTTGTGGAGTTTAAAAAATATATATAATAATTGTATGTTCTATTAAAAAGTGAGATGTGAAAAGATTACAAAGATTACTGCATGGATGTACGTATGGGTGGATAAAAAGATAGTATGATAAGAGTGATACTGCTGCTCGAGTGCCACTGCTGTGGTTGGGTACATCATGGCCACACGGCTCTGGCTACTGAGACGTTTGAGTGATATGGATGTGGGTGGATCCATCATGGCCTCCCTGTGGCTCTGGCTGTGAGGTGGTGTGAACCAGCTGGTGCTCTCCTCTGCCAGCTCAGGGCACAGCCTCCTGGCCATATGGTTCAGTGGGGCAGTGTGGCATCAAACACACACCACTACATGCACCTTCCACACTTCATGAATACACAACCCCACAAGCACTCACCTTTTTTTACACACCTCTATAAATTGCTAGCTGTTCAGCAGGTGAAATTTGATTTGTCTCGCTAACACAGGATACTGTACTGTATTTCCCATCATGCAGTGAGCTCAGTCCTCACCTCCGTAGATGACCGTGCCGTTGTTGTTGAAGACGATCCTGCACTGGTCCAGAGCAGGCACTGTGTGGAGCAGGTGGAAGGTCCGCAGGTCCCACTGACACACTCATTAAGGAATCACGATGTCACATCCCTTTCAGTATAATGTAATGACAATTTTTTCCAAATAATTTGGTGTTGGGGTATTTTGCTGGATCTACACAACAGATGACATGTGGCAAACTAATCTTGAAATTAGGCCACTTTTGAGGCTTGATAACATCTGAACAACAGATGTAGGCTAAGTACCGCCAACTGAGCATTGGGAATAGTCTTTAAAAAAATGTAATATTACTATTGTACAGTAAGTGAGTAAAGGATACAATCTCAGTGTTGACAATGACCTCCAGGCCGTTGGGGTGGAACACTCCGCTGATGTTCATGTTGAACTTGTCAAACTTGTGGATGGCCTGAGCTGAGCGCACATCCCACAGCACGCCGTCGTTCAGCACCAGGTCGTCGGTGGGGTTAAAGGTTGCACAGTTCCTCTTGTAGTTGTTGGACAGGTCTGGGTAGTGGAGGGTAAGGGTCTTCTGCCCTGTCTGGATGTCGTAGATCTGAGACCCAAAGACGATGAAATAATTTCAGCTTCGACACTGAGTGTACAAAACATTAAGAACACCTGCTCTTTCCATGACAGACTGACCAGGTGAATCCAGGTGAAAGATATGATCCCTTATTGATGTCACTTGTTAAATCCACTTCAATGAAGGGGAGGAGATGGGTTCAAGAAGGATTTTTAAGCCTTGAGACATGGATTGTGTGTATGCCATTCAGAAGGTGAATGGGCAAGACATGATTTAAGTGCCTTTGAACAGTGTATGGTAGTAGATGCCAGGCAATCGGTTTGTGTCAAGAACTGCAACGCTGCTAGGTTTTTCCACGTTCAACCATTTCCAGTGTTTATTAAAAATGGTCCTCCACCCAAAGAACATCCAGACAAATTGGCTACTTGACACAACTGTGGGAAGCATTGGAATCAACATGGGGAAACAACTCAATATTAGGAAGGTGTTCCTAATGTTTGGTATATTCAGTGTATATACATGGTTGTTCAGTTTAACCTTTACATGTTGAGAAAGAAGACTTACGTGAGCTATGTGTTCCTTTGTGCCAATGACTCTGTCTTGTGAAAGTTTACTGAACTCAACATAATGGTCATCTAAGAAGGAATGCCTGGAAAGAAAAAGGGAAACAAATTATATATAGAAATCAAATCAAACATTAAAAATAAAGATAAATAAAAAAATACAAATTCCCAGGCAACCTCTGACTTCAGTTCATATTGACAAAGTCATTTTGGTTAAGCAATGAGGGACCAATGTTGTTCTAGCTAAAATCACAAAAGCCCTAGTGTTGCTTTTGTTAAACTGTGGCCCCACTATACGGTCTGTGTTCTATGAAGTGAAGATTCAAGCCCTAAGGCAGTTCAGTTAGTGTGCATAATTAAAGAACCTGTCAGCCCCATTCAGCGGCTCCCTGCTCGGAGGACCACACACACAGAACCAGTAGAATAAACCACAGAAAGGGAACGGTAGAGCCGTCATCCCATTGAAAGCAATAACCAACTGTATTGATTTGACTGGGCCAGGGTTAGTCTTCTATGAGAGTCACACTTACTTCATGATGAACACTGACTTCATGCCCCACAGTGCAGACAGAGGATAACTCCATGATGCCGACGTCAACAACAGAGAGCCATCCTGATGACACAAGAATAAAGGTTTCATTAAATACTATGTTTTAGATATCCACAAGATGGGTCGATTTGTAAATGTGCCTCACTGACCCGTGATGGCTCTAGGTGTGTGATGGCAGAGCTGTGGCAGCTATAGCTGGCCTCCTCCTGGCCTGTGAACACATTGTACAGTTTGAGCTGGCCCGTACACGTCCCCAGCATCAGGAACCGCTCACGGGCAGAGAAGGCACAACACATGAACCCACTCTCATCCTCGTCTGCTTCCCTGAACACAGAGATGGGACGGAACCTGGGAAGAAAATTAAAACATATAAACAAAGCAAGAAAAGAAACATGCCTTTTTCGGACCCTGTCTTTCAAAGAGAATTCCTAAAAATCCAAATAACTTCACAGATCTTCATTGTAAAATGTTAAACACTGTTTCCCATGCTTGAACCATAAACTAAATGAACATGCACCTGTGGAACAGTTGTTAAGACACTAACCACTTACAGACCGTAGGCAATTAAGGTCACAGTCATGAAAACTAAGGACACTAAAGAGGCCTTTCTACGGACTCTGAAAAACACCAAAAGAAAGACGCCCAGGGTCCCTGTTCATCTGCGTGAACGTTCCTTAGGCATTCTGCAAGGAGGCATGAGGACCGCAGATGTGGCCAGGGCAATAAATTGAGACGCCTAAGACAGCGCTACAGGGAGACAGGACAGACAGTTGATCGTCCTCGCAGTGGCAGACCAAGTGTAACACTTGCACAGGATCGGTACATCTGAACATCACACCTGTGAGACAGGTACAGGATGACAACAACTGCCCGAGTTACACCAGGAACGCACAATCCCTCCATCAGTGCTCAGACTGTCAGCAATAGGCTGAGAGAGGCTGGACTGAGGGCAATATCGCCTATGGGCACAAACCCACCGTCGATAGACCAGACAGGACTGGCAAAAAGTGCTCTTCACTGACGAGTCGCGGTTTTATCTCACCAGGGGTGATGGTCGGATTTATCGTTGAAGGAATGAGCGTTACACCGAGGCCTGTACTCTGGAGCAGGATCGATTTGGTGGAGAGTCCGTCACGGTCTGTCACAGCATCATAGGACTGAGGTTGTTGTCATTGCAGGCAATCTCAACGCTGTGCGTTACAGGGAAGACATCCTCCTCCCTCATGTGGTACCATTCCTGCAGGCTCATCCTGACATGACCCTCCAGCATGACAATGCCACCAGCCATACTGCTCGTTCTGTGCCCGATTTCCTGCAAGACAGGAATGTCAGTGTTCTGCCATGGCCAGCGAAAAGCCCAGATCTCAATCCCATTGAGCACGTCTGGGACCTGTTGGATTGGAGGGTGAGGGCTAGGGCCATTCCCCCCATAAATGTCTGGGAACTTGCAGGTGCCTTGGTGGAAGAGTGGGGTAACATCTCACAGCAAGAACTGGCAAATCTGGTGCAGTCCACGAGGAGGAGATGTACTGCAGTACTTAATGCAGCTGGTGGCCACACAGATACTGACTGTTACTTTTGATTTTGACCCCCCCATTGTTCAGGGACACATTATTCAATTTCTGCTGTCTGTGGAACATGTCTGTGGAACTTGTTAAGTTTATGTCTCAAATAAACACAATTGACATGTATTTTTTTTGTTTGCTGAGTTTATATATAAAAAGAGAGAAATTATTATCCCAAGAGGTCCACCCCAGCCTAAAAGTCAAGGACTTTGTGCTGAGTCCCCAGTATAGTAGGAAGAAAATCATACCTGCTAAAGATGAGGTGTCGGTCGAAGCAGCCGCCATCCACCCCTCCGTATTTTGGGTAGACGACCCTGCGTGTGTGTCGGGAGGTGAAGTTGGTTGGGGCCTGGCGCCTCTGCTTGGGCTCAGGGCACTGGTGGGGGGTGAAGAGGGAGAAGGGGGGGCAGGTGGTGACGGGGTTCTTGCAGCGCGCATGCTGCTCCCTCAGGTACTCTGTGATGATGCTGTCCAGGGCGGGGGGAGAGGGCAGGTGTCTGTCCAGCTGTTTCTTCATGGCTGGACTCTGGCTGAAGGCACCGTAGTCTGACTTCTGCCTCAGCACCCGCGGCTTCTTACAGATGGCAGGCACGGGGCACGGCGACGGGCGCTCTCGCATGAACACGATCCGTCCAATCAGGGGAGAGCCGTTGCTTTGGTGAGGGTTCAACAGGGGAGGGGCGGCCGGAGGTACCGTGAGGAGTTGCGACGTTGAGGGACGAGGCTGGGGGTGAACTGACAACGGCACGGCCGGATGAGAGCTGTGGCTCACCAATCGTGCTGCGACCCCATTGACCAGCCGAGGGGTCCGGGGGAGGGCAGGGGCAGGAGAGGCAGGGGGAACAACGACAGGAAGCAAAGCTGAGGAAGATGGGTGGGGGAGGATGGCCATGGGGAGGTCGGCCTCCTTGGTGAGTGAGGTGGCAGTGTCATGCAGACCCTTGACCACCAGGTGGTTCCGGATCAACAGCAGTAGCTCCTTCTCAGGAAAGGATATTCTGGACTGGGCCACCACGTTGGCCCTCTGCAGCCAGGCCAGGGAGACATCCGTCCCGATCATGAGGGGTTTACCAGACACCCGCTTGATTAGCTCTGCCGCAAACTTGCAAAACTTGACGTGTTCGCTGCGTTTGTCCTGGAGCACGGGCTCCTTCATGAGCTGCTGGATGTGTCCACTGCTGAATAGAGGCAGCTTGCTGATAATCTGTCTGACTGAGCTGGAGCGGGACAGACCTACCAGGGCTTTACAGGCCAGGGTCCGAATCTGATCCGCATCTGTGATGGGCATCTTCACTGTCAGCAGGGACAGCAGTACCTACAGGGAGATGGCAGAACTATGAGACCAGTAGAGCCCAAAAAACATACCAGCGTAAGATCAATAGACAACTCTGAAATAAATACTTTCACCTTGATGCCGTTGTTGGACTGCACCACGTTCCACATCTTGGTGAGCACGCTCTCGCTGCTCTTGGTGGTCTGGGGTAGACGTCTGCGGGGCGTGCCAGAGATGAACTTGGCGATGCTGGACATGCGTTTATCCGGAGCGCACACACAGTTTATGACCACTTGCAGAGCAGACTTCTGGATCTCGGCATCATTCACAAACACCTCTCCCTCTGCCACCACCAGGACTACACTCATACCTGAGGAACAACAGAACATTAAGATTAGAACGCAAAGCCAAGAGTGCTGGTCTACTGGATATACGGGGTTGTGTAAATAGAAAGCCATGACAGGTAGGCTATACACTGAGTGTACAAAACATTAGGAACACCTACTCCTTTCATGACAGACTGACCAGGTAAACGCTATGATCCCTTATTGATGACACTTGACACTTAAATCCCCTTCAAATCAGAGTAGATCGGCTATTCCCAAACCAGTGGTACGCGCAATGCCGTCGTGGGGTACACCAAATAAAATTTTTATTCACATTGTCACACAGTCCATTTAGATTTTCCAACAGGGTTATACATTTGGGTGAGTGTATGTGTGACCATCAGAGGGTGAATGGGCAAGACAAAAGATTTAAGTGTCTGAACAGGGTATGGTAGTAGGTGCCAGGCAAGTGTGTCAAGAACTGCAACACTGGTGGGTTTTTCCACACTCAGTTTCCCATGTGTATCAAGTGTACCACCCAAAGGACATCCAGGCAACTTGACAACTGTGGGAAGCATTGGAGTCAACATGGGCCAGCGTCTCTGTGGAACGCTTGACACCTTGTCGAGTGCATGCCCCGACGAATTGAGGCTGTTCTGAAGGCAATAGGGGGTCCAACTAAATATTAGAAAGGTGTTCCTAATGTTTTTTTACAGTGTATATTGACTTGTGCAATATTCAGATCGCAAGAGATCCATATCGCATGGAATATTTTGAAACGCAAATTAGCCACATGTAACATCTGATTTTATAGTTTACTCTGTTGTTGTCGTCTCGCTCCTCTTGCAGCTGCTTCCCACACACACACCAAGCCTCGCCCCCGAGCTAGCTGGTAAGCCAAAAACACTGTCTCGCACAAACATTGTCTACTCCTAGATGGTCTTATAGCCAGCTTGTGTGCACACCGGGTCAATGAATGCAGCTGATTCAACACTGAGCGAAGTGTAGCTAAAACAGATGTTCCAACGTTGTAGTAGCCCATATCGTGAAACTTTAATGACAAGGCAGGGCAGTGTAACATACCCACGGTGGAGATGGCGTTGCCGCCCTCCCCATCCAGCACGGCCACAGACTCCGACATCAGCAGCTGGGTCTTAGGGACCACCGTCAGGATGCTCAGTATGTCCAGGGCATAACGCACTGTGTCACTCCTAGGTGACAAAACAACACAAGGTGAAATAGTCACATAGTCCAACTCTGTGTTGACTTGAATTTGTGACAAATGTGCCCTATAATGAACAGAGGTATATTTTAATATAGAGCAGAGGGAGTTGATAAATAAGTCCATCCTTCTCATCAGTACTTCTCATCAGAAGGAAGTTGCATTTATTTTCTGTCCTTACCTGCCGTAGTAGGTCCTCCAGTCACAGGCGATGGAGATGAGCTGCAGGAGGAGCTGCACACAGGAGAGCTTATGGAAAACTTCTGCAGGCTCCCAGTACAGCCTGACTGGGCCGTACTCAATCAGGAACTCCATCATCTCCACCACCTGCTCATGTGTGTAACTACATGCCTGGGGAACAGAAAGAGAATGAGGCATCACTGAAGTAAAACCATACACAAGGTTCATCTGTGATCGGTTCCAGGGGGATGGGGGGAAATTCCATTTCAACTGAGGAAGTTACTTGAAATTCAATTTCATTAACTGAAAGAGGACCCAAGACAATTTCAATCATCACAATCTCCTAACACACGAAACAGCATGTTCCTCCTACCTTGTAGTAAGGCTGTGGGTGAATGGGAGCACCCCCTTCAGTCCGCTGCAGGGACTGCTTGACCTGCTCCACCTTGATGGCCAGATGGGCCTCGAAGTACCTGCGCAGGGCCATGCAGGTGTGCTTGGCAGTCTGCCTGCTGGAGAAGATCTGGTCATCACTCAGCAGGGCCCCCTGGTCCTCAGGGTTCAGGATCTCCAATGTGCTGATCTGGAGACCGTAGAATACAAAATTAACAGCAGTCTAATGCACACCAATTCAGAGGATGTTCAGAGAACTGATCTGGAGACCGTGAAATACCAAGTGCTTTCACCAGGATAAAGAAACCCTGTCGTAGTGACAACTGGATGTAACAGAAGCATGACTAAACCAGACCGGTCCTCCTACCAGGTTGACCATGCGCCGGAGGCCGTCCTGCCTGTCGAAGAGTTCCAGCACTGCTCGGAAGGAGAAAGAGATGGAGAAGAACATGGTGGCGTGGCAGCAGCCCGAGGCGTGGGAACACTCCAACAGCCACAAAGTGTAGCTCACCACCTCAGACAGGATGGAGTGGGGCAGCATACACACCTAGGGGTAACAGACACACATTTAATGGGGACACATGAACACACATTTGTATTGACTTAAACATTTACATGGAAGTAAATCATGTTACACCCATGTACCACAGGTCACAACTTTTATGAACAGTTGACCTTTATGCAGTGTGTGTGTGTCTGTTTGTCCTACCCTCTCCATGGCATCCTGGTTGTAGGCCAGGTAGTAGAGGCAAAGAGACACCCCTGTGGCGGCCATGGAAGGCTTGGGGATCTCCAGCAGCTTCTGAACCCCTCCATGGGCCACAAACTGGGCGGCAAACTTCTTATGCAGGAGCAGGGAGGCCAGATACTACAGGTAGCGAATGAGGATCTTAGGATAAGGCTGGGATGCTCCTCTTTAAACAATTGAGATGCATTAAAAGGTCAGTTGTGGAAAGGTTACCTTGAGAGCCTCAAAGGTGAGCTGTACATCGTTGGTCTGCTTCAGGTCCATGTAATGGATGAGCAGCTCACAGGCACCCATCTGCATGAAGACAGCCAGAAGCTGAAAGACAAATGAATACAGAGAAATACCAAAATTATGCAGAGAACTACTCGTCTGTCTACCAGTCATTTATGGCACATTGTCTTCAACGACTACAGCACTAGCTCTTATAAAAGGAGTTTGATAAGACTGACATCTGCTGGTAGGTTTATGTAGCAGACACTAACCTCCTGGTACTCTCCCAGAGGGGTGAGGTACTGTAGGATGAGCCTCTGCTCCATCTCTGGGGTCAGAGGGTAAAGGTGATAGTTGTTCCCAATCACCCAGGGGCTCATCTCAGACCAGCTGCTGTTGGACAGCTCGCTGAAGTTCCTCTCCGGGTCAGGCAGGGAGAAGTTCAGTTTCTGTTTCACCTTCCGTCCATTCTCCCTCTCTGCTCTCCTTTTGAGGTGACTGCTGCCCTCCTCCCTGCTGTCGGGAAAGTCCCGGTGGGACAGAGGCGGCGGGGCAGACACAGGCTTCATCAGGCCTTTGACAGCTGAGTTAGCGCGGCTGCTGGTCTTGTAGGTGTGGTTAAGGTAGTTGAGGTGGAAGGAGATCTCGTTGTCAGACTCGTGGCTGTGGATCTCCACTCGGTCCTCATCTGATCCCTTCTCATTCCTCTCAATGCAGTTATTCCCCGGGGGGAAGGGGGTGTCCTCGAAGCCCCTGTTGACCGTCTCCTCATCCAGAGGAAGGAGAGGTTCCCCCAGGGTCTTCCTGGGACTGGGCCGTTTAAACTCCTTCCGGTTTTCAGTGTCCTTGGCCTGCAGCTCGCGTAGCCGCTGCAGCATCAGAGGCACCTAAAGAGAGAAAGATGCATCTAGCATCGTTCACAGATACTGACATTACCGTATTTACACAAGATCTTATGTTGATGTTGTTAAACCTTCTCAGGTAGTAGTAGGGTGTTGCCACTGACCACGACAGAGTTCTCCTCCCTGTAGTTGGCAGCGATGTCCTGGTTCTCCATTGCTCCAGCCAGCAGGCCTGTAGCATAGATCCTCAGGGGCTGCTCAGCCTCCTGGGCCCATTTAAACAGCCTCTCCACTATGCCCTCCTGTCATGTACACACACAGAGAGACATCATGATTATTGAATATTTGAATCAGTTGCATATTATAGCTAATTAAATATACAAACGTGCTCAAGTGCATTGCCACAGATGTAGGTTAAAGCCTACCTTCTCCTGAAAGACCACAGCAGTCTCCAACCCAGGCATGATGTTCTGCAGCAGGCGACAGGCTGCAGTGTTGAGGGTGAGCTCTCTGCTGGTCATCACATAGCTATTAACGAGCTGGAAAAAGACAGGAGTTACAATTATTCAAATTGGAACTAATACCATTCTGTAAATGTGTGGGGAAAAACATTTTTAAAAAAATCACGTCTTACAGCATTCATGAAGTCATCATTTTTGAACAGGATCTTTAGCAGCTGACCCAAGACGCATTCTGGATCCGCTCTCCCTAAGCGTCAAGAGGTTGGGAGCATTAGAAAAACCTACAGAAAGCCAACAACTATCACTGTTGCTATAGTTAATACTATAGTTATAGTTATGACTACACACAACATAAATACATCAACTTACCAGGGTGCCTGTCATCAAAAGGATCCGGATCAGCTTTGTGATATTCCTCAGTCTCCCTCTCCACCAGCTCTGAAATCCTGAGTGGAAAAGAAAACCCATGATATATTCAAAAACAGACAACCACATACTCCTTAATGTTCAGAGAATATATGTTTCAATCCTTTCGTCAATTAATATGTGGCCTGAATAAATAAGGTGAAAGCAAATAAAAAAAACTCCCATAACATTCAGTGATGTTACTTCCCATAATATCCACTGGTGTTACCAACAATTATCCTCCTGTTTTACACAGAAACTCACTTAGTCAGGATGTTGACCAGGTCTGGTGTGCTGGCCTGCTGCTCCCTCTCCCACTGCTCCAGCAGAGAGGTCAGCTCTGCCTTGGAATCCACACTGGCAGATGCCGACGCCATGGTCTGGCCTGACACACAAAACAAATAATGACATCAACTAAACTTTACTTGGGGTCTAGAGAGAAAGTGCAAAAAAACTGCATTGGTGCATGCAAGAGGAGAGAGTTGCCTGTCATTGTAAATGTTGATATGAGCTAGATTGATTCCCTACTCCCTACTCTTGCATGCACCAACACATATTTTTTAGCATATAGTCACTAACACTAGCTTACTGATTTGGCCTACTCCTCAAATAAAATATAATTCATGCATGATCCATCTATGCTCACAAACCATGACTTCCTCTACAGTTGCAACCAGTGACCCTTTCTTTTGGCTCCAGTTCAGAACCGATCGAGTTATACAGGTTTCTGGGACAGTCAACAGGTGATTTGGTCATGGCCTTGAGCATGACGCTAGAAACCATAGCCATGTTGATGGCTCTGCTAGAAAACACCCAATAACATTCGCTTTTGTGCAGTAGCTACAACCGACTTTTCCCCCTCCATGCTCGTATTACGTAAACTGCGATTAAATTGCGTCCGTACTATCAGGAATCCTTGGGACGTCCCTAACCTTACCATTTAAAAATGTCAACTTCTGGGATCCTTGCGATGTCCATATCCCAGTGATAACACTGACCCATTATATCTCAGTTTACGTAGTACGAGCAAAAAGTCGGTTGTATTCGCTACGATTTTTATTAGAAGTATGAATTTCAGTACCCGCAGTTGTACAGGACAAACATAGCTATAGGCAAGCGTTTTCAGATTTGACATTTTTACAAGAATCAACTGATGGCGAATCAATGGTGTGGCTAGCAAATCCCGCGACCAGTCATCAAAACAACTCCGCCACAATATAACAACGGAGTTGCGTTCCCCAACTAGCTACTTACTGTCTCTGGAATAGAGCTAGTAAATCATGATGACAAGCTAACGTACACACAGGGGTTTTGTAGTGATTTAGCTAGATAACTACTTAACCGGTTAGTCCTCCGTATCTTGCTATATATTGTACATTAGTTAGCTGGTTAACTATCTTCGATAGGGACATTTCCCATCTGCAGAGTATTAGCTACGCTGCCAACTAGCTATGAATACGCCCTATATAAACGTTCGCTAACTAGTACACCGTTGGAACGGACGCTGTGTTAAGCTACAATCGGTTCAGTGTTGGTGTTCCGCTGCAGAAACAGCTGTCTGCGTTGTGTGCACTCAAGCTAGCTACAAGACCGTCTAGGAATATACCATTTGTGTGCGAAACAGTGTTGCTGGCTAGCGAATACCTACCTTATTCTGCTCAATTTTCCTTCGCTCTTTCCTTATTCCTATTTTTTTTTGTTGGTACAATGCCGACAGGCACTTGCTAACTACACCAATATTCGTTGAGAATAATACAAACGCCACCTTGTTGTCACTTGTTTTGGCACAGCATTTATTATGGCGAACACGTTCTGCGCGTCAAAAGTTCAGCGTCGACTGTTGATGACGCGAAAAGGAGCACGCTCTACACCGGCGGAGTTCAGCGGGGTGGGTTCAACACCGGCGGAGTTCAGCGGGGTGGGGTCAACACCGGCGGAGTTCTTCCACGCAAAGTGACACGCTGGGTGCGTTCGAGCTGATCACTTTTGTCAAATTGGTAGCCTTTTAAGTTTGTTGCATTATGAGGATAAAAATGGTCAGACTTGCACCGGAGAGGAAGAAGCACAACTACAAATATCTAGGTGTCTGGTTAGACTGTAAACTCTCCTTCCAGACTCACATCAAACATCTCCAATCCAAAATTAAATCTAGAATTGGCTTCCTATTTCACAACAAAGCATCCTTCACTCATGCTGCCAAACATACCCTCGTAAAACTGACTATCCTACCTACTCAACAAATTGGATGCAGTCTAGCACAGTGCCATCCGTTTTGTCACCAAAGCCCCATATACTACCCACCACTGCGACCTGTACGCTCTCGTTGGCTGGCCCTCGCTTTACACTCGTCGCCATACCCACTGGCTCCAGGTCATCTACAAGTCCCTGCTAGGTAAAGCCCCGCCTTATCTCAGCTCGCTGGTCACCATAGCAGCACCAACCCATAGCACGCGCTCGAGCAGGTATATCTCACTGGTCACCCCCAAAGCCAATTCCTCCTTTGGCCGATTTTCCTTCCAGTTCTCTGCTGCCAATGACTGGAACGAACTACCATAATCTCTGAAACTGGAGACACTTATCTCCCTCACCAGCTTTAAGCACCAGCTGTCAGAGCAGCTCACAGACCCCTGCACCTGTAAATAGCCCAACCAACTACCTCATCCCCTACCGTATTTATTTATTTATCTTGTTCCTTTGCACCCCAGTTTTTCTACATTGCACATTCATCTACTGCACATCTACCATTCCAGTGTTTAAATGCTATATTGTAGTTACTTTGCCACCATGGCCTATTTATTGCCTTACCTTCCTTATTTTACCTCATTTGCACTCTTTGTATATAGATTTGTTTTTTTCTACTGTATTATTGACAGTGTGTTTGTTTTACTCCATGTGTAACTCTGTGTTGTTGTATATGTGGAACTGCTTTGCTTTATCTTGGCCAGGTCGCAGTTGTAAATGAGAACTTGTTCTCAACTTGCCTACCTGGTTAAATAAAGGTGAAAAAAAATGTGTCCTTTCAGCTCTGGTGTGTGGTGGCTTCTCCCCTTCCTCTACAGCCACCTCAGGGTACAGCAGCAGTCAGGGCAGCAGCACCCTGCCCCCCCTTGTCGCCCCCCCTTGTCGCCCCCACAAGCCCCCACAGCACTACACACAAGAGATGCCAGCGGAGAAAGGAGCACAAGAGCTCACGTATGTGGATTGTTTTTTTTCATGTGAATTCATAACAGCGTTTTATAATAGTTTGAGAATTTACCCTGCCTCCCCTCGTCAAAGTGGTGACCGCTCTGATGATGGATCACTGGCGTTTGTAAATTGCTCCCAAGGATGAACTAGACTTGTGGAGGTGTAAAAAGAAATTGAGTGGTCTTGGTGGATTTCTTTTGATTTACCCATGATGTCAAGCAAAAAGGCACTGAGTTTGAAGGTAGGCCTTGAAATACATCCACAGGTACACCTCCAATTGACTCGAATTATGTCAATTAGCCTATCAGAAGCTTCTCAAGTCATGACATAATTTTCTGGAATTTTCCAAGCTGTTTAAAGGCACAGTCAACTTAGTGTATGTAAACTTCTGACCCACTAGAATTGTGATACAGTGAATTATAAGTGAAATAATCTGTCTGTAAACAATTGTTGGAAAAATGACCGTCTTGGCAAAACTATAGTTTGTTAACAAGAAATGTGTGGAGTGGTTGAAAAACGAGTTTTAATGACTCCAACCTAAGTGTATGTAAACTTGCGATTTCAACTGTATATTACCATTAGTATGTTACGAAGTATTTATATATTCCTGCTACCAGTCACTTTTCAGCCCTGTTCACATGTAAACTGAACGAAATTATAAATGCAACATCAACAATTTACAACAAGTTTACTGAGTTACAGTTCATATAAGATAATCAGTCAATTGACATAATTTCATTAGTCCCTAATCTATGGATTTCACCTGACTGGGTAGGGGCACAGCTATGGGTGGGCATGGGAGGGTATAGGCCTACACACTTGGGAGCCGGGCCCAGCCAATCAGAATTAGTTTTTCCGCACAAAAGGGCATTATTACAGACAAGTCCTGGGCTGGCGTGATTACACATGGTCTGCGGTTGTGAGGCCGGTTGGACGTACTGCCACATTCTCTAAAACAACGTTGGAGGTGGCTTATGGTAGAGAAATTAACATTCAAATCTCTGGCAACAGCTCGGGTGGACATTCCTACAGTCAGTAAGCCAAATGCACGATCCTATAAAACTTGTGGCATTGTGTTGTGACACAACTGCACATTTTAGAGTGGCATTTTATTGTCCCTAGCACAAGGTGCACCTGTGTAATGATCATGCTATTTAATCAGCTTCTTGATATGCCACACCTGTCAGGTGGATGGATTATCTTGGAAAATGATAAATGCTCACTAACAGGGATGAAACCAAATTTGATTTCAGCTCATGAAACATGGGACCAACACTTTTTGTTCAGTATAAACTACAGGTCAAAAGTTAACACCTACTCATTCAAGGGTTTTTCTTTATTTTTACTATTTTCTACATTGTAGAATAATAGTGAAGACATCAAAAAACTATTAAATAACACATATGGAATCATGTAGTAACCAAAAAAGTGTTGAATCCAATTATATTTTATATTTGAGATTCTTTAAATAGCCACCCTAAGCAGCCAACATATGTGGGAACTCCTTCAAGACCGTTGGAAAAGCATTCTAGGTGAAGATTGTTGAGAGAATGCCAAGAGTGTGCTGCCAAGCTGTCATATAGGCAAAGGGTGGCTATTTGAAGAATCTCAAATATAAAATGTATTTTGATTTGTTTAACACTTTTAGTTAGTACATGGTCTGTGGTGGTATGTAGACAGCTACGAAAAATACAGATGAAAACTCTCTAGGTAGATAGTGTGGTCTACAGCTTATCATGAGATACTCTACCTCAGGCGAGCAAAACCTTGAGACTTACTTAGATATCATTTACATATATGCATAGTCCGCCACCCCTTGTCTTACCAGACGCCGCTGTTCGATCCTGCTGATACAGCGTATAACCAGCCAGCTGTATGTTGATTATATCGTCGTTCAGCCACAACTTTTAATGTCCCGTTGGTAGTTTAATCTTCCTCGTAGGTCGTCGATTTTATTTTCCAATGATCGCACGTTAGCTAGAAGAATGGAAGGCAAGGGGGGTTTATTCGATCACCTACAAATTCTCAGAAGGCAGCCCGACCTCCGTCCTCTTTTTCTCTGTCGTCTCTTCACGCAAATGACTGGGATTTGAGCCTGTTCCCGGGAAGCATTATGACGTTCACGTCGGGCTCGTTAAAGGGAAAAAAAGCTTCTGCCAGTTTGTGGTGACTAATCGCTGTTCTGATGTCCAGAAGGTTTTTTCGGTCATAAGAGTCAGTAGCAGCAACATTATGTACAAAATAAGTTACAAACAATGCCAAAAAGCTAACATAAAAACACAATCGGTTAGGAGCACGTAAAACGTGAAGTTTATGGAAAAAGTGGACTCTTGCCTTTTGCCTAATCCATTTGTGGTTTCACGGTGGGTGAAAAAAGAGTTGGGTCATGTGGAATCGGTGAGGGTAACCAGAAGTGGTCTTGTGATAATTGTGTTTCTGTTGGGCAGAGGAAGAATGCTCTCAAAGTAAAACGAATGGGGGCAAGAAAAGTGAATTGTTTCGTTCTCAAGAAAAGCGCACCAATGAAAGGAGTGATAACTGGGGTAGCAGTAGATATAAAAGTTGACCAGCTGAGGGCAAAGTTTCCCGGTGTATGTGATGCTCGTCGTTTGATGCGACGCAGACAGGGTGGCGAGAGTGGAGAAACAGAACAGAGTCATTGTCTGTTCTTTTGAGTTTTGAAGTTGAGTCTGACAAGTTGAGTTTGCCTGACAAAGTGAAGTTAGGATATATAAGTTATCCTGTACGAGTGTATGTGCCAAATACATTACGACATTTAATTAGTGGCATAGGGCGGTGTTCATTTTATTGTATATAATTTTGAAATTAGTGAGTGTAGTGTTAGATGGGAGGGTATTTATTTAGTACGTTTGTTTGTTTTTCAAGCAAAGTATAAGGGAGTTGTACTCCAGTCTAGTAGGTGGCGGTAATGCAACAAATTGGATACCAACCGCCGTTAAACCTCATAGAAGAAGAAGCACTTGAAACGTCAGCCATCTTCTCCAGCGCGTCATTCATTTCCAATGAAACCTGCGTTTGCCTTGCAGCATTGCAGAGGCAGTTGCAGTGCATACATACATTGGATTTATCGAATGTATGCATTGAACTTTTGTTGCATACATATCCAGATGATAATGCTGCTTACTATTTTGCGCAATGACGCTGTCGGTGTGTTCGAAGCTATCTATCATCAATACGTCCACTCCTATTTATAGTTTATCTCGTGATCTCCCCAAAAAAACCTTTGTTGCCAATAGCTCACAATGAGTCATTTTGAGGGAGATGTCCTCAATGTGGGATAAGTAGTGCCCAGACGAGCTCCTCTACTTCCAGTTCTCCGTTAATACACTACCCATATCACCTTGCGCTCCTTAACGGAAGCCCTTTCCTTCCCTTCCGCCGTTGCTGACTCCCTTCCTAAAATTACACAGGCGGTGAGTTTATCAAAATCTATGTCCATCTTCTGGTTCAGTACACAAAATTAGTTATGTTGACCTCAATAATCACCGGCGCAAATTCGACATTCAGAAGTTATCGAGTAGTATAGACACTGCACATTGTTAAGCCCTCCAAATTCCATGGTTTTCGAACGGCTTGCAATCCCAAGTGGCTAGCTAGCCTTTCCACCATTAGAACGGGCTAGTTACTGTAGCTATGTCTCTGCAGTGTGGCCGACACGTGTTCGTTCATATAAGACACGCTTTCATTTAGCATGGTCTTCATGACCGACGCTAAGGTTTTAGGATCACCCTGGAATTCATATCACTACTTGTTTGCTACTTTGACAATTACCAGACTAACAACAACGCAGCCAGCTCAAACGAACTCGTGCCCTCGAACAATGTTGCTTCCTGTAGCTAGAACACACTTGCTACTTCAATGCGATTGACTGTTCCCAATTGTAAAGTTTGTGTCGAGCCGTCTGTTGACTAAAGTTAGCTACCTGTAGTTTGCTATTGGGATAAAGGGACACACGTATGCTAGCTGGCTTGTTTTCTAATGAGTTGTTGGCTTTTAGTTACTAGTCATGTAACCGTGACTAACGTTCCACAACTACTGATTGTGGGTGATTAGATATACAATGATTTTTTTTTTGCCAGTTGTAATTGGCAGGGTTTCATGTTAACAAATAACATTTTACCGCGTTACTGGTCAGGTCACCATGGCAGCCCTCCGACCTCTTACCAAGCCGAAGATTGTCAAGAAGAGGGTTAAGAAGTTCATTCGCCATCAGTCTGACAGATATGTCAAGGTCACGGTAAGAGCATTTGCTACACGCATAACTGTACAGACATTACACATGCAGAGAGGCAAAGGACATTGATCTCCCTGGAGCATAGTAGTTGGAAGGAACATGGATCGTAACTGCTTTAGTAAGTAACATGTCTTTATTTGCCCCTCCAGAAAAGCTGGCGTAAGCCCAGGGGTATTGACAACAGAGTCCGCAGGCGGTTTAAGGGCCAGATGCTGATGCCCAACATCGGTTATGGTAGCAACAAGAAGACCAAGCACATGCTGCCCTCTGGCTTCAGGAAGTTCCTGGTGCACAACATCAAGGAGCTTGAGGTCCTCATGATGAGCAACAAGTACGTTTTGTTGGGTGCACAGTATTATTCCCCTTGGGTCCATTTGGCTTGTTTACTCATTAGATACGCAATAACATACGCTGTAGTACAGTTATCCTGGTCTTCTTTCTAAAGGTACTACATACAAAATGGGTAGGACAAGTTGTTTAGTTTTTTTCTTTTTTTTCCTTTGACTGGAATTTTCAGCATTATCCACTAGGTTTGCTACAGGTAGAACATTCTAGGAAATGTTTTGACACAAGCTGTCTCCAATCAATCTGTAGTTGTGTTTGTGGGCATCGCCTAAGCCAGGGGAGGCATAGCTCTACGAATCTTAATAGCACAGAGCCTATTATTTGGCAGGGAATACTATTGTAGATAAGTAATTCTACACCTCACTTTGCTCAAGCTGGTCCTCTCCAGTGGACTCAGAAGTTGTATCTAAAAATGCAGACCTGTAAACCGGCATGTATTTTGCGTACCATGCATGAAATCTGAGGTAAGAGTACCCTAGTATGAAAAACAACCCTAAAAATGCAAAAAATAGGCTTCTAGTTGGCACATTGTGGTTTTTGACTCAACCGTTTGATGTTGTAGCGGAGGCAGTCCGAGGACTTGGTCGAGGAGGCCCACATCTCTAGCGCTCTCCCTGTAGTCATAGTCAAAGATGGTGGATAAATGAAGAGTTGTCTGGCCGTTTACCATTGGAAGAAAATTGTCAGTACCTGTCTACTTAAGGGGTAGGCTCTCCCATAGACACCAATGCGATAGCAGCTGGGTCTGGGCTACTTAGTTAATTGACTTTTATTGAACCAGAAAAAACATCTAGTGGGGTGTCTTGCTTCCGTTTCTATCTCTGGTACCATTTTCCTCCCTTGAGCTGGATGGCAGCCCTCCACTTTGTCAGTTGATGCCACTGATGTGAGGAAAAAGTGTAGGGAAAAATCGAGAACGAGCTGTTTGCCAAATATATTTTCTAAAATGGTATGTTTGTCAAGCGCACAACCACTATTTCGTAGTTAGCTAAGGCTTTATTACAACGAAGGTAGTTTGCTACAGCGCTTAGTCAACTAAGTGAGAACACTTGTCTGCACTTGCTTTGATCTCCTCAACAGTAGTATGCACGACAAGCAATGAAACGTAGTTCACTGCGTGGGTGGAAACAGACTAGCTGTTCCGATGATACTGTCCTTCACAGAAAGTTACATTAGACTGTTAAAGATTAGTAGGCCTATGTTAAAAATGTCTTCATCTTTCCTCTTGATATAGATGTATGCCAACAGTAGGCTTCTAATGATGTGATAATAGTCAGTTTACCAAAAACAATGAATGGTAGCCCAGTAGACAAGACTAACTTAATGGATTAGGTTGTGG
Organism: Brachymystax lenok tsinlingensis; assembly: GCA_030435695.1. NCBI lineage: Eukaryota > Metazoa > Chordata > Actinopteri > Salmoniformes > Salmonidae > Brachymystax > Brachymystax lenok. Next base: position 42,476,121 of record CM059802.1, on the reverse strand, counting down.
ATGGAGATCTGAAACAAGCTCATAGGCCTGTTCAGTTGTTTCATATTCCAAATACCCTACAGTAAGGTAGACCAGGGTTTCCCAAACTCTGTTCTGGGGCCCGCCAGGTTGGGTAGGGGGTAGGCCAGGAGGATGTCAAGTCAACTTCCCCCTCATGAAGTTGGAGTATTTTTGCCCTAGCACTACACAGCTGATTGAAATAACCAAAGCTTGATTATTAGTTGGTTATTTGAATCAGCTGTGTAGTGCTAGGGCAACATTTCTCCAACTTCCTGAAGGGGAAGTTGACTGACACCCTCCGGACATCCCCCTACCCAACTTTAGGCCTTGATCAGCACCAAATTGTTTGAAAATCCTAGGGCGTTTCCTGATTTGGTAAATTTTAAACGTTTTTCTAGTTGGCTACTGAAGAGCAGCCAATTACCATATACCCATGAACAATCTATAGCCTACCATTCCTACTGAGGCAGTCTTCTGCCAACTAATTTATTAGGCTATAAAAGGTCAATTTGAGTATGATTTGAGCAATGTGGGTGTCGCACGCGCACATCGTGGGGTCCACTGCAAGGCTCTACAGTGGGACCATTTTACTTGTGTATGCGGTTAAAGACTTTGAATGCAACCTGGAATTTTCATTTAGGAGCACCAGTGCACCTAGAAAAATTAAAGATCCGCTATGCAGTAATCGCTCCGCCATTTCCTGGTTGCTAAAATTCCAATAGTTCAGTTTGTGACAACATGCAAGTGTAGCCGGTGTGAAATGGCTAGTTAGCTAGCAGGGTGCGCGCTAACAGCATTTCAATCGGTGACTTCACTCGCTCTGAAACCTTGAAGTAGTTGTTCCCCTTGCTCTGCAAGGGCCGCGGCTTTTGTGGAGCGATAGGTAACGATGCGTCGAGGGTGGCTGTTGTCGATTTGTGCAGAGGGTCCCTGGTTCGAGCCCAGGCAGGGGCGAGGAGAGGGACGGAAGCTATACTGTTACACAAGTATAGTGTAGAGAATCATTTAACCATCTAAACCGCTGTTTGAAGCTGGTGTGCAAAAGTAAAAGACGCAAAAACGAAACTTACTCGCGGGAGGCATAAAAATAGCACACGTAGAACAGATCTACTGCTTCTTAGGCTTGCTTTCAATCTTAAACTCACATTTCTATGTGAATTTTGTCCGGTCGCCCAAAAATAGATATTGCAGCTTTAAGGATTCTAGCTTTATAAAATGTTCATCGTGCTCAATTTATTTCTGTGCGCCTTAGGGGCATATGTGCTCCTTGTAAAAAATTAGTCCGCGTAGAGCCCTGCATGGGCCGGGGTGCGGCCGCCTCGCTGAAGTGATACTCCCCAAAAGAATTCAAGATGGGTAGGTCTGAAAATGGGTCAGTTAAGGGCAGTTTAAGGGGAGCGTCAATAAATTCAATCATGGAAGTATGCGGTAGCGAACTCGGAGGGTACGGAAGACACATTTCAGTTGAAGGCATTCAGTTGTACAACTGACTAGGTACCCCCCTTCCCCCTACCCCCAACCGGCAGTCGAACCCGGGTCCAGCAACTGTCAAGCCAACACCTTAACCGTTACGTCTATACCCCCCACCAAGCATTCACACACAACCAGACATTGATTGGAGACAACTTGTCAATTTAAGAACATTTCATAGGATTTTCTACCTGCAGCAAACCTAATAAATAATGCTGTAGAAGAGAAACCCCCACAAAAACAAACAAGTGGCCCCAAACAGGGCACACATCCAACACTACAGGGGTTGTATATTGAGAAGAGAGCATAGTCGAAGAGGAGGGCTTGAGTCTTGCACGTACGCTACAGACATTACATGTATAAATCACCTCTACTCACCTTATGATGGAAGGATCATCAAGGATGCACTGTGCCTACCTTGGGTATACCTTCATGAGTCAAATAGATTGCTTTGATTTTCTAGTCCCGGGGACCCATAGTTCTAGACCTGTACTAATACACCTGGGAGAACCATTTGAAACCGGGAGGTGCTACCAAGTTGATCATATTGCAAAATGGTTTGCTACTGAACACAACCCGTATTCAACTAATTGTCAAACCTTTGATAAGTTGAATATGTTCAGAAGGTTCCAAACATGAGTGAATGTCTTTACATTCATGAGAGAATACATTTTCAAACCGCTTCCATTTAGTACCTTACACATTTGAATCTGTCACTAGACATTGCACTAATGATACAAATGTAAAAAATATTTCGCAGCAAGGCACAGATGGGTTGTTCATATGCTTGCTTTCACTTGTAGTCCGTGTTCATGCTGTTATGTCTTGTGTCTCTGTAATGTGCATAAACCCAGGTATTCATTAATGGTACTGTAGTGGAGCACCTGGTGGACTGTATATTCTTAAGGTTTTCTTATCACTTAATATGTGCTCTTCCAGGTGCTTGTAAGGGCACAAATGACAGAAGTGGAGGATTCCAGTTAAGTTTGTAGAAACGTAATAGAAACAAACTCTGTTTACCCTTTTATCTGTGGATTAATTGTCGGAAGAGAGGAGCTTGTGCATTTCAGGTAAAATAACAACCCAATGTTTATATCCCAGGATACATTAGCTAGCAACAGCAAGCTATCTAGCTAATTTGCCATATGTTGAATGCTTTTCGACCTATCCCCAAATTAATGTCCATACGTAACTTAACATAATTGGTACAAAAACGCTTTAAGGTAGTCAGCAATGCGCGAAATAAAAACAAACATCGAGCCAATTTACACAACAACTAAGTGTTGTAGCGCAAGTATCTGCTGTTTTGGTCACATAGCTATCACGATGTAACAGCGTGAAGTGGACCTGTTCTTATGTGCAGATACTGAGTCGGACTATGTGAGAGAAATATCTGCAGTGCTGCTCGTGGCTAATATAAGGCTGAGTCTCACCGTATGCTAAACAGCAGGGTTCCCCAACTGGAGGCCGTTGGTGGTTTTATTTGGCCCTCCAAGCTTTCTCAGCCAAATTAATACAATTAGTTTTTGATATATATTCATTGTTGGACATAAACTGTGGAAATCAGTAAATCCGCTCCAAATGATTTATTTTTTTGGGGGGAGATTTCATCCTAAGTATTCCCACGCATAATACAGATGTACGTGAAATAATGTTAGGTGTATACTAACAGGGAATTGCTTACTTACGGGTCCTTTTCCAAGAATGCAGAGTTTAAGATGAGAAACATTTTGAAATGTTTGAAATGATTGTTTTGGTCAAATATTAATTCTGTTTGGGCTTCTTGCGGTCAATTTGCAGTCTACAAATAATTCTATAAAGTTACTTACCCAGTCAGATGTAGTGGCAAGAGGAATTTAGTCAAATTGCTTTCTTTTCCACCAAATGTTGGCATGCATGCTGGTGATGTTACCAAGGACATGTTCAGTTGCAGATAGGCAGATAGAAATTCTAATGAATAGAGCTGACCTTATTCAACATGTCAGAGAGGCATGTTGGTCTGCATAGCATATTTCAATCTGAACGTTCCATAATGTTACATCCTGCTGAACATGCCCCACGTTGTTACTGTAGCTATTGCTAGCCAATGAGGTAACATGACAGAACAAGATGTAGCCTAAACAGATGGTTAACGGGCAGTTCCGCAAGTAGCCTAGTTTCAGAATGGGCCGCGATATGCTTTATGAATGTAAAATGCAACCTGCCAATGCAAGATAGAAAGGGGGAAGAAACTGCGCAGGCAATTTTTTATTTCTTAAAGCAGCTTGTGTTACTTAACCAGGCATAGTGTAGCTAACTAGATGGCTGGTAACTAACCAGTCACCACAGGGAATGTGTTGCCGGGTGTGGTGCGTCTTTCCCACTGCTGAACAGAACTGCGCATCTGTGCTGTTAATATTATTTGTGCTTATCGCTCTCATCTTTCCAAAAACTCTTGTCCACTCCATTTAGTAGTCAGATTTTGGCCACAAAGATAGTTTAGTCTCGTTTTAGTCAACTGAAATGAAAAATCATTTGTTTATTTTTTTCTGGGTCTATTTGGTCAGTTATAGTATCGTTAATTGCCACTGAAAAATAGGTGTTTGACAAATATTTTTGTAACTATTTTTGTTGACAATTTATCCTGCTCTCACCTTCTCCATAGGACCCATGCTGCTGAGATCGCCCACAACGTGTCTTCCAAGAACAGGAAGCTGATTGTGGAGAGAGCAGCCCAGCTGGCCATAAAGATCACCAACCCCAACGCCAGACTCCGCAGCGAGGAGAACGAGTGATCCAGCCATTATTTCCCAATAAAACAGATGTTTAAATGTGTATGTTCTCCTGCCAATTTAATTTTTTCTGGTCTAAGACTTTGCTATATCTGGACTGTTCAAATTCTCTACCCTTTTCCCCATATTCCTGACACCAATCCTCCCTTTAAAGTGGAGAGTACACACGTGGGCGAAGGGTAGAGAATTGGTCTGGTTTAGGATGACTGGTTTAGATGGTTCTGAGATTTCTTTGAGATCCATTGAAAGTGTGAAGTTCCGAGTGCACCTTTGTGAGAAGGGTTATGGAAGACATCCTTGGGTTAGCTCAAAGTTTAATAAAAAATCACACCAATTCCTATATATAGTCCTACCTGTTAGACAGTCCTATAGAGCAGACAGGGTTGTATTTGGAAGAAAAAAAAGCCCACGTTTTATTTTGAATATTTCAATATCACAAGCTAGGCTTCCATCCAATTTGTGACAGATTTTCATGTGAATATTCTACAATCAGCGTCAATACAATATTTATGCTGATTTGCGTTTCCATCAAATTGACTTGTTGAGGATGAAAGTCTGTGCGTGATGTCATAGTGCACATAAAAATAACTTACGGTTGAATTCCCATGTACCGAAAAAAAAAAAAAAATACTCGTTAAATGGGTTTCCATTGCATCTTATCTAGGCACATGCGCTCTAGCCAACAGCTCGCAGATACAATGCAGGTATAGCCTGCCTACGGGATGACATTATTATGGACAAATAAGCGAGCTTATTTTAATTTGTCAAACTAGCCAAGCATATTGGGAAGGAGCATTAAGCTCATCACCTTGCACTTTCACCAAACCGGTGAAGTTCATGATTAATTCAATCTGTAGCCTAATAAAATGCATGCTTTCCCAAGTCATAGTGAGGGGACCACATGTCAAGTATTTCCACTGCCATTTCTCAGATAGTTAATTTTACAGACAAGGTCCCACCCTGTCTAGTGTGTTTTGTTGACATTTGTCAAGTTTACGACAAATTTGCTGTTTCCATCAGGCCTGTCCTGACTTTTTTTTTTATCCATGTACTTTACGTGCATAAAGATTAGATGGAAACCTGGCTACTGGAGACCTGTGACCTGTGTGCAACACGAGGGGAGTTTTAGACCTGTGTGACATGTCTCGACTGGAACTATGGGATAGCACTGGCTGTACTTGTCCCAAAGTGCATCAGTGTTTGTTGTGCTTCAGCCGGATGTGCAGTCATCTTTGCCAACACCCTGTAGTGATCCTTAGCCCCATTCTGACAATTTAGGATTTAGTAAAGCAATGGAAACTTATATGAAAGATGTTTTCAACTTCCAATTGATATGCTCCCAACAGGGATTTATTATGATGCTCGGAGTAGTTGAATCCCCTTTGGGATCTTTGAAGATCTTGAAGGAACTTAATGAAAATAAAAGATATGTCTGGGAAATGAATCCAACTACTCGATTATCATGAGTGCAATATGAGTGAAGATACCAAAACCAGATGCTTTCAAATCAAGATATATCTTGATTAATTTGCAAATATGTAATTTCTTAACACTACTTAGTTTTGAGGATTATTCAGAATGTTTTCGATGAAACCAAAGCAGTTTGCTTTCTTCCACACAAATGACTTTCATTTCTTGTCTGCCTATGACAATTGTATTTTGGGCCGCATAAATTAAAGTAATTTAATGTAGACAACCGCATAGTGTTTTGTTGGAATTACAGAAATTAACTGTCAATTGTCAATCATGCACATTCATGCTGCAATTCTGAAAGGCTATGTTTTGGCATGAATAAATAGCCAGTGTCTACCGCCAAGCCACCTGGGGTGAAAGTTTCCATTGCGTTCTGGCAGGCTGTGCCATCTCTGCAGCCTTTACCTCCCATCCATCTGTTCATGTAAAATACCTTGCCAGTGATGAAAATCGCAAACAATATAACATGCATTACATTTACATTATCTTACCTGAAATGAATAACAATGGACAGCATCTTCATGTTTTTGTTTGCATGCAGTTTTAATTTCACATTTTGTGTGTGTTGAGAGAACGAGTTTATATATATGATTTACGAATATGTATATTTGATCTTTCCTAGGATCAGTTTTTTCCCCCCCTATTCTCCATCTCATTTGTAGGCTTATTCAGACACACCTGAGGATGTTGGAACTCCTCCAGTTAGGGTGGGGATTGTGAAGAGACAGCAGGACAGAGCTAGAAGAAACAGTTTGAGTAAAGAGTACGATCGAAAGCGAGAATGTTTTTACTTTCAGTGACTAGAGAATGAATATGGCAGACAGAGTGATATGTGGAAAGGGACGCATGGCCAACCCCAAGCTCATCACCCTGGCCTTCTCTCAGACAGAGTCCATGAGGAAAGGAGGAAAGAGGAGGATGTTCTCCTTTTCACTCCGGTGTCGGCTTGGGATCATCAGAGGGAGGACCAAAGGTAATGCTTACGCAACAATGTTTATGAGTACTTATGATGGCAGAGCACACATTGTTTCTTTTTGTTTATAAAAGCCAAAATGACTAGTTAATTGGGTTTTTATACTGCTACTGTATTGTATTTACTGCTGCAGGCTCTAGCCTGAGATGTGTGATAGTGCAGCAGATTTATCAGCCTGGCACGCAGGTTTCTATTGTACATTAGTCAAGTACATTAGTCAAGACAGATTATATAAGCCTAATGTATACCAGTATATGCAGTATTGAAAATGATTAACCTTTTAAAATGTACAATAGGCCAAGTGTGAGAGCTGAAGTGCCTCCAATAGGATCCAGGTGGCAATAACATAATAAAAACCTTTAAGTTACTTTTTTTATAAGGGATTTGCATAATGTTTTCGGTGAACAATTATTTCTTCGTTTTCCCTTGTTTGTCATAGGCAATTTTAAATAAGAAACTATACCTAGAACAATACCTAGAATTTATCATGTATTTTTTTTGGTCAAAATCAATAGGATAACTTAGCTTAAACGTGGGATGAGTAATTTAATGGAGTCATATTTTACATTTAGGTTTGAGCTACCTACCTAGCAGGTGAACATGTACTATGATCATGTCTCTGAATTATGACTGAGTCATGTTCACCACCTCTGAACCTTGTAGCCTAAGTAATTCTGTGATCGGTGTGTTGACTCAAGTTTCTGTCATCCCTACTGCATTCATTTGGTAGATTTATTCGCAACTAGAGCTGATAGCAATAAACTGCATGCTAGAAAATGTACCCAGCTACCTTTTGACTGGAGAATAGCTCATAGTTTAGGTTTTACTGTACTTTCAACGTTTGTGAGAGCTTATTCTTTTAGAGGTATTGAAAATGTCATCTTATTTAACATATATTACAATGCTCATTTAGAACTATCACTAATTGGAAGTGTAAGACAATAGCACTGTTTTATATACATTTAAACAGTCAAGTATCTGTTGAATCTAGAATCGATTGCATATTGCTTTCTAGCAGAATGTGTATAATTTTTGTGTGTAATTGATTCTCTAGTCTAAACGCAGCATGTATTCTACTTCACAGAACTACACCGAGTGGGTGTGCTTCTACTACTATACATAATTGGGCGGCAGGTAGCCTAGTGGTTGGAGCGTTGGACTAGTAACCGAAAGGTTGGAAGATCGAATCCCCGAGCTGAAAAGTAAAAATCTGTAGTTCTGCCCCTGAACAAGGTAGTTAACCCACTGTTCCTAGGCCGTCATTGAAAATAAAAATTTGTTCTTAACTGACTTGCCTAGTTAAATAAAGGTAAAAAATATGAATAATTACCCTGATTGTGTGGCCTAGTGTGTTCTGTTTCCCTGGGTTTTTATAAGACCAACAAACAGCTCTGCGTCTTCTGTTCCTCTTTATTCTGTAAGAAATTAATTTGTTTCGCTCTGAAACACCAGAGTAAATGGGGTATTAAGGACGAAACTCTCTGAGGAGATTGTCTATGCCAAAGAGTATTGGGTCCACTGGAAAGAGACGACTAATTAGGAGACATGCTACATCAGCGAGAAATACTTCTACAGTGGAGAGAACGCTTTGTTTGTTTGTAGTTGTTTGAGGTGTCTCTGGTCAGGGAAATGCTTCATAGACTCAATAAATCTATGCATTATTGGGATCAAGGATGTATTTGTACTGCACATAAATAGGTGACTAGCTTTTATTTGTACTTGAGCTCATCCTCACATCTGTGTGGACTTTGAAGCTATTGTGTGGGCTCTAGTTCATATTTTTGTCTGTTTAGAGCTTTTGTGTATCCTTTGATGTCATTTCCCTACTCTCAGACCTGACTATGACAGAAGTTCCTTTGGGTGGGATTTTCAGGCCTTATAGGGGGAAAGAATGGAGGGAGGGTGAGTCAGGAAGTGGCTAGCATGTGAGGGTGACAAATGGACAGACAGGTGGGGCTCTCAGTCAGTCAGCGGCCGTGTTAACTCCTCTGTATGTGTGTGTCTGGGTAGAAGACAGCCAGCGCAGTGTCAGTGGGGGAAAGAGCCCTCTCACCCAGAGAAGGGAACATGAGATGTTCAACACACCACAGATTGAAAGCGAGAAACCATATTGTTGGTTTGATTTATATCCATTGCATCCATTGTCTCATATAAAAGACAGAATTCTCTGGTCAGAAGTTGAGTAAATAAGTCTCTTTTGGCTTTGTAGCGGCATGCATGTACAGTACAGTTATTGGTAGGGGTGCTCAGTGGTGTAAAGTACTGAAGTAAAAATAATTTAAAGTACTACTTAAGTCATTTTTTGGGGTATCTGTACTTTCACAACTTTTCCCTCTACCTTCCTAAAGAAATTATGGACTTTTTACTCCCATACATTTCCCCCGACACCAGAAAGTACTCGTTACATTTCGAATACTCAGGCATAACAGAATTATGGTCCAATTCATGCACCTATAAATATAACGCATTGTCATCCCTACTGCCTCTGATCTTGCGGACTCACAAAGCACACATGCTGCGTTTGTAAATTGTCTGAGAAAAACAAAAGAAGGAAATTGTGCCATCTGGTTTCTTAATATAAGGAATTTGATGTACAGCATTTACTTTTATTCAAATATGACAATTGAGTACTCCACCATTGTACTTAAGTACATTTAAAACCAGACACCTTTAGACTTTTACTCAAGTAGTATTTTACTGGATGACTTTTACTTGAGTCATATTCCATTAAGACATGTTTACTTTGAATCAAGTATGACAATTGAATACCTTTTCCACCACTGGGGATGCTAATCATTGTGATGAGCCTATGGAATGGGAGGTGGAATTTATGGCATGTGAGGGGAAAAGCTGCAGGCATTAGTTAGCCAGTGTATGTGTGTGGGTAGGATGACGATGGTGGGCACAGTAAGATAGGCACAGTAAGATGGGCACTGCTTATGTGTCGACTAGTGTGGAAAATGTGTGACTGCTTATGGCTGCTCTTGTATGAGCTCAAAGTAACAATGGATGTGGGGGTAACGTTAATTGTGTGCTTGACTGCACTGAGAGTGTGCGTGTGTGCAGGGGTGTGACCGTGTCATTTGTGGGGAGAGTGTTTGACTGCTTCATCACACCCCCTCTGGCATAGAGAGGGAGGGAGGGAGGGAGGGAGACCTTCTCCGACACTCACTGAGGCTGTGTGTAATGGTTGCTGTGTGTGTGAGCTTGTACGTGAGCTTGAACGAGGGGTATGATTATTCCTATGGAATAGGAAGAGCAACCATGAATACCTCAAAAGGAACCTCAGAATGGGGGGGGAGGAAAAGGAGAGATGACTATTCCTTTGATGCTTTGATCATTTGATGTCCCTGCTTTCAGTTTGTTGTGGGAATTACTTATTTTAGCAATGTATATATATATTTTTTACCAAGTTGAAACAGTTAAAGGACATAGAAATAGACATCTATGAATCAGGATTTTTCATGCAATCTGCAGTAAGTGAAGTCAAGATATGCTTCAAGTAGAACAGAGATATGAAGAGAAGAAAATAGCTTTTTGTCCTGCTTGTTAGCGAGTGAGACTGGGTCACAGAGGACACCGTATTCCCAGGGGCACCTCGCTGGGTCTGCTGGCCACTACAACAGAACGGCTACTTTCCTCTCAGGTCGGATGTTTTGACAGGACTGCAGCCATGCTGTGTGGTCTGAGGAGAGAGGCGAAGAACAGCAGCATCGGTAAGTCTGCCTGACACTCATTGTGATGATGAATGAATGAATATCACAGCCGTCATAGGCTATCTAGTGTGCACTGTATGTCATATGGTTTGTAGTGCTACACCCTAGCATTGCAAGAGTAAGGGGCTTAGGACTATCAATAGCACCTGTAACAGTATTTAGTTCTGAATGTGAAGAGTGTAGTGAAGTATTTATACCTGTGATTCAATGTCTTCAACGTGTTGGTTATTTAGTCAGCTGGGAATGTTACACTTTTTCCCTACATTTGTACACATTCAGATTAATTCAGATTTGTTGAATGGCACTTTGAATGACAGCTTTGTCAAGCACCATTTTACTCACAGTATGTCTATTAATTTGCTATTAGGGCACAGACAGTAGACCTAATGCCATTTAATTAGGGCCAGACAGTACTGAATACAAGGCTGCAGTCTGAAATTGGAGCAGATATGGCAATGCAAACTGGGTCTAGTGGAGCCCAGTTTATAAATAATGTTTTACCTCTGAAAATAGCACTGTGATTTCATAGCTATTGTCAGAGGCCCCCACATTTAACCTACATTCTGATTGGTTCTAAAGGGTATAGCATACGGTGCCATGAATTAGATGAAGTTAATTGACTCGCCAGAAATTAATAGGGGAGACTATACTGCCCTACCAAGCAAAGAGGCAGTAACTGCTCATAGCGTGGAACTGAGAAAAATGTCTTATATTTGGTTACCTTGGTTTCACAGTAACTTTATGCAGTTACTGCTAACGTGACCCCCATTTTTTCCAAAACACAATACAATAGAGGCAGGATACTTGTCCACATGATTAAGCATGTATTTAGTGTTGCAAAAATGACATTAACTAAATTTTGACCAAATGAGCAGTTACTGCCTTTTTGCTTTGTAGGGCAGTATAGTTTTCTGGCACATTACTTTGCACACCACTCTAAGTAATGTTGTAAGTACTGTCCTGTTTGCAGATCTTAAGTGTATCGTTTTTGCAGTTCCGTACTTGATTCTTTAGCTACCACAGTAGATGAGTATTCCCTCTGCCAAGACAACATGCTCCTACTAGGCGGTTCGTGCCGTGCCATACCCAGTTATGATGTTGTTCAGTTCAAGGGGGCTTTTTGTTTTGGCTGCTGAATTGATTAAGCCAATTAAAGAAGTAATGTATTTGGCACATGATTGGCCCGTCAGGATCACTAATGATGTTTTTCTTAACTGGTACAGCTGTATGTATGGTATAGTTGCGTTCAGTCACGTGGGGCGTATGGGGGTCTTTATAACCCAGAGCAAACGTTGCCTTTTGACTGCAATGATGGCTGCTTGGACTGTCAGGCCCCTCATGAAGCTATGGGACCACGCACGCTGCTGCCTGTCACAGTGTGTCTTTGGTGATTCACACTGTGCATGTGCGTGCTTGCGTGGCCGTTGTGCACTTATGCCCTAAGGTTGTTGAACAGGATATTTGTGCAAGGAAGTGTACATTATCGTAGTATGCATATTCCTGCATGCCCTTTTCTTTTAGTCAACTCTCATTGTTTCATATTATGTCTGCATATTTTCCACAGTTAAGATGTGGCTCATCAACCTCCATGATTCTATGATATGGAGACATTCCTTCTCCTCGTCTCTTTCCTTCAAATGCACTGATCTGAAAATATAGGAAAGGTGAAAGACCAGTACCAGCTAACTGTTTTCACAAGTTCTTTTACATCTGTGCAAATGAAAGAAAGGCGACTAAGCTATTTTAGACTATTGAGATACACTCCATTTTATTTTGTCTTTGGGCAAATTAGTCCTGTGCATGACAAGAATGAAAATGGAGAATTCTTCCCTTTTTGACCAAAGGCCGGCCCCATTTGAATATTGATGATGTGATTTTAGTTATGTGATATTATGCATGAGGGATGATTAGTTGCGATACTAAAGTGGAGGAATGGTTAATTGAGTGTAGACAACACAGAACGGAAATATCACATACACACGTCATCATGACAATCCTGTCTAAAGCTGATAAACAGGATATCACTAGGCAAAATTAGCATTTTGTTTTTCATCACCAATAGTGTTACATGTAACATTGTACTGTATAGCTCAGCAAGTGAGTGGAAAAGCTGAGCTGCGTTCAATCAATAGTAAGAATAGTGATTATGTCCGAATATCAAAGTCACCATTATTAGTCAGTTGTACAACCGAATGCCTTCAACCGAAATGTTTCTTCCGCATTTAACCCAACCCCTCTGAATCAGAGAGGTGCGGGGGGCTGCCTTAATCGACATCCACGTCTTCGGCACCCGGGGAACAGTGGGTTAACTGCCTTGTTCAGGGGCAGAACAACAGATTTTCCTTGTCAGCTCGGGGATTCGAACTTGTAACCCTTTCTAACCACTAGGCTACCTGCCACCCCTATTTGGAGCATACAGTGTATGAAGTCTACCTGTCAGTGCAGCAGCTGAAATAGATGGACCTCTCATGGGCCCTAGCTTTCCTCAAATATTGTTTTTAAACAACTTCGGGTTAGCTTTTCTTTAAGTGTGTAATATGATGTTTAAATCATTTGGTTGAAAAGTTAATCCTCGGTGGACAGGATTAAGGAAGTGCAGCGTCAGATTTCTCATCACAAATGCTGACATGCCCATGCTGTATCCAGATTCAAATGACAAGGCAGGGCAGGGTCCCTGCTAATCTGGGCCCGGTGCTGTGTCAGAAATGGCTCCCACTGTAAAAAGAGGATCCCAGAGGAACAGAGAACATTTCCTGGTTTCCTCTGTAGCAGCAGTTGTAGTTGACTGAAAATGTTTGTATTCTCCACATGCCTGAACAGTCCTTTAACCACAGCATGTTCCCTCAAGAGCATTTCCCAGCTCTAATGTATACTGTATGCATCATCTTGGTGCAGACATCATGTTTCTCTGCGGGTAGAAGATGCCTGTGGACACATATCGCACGATCAGCTCCTCCAAATCTAAATCTGAACCATTAGGGTGAACAAGGCAACGTTATCTTCAGATAAGCGCCTATTGGGACAAGTTCATACTACTCACACTAAAACTAGCTGTCTTGATCTCTTTACCCCTCCCACTGTTACCATGGAAACAGCAGCATGACCTTCCAGGTCTCTGAGATTGACCCAGCAGTGTTCTTTGAGTTAGTTAGCGAAGTGCCTGTTAGAGGAGTTTCTTCCTGTTGTGCCTCTTTCTAATGTCCACACTCCCTCTAATAGGGATCAAAGGGTTAAACCAGTCCCAGGCAGCTGTCAGTGTGTGGACAGATGTGATGGTGTCAGATTCCCCCCTCCTCCCTCTCCTCTAAGGAACAGCATACACACATTCCTCACATACTATAGTAGTTTTCCAAACGTCCAGATTATTCACCAAATGTCCCTTTCATTATTCCAGATGATGGGCCATACTCCAAGGGCAGCAAGGACTCAGGAGGGACCGACCATGTCCTTACCTCCAGGAGATGCAGTATTAAAGGTACAGTGTGTTTACACCTTACTGTAACTTTCAGTCGTTCTACGTTCTACAGTGTCTTCTGTGGTACCATGTCCAATATCTTCAGCCTTTCTCCATGATGGAAAGATATCCACAAGAGTCATGCTTTTCACTGGGATTGTTTGATTGCACATGTTCCATCACGTCTGCCCTACGTTGGTTGATAGATGTGGTACTGTAGTGCTTAGATAAGATGGAGAAAATGCCTATGTAGCATAACTGTCGTTGGAGACTAAAGGAATCCTCTCCCTCCGTGGACTTCATTTAGCATTTAACAGCACAATGTGTCCGCAGCCAGGCATAATGGAGCCAAGCACATACACTATATATACAAAAGTATGTTGACACCCCTTCAAATTAGTGGATTCAGCCATTTAAGCCACACCCGTTGCTGACATGTGTATAAAATCGAGCACACAGCCATGCATTCTCCACACACAAACATTGGCAGTAGAAAGACCTTACTGAAGAGCTCAGTGACTTTCAACGTGGCACCGTCATTGTCATAGTCAGTTCGTCAAATTTCTGTCCTGCTAGAGCTGCCCCGTTCAACTGTAAGTGCTATTATTGTGAAGTGGAAACATCTAGGAGCAACAACAGTTCAGCCGCGAAGTGGTAGGCCACACAAGTTCACAGAATGGGACCGCTTAGTGCTGAGGCGCGTACCGCGGTAAATGGTCTGTCCTCGGTTGCAACACTCACTAACGAGTTCCAATCTGCCTCTGGAAGAAACATCAGCACAAGAACTGTTCGTCAGGAGCTTCATGAAATGGGTCTCCATGGCCGAGCAGCCGCACACAAGCCTTAGATCTCCATGCGCAGTGCCAAGCGTTGGCTGGAGTGGTGAAAGCTCACCTCCATTGGACTCTGGAGCAGTGGAAACGTATTCTCTGGAGTGATGAATCACGCTTCACCATCTGGCAGTCCAATGGACAAATCTGGGTTTGGCGGATGCCAGGAGAACGCTACCTGTCACAATGCATAGTGCCAACTTTAAAGTTTGGTGAAGGAGTAATGGTCTGGGGCTGTTTTTCATGGTTCGTGCTAGCCCCCTTAGTTCCAGATAAGGGAAATCTTAACGCTACATCATACAATTACATTTTAAACGATTCTGCGCTTCCAAATTTGCGGCAACAGTTTGGGGAAGGCCCTTTCCTGTTTCAGCATGAAAATCCACCGTGCACAAAGCGTGGTCCATACAGAAATTGTTTGTTGAGATCAGTGTGGAAAAACTTGACTGGCCTGCACAGAGCCCTGACCTCAACCCCATCGAACACCTTTGGGATGAATTGGAACGCCGACTGAGAGCCAGGCCTAATCGCTCAACATCAGTGCCTGACTTCACTAATGCTCTTGTGGCTGAATGTAAGCAAGTCCCCGCAGCAATGTTCCAACATCTAGTGAAAAGCCTTCCCAGAACAGGCTGTTATAGCAGCAAAGGGGAACAACTCAATATTAATGCCCATGATTTTGGAATGAGATGTTCGACGAGCAGGTGTCAACATACTTTTGTTCATGTAGTGTAACCTACAACGTCTAAAGGCACTACGGCTAGCTAGCCATCAGTTAGGGTCAACCCCAATTTGAACTCAATTCAAATTGCCCTTTTGTGTCAAGATTTACATTTTCAATTCATCCACTGAATTCCATCCAGTTATGTTGAATGTACTGAGTTAATATGGAGCTGACCCCATCCATGACATCATCACCAAAGAGGAGAGAGGGAGGGAAAGAGACAGGGATGGAGAGATAGAAAAGGCAGCGAAAGAGAGTTAGTCAGAATGAGAGAGTGAGAAAGAGGCAGAATGATAGAGGCAGAGATAATCAAGCTGTGTTTGTAGCAGCTCAGATGGATGCTGACTGTGACTCTGTCCATCCACTGTTCCTCCTGTCTGTTTCTGTGTGTCTGTAGAGGACTACTGGGGCATGACCACGTTGGACCTGATAAAAAGGGAGGGCAGCAGCCTGGGCCTCACCATCTCCGGGGGGTCCGATAAGGACGGCAAGCCCAGAGTGTCAAACCTGCGGCCAGGTGGGCTAGCTGCCAGGTGAGATCTCGGCTAGGATGATACATCTGTAACCTGGCAACCGCAGCAAGGTGTCTGCATGAGTTATCCGCCACCCACACATGTCATCTGTAATGTACCATCTCGCCCTAACCTACATTGCAGTAGATCAGCTCTTTACTGGGTGATGTTTCGCCTGATATTACACCAGGACACAGTTTATGAGAGAGTCTCCTATGTTAATAAACAAGATAAATATGGATGTTCCTACCTACTCACGAATCACACAAACTAAAATAAATGACGTTTTACTACAGTGAATTCATTTGTAGAGAACATGTTCAGCAACTACCTGCTTTATTTAATTGCCTCTCTATTCGCTTGGTATTCATAATGATGTAATGTTTCTATTTTTGAGGGTGGAGCGATGTTATTTCAGTACAGATAGGAACAAATTAAATTAACTGAATGTTAATTAGACTATGTCAGCCACGGCAGTGGAAAGCACTCACGCTTCAGTGAGTAAGCGTCATGTGACTGCTAATGGACACACACACACATTAAATACTTGGAATATAATATTCTTTCTGCCACCACCGAGGTGTCTCAGTGTAAAATGTGACCGGACGACTAGACATGACAATCATAATATTGCTGAACAGCTTATCTCACCATTATAACCTTTACAACATTGGCCTCTTTGCTGGTCTGTTGGTCTTGTATACAGTAGGAACAACTGCTCTTTCCATGACATAGATTGACCAGGTGAATCCAGTTGAAATCTATGTTCCCTTATTGATGTCACTTGTTAAATCCACTTCAATCAGTCTAGATTTAATTGAGACATGGATTGTGTATGTGTGCCATTCAGAAGGTGAACGGGCAAGACAAAATATTTACAGTGCATTCAGGAAGTACTCAGACACCTTGACCTTTTCCACATATTGTTACGTTGCAGCAGTTTTTCTCATCAATCTACACACAATACCCCATAATGACAAAAACAGGTTTTTAGACATTTTTGCACATTTCTTAAAAAGCAAAAACAGAAATACCTTATTTACATAAGTATTCAGACGCTTTGTTATGAGACTCGAAATTGAGCTCAGGTGCATCCTGATTCCATTGATCATCCTTGATTGGAGTGCAACTGTGGTAAATTCTATTTATTGGACATGATTTGGAAAGGCACACACATGTCTATATAAAGGTACCACAGTTGACAGTGCATGTCAGAACAAAAACCATGAGGTCAAAGAAATTGTCCGTTGAGGTCAGAGACAGGATTGTGTCGAGGCACAGATCTAGGGAAGTGTACCAAAACATGTCTGCAGCATTGAAGGTCCCCAAGAACACAATGGCCTCCATCATTCTTAAATGGAAGAGGTTTGGAACCACCAAGACTGTACCTAGAGCTGGCCGCCCGGCCAAACTGAGCAATCGGGGACAAGGGCCTTGGTCAGGGAGGTTACCAAGAACCCGATGGTCACTCTGACAGAGCTCCAGAGTTCCTCTGTGGCGATGGGAGAATCTTCTAGAAGGACAACCATCTCTGCAGCACTCCACCAATCAGGCCTTTATGGTAGAGTGGCCAGACGGAAGCCAGTCCTTAGCAAAAGACACATGACAGCCCGCTTGGAGTTTGCCAAAAGGCACCTAAAGACTCTCAGACCATGAGAAACAAGATTCTCTGGTCTTGATGAAACCAAGATTGAACTTTTTGGCCTGAATGCCAAGCGTCACGTATGGAGGAAACCTGGCACCATCCCTACGGTGAAGCATGGTGGTAGCAGCATCATGCTGTGGGGATGTTTTTCAGCGGCAGGGACTGTGAGAATAGTCAGGATCAAGGGAAAGATGAATGGAGCAAAGTACAGAGAGATCCTTGATGAAAACCTTCTACAGAGGACTCAGGTATTCAGACTGGGGCGAAGGTTCACCTTCCAACAGGACAACGGCCCTAAGCACACAGCCAAGACAACACAGGAGTGGCTTTGGGACAAGTCTCAATGTCCTCGAGTGGCCCAGCCAGAGCCCGGACTTGAACCCGATCGAACATCTCTGGAGAGAACTGAAAATAGCTGTGCAGCGACGCTCTCCACCCAACCTGACAGAGCTTGAGAGGATCTGCAAAGAAGAATGGGAGAAACTACCGAAATACAGGTGTGCCAAGCTTGTAGCGTCATACCCAAGAAGACTCGAGGCTGTAATCGCTCCCAAAGGAGCTTCAGCAATGTACTGAGTGAAGGGTCTGAATACTTATGTAAATGTGATATTTCAGTTTTTAATTTCATTTTATGAAAACCTATTTTTGTTTTGTCATTAAAGGGTAATGTGTGTGGATTGGGGGTTTATTTTTTGTTATCCATTTTAGAATAAGGCTGTAACGTAACAAAATGTGTAAAAAGTCAAAGGGTCTGAATACTTTCCGAATGCACTGTAAGAGCCTTTGAACAGGGTATGGTATTAAGTGCCAGGCACACCCGGTTTGAGTGTATCAAGAACTGCAACACTGCTGGGTTTTTCACGCTCATCAGTTTCCCGTGTATTACAAGAATGGTCCACCACCCAAAGGACATCCAGCCTACCTGACACAACTGTGGGAAGCAATGGAGTCAACATGGGCTAGCATCCCTGTGGAACGCTTTCGACACCTTGTAGAGTCCATGCCCAGACGAATTGAGGCTATTCTGCTGGCAAAAGTGGGTCCAACTCAATAGTAGGAAGGTCTTCCTAATGTTTTTTTAGACTCTGTGTATATCTATGTTGAGATGAGAACATATGACCGTGTTTGGTTAACTGATGCGGATGTGTGTGTCCTGCATCACTGTAGCAATTGTCAGTAGCCCAGAGGTAGCCCAGTAGCCCAAATCTATTTAAATAGCATCTAAATTAGCTTCATGTTGACACACAATGTCACATGAGAGACACCATGTGCAACATCTCTTTTCTCATCTCTGTCTGACTGGAGAATTTTTAGCACTACTTCTTAGCACCTTTTCTTATTATCCATTGCCATAGCAATGATTTACATTAAAATAGCTTGTGTTGCAATTAGACAAAATGCTAGAAAGATGCCAAACAGTGTTCATGACCAGGCAAAGATGAAAATACACAACAATGTTCTCAAGCCTTCAGGACATGTTTTGAGAGTATCATTAGTGGGGCCAGGAGTTTTTCCAAAGCATGTGACCCAACCCAGAGTTATTCCTGGCTAAGTGACATGGTCAGGAAAAACTCCTGGCCCTACTCATCAACCAACATTTTCAATTGTAAATCGATCCTCTTGTCTGCACAGGAGTGACCAGCTGAATGTGGGAGACTACATCAAGTCAGTGAATGGCATCAACCTGTCCAAGCTCCGCCACGATGAGATCATCAGCCTGCTGAAGAACATAGGGGAGCGTGTGGTTCTGGAAGTGGATTACGAACTACCTCCCTTTGGTATGAGCACTTCTAGTGTGTATAGGCCTGCCTCTGTGCTGCTGTTAGTTGTTATGTTATGTCCATGTTTTTTCATTTCAAAAGACATATACGATATTGCAGATCAGGTCAACATATCTTGCTTTTGTTCTTGGCTGAAAAGCCTCCAATTCTCTGTTGTTTTATTCTTACCATCTGACATTATTCCGGTATAGTACTAGCTCATCTATTTGACCCAAAAAGTAAACAAATAATTGATTACCCCATTGGAGGCTGGTGTCATTTTCAATTGGAGGACGGGCTCATTAAAATGGCCCAAGTGGAACATGAAATGTGTTTGATGTCTTCGATACATTTGAATTCATTCTAGCCATGAGCTGCCCTCCCTTCACCAGCCTCCACCGAATGATCCAGTGGTGACTTATAAGGATTCAACCTCCAAAACAGTTACCCAGCAATAGGTTGTACCTCTGGCAGTGAGTGGGTTGCAGTTAACACTATCTTACAATGTTCCATTATTTTAAAGGGTGGTAAAACCTTCATGCCACCATTTTGCAATGGTGATTGGGTTTGTGTCCTGAGATGTTGGTTGGCAAGATGGTGTTGGTCTGCTTCTGTTATTGTGTCTAAACTCTGAACTACTCTCCCTCTCTGTTTTCAGTCCAGAACACTCCCTCAGGTGTTATAGCTAAGACTATAGAGGTGTGCCTACACAAGGAGGGCAACAGCTTTGGATTCGTCATGAGAGGTGGGCATCATCAAGTCTGTTAGAATGTACAGTGTGTATTTTAAAGGGTGGGAAAGGATGAAAGATTGCGCTAGAGCTGGTTTGTGTTCTTTTTGTTCTAGGAGGGTTCCATAAAGACTGGCACAGGTCTCGTCCTCTGGTAGTGACCTACGTACGGCCCGGGGGTCCAGCTGATAGGTAAAGACATGCAGAAGAGATGAGACTGTGTGCGTGCACACATGCTTATACCCTCATGAGTAATTTCACATTAGTAAGGGCAAGGATGTTTCTAGCATTTTGGGGCTCTAAGCAAGATTTTGTTGGGGCCCCTCCCAACTCACTGGCAAACATTTTAGGGGCTCCCCTCTTGGTGGAGCAGTGAAAAAGGTGAAGCTTTAAGGGAATTTTCTGCAATTCTACACATTTTGCCATGGGGCGTAGAGAACATTTAGCAGTTTTAAAACATATTTCATGCGATTCACATTTCAAATAAATAAAATATTATTTGTCAAATGCTTCGTAAACAACAGGTGTAAACTAACAGTGAAACGTTTACTTATGGGCCCTTCCCAACAGTGCAGAGAAAAAAATGATAGAAACAATAACACAAGGAATATATGCACAATGGCTTGGGGGGTAGAAACTGTTCATGGTCCTGTTGGTTCCAGACTTGGTGCAATTTTTAGGGTCTTCCTCTGATACTGCCTGATATAGAGGTCCTTGATGGCAGGGAGCTCGATCCCAGTGATGTACTGGGCCGTACGCTCTACCCTCTGTAGCGCCTTGTGATCGGATGCCAAGCAGTTGCCATACCAAGCGGTGATGCAGCCAGTTAAGATGCTCTCAATGGTGCCGCTGTATAACTTTTTGAGGATATGAGGGCCCATGCCAAATCTTTTCAGCCTCCTGAGGGGGAATAGGTGTTGTCGTGCCTTTTTCACAGTTGGTGTGTGTGGACCATGTTAATTCCTTAGTCAGTGGTTTACGTCATCAGAGCGCGTAAAAGAACATTGTTCTGTCTACAATCGGTTTGTTGTTTATATTAAAATGTTTTCATTAAATCAGAACTAAAGTTTTGTTGTTAAGGATTCCACGACACGGTTAGCCTTTACGGCTGGGACTGCAAATTTGAGTTCCATTTTTTGTGTGGATTCTGCGTGTGCTAGCTGGCTGTACTACAGACACCTGTCGTCGTCGTGGGAAAGACTCATTGTTATCGTTTTCGTAAAACAACTGGTTGCTGTAAAGAGCCAACCTGGATACTAAGGAAATCCTGAGGGAAATCGACGAGTACCAACAGCTTTACGCTATGGAGGAACAACATACTCCATCATGGAAAGATTCGACTACCTCACAAAATAACTTTAACCCGACAAAAAAAATTAAAACAGATGAATCTACTTACCGTTGAAGTAGAGGCTAGTGCTCTGGCTGGAATCCATGCAACACTGGGAAAGTTGTGTGAGGGGGTCAGGGGCGGACTGAAACAATAATTCAGGCCGGGAATTTGACTCCATCCCAGGCCACCCTGTTCACACAAACCTCCAGACCGCTAATTTTGCAGGCTAACCCTGTTTGTTGATGTAACGGGTACCAAACTAGTTATACATTTGGCCACTATGTTCATCTGGGAAGAAAGTTCTCCACATTACAAAATACAAACATTTGGGACTGACCAACAAGTATCCTATCTGAACACTGAGTTTTCAAGGTATATTATGGCTATGGATGCATGTTATAGAAATTTTGTTCTCAATGTTCACAAACTGAACATCAATTAAACAAACTCTGTCTGTTACCCAGTATTTGTAAGATACTGGTTGAAATAAGACAGACAGAAGCCCAGAATACAATAGTCAAGTGTAAATGGTTTAATTCAGGAGAGCTCTCCCTCTAAAAGGTGTACACAGTCTTTTATATGGTACAATGTTGAAATACAAAGATACAAAGGACACACCATTTCCAAGAATTAGTGTCTTCCCACAGTACCCATTCATTCCTTATCACAATCTTTGCAACATAAGTCAAACTTGGGCGGATCTTTTAACTATCTCTCCTGTCTTCAAGGGCAGGGGCCTCTCGCATGTGTCTGGTAGAATCAAAGAATTCTTTGTTCTCCCAGACACCCCCTAAATGAAGTCATACCAGCTTGTTGCACTTCTGCACACAAAGTTTATATCTAGACACACACACATCAATTGGACTACCATCTGTCTTATAACCCTATCTCTATTGCATACATTTTCAGAATGGAATATTCTTAGATGTACAAACATTTAGTCATAACCATAAAATCTATAACAATGCACCCTCAAAAACTCACTAGGAATACACCAATCATAGCACATACAAATGTACAAGGCTAGAGACACAAAACAAATAGCCTACATTTAAAAAAAAAGAATGAGATACACAGAGTTAGCTCAAATGTTCAAATGATTATCTTTATGTTCAAGCATATCAAAAGTATCAAAAAACTTCACACACACATTCACTGAACTTGAACATGAGCTACAACAATGTAAGTATAATACAAAAATCGAAAAATCACTCCTCTACAAAAAAATGTAGATTACAATGTTCCCTCACTGGTGTCCATAAAGCAAACAGCACAAAATAAACACATCTATACACTGAGTCAATAAAATTGAACATTGGCTACATAACTGCAAGTATAATACGAAAGTCCAAAAAACATGCCTCTGTACAATAGCTATAATTCACAGCAAATGTTCTTTCACCCTTGTCAGCCTGTTAAGGAAGAGTCATAGCATAGCTACTTCAGAGTAACCAGTAAGTAATTACCACTAGTAAACCAGTAGGCGACGCAGTAACTCTCTGCTCTCTGCCATCTTGTCAATGATGTCATCTTTGTCAAGTCCCATAAGAATCTCCTTATCTGTTGCCATCAAAAGGAACGGTTCAGGGTTCTCAGTTTTAACATGTGGAACAACTGCTCACCAACTCCACACTTTCATCAGGATCCTCAAAGCCTTCCCCTGATTCATCACTGGCGTCGGCGGCCCTGGTGTTATACTCCTCCAATGCTGACTGTTTCAGTCTTTCCCACTGTTGTGTAAGGCTGATCAGTTCAGCCTGCAATGCCTCAACAGCGGCATGTTCATCAAATTCCAGTAAGCATTTGCTGAGCTCCTTCATGGCTGTCTTTGGAAGGCCCTTTTCTCTGATCTCAGGAAAATGCTTCGGATTCATGCAGGAGACATCTGCACACAGCACTGCATTTGCTACATAACGGCGGTGAATACTTTCAACAACAGTGTCCAGTACCACATTGTGGATCTTGATTTTTTTAATCCATACCTGCATTCTGTCAACTCACCTGGTTTTCTATTCTTTTATTTGTTCTCTTCTCTGGGAGAGCATTCTGAGCTTCGGCATCACAGTCCTGCTGCTCCTCCAGAATGCCATTGGCCCACTCAGTCGTCTGCTGCCCTCTTCACACCCTCAAAGTCTCCGGCACATTTTCTCAGGTTGTCCTCTGTTCCTGTCACCAAGTGTTGTGCTGTTACAATATCCATGCCACTTGTATGCAAGTATTTAGAGAGAGGGGACGTCTTCTCAAAAATCCTGAGATCCTAAGTATGGTTTCATACTATAGGAGAGCACCCTTGTACCCTTGGGCCTTGCTTCGGATGTCAGGTTTTATGATCACATCCTTTTAAATTCTTTCCATAGTGATGACCACATCTGTGTAAAGTGCATGGTCAGGCTTTGCAAAGCTTCCAAATACTTTCCTCAAGGCCTCGTCTTTGGCCCACCAGCGTGTTTCACCAATTACATCAAGACGTCTGTCTCCTGTCCTCACTGGGTTCCTCCCATAGCTTCATGCGCTTGTAGGAATCTCGAACGAACACTGCAATGTCATTCAGTATTGAGAAAAAGGATTCACTTGCCACAACAAACCCAGTGGTGTCAGTTAGCATAAGGTTGGAACATGTGAGTAACACCATATGTGTACTTGGTTATTAGCTGAATGTTAGCTGCTCCGTCTGTTGCATTACCAACACACTGTTTGATATCTATGTCCATCTTCTCAAGGGTCTGTTTCACAAGGTCCACAAAGTACTGTCCAGTCGATGACTCAGTCAATGACCGCAATGAGTGTCACGTGGACAACATCAGTGACATATCGCAGACCTACTGCACACTCTTCTTTGGATGTTAAATCCTGTGTTGTGTCCATTTGTATTGAGAACATCCCTGCCTTTCTCACTTCAACAGCAATTGTCTGCTGAATAAACATTCAATTACTTTATTTGCTGTTGTTTTGGACATCATAGTTACCAAGGACGCTCTTCCTTTACTTCCCATATGCTTCTTGCTCTTCTCAATGCAATCACTAACATGCTCTTGTAGGCAGACATCATATTTGCTCAGCAACAATATAAGCTCAAGAAACTTGCCATGATTGACGGCCATGTTTTCCAAGTTATTTGTAGCTTTGTGTCTGTGTCCTCTGTAGCTAAGCCCAAATTTACCAATAACTTTAGCTACATCAATCACACGTTCCATGACCTGCCTCCTCTTTCTGACCTGGTCTTGTTGAACTGACATTTGCTTATCACTCAGAAGGGTACGGATGTCTGCTTTGCTGGCTCTGAGGAAAAAGGCTTCTGCACTTTCTCTATGGGTCTTGCTTCTCTCATGTTCCTGTACTCTCTGACGGGCATATTTCCAGGCCTGCATGCCTCCTTTGACAAATGACAAATCACTGGCTGAAGGTTTTGCGAATGCAAGACATACCATTTTCTGTTTGTGCCATCTTTGGAGTGGAGTACATTGGGAATGCCTCTTTGAGGGGTTTGTTTTGGGTGGTGCTGAAACAATAAGTCAAAATCCTTGGACTGAGGATGGGCAAAATAATCAAATGGATTTTCAGTGCTTTCGCTGTCCCTTTCTATTTTCCCTGTACTGGGCTCTGAACCTCTCTCTCTCTGCACGTCTGGATGCTCTGCAGAATGAGACTAATATTGTAAATAACCTAAACTTAAACTTGTATTACTTGTGCAGTCATTGATTGTATGCGCCCGATTACAGTCCTACTGATAATCTCATAAATAAAGCACATATTAATCTAAACTAATATCCTACATGTTTAGGTTTGTGCTCTTAAGTTGTACCTGAAGGTTCCTGACTCTGAACTGACCACCATCTCCAGTTCTGCAGGAGCACCTGAAGCTCTAGTGCTGCTGCTGCTTCCTTCTCCACCTCTGCAAAGAAAATACTCTTTTATCATACTCACATTAGTGTATCAGTAGGCTACATTAATACAGCTCTGGAAAAAATTAAGAGTGGTCTCTTAATTTGGACTGGTCTCTTAATTTTTCCCAGAGCTGTATATTATTGTAGTAACTTGTCATGCTGGTACTAATGACGCTAATGATTTTTGTCATTGCCTGTGCTGTGTCACACAGGCTACTGTGTTACGTTCATGGATGTATTATGGTTACGTTACTGTAGTCTGTTTTGCTGTACAGTGTATGTGCACTTTCCCTAGCTTATGTGACATGAGTCATGACCGAATGCTGGCAAGTCCATAGTCTAGGTTTACTATTTTTTACTAGTTGAAACATATTGCCTTCAATGTCATATTATGATCGCTATGTTGCAATAATTGCTATAATATAATTACGTCCCGGACGTCACTATTATTAGCTAGGCTACTTAGCTAGCCATGCTGGGTGTCGTGTGTGTGTGTCAGTGTGTGTTTTAGCTAGTGTTTTTGACTGACCTGGTCCTTTACAGGCGAACATGTCGCTTATTTTGCAGCATTTAGCTGCGTCTGTGGCAAGGGCCTTTCTCTTTTTATTCTCTCCCTATCTGCTCCACCTTTCCTTTTCTGACCGTCCATTTCACCGTGCGACTTGTCTAAAATGTTATCGGTAGAGAAGCAGGTAGACGGTTACTATGTGCGTCGAGGAGAGACCTGATGTCATTTTTGGCGTGTGGGGACACTGCAGCGAGAGAGTGAGAGTCGCGCCTGATGCGTGGATTCTCTGTCAACTCATTCCTGCTTGCTATATTATCCCTGGTCAAGTTGACTATTTACGGCAGGCCAAAACGACCCTCAGGCCACCGGGAAATGTCCTGGTGCTCCCGACAGCCAGTCCGCCACTGGAGGAGGTAGCAGGGCTGAGGTAGAGTTTGGAGTTTAGCCAGAGGCACTCACAGCCAAGGTAAAATTCCACGATTCCAACATGGATTGTCTACTCAGGGAAAACAGGGTGATGAAGGAGTCGCTACTAGACATACAAAGTCGTAGCATGCGTGAAAATATTTTTTTTTCTGGGATTCCTGAGGACACATCCAATAATCCAGTGGGCGCGATCAGAGAATTTATGCAATCCGCCTTGAAACTTCCAATAGAGACTGTAAACAAGGTGGCTTTCCACCGAGTACACAGACTTGGAGCTCGGAGCGACAAGACCAAGGGTCCCTGACCGATCGCAGAATTTGAACACTACCAACAAAAGCAGCTGATCAAAAGCAGGGGAAGGGACCTTAAAGGGACAAAATTCGGTCTCAACGACCAATTTCCAAGGGAGATAAATGAACGTCGTAAGAGACTGTATCCGGTACAAAGGGAGAAGGGTAAGTGTGCCTTTCTCATTGTGGACAAACTCTTTAAAGATGGACAGCTATTCCGAGACCACTCCATAACACCATGGCGGTACTAAATTATACAGGGATTTCAGGTTACGAAAAAAATAAAGTATTGGATCTGTAAAAATATCTGAACACTATGAAGTGGATATGAACACACACATACTCAATTACATGCTGGCTTACACATATGGACTTATACATACATACACACACCTGATCTCTCTCTCTCTTCTCTCACTCTCTCTTTCTCTCTTTTCTCTTCTCTCCCTCTCTCGTCGAACTGTTTTATAATTTAATATGTTTGTCTCTTTTTTATGCATTTGGCTACAAGTTTAGATATGTTTGAGTGTTGACGAGGACAAGGCTGGAGATCCCTCTGTCATGCTGATTGAGTTCGAATAACAGACTGGAAGCTTCAAAAGGAGGGTGGTGCTTGGAATCATTGTTCTTCCTCTGTCAACCATGGTTACCTGCAAGGAAACACGTGCTGTCATCATTGCTTTCTACGAAAAGGGCTTCATAGGCGAGGATATTGCTGGCAGTAAGATTGCACCTAAATCAACCATCCGGACCCTGGCCGCCAGCGCGGGATGGAACGACAGGGCCCTGATAGATCACTACCGGTGCAGTCTGCGCGAGGACGTCCATCGGGAGTTGGCCTGCCGAGACACCACCCTCCCGTTGGACCAGCTGGTGGACCTGTCCATCCGGCTGGACAACCTGCTGGCTACCCTCGGACGTCCGGATCGGGGCCTGTCAGTTCCATCCCCCACCTCTGCTCTGACACCCATGGAGCTGGGAGGTGCTGCGCTTAGGGCGACCGGAGGAGGGGCCATTCCCTGCACCATCTGTGGCCGCAGAGGGCACACTGTTGGTCGGTGCTAGGGGGGTTCCTCAGGGAGTCGAGGCAGCAGGCAGGGCACTATCGTGTCACCCCAGGTGAGTCGGCACCAGGCTCACCCAGAGCACCCTGTTGCTCACATGTATGTGTTTATTACATTTCCTGAGTTTTCCCCGCATTCCCAGCATAAGGCGCTCATAGATTCAGGCGCAGCTAGGATTTTTCCTGTGGATATGCCCTTCCCTGTGCACACCCTAGATAGTCGGGCCTAACCTGGTTGGCCTGTCATGACCCCACTATTTCGTGGCAACAGAGGGCTCTCAAGGGGTGGTCACGAAAGTGCTCAGGGAGGTGTGTAGGGGTTTCCATCGGTGCGACTACGGTGTAAAGTCCAGACCAGGTGTTCACCGTGCGCATCCCTTCAGAATATGCCGATTTGGCGACTCAATTACCACTCCATTGACGGGGGGATTGTGCGATAGATCTCCTGGTAGATGCTGCACTTACCAGGAGTCACGTGTATCCTCTGTCACAGGAGGAGACGGTGGCTATGGAAACATACGTCTCCGAATCCCTGGGGCAGGGATACATTCGGCCCTCCATTTCACCTGCCTCCTCGAGTTTCTTTTTTGTGAAGAAGAAGGATGGAGGTCTGTGCCCGTGCATTGACTATCGAGGTATAAACCAAATCACTGTGAGGTACAGCTACCCGCTGCCTCTCATAGCCAGTGCGATAGAGTCAATGCACAGGGCGCGCTTCTTCACAAAATTGGATCTCAGGAGCGCTTATAACCTGGTGCGTATCCGGGAGGGGGACGAGTGGAAGACGGCATTTAGTACCACCTCAGGGCACTATGAGTACCCTCGTCATGCTGTACGGGTTGATGAATGCTCCATCAGTCTTCCAGGCCTTTGTTGACGAGATTTTCCGGGACTTGCACGGGCAGGGTGTAGTGGTGTATATCGACGACATTCTGATTTACTCCACTACATGCGCTGAGCATGTGTCCCTGGTGCGCAGGGTGCTTGGTCGACTGTTGGAGCATGACCTGTACGTCAAGGCTGAGAAATGTCTGTTCTTCCAACAGTCCGTCTCCTTCCTAGGGTATGGCATTTGGCTGTCGTCAAGGCTCTGAAGGCGTGGAGACATTTGCTTGAGGGGGTGAAACACCCTTTTCTCATCTGGACTGACCACCGCAATCTGGATTACATCCAGGCGCCGAGAAGACTGAACCCTCGCCAGGCAAGGTGGGCCATGTTCATTACCCGTTTTGTTTTCACCCTGTCCTACCGACCAGGTTCCCAGAATGCTAAGGCAGACGCGCTGTCCCGGATGTATGACACAGAGGAGCGGTCCATGGATCACACTCCCATACTCCTGGCCTCTTGCCTGGTGGCACTGTTAGTGTGGGAGCTGGACGCGGACGTCGAGCGGGCGTTACGTACAGAGCCCACTCCCTCTCAGTGTCCAGCTGGCTATCTGCTGTCCGCGACCGTTTGGTCTATTGGGCCCACGCGTCACCCTCCTCTGGTCATCCTGGCATCGGTCGGACAGTGCGCTGTCTTAGTGGGAAGTCCTGGAGGTACACCTTGGCCAAGGACGTGAGGGTTTATGTTTCCTCCTGCTCGGTGTGCGCCCAGTGCAAGGCTCCTAGGCACCTTCCCAGAGGGAAGTTACAACCCCTACCCGTTCTACAACGGCCGTGGTCGCACCTGTCTGTGGACTTCCTGACTGATCTTCCTCCGTCACAGGGCAACACCACGATCCTGGTCGTTGTGGATTGGTTTTCTAAGTCCCGCTGTCTTCTCCCTTTGCCCAGTCTCCCTACGGCCCTACAGACTGCGGGGGCCCTGTTCACACACGTCTTCCGGCACTGTGGTCCCCAGTTCACGTCCAGGGTCTGGAGGGCGTTTATGGAATGTCTGGGGGTCTCGGTCAGCCTCACCTCAGGTTTTCACTCCGAGAGTAACGGGCAGGTGGAGAGAGTCAACCAGGATATGGGTAGGTTTCTGCGGTCATATTACTAGGACTGGCCAGGGGAGTGGGCGGCGTTCATCCCATGGGCAGAGATGGCCCAAAACTCACTCCGCCACTCCTCCACTAACCTCTCTCCCTTCTAGTGCGTACTGAGGTATCAGCCGGTTCTGGCACCAGAGCCAGATTCAGGCTCCTGTGGTGGACGAATGGTTTAAGTGCTCGGAGGAGACCTGGGACGCCGCCCATATGCACCTACAACGGGCCGTGAGGCGGCAGAAGGCGAGCGCCGACCGCCTCCGCAGTGAGGACCGGGTCTAGCTCTCGACCCGAAACCTGCCCCTCCGCCTGCCCTGCCGGAAGCTGAGTCCACAGTTTGTGGTGTCATTCAAAGTCCTGAGGAGACTGAACGAGGTTTGCTACAGGTTACAGCTTCCCCCAGATTACCGTATTAATCCCTCGTTCCATGTGTCTCTCCTCAGGCCGGTGGTGGCTGGTCCACTCCAGGAGTCTGAGGTGCGGGAGGTTCCTCTGCCCCCTCTGGACATCGAGGGGTCCCCGGCGTATGCTGTTTGAGCCATCCTGGACTTGAAGCGTTGGGCGAGGGGCCTTCAGTACCTTGTGGAGTGGGAGGGATACGGTCCAGAGGAGAGATGCTGGGTGCCGATGGAGGACGTTCTAAACCCTTCGTTACTGCGGGAGTTCCACCGTCTTTATCCGGATCGCCCTGCACCTCGTCCTCCAGGTCGTCCCCGAGGCCGGGGATCCACTTTTAATTTTCCATTGGTTTTTCCTTGTTTTACACACCTGGTTTCAATCCCACAATTACTTGTTCATTATTTAACCCTCGGTTCCCCCATGTTTGTTTGTTTGAGTGATTGTTTTTTGTATTGTGGTCCGTTATTTGTGGGCTTGGCAGTATTTGCCGTGTATTGTTGTATTTGTTGAGTAAATTGCTATTTATTACTCATATCTGCTGTCCTGCACCTGACTCCTTTACACCAGCTACATACAGACGCATTACAATAGAGTACAATTTATACATATGAGATGAGTAATGCGAGATGAGGAACATTATTGAGGTGGCTAGTGATCCATTTCTAAAAGTGGCCAGTGATTCCTAATCTATGTCTATAGGCATCCGCCTCTGATGTGCTAGTGATGTCTGTTTAGCAGTCTGATGGCCTTGAGATATAAGCTTTTTTTCAGTCTCTCGGTCCCAGCTTTGATGCACCTAACTGACCTCGCCTTCTGGATAATAGCGGGGTGAACAGGCAGTGGCTCGGGTGGTTGATGTCCTTGATCAGCGCATGCTCTGAGTACGCATCCTGGTAATCCGTCTGGCCCTGCGGACTTGTGAATGTTAACCTATTTAAAGGTCTTACTCATATCGGCTACGAAGAGCGAGATCACACAGTAGTCTGGAACAGCTGGTGCTCTCATGCATGATTCAGTGTTTGCCTTGAAGTCAGCATAGGAATTTAGCTTGTCTGGTAGGCTTGCGTCACTGGGCAGCTTGCAGCTGTGTTTCCCTTTGTAATCCGTAATAGTTTGCAAGCCATGCCACATCCGATGAAAATCAGAGCTGGCGTAGTAGGATTTAATCTTAGTCCTGTATTGACGCTTTGCCTGTTTTGATGGCTCGTCGTAGCGCAAATTCTTATAAGCATCCAGATTAGTGTCCTGCTCCTTGAAAGAGGCAGCTCTAGCCTTTAGGTCAGTGCGGATGTTGCCTGTAATCCAAGGGTTGTGGTTAGGTTATGGGGACGACATGGGGACGACTTTGTCAATGCAGTTACTGTATGAAGCCGGTGACTCCCGGAACATATTCCAGTCTGTGCCAGTGAAACAGTCCTGTAACTTAGCATCTGCTCCATCGGTCCATTTCCATATTAAGAGTGTCACTGGTTGCTCCTCTTTGAGTTTTTAATCGATGCTGCCGCCCGGTCTAGACGGGTTCTAATCTTGATTTGGATGAAGGCCCTAATCAATGGGACTCAGCCATCATTTCCTATGATCGAAAAAGTATTTTGGACATCAGAATAGCGATCACTAATCTTGGTTTGGTTGAAGAGTTCTACTTCAACGAGTCGACAGCTCTGGACTTTCTGCTTCGTTGAAGTAGAACTCTTCATCCAAATCTAGATTAGTGATCGCTATTCTGATGTCCAAAATACTTTTTCGATCATAGGAAATGATGGCGAAGACATTATGTAATTTCTTTTTAATAAAAGCTAATATCAGCATAAATTAACACATAATAGCAGGAGCCTGTAAAAGGGCCATTATCCAATGCAGCGCCATCTTTTAATTTGGAGTTGAAAGAAGAAATTGCAGTTTTAAAGAAAATGTTCCTGCAGTTCTAAACATTTTGCCATGGGATTGAGAGAAAATGTTTGTTTTAAAGAAAATTTCCTGCAATTCTACACATTTTGCCATGACTTATGCCATGTTCATATGATATGAGTGAGAGTGACGAACAAAGGTCGGGGGGCACCTGTGCCCATGCCTTGCCTTCCGGTCAGTCATTCGGTCATGCAATCTATAAAATGTTAGCTGACATGGGCTAATTGAGTGCCTTTCAGTGACTGACATACCAGCTGGAAAATTGCTCATTTACTACCAAATTTCGATATTGCACATTGTGTATTCTACTATCCGAACTAACAGTGAGTTGAGACCCTCACTGACTTACTTATGCCTAGAAATAACACTGAGTAAGTGATTTAAGATGCTCTGGAGTGCCTTGTTTTCAGTCAGTGTATGGATCTGTATGCAATCTGTATAGCTGGCTGACCCTGGTTTGCTCCTTTGCCATTTGTTTCAAAGCAAATGCTATTGAAAAGATGTAGTGATGCGCATTGCCTCCCAGACCTATGGAAATGCAGTCATGCGTTAATGTTGAATCCACATTAACAGTATAAAGGGCAAGCTTCATCCTAAGGCTTGGGACTAGCTAACTGAATGCTGTACTGCACTGTTCCAAGATTTCTCAGAATATTGAGGGCAACATTACTTTTGTTTAGCAAGCAGTGACATGGTGAGTATAGTGTACACCATGAGAGAATATATTGATATTATTTATGTTTGTTCATTTCCTGAAAGGTCAGAGATAGAATCTCTCTTTTACCAGAGAGAGGACAAAACACCCCCTTCTTCCCCTTTCTTTCTTTCCTTTTGAAATTGTTATTATTTTTCCAGAGACAGCAAACAGAAAGATGGCCATCTGATGTGCCTATATTCACTGCCCTCCTTTACATACACTCTCTCTCTTCTCTCTCTCCTTTCTCTCTTTTTTCAATGCCCTTCCCCCTCTCTCTCTCCTTACCAGAGAGGGCACACTGAAGGCTGGTGACCGTGTGCTGAGCATAGGAGGGATGCCCTTAAACCGAGAGAAGCATGCTGACGCTCTGACAATGCTGATGCAGTGTAGCCAGGAAGCCCTGTTCCTGATTGAGTATGATGTCTCCCTCATGGGTGAGCACACACACGCCTGGCGGAGGGGGAATATGTGAGAATACGGCAGGCCGGGCAACATCGCTCTGAGGGTAAATAATGTGTCAGATCCACAAAAATGTATTAGAGTGTTGTCTGCGGAAGACGCATCCCCAGGATTCACACGGCCCCAAAACACACGCCAACACTGAGTAGGAATGGTACAGCAGGTACATACATACAATCAATAAATATACTCTAATAATTCCAATATAGAAGTCTACTCTATATCGTATGGAAGTATACATCAGGGCGGCAGGTAGCCCAGTGGTTAGAGCGTTGGACTAGTAACTGAAAGGTTGCAAGATCGAATCCCCGAGCTGACAAGGTACAAATCTGTTGTTCTGACCCTGAACAAGGCAGTTAACCCACTGTTCCTAGGCCATCATTGAAAAAATTAAATTAAAAATTTGTTCTTAACTGACTTGCCTAGTTAAAAAAAGGTAAAATAAAAAAAAAAATACAGACAAACCATGCGGAGGTTTAGGGTGATTTTTAAAAAATATTTTATTTTGCGGGTTGCATCTACTTACTTAATTCTTCTTAATTAAGTAAAAAAGCAAACGGAGATCTAGGCTTTCATATACCCAATTTAGTCCTAATTAACACTAGTGCTTTCTGAGACAGACAGACGTTCTTGCTTTAGAGCGAGCCCCTCAGAAGGATACAGAATGTTGAGGACAGAGATTGCGTCCGTTTGGTGAGGTCAAATGTCAAGTAGCCCTTCAGTCTGTTCTCCTCCAATATGAAAATGATTTTACTACCTTCATCTGGCAAGCAGCACACGCCCCTCAGTACAGCTAAAAGTCAGTGACAGTCATGCCTGGGTTAGTCAGCCCGGGTCTGGGACACTCCTCTGGTACGATGACACTCCCCAGGCAGGACAAGGTTGGACATAAGTCCCAGACAAGGTCTCAGACAAGCGGACGTTTCCATTGCGCTGCAAGCCCATAGCTCTGTCGATTCTCTGTATCGCTGGATAGGTGTCATCTTATATGTCATCAGCTGAGACAGATTGACACTGTACTGCCATAGTTGAGTGTTAAGTGAGGTGGGTTGAGGTGAAAGGGAATATCCTTGTTTCAAATATAAAGTTGAAGTCGGAAGTTTACATACACTTAGGTTGGAGTCATTAAAACTCATTTTTCAACCACTCCACAAATTTCTTGTTAACAAACTATAGTTTTGGCAAGTCGGTTAGGACATCTACTTTGTGCATGACACAAGTCATTTTTCCAACAATTGTTAACAGACATATTATTTCACTTATAATTCACTGTATCACAATTCCAGTGGGTCAGAAGTTTACATATACTAAGTTGACTGTGCCTTTAAAGAGCTTGGAAAATTCAGAAGCTTCTAATTGACATAATTTGAGTCAATTGGAGGTGTACCTGTGGATGTATTTCAAGGCCTACCTTCAAACTCAGTGCCTCTTTGCTTGACATCATGGGAAAATCAAAAGAAATCAGCCAAGACCTCAGCAAAAAGACTTGTAGGCCTCTACATGTCTGGTTCATCCTTGGGAGCAATTTCCAAACTCCTAAAGGTACCACGTTCATCTGTACAAACAATAGTACCCAAGTATAAACACCATGGGACCATGCAGCTGTCATACCGCTCAGGAAGGAGACACGTTCTGTCTCCTAGAGATGAACGTACTTTGGTGCAAAAAGTGCAAATCAATCCCAGAACAACAGCAAAGGACCTTGTGAAGACGCTGGAGGAAACAGGTACAAAGGTATCTATGTCCACAGTAAAACGTGTCCTATATCGACATAACCGGAAATGCCGCTCATCAAGAAAGAAGCCACTGCTCCAAAACCGCCAATAAAAAAGCCAGATTACGGTTAGCAACTGTACATGGGGACAAATATCGTACTTTTTGGAGATATGTCCTCTGGTTCTGATTAAACAAAAATGGAACTGTTTGGCCATAATGATCATCGTTACGATTGGAGAAAGAACACCATCCCAACCGTGAAGCACGGGGGTGGCAGCATCATGTAGTGGGGGTGCTTTGCTGCAGGAGGGACTGGTGCACTTCACAAAATAGATGGCATCATGAGAAAGGAAAATGATGTGGATATATTGAAGCAACATCTCAAGACATCAGTCAGGAAGTTAAAGCTTGGTCACAAATGGGACTTCCAAATGGACAATGACCCCAAGCATACTTCCAAAGTTGTGGCAAAATGGACATCACAAAGCCCTGACCTCAATACTATAGAAAATGTGTGGGCAGAACTGAAAAAGCGTGTGTGAGCAAGGAGGCCATAAACCTGACTCATTTATACCAGCTCTGCCAGGAGGAATGGGACAAAATTCACCCAACTTATTGTGGGAAGCTTGTGGAAGGCTACCTGAAACGTTTGACCCAAGTTAAACAATTTAAAGGCAATGCTACCACAACTAATTGAGTGTATGTAAACTTCTGACCCACTGGGAAGGTGATGAAAGAAATAAAAGCTGAAATAAATCATTCTCTCCACTATTATTCTGACATTTCACATTCTTACAATAAAGTGGTGATCCTAACTGACCCAAGACAGGGAATTTTTACTAGGATTAAATGTCAGGAATTGTGAAAAACTGAGTTTAAATGTATTTGGCTAAGGTGTATGTAAACGTTCGACTTGAACTGTAGATATTACAGACTGGGTCAGGGAGAGGTTGAAAATGTCAGTGAAGAAGCTGATCAAAACAAATCAAGTGTCACATACACGTGTTTAGCAGATGCTACTGTGGGTGAAGTGACATTTTTAGGCTTCTAGCTCCGACAGTGCAGTAATATCTAACAAGTAATATCTAACAGTTTCAC
The DNA here is from genome assembly GCA_030435695.1 of Brachymystax lenok tsinlingensis. NCBI lineage: Eukaryota > Metazoa > Chordata > Actinopteri > Salmoniformes > Salmonidae > Brachymystax > Brachymystax lenok. The sequence goes on along the minus strand of CM059802.1, from coordinate 42,440,310 downwards.
AAATACACGTAAATCAAAGTAAGGAGTGGATTAAGAATACATATAGGGTTATACTTAAACTAATTATTTAATCACTTATTAATAAGGGAGCAGGTACAATACAACACACACATATAAAGTGAGTTGATTGAGTGCTCTACGATAATGATGGCTGGTCGACGATTCACAATCAGATGATTCGTTGAGAGCCCCGAGACAAAAGTACAAAGGTAATTTATAGCCAAGATACACCCCTTTCAACCTACTTGACGAACAACAGATGTATAAAATGGTTCACAAGGTTAAGATTTGTATGAAAGACACCTATAATTCATAGCAGACAGTATCTGCTGTATCAACAGTTTTCATTGTGTAGAGACCAGTGTCTGGCTCCCCAACTCCATACTGGAGCCATCTCTCCCTGGTACGGTATAGACCAGAAACATTAACTCATTCTCTGGAATGCTCTTTACGTTTTATCACCCAAAAGACATCGTAAATCTCCTGTCAGGCCCATCCTCAGTAGAACACACACACAATAGTTATACGAATCCTCTATTCTGTTGCATAAAACAACCATTTGATGCAATAAAACTATTACAACATAATCTTTCAATTTTCCACCATAAGAGAAAGTAAATGTGTATATACTTGGAGATGATAATGTAGAGAGAGTTACTGTTGCTATTTCAAATCAAACTTTATTTGTCACATGCGTGTAGACTTGACCATAAAATTCTTACTTACAAGCCCTTAACCAACAGTGCCATTCAAGAAGAGTTAAGAAAATATTTACCAAGTAGTCTAAAATAAAAAGTAATAATAAAAAGCAACACAATAAGAATAAGAATAACGAGGCTATATACAAGGGGCACCCGGTACCGAGTCATTGTGCGGGGGTACAGGTTAGTTGAGGTAATTTGTACATGTAGGTGGGGCTGAAGTGACTATATGCATAGATAATAAACAGCGAGTAGCAGCAGTGTAAAAAAGGGAGGGGAGGGGGAGGGGTGTGTGTCAATGTAAATTGGCCGGTGGCGATGTTATTCATTGTTCAGCCTTCTTATGGCTTGGGGGTAGAAGCTGTTGAGGAGCCTTTTGGTCCTAGACTTGGTGCTCCGGTACCATTTGCCGTGCGATAGCAGAGAGAACAGTCTAAAACTTGGGTGACTGGAGTATCTGACATTTTTATGGGCTTTCCTCTGACACCGCCTATTGTATAGGTCCTGGATGGCAGGAAGCTTGGCCCCAGTGATGTACTGGGCCTTTCGCACTACCCTCTGTAGCGCCTTACCGATGCCGAGCAGTTGCCATACCAGGCGGGGATGCAACCGGTCAGGATGCTCTTGATGGTGCAGCTGTAGAACATTTTGAGGATCTGGGGACCCATGCCAAATCTTTTCAGTCTCCTCAGGGGGAAAAGGTTTTGTTGTGCCCTCTTCACGACTGTCTTGGTATGTTTGGACCATGGTAATTCGTTGGTGATGTGGACAACAAGGAACTTGAAACTCTTGACCCGCTCCACCACAGCCCCGTCCATGTTAATGAGGGCCTGTTCGGCCCGCCTATTCTGTAGTCCACGATCAGCTCCATTGTCTTGCTCACATTTCCAATATGTCCTAAGTACTCAGACACGGATTTCATCACTTTGTACTGTAGCAACCTTAACTCAACACCAGGCGACCTTGTCAATTCGCTACAGTACTATGGATATTCCCCCCTGATGTTGTGTATGTCTGTGTCTCTCAGAGTCAGTGCAGCAGGCCTCTGGCCCCCTACTGGTGGAGATAGTGAAGTGTCCTGCAGCCAGCCTGGGTGTCAGCCTGGCTACTGCTGTGTACAGGAACAAGAAGGTCATCGTCATCGACAAGATCAAACAAGCCAGTGTGGTGGAAAGGTGAGGCGAGCCACCTGTCACAAACAATGTCTCACTTTTTACTTGAGTAAATAGAGTAGCTTTAGAATAAATGTGATTTGCTTTTTTCCTTTCAAATCCCTCTCTGTCTGTCCCTTTCTTACCCCCTCGCTCTCTCAGGTGTGGGGCATTGCATATAGGTGATCTCATCCTGTCTATAGATGGGACCAGCACTGAGCACTGTTCCCTGATGGAGGCCACACAGCTATTGGCCCAAACCTCTGACATTGTCAAATTGGAGATCCTGCCAGCCAATCAGAGCAGACTTCCCATGAGACCCCAAGACACAGGTCAGTCAGAGGACTTGAGCTGTATCCCAACACTCTCCAAGGTGTCCGCTCCTCCCCTCCTCACAGGACTTTGTTTATGTAATGTTTAGGTAGTTTTCTGTGTACAGTGGCTTCAGAAAGCACCCCTTAACTTATTCCATATTTTGTCGATTTTTTCTCTCTCACATCTACACAATACCCCATAATAACCCCATAAAGTGAAAACATGTTTTTAGATATTTTTTACAAATGTATTGAAAATGAAATAAAAAAATATCTAATTTACATAAAGTACCAGACAAAAGTTTGGACTCACCTACTCATTCCAGGGTTTTTCTTTATTTTTACTATTTTCTACATTGTAGAATAATAGTGAAGACATCAAAACTATGAAATAACACAATTGAATTATTTGGTAAACAAAAAAGTGTTAAATCAAATATAGTTTATATTTGAGATTCTTCAAAGTAGCCACCCTTTGCCTTGATGACAGCTTTGCACACTCTTGGCATTCTCTCAACCAGCTTCATGAGGTAATCACATGGAATGCATTTCAATTAACAGGTGTTAATTGAAGGTGTTAAAGTTCATTTGTGGAATTTCTTAACTTCTTAATGTGTTTGAGCCAATCAGTTGTGTTGTGACAAGGTAGGGTTGGTATACAAAAGATAAGCAAGAGAAAATAAGCAAAGAGAAACGACAGTTCCTCGTTACTTTAAGACATGAAGGTCAGTCAATCCGGAAAATGTCAAGAACTTTGAAGTGCAGTCGCAAAAACCATCATGCGCCATGATGACAATGGCTCTCATGAGGACCACCACAGGAAAAGAAGACCCAGATTTCTCTCTGCTGCAGAGTTACCAGTGTCAGAAATATGCAATTAGCTGCACCTCAAATTGCAGCCCAAATAAATGCTTCCCAGAGTTCAAGTAACAGACACATCTTAACAACTTAACAATTGCTGCCAAGAAACCACTACTAGAGGACATCAATAATAAGAAGAGACTTGTTTGGGCCAAGAAACACAAGCAATGAACATTAGACCGGTGGAAATCTGTCCAGATTTGAGATGTTTGGTTCCAACCGCCATGTCGAATGATCTCCACATGTGTGAAGCATGGAGGAGGAGGTGTGATGCTGTGGGGGTGCTTTGCTGGTGACATTGTCAGTGATTCATTTAGAATTCAACGCACTCTTAACCAGCATGGCTACCACAGCATTCTGCAGCGATACGCAGTCCCATCTGGTTTGCTCTTAGTGGGACTATCATTTGTTTTTCAACAGTACAATAATCCAAAACACACCTCCAGGCTCTGTAAGGGCTATATGACCAAGAAGGAGAGTGATTGAGTGCTGCATCAGATGAGCTGGCCTCCACAATCACCCGACCTCGACCCAATTGAGAATATTTGGAATATGTTGGACCGCAGAGTGAAGGAAAAGCAGCAAGTGCTCAGCATATGTGGGTACTCTTCAAGACTGTTGGAAAAGCATTCCAGGTGACTACCTCATGAAGCTGGTTGAGAGAATGCCAAGTGTGTGCAAAGCTGTCATCAAGCCAAAGGGTGGCTACTTTGAAGAATTTCAAATATAAAATATATTTGGATTTGTTTAACACTGTTTTGTTTACTACATGATTCCATATGTGTTATTTCATAGTTTTGATGTCTTCACTATTATTCTACAATAAAGAAAATAGTAAAATAAAGAAAAACCCTTGAATGAGGAGGTGTGTCCAAACTTTTGACTCGTACTGTAAGTATTCACCCCCCTGAGTCAATACATGTAAGAATCACATTTGTCAGCGAGTCTTTCTGGGTAATTCTCTGAAGAGATTTGCACACCTGGATTTCACAGCATTTGCACATTGATCATTTTTTTCATTCTTCAATCTCTGTCAAGTTGGTTGTTGATCATTGCTAGTCAGCCATTTTCAAGTTTTTGACATAGATTTTCAAGCCAATTTAAGTCAAAACTGTAACTTGACCACTCGGGAACATTCAACGTCATCTTGGTAAGTAACTCCAGTGTTTATTTGGCCTTGTGTTTTAGGTTATTGTCCTGCTGAAAGGTGAATTTGTCTCCCAGTGTTTGTTGGAAAGCAGACTGAACCATGTTTTCCTCTAGGATTTTTCCTGTGCTTAGCTTTTATTCCGTTTATTTTTATCAAAAAAAAATCCCTAGTCCTTGCCGATTACAAGCATACCCATAACCTGATGCAGACGCCACCGTTCTTGAAAATAAACTGCATGGTATGTGGACAGCTGCTCGTCGAACATCTTATTCCAAAATCATGGGCATTAATATGGAGTTGGTCCCCCTTTGCTTCTATAACAGCCTCCACTTTTCTAGGAAGGTTTTCCACTAGATGTTGGAACACAGAATTGTCTAGAATGTCATTGTATGCTGTAGCGCTAAGATTTCCCTTCACTGGAACTAAGGGGCCTAGCCCGAACCATGAAAAACAGCCCCAGACCATTATTCCTCCATCCACCAAACTTTAAAGTTGGCACTATACATTGGGGCAGTAAAGAGTTTTTCTGGCATCCGCCAAACCCAGATTAGTCCGTCAGACTGCCAGATGGTGAAGCGTGATTCATCACTCCAGAGAATGTGTTTCTACCGCTCCAGAGTCCAATGACGATGAGCTTTACACCACTCCAGCCAACGCTTGACATTGTGAATGGTGATCTTAGCCTTCTGTGCGGCTGCTCGAAACCCATTTCATGAAGCTCCCGACGAACAGTTCTTATGCTGACGTTGTTCCAAGAGGCAGTTTGGAACTCGGTAGTGAGTGTTGTAACCGAGGACAGACGATTTTTACAGGCTACGCGTTTCAGCACTGGTCCCGTTCTGTAAGCTTGTGTGGCCTACCACTTCGCGGCTGAGCCAATACTGCTCCTAGACGTTCACACTTCACAATAACAGCACTTACAGTTGACTGGGGCAGCTATAGTAGGGCAGAAGTTTGACGAAGTGACTTGTTGGAAAGGTGGCATCCTATGAGAAAGTCACTGAGCTCTTCAGTACAGGCCATTCTACTGCCAATGTTTGTGCTAGGACATTGCATGGTTGTGTGCTCGATTTTATACACCTGTCAGCAACAAGTGTGTGGAATACACTAATTTGAAGGGGTGTCCACATACTTTTGTAGTGTATGAAGAGTGGTACTCAGTGACGTGTTGTTGGATTTGCCTCCAAGATAATGCTTTGTATTCAGAATATTAAGTTCATTGCCTTGCAACATTTTTTGCAGTTTTACTTAGGTGCCTTATTGCAAACAGGATGGATGTTTTGGAATATTTTTTATTCTGTACAAGTGTCCTTCTTTTCACTTTGTCATTTAGGTTAGTATTGTGGAGTAACTACAATGTTGTTGAGCCATCCTCAGTTTTCTCTTATCACAGCCATTAAACTCTGTAACTGTTTTTAAAGTCACCATTGGCCTCATGGTGAAATCCCTGAGTGGATCCCGTCCTCACCGGCAACTGAGTTAGGAAGGACACCTGTGTCGTTTTAGTGACTGGATGTATTTATACATAATCCAAATTGGGATATTCAGTCTGCTTTAAAAAAAAATGTATGTACCGATAGGTGACCTTCTTTGCGAGACATTGGAAAACCTCCCTGGTCTTTGGGGTTGTATCTTTGTTTGAAATTCACTGCTCGACTGAGGGGCTTTACAGATAATTATATGTTTGGGGTACAGAGATGAGGTAGTCATTCAAAAGTAATATTAAACACTATTATTGCACACAGAGTCCATGCAACTTATTATTTGACTTGTTAAGCAAATATTTACTCCTGAACTTATTTATGCTTGCCACAACAAAGGGGTTGAATACTTATTGACTCAAGACATTTCTGCTTTTCACTTTTAATTAATTTGTAAAATATTCTGGAAACATTATTCTACTTTTACATTATAGGGTATTGTGTGTACGCCAGTGACACAAAATATCAATTTAATTAATTACAAATTCAAAATGTGGAAAAAGTCTAGGGGTGGGCATACTTTCTGAAAGCACTGTCTGTAACCCAGCAGAAACAATCCAGATAAACTGCGTTTTCAGCATATTCACACCCCTACATGGTGACCTTTGTTAACTGCTGCTTCTGTAAAGGGACTGCAGAGGGTTTGCTGCCCCCTCCCATATTCTGTGAATGGAGAGTGCTGGGAGGCAAGCCTTGTGCCCTGGGGTAGACCGCCGGTCTCTTATGCATAGTGACAAGCTACGCACCCACGAACACACACACACCTCTCTGGTATGGTTCATGCCATGTTTTTTTCCAGACTTTTATCTGGCCCAACGGTTTGAGGTGGTTTCTTAGCATGTGAAGCTGGGAGGGATCACTGAAACCGATGTGTGGTAGAACTATCAAATCAAATTAAATTGTATTAGTCACATGTGCCGAATACAACAGGTGTAGGCCTTACTGTGAAATGCTTACTTACGAGCCCCTAAACAGGCAGTTAACCCACTGTTCCTAGGCCGTCATTGAAAATAAGAATCTGTTCTTAACTGACTTGCCTAGTAAAATAAAGGTAAATTAATAAATGTATTAATAACCAACAATGCAGTTAATAAAAAATACGGATAAGAAATAAAAGTAACAAGTAATTAAAGAGCAGCAGTAAAATAACAATAGCAAGACTATACAAGGGGGTATTATTAAAGTGACTATGCATAGGTGATAACAACAGAGAGTAGCAGCGGTGTTAAAGGAGGGGGCAATGCAAATAGTCTGGGTAGCCATTTGATTAGATGTTCAGGAATCTTATAGCTTGGGGTCGAAGCTGTTTAGAAGCCTCTTGGACCTAGACTTGGCACTCCGGTACCGCTTTACCGTGCGGTAGCAGAGAGAACAGTCTATGACTAGGGTGGCTGGAGTCTTTGACAGTTTTTAGGGCCTTCCTCTGACACCGCCTGGTATAGAGGTCCTGGATGGCAGGTAGCTTGGCCCCAGTGATGTACTGGGCCTTACGCACTACCCTCTGTAGGGATCACTGAACGATAGGAAAGGGTTATAATGACAACTTCTACCTGAGAACAATGTGGACGTTTGAAAAGAATTTGGGGTTTACCTACATGCATTCATGAGACATATTACGATGTCTTGGACTTAACCAGTTGTCCTGAATCTGTGAGACATCCATGGGTTTATACACTATATATACAAAAGTATGTGGACACCCCTTCAAATGAGTGGATTAGGCTATTTCAGCTTTGCTGACAGATTTATATAATCGAGCACACAGCCATGCAATGTCCATAGACAAACATTGGCAGTAGAATGGCCTTACTGAAGAGCTCAGTGACTTTCAAACATGGCACCGTCATAGGATGCCACCTTTCCAACAAGTCACTTCGTCAAATTTCTGCCCTACTAGAGCTTCCCCGGTCAACTGTAAGTGCTGTTATTGTGAAGTGGAAACGTCTAGAAGCAACAACGGCTCAGCCGCGAAGGGGTAGGCCACACAAGCTCACAGAACAGGACTAGCGAGTGCTGAAATGCGTAGTGCGTAAAAATCGTCTGTCCTCGGTTGCAACACTCACTACCGAGTTCCAAACTGCCTCTGGAAGCAACGTCAGCACAATAACTGTTTGTCGGGAGCCGCACAAAAGCCTAAGATCACCATGTACAATGTAAAGCTCGTCGCCATTGGACTCTGGAGCAGTAGAAACACATTCTATGGAGTGATGAATCACGCTTCACTATCAGGCAGTTCGACGGTTGAATCTGGGTTTGGCAGATGCCAGGAGAACGCTACCTGCTCCAATGCATAGTGCCAACTGCAAAGTTTGATGGGGGAGGAATAATAATCTGGGGCTGTTTTTCATGGTTCAGGCTAGGCCACTTAGTTCCAGTGAAGGTAAATCTTAACGCTACAGCATACAATGACATTTTAGACAAATCTGTGCTACCAACTTTGTGGCAACAGTTTGGGGAAGGCCCTTTCCTGTTTCAGCATGACAATGACCCTGTGCACAAAGAGTGGTCCGTATAGAAAGGGTTTGATGAGGTCGGTGTGGAAGAACTTGACTGTCCTGCACAGAGCCCTGACCTCAACCCCATCGTACACCTTTGGGGGGAATTAGAACGCTGACTGCGAGTCAGGCCTAATCGCCCAACATCAGTGCCCGACCTCACTAATGCTCTTGTGGCTGAATGGAAGCAAGTACCCTCAGCAATGTTCCAACATCTAGTGGAAAGCCTTCCTTGAGGAGTGGAGGCTGCTATAGCAGCGAAGGGGGGGGGACCAGCTCCATATTAATGCCCATGATTTTGGAATGAGATGTTCGACGAGTAGGTGTCCACATACTTTTTGTCATGTAGTGTATTAACATGTTTCCTGCAAATCCGTCCATGTGAGGAGGGACGCTATCACAGATTAAGACTGTACAAATGGAACGCTGAGGATTACTGTCGTGTGTAATTCTCCTCGTTAAATATAGCTGCGAGGTTTGGGTGCGTAACTCCACATTTTTCCCTTGAATGTTTCATAAACAATTTGGTTTTAATACATTGAAAATAACAGCCAATACTTTATCTTTAGGCCATAACCTGTGCTTTATAGCATTTAAGAATACAAATAATTTGTAAAAGGAGTCAAGTCTATCGACACTGTAAATACAGTCATAAAAAGTGGAACATTTCAGACCAGTCATTATTCTCTGTTATAAACTGGGTGGTTCGAGCCCTGAGTGCTGAATGGCTGACAGCCATGGTATATCAGAACGTATACCATGGGTTTGACAAAACATTTATTTTTACTGCTCTAATTACATCGGTAACCAGTTTATAATAGCAATAAGGAACCTGGGGGTTTGTGATACAGCGAGGGAAAAAAGTATTTGATCCCCTGCTGATTTTGTACGTTTGCCCACTGACAAAAAAATTATCAGTCTATAATTTTAATGGTAGGTTTATTTGAACAGAACAACAACAAAGAATCCAGAAAAACGCATGTGAAAAATTTCATAAATTGATTTGCATTTTAATGAGGGAAATAAGTATTTGACCCCCTCTCAATCAGAAAGATTTCTGGCTCCCAGGTGTCTTTTATACAGGTAACGAGCTGAGATTAGGAGCACACTCTTAAAGGGAGTGCTCCTAATCTCAGCTTGTTACCTGTATAAAAGACACCTGTCCACAGAAGCAATCAATCAGATTCAAAACTCTCCATCATGGCCAAGACCAAAGAGCTCTCCAAGGATGTCAGGTACAAGATTGTAGACCTACACAAGGCTGGAATGGGCTACAAGACCATCGCCAAGCAGCTTGGTGAGAAGGTGACAACAGTTGGTGCGATTATTCGCAAATGGAAGAAACACTAAATAACTGTCAATCTCCCTGGGGCTCCATGCAAGATCTCACCTCGTGGAATTGCAATGATCATGAGAACGGTGAGGAATCAGCCCAGAACTACACGGGAGGATCTTGTCAATGATCTCAAGGCAGCTGGGACCATAGTCACCAAGAAAACAATTGGTAACACACTACGCCATGAAGGACTGAAATCCTGCAGCGCCCGCAAGGTCCCCCTGCTCAAGAAAGCACATATACATGCCCGTCTGAAGTTTGTCAATGAACATCGGAATGATTCAGAGGACAACTGGGTGAAAGTGTTGTCATCAGATGAGACCAAAATGGAGCTCTTTGGCATCAACTCACTGTGTTTGGAGGAGGAGGAATGCTGCCTATGACCCCAAGAACACCATCCCACCGTCAAACATGGAGGTGGAAACATTATGCTTTGGGGGTGTTTTTCTGCCAAGGGGACAGGACAACTTCACCGCATCAAAGGGACGATGGACGGGGCCATGTACCGTCAAATCTTGGGTGAGAACCTCCTTCCCTCAGCCAGGGCATTGAAAATGGGTTGTGGATGGGTATTCCAGCATGATAATGACCCAAAACACACGGCCAAAGCAACAAAGGAGTGTCTCAAGAAGAAGCACATTAAGGTCCTGGAGTGGCCTAGCCAGTCTCCAGACCTTAATCCCATAGAAAATCTGAGGAGGGAGCTGAAGGTTCGAGTTGCCAAACATCAGCCTCGAAACCTTAATGACTTGGAGAAGATCTGCAAAGAGGAGTGGGACAAAATCCCTCCTGAGATGTGTGCCAACCTGGTGGCCAACTACAAGAAACATCTGACCCTTGTGATTGCCAACAAGGGTTTTGCCACCAAGTACTAAGTCATGTTTTGCAGAGGGGTCAAATACTTATTTCTCTCATTAAAATGCAAATCAATTTATAACATTTTTCATGCGTTTTTCCTTATTTCCTGTTTTTCTGGATTTTTTTGTTGTTATTCTGTCTCTCACTGTTCAAATAAACCTACCATTAAAATGATAGAATGATCATTTATTTGTCAGTGGGCAAATGTACAAAATCAGCAGGGGATCAAATACTTTCTTCCCTCACTGTATATGGCCAATATACCACAGCTAAGGGCTGTGTCAAGGCACTCTGCGTAGTGTCATACATAAGAACATCCCTTAGCCGTGGTTTATTGGCCATATACCACACCTCCTCGGGGCGTATTGCTTAATTGTGTGGCATCTATCTCCAATCACATGAACTTTTCACCCAACCGAATAAAGCTTACCAGTCAAAACAGTTTTTGCATATTTTACATTTGATGATGTTTTGGTCTTAGGCAGGTTTTTTGGGGGCTGTATATGTGCTCACAACTGTTGTTGTTGTTGAGACAATTACTACTTGATCAACAGTACTACTTCTAGTAGGAGTGGAAACATGAAAGGTTGTCATTTAACGAGAGACGACTAGTTTTCATGCAAACATTTTCACTTGAGAAACACTGCACCAAACATCTTAGCGAGATGTAAAATTGTGCGATTAAGACCTCTTCTGTAAATTTTCTAAATTAATGACAGATTTCTTAATTCGGACAAATTTCAGGAAGTGTTTCTGGCTAGCGCTCCCGAGTGGCGCAGCGGTCTAAGGCACTGCATCTCAGTGCAAGAGGCATCACTACAGTCCCTGATGCGAATCCAGGCTGTATCACATCCGGCCATGATTGGGAGTCCCATAGGGCGGCGCACAATTGGCCCAGCATCGTCCGGGTTTGGCCGTCATTGTAAATAAGAATGTGCTAGTAACTGACTTGCCTAGTTAAATAAAGGTAAAAAAATATTTAAATGTTGTTGCTACGGTGTATTAGCAGGGACAAACAACAGTAATATTTCAGCCTTTTTCTTGTTTTTCAAGCAAAGGTCTTTAGGGAATATACGAGCACGGACTGTCGCTTTACCGAGCCGAGTGCTGCTAGGAGCAAGCCAAACCTTTGTATGCAGACCCTTTATCCTCAGGTTTGACACTGACAGCTCACGCTCAATTGGTCAATATTGGCCTGCCAATCAGGAGAGAGGCGAGAAATGCCTTACCATCATGACAGAGGTATTATCTGCAATCAGCTTTTCGGGTTTCAGCTGTGTTCAATGAAGGCAGATTCTCATGGCATTTCCTCTCTTTACTCAAGGCAGTATTAGCTCAGTGAGAGTCAGTTCTGACTGACCTGACAGTGTTTTTTAAACCATTTATTTTCCTTTTTTCCAAAGTGAAATGTTTAAATGTTCTCCAATCTGCATCCAGTTTGTTGAAGCATGTTAATAAACTTGAAAAAGGAAGATCAGCCATTCTGTCCTTCTTTGCTCCATTCAATGAATTCAATTAAATGTGTTTCACAGATTTTCCTGTGTTGACAAAAATACGTTATGCCACAGGATTATCTAGCGTACCGTGAAGAAAACATAAAATATCAATTACTCTGTGTGGAGTAAATTTAGACATGGAAATGAAAGCAGGATGTCATGGGTAGAATTTAGCGCATTGCCATGCCTGAGCAGGGAGAGTGATAAAAAAAAATATATATATTTTACCTTTATTTAACTAGGCAAGTCAGTTAAGAACAAATTATTATTTTCAATGACGGCCTAGGAACAGTGGGTTAACTACCTTGTTCAGTGGCAGGACCTTGTCAGCTCAGGGATTCGATCTTGCAACCTTTCTGTTACTAGTCCAACGCTCTAACCACCAGGCTACCTGCCGCCCCAGGGTTTCCTAATATTTTCCTAATAAACAACAATTAAATGTTGTTTTGTTTATTTGTGGCCGTAGTGAAAGTACAGAAAAGCAACCTTCACCACTGGGAGCCCACTGCCAACTACAGCCACACCCAACACTGCAAGACATGGAGCAGTCCCAGCCACCAGCTCAACCAGCAGGACCACTGCAAATGTTAGTTGGAATGTGTGAATATGCTGCTGGGTTTAGTACAGTATACAGTTGAAGTTGGAAGTTTACATACACCTTAGCCAAATACATTTAAACTCGGTTTTTCACAATTCCTGACATTTAATCCTGGTAAAAATTCCCTGTCTTAGGTCAGTTAGATTCGCCACTTTATTTTAAGAATGTGAAATGTCAGAATAATAGTAGAGATAATGATTTATTTCAGCTTTTATTTCTTTCATCACATTCCCAGTGGGTCAGAAGTTTACATACACTCAATTAGTATTTGGTAGCATTGCCTTTAAATGGTTTAACTTGGGTCAAGCGTTTCCGGTAGCCTTCCACAAGCTTCCCACAATAAGTTGGGTGAATTTTGGCCCATTCCTCCTGACAGAGCTGTTGTAAATGAGTCAGGTTTGTAGGCCTCCTTGCTCGCACACGCTTTTTCAGTTCTGCCCACACATTTTCTATAGGATTGAGGTCAGGGCTTTTGCCACAACTTTGGAAGTATGCTTGGGGTCATTGTCCAAAACAACTTTGGAAGTATGCTTGGGGTCATTGTCCGTTTGGAAGACCATTTGCGACCAAGCTTTAACTTCCTGACTGATGTCTTGAGATGTTTCTTCAATATATCCACATAATTTGACTTCCTCATGATGCCATCTATTTTGTGATGTGCACCAGTCCATCCTGCAGCAAAGCACCCCCACAACCTGATGTTGCCACCCCCGTGCTTCACGGTTGGGATGGTGTTCTTCAGCTTGCAAGCCTCCCCCTTTTTCCTCCAAACATAACAATGGTCATTATGGTCAAATAGTTATATTTTTGTTTCATCAGACCAGAGGACAGATCTTTGTCTCCACGTGCAGTTGCAAACCGTAGTCTGGCTTTTTTATGGCGGTTTTGGAGCAGTGGCTTCTTCCTTGCTGAGCGGCCTTTCAGGTTATGTCGACTCGTTTTACTGTGGATATAGATATTTTTGTACCTGGTTCCTCCAGCATCTTCACAAGGTCCTTTGCTGCTGTTCTGGGCGGTATGACGGCTGCGTGGTCCCATGGTGTTTGTACTTGCGTACTATTGTTTGTACAGATGAACGTGGTACCTTCAAGCGTTTGGAAATTGATTCCAAGGATGAACCAGACTTGTGGAGGTGTACAATTTATTTTCTAAAGTCTTGGCTGATTTCTTTAGATTTCCCCATGATGTGAAGCAAAGAGGCACTGAGTTTAAAGGTAGGCCTTGAAATACATCCACAGGTACACCTCCAATTGACTCAAATGATGTCAATTAGCCTATCAGAAGCTTCAAAAGCCATGACATACTTTTCTGGAATTGTCCAAGCTCTTTATCCATGCCCCTAAGTGTATGTAAACTTCTGACCCAGTGAATTATAAGTGAAATAATCTGTCTGAAATAATCTGTCTGTAAACAATTGTTGGAAAAATTACTTGTGTCATGCACAAAGTAGATGTCCTAACCGACTTGCCAAAACTATAGTTTGTTAACAAGAAATTTGTGGAGTGGTTGAAAAATTTGTTTTAAATGACTCCAACCTAAGTGTATGTAAACTTCCGACTTCAACTGTATAGCCTTTTCCTTGTTGCACGTATGTATTTTGAGTTGCTGTTGATCATCAGTCTTTTTTGGGGTTAATGATCCTAGATATGATCCCAATGATGTTATGATATAATTGACTTTGTATTAGCATCATATGTAGCCCACGTGGTACAGGCCAAGTGGCGAGTTGCATTATTCTACCTTGAAAGGGATTTCTCTTTGCATTGGTTTGATGTTATGAGCATGTGTCCTTTCAGCTCTGGTGTGTGGTGGCTTCTCCCCTTCCTCTACAGCCACCTCAGGGTACAGCAGCAGTCAGGGCAGCAGCACCCTGCCCCCCCTTGTCGCCCCCACAAGCCCCCACAGCACTACACACAAGAGATGCCAGCGGAGAAAGGAGCACAAGAGCTCACGTATGTGGATTGTTTTTTTCATGTGAATTCATAACAGCGTTTTATAATAGTTTGAGAATTTACCCTGCCTCCCCTAGTCAAAGTGGTGACCGCTCTGATGATGGATCACTGACGTAGACTAAGATGACTGATGGAAAGACTGAAAGCTGACTCACTCTCTTCTTTTCGCTCTCGAACACTCACTTTCCCTTTCTCTCTCTCGCGCTCTTTTCACTCTGACCATTTTTTCTTTCTCTCTTCCTCCTATCCATCCAACCCCCCTACCAGTGTCCCTAGCATCCAGCTCAGTGGGCCCTGGGGGTCAGGTTGTTCACGTGGAGACCAGCGAGGTCGTCCTGAGGGGGGATCCACTCCTAGGGTTCGGGGTTCAGCTGCAGTTGGGTGTCTTTGCCACAGAGACCCTGTCCGCTCCCCCAGTCATCCGCTTCATCGAGCCCGACAGCCCTGCCGAAAGGTGACCCACCCACACACAGAGATGCATGTGCGCACACGGCCTTCCACACAGGTGCGCACCGTGTGTTAGTCACTCAAGAGGATGGTGGGGCATCATCATGAGTGATGAGGCGAGTCACTGCTTTCTCTGAGGAGTATTAATCTGGGTCTCCTACCTATCCCAAGACGTCAGTGTTCGATACACTATGTCCTATCAATTCCATTAGGCACTTTGCTTTGAGGTAATTGGAATAACTTCAGTGCAGTGGTATTAGAATCTGTTTTTATGAGAAGCATTCTAGTCTACTTTCTCTGTAGTTTATTTGTTACACCACACTTCAACACTCTTAATTTTGATCCTTGCATTTAATATTTGTTTATTGATTAAGGCAAGGCAACACAATACAGGCCAATTAACAGCGAGCACCGATTAGGCCAGTGTGTGGTCTCTCTCCTTCTTGTAAAATTAATTATAATGTCTGTATGAACAACAGAAGGCCTTGTCCCCTGGGTACCATTAAAAAGCTCCCGCCGTTGGGAGGGAGTGACTCAAGCAGAACATCCTATTGTGATGTTCGTCTCAGCCCTGATGCAAAGGTTAATGAATTGCAGTGGTTAGTGAATTAATCCTAGTTCACAGTGCTCCTATGTGTTTATTCTGATCATTATGTGATCATGGAAGTAAGTATGTGTCTGATTGTACAGTAGGAGTGTGGGTTTGTGGGTGGATCTGTGTTTGTGTGTGCGCGTAATGGAAGTGGTTTGGTGAAGTGTCTGTGCCCTTATTCAAGGTCAAGCAAGGTGAAGAATAATTTTGTTATCAGAAAGATCGAGATTTGTTCAGCATAGGTGACATATTGATTCAATATTAGTACTTTTTCTGGGAAGATAAGTTTACTTAAAGGTTTCCCATTGCTCAGAAGAAGACAGGAGGGACCAGTTAAAAAAAGAAGAATGAACAACATGAATTGATTGTGCCCTTCAGGGTCCTGACTCAGTGGATTTTTGATGGCAGTTGTCAGTGAGAGGAGATCAAAAGGTCAAAGTGGAGTTGAAATATGCTAAACAAAAATATAAATGCAACATGTAAAGTGTTGGTCCCATGTTTCATGAGCTGAAATAAAAGATCCCAGAAATTGTCCATATGCACAAAAACCTTAGTTCTCTCAAATGTTGTGCACACATTTGTTTACATCCCTTTTAGTGATCATTTCTCATTTGCCAAGATAATCCATCCACCTGACAGGTGTGGAATATCAAGAAGCTGATTAAACAGCATGATCATTACACAGGTGCTCCTTGTGCTGGGGGGAAATAAAAGACCACACTAAAATGTGCAGTTTTGTCACAGAACACAATGGCACAGATGTCTCAAGTTTTGAGGGAGCATGGAATTGGCATGCTGACTGCAGGAATGTCCACCAGTGCTGTTGCCAGATAATTGAATGTTAATTTCTCTACCATAAGCCGCCGCCGACGTAGTTTTAGAGAATTTGGCAGTACGTCCAACTGGCCTCAAAACCACAGAGCACTTGTAACCACACCAGCCCAGGACCTCCACATCCGGCTTCTTTATCTGCAGGATCGTCTGAGACCAGCCACCCAGATAGCTGATGAAACTGTGGGTTTGCAGAACCAAAGAATTTCTGCACAAACTGTCAGAAACCGTCTCAGGGAAGCTCGTCTGCGTGCTCGTCGTCCAAGGACTTGACCTGAGTTTGGCGTCGTAACCGACTTCAGTGGGCAAATACTCATCTTCGATGGCCACTGGCACGTTGGAGAAGTGTGCTCTTCACGGATGAATCCGGGGTTGAACTGTACCGGGCAGATGGCAGGTTTGCTGATGTCAACGTGGTGAACAGAGTGCCCCATAGTGGCGGTGGGGTTAAGTTATGGGCAGGGGTAAGAAACTGTCAACAAACACATTGCATTTTATTGATGGCAATTTGAATGCACAGAGATACCGTGATGAGATTGAGGCCCATTGTCATGCCATTCATCCGCTGGCATCACCTCATGTTTCAGCATGATAATGCACAGCCCCATGTCGCAAGCATCTCACCAGAAATGTCACCCGTTGAGCATGTTTGGGATGCTCTGGATGACTGCGTGTTCCAGTTACTGCCAATATCTAGCAACTTCGCACAGCCATTAAAGAGGAGTGGGACAACATTCCACAGGCCACAATCAACAGCCTGATCAACTCTATGTGAAGGAGATATCGCGCTGCATGAGGCAAATGGTAGTCACACCAGATACTAACTAGTTTTCTGATCCATGCCCCTACCTTTTTTTAAAGATGCATATCTGTATTCCCAGTCATGTGAAATCCATAGATTTGGGCCTAATGAATTTATTTACATTGACTGATACTTATCTTAAATCTACAGCAGTTATGAGAGTTAAGGAAACAAGATGTATCTGTAAATGTGTATATGCTCCATATAACAGATTCATGGTATTAGTCAACATGGATAAGGTTTCTTATCGCTTTACAGCAGGACTCTCATAGTCTCCGCTGAAAATGCTTTTTGATTTCAGAGCAGGCTTAATCTGGGTCTGGGAAATGGGCGGTAAATGAGAGAAGTATTGGGAAAAACTGTTCGTAACAACTGTTCATTTGGATAAATGTCTGTCTAGTCTAACTGTATAAAGGCCACATTCACTATGTGGCCTAAAGGAGTTTAATATTTTTATCTGAAATATGCTGAATGCCGCACACATTTTCCTCTATTTGTATCTTCTAACTGTGCTTTGTGTTGTCAGATGTGGGCTTCTGCAGGTGGGTGACAGACTCCTGTTAATCAACAGAATCCCTACAGAGGTTGGAACACTGGAGGAAGCCAATCAACTACTGCGAAATGCTGCTTTGGCCAATAAGGTCACTCTGGAGGTCGAGTTTGATGTAGCAGGTATAGCCTTTTTAATTTCTTTAACGTTTGTTTATCAAAGTTGGAAATAGCATCTCTTTTATCCATTCATGTTTTAGCCAGAGTGCATTCATCTTAAGATAGCAAGGTGAGACAACCACATACTGTATCACAGTTAGTACATATTTCCTTAATATGTGTTAAAAGGACAGTCTGCATTTGTGTTATTTAAGCTTTAATTAATGTGTTAATTTCATGTTTTTGTCCCCATTTAGAATCAGTGGTTCCAAGTAGTGGCACGTTCCATGTGAAACTGCCCAAGAGGAGGGGAGTAGAACTTGGCATCACTATCAGTGGTGAGAATACCAAATGCGAACAGCAGGGGGCGACGTAGCCCAACATGAGAATCCTTGGCCTTCATATCAATTCAATCTCAATTCAATTCAAGGGACTTTATTGGTATGGGAAACATATGTTAACATTGCCAAAGCAAGTGAAGTAGATAATATACAAAAGTAAAATAAACAATAAAAATGAACAGTAAACATTTCACTCAGAGAAGTTCCAAAAGAATAAAGACATTACAAATGTCATATTATGTAAATACAGTGTTGTAACGATGTACAAGTTGTTAAAGTACAAAAGGGAAAAGAAATAAGCATATTATTTTAGGGTTGTATTTACAATGGTGTTTTTTTCTTCACTGGTTGACCTTTTCTTGTGGCAAATCTTGCTGCTGTGATGGCACACTGTGGTATTTCACCCAGTAGATATGGTAGTTTATCAAAATCGGGTTTGTTTTCAAATTCTTTGTGGATCTGTGTAATCTGTGGGAAATATGTGTCTTTAATATGGTCATACATTGGGCACCTCATTTTGTGGGCAGTGTGCAGATAGCCTGTCTTCTCTTGAGAGCCAGGTCTGCCTACGGCGGCCTTTCTCAATAGCAAGGCTATGCTCATTGAGTCTGTACATAGTCAAAGCTTTCCTTAAGTTTGGGTCAGTCACAGTGGTCAGGTATTCTGCCGCTGTGTGCTCTCTGTTTTGGGCCAAATAGCATTCTAGTTTGCTCAATTTTTTTTTGTTAATTCTTTCCAATGTGTCAAGTAATTATCTTTTTGTTTTCTCATGATTTGGTTGGGTCTCTTAGACAGAAACATCTCTTAGACTGTCATGAAAGCTACTGCCTAATTATGTCTGATGAATAATAGTGGTCTAATACAAGCATTTATCATCAACTCTTTCACACTTTAACAAGCCTGGAAAAGGACAGAGGACAGAAATTCTCTGTAGCACAGAGAGGATTTTAAGGAAGTGATACCACATATACTGAAGGTAGTAGTATGGCAGGCCAACAGTGAACTTGTTAAATATGCAACGATGTGGGGTGTGTGCACTAAAGTGGAGCATGCATGTATCTAGAACAAATAAAAATAATTTGGGCTACAGTCAACTACTGATAAATGTAATTTCTATTCCCTGCTATTATCACTGTGGATGTTATTAACGTTTAATGTAAATGGTGTCTCTGTCTGAACAGCAAGCAAGAGACCCGACAAAGCTCTCATCATCTCTGACATCAGAAAAGGAAGCATAGCCCACAGGTATGTCCCACATCCCAATCACATGGGGAGTCATGCTAATAAGATCAGCAAAGAAACAACCAGCTTTTAGATTACTCGAACAAATTACTTGCTTTACTGCCTCTGTTCTGGGGTTAGTTAAGTCTGAAACGCAGTGATACTAGTCATGAGCAGGAGTTTTTCCTCACCGCGTGACCTTACCAGGAAAAACAGGGCCCTAGTAATAGTATCTTTAAGATGCAAAGCAAATGTCAGGTACAAACAGACTAAGTATCACTTGATGTTTTATCTGGTTTCATTTGCTGCCCTCCTCTCCCTTGCCTGCTAATAGGACAGGCACGTTGGAGCCAGGGGACAGGCTGCTGGCCATCGACAACGTGCGTCTGGAGAACTGCACCATGGAGGACGCCATGCACGTGCTGCAGCAGGCAGAGGACATGGTCAAGCTCCGGATCCAGAAGGACGAGGATAACGCTGGTAGGATGAACACGGAGTCATGCTTCAACAGTAAAGATGCAGTATTGCGTGGAGAGGTTGGTTTAAAGTACAGATTTCTGTCCAATGAGGTTGAATTCCCTAGTGGACACATCTCCAGACTGTATCAAGACATTGTTGTCTATTTACAAAGTATAAACAAACATCATTACATACCATTTGGCACAAGAAAGTTAATATGTGATGTGTGATTGTGCTGTAAGTGCCCACTGTTTTTGCATATTTTTATGTAAAATACCATCTGAATAAGAACTGTAAAATGAAGTGAAGCAGAGTGTCATGGTGCATTGATTTGTCATGTGGCCTGTTTTTACATGTTTCATTTGTGACTCATGTCTGATGCTAGCTAGTGTGTATGTGACCCAGATTTGAGCTATGTTTGGTCTAATTTATCCCTTATGTAATAACTGACATATTTATACATGTTCTGAGCGTGTGTGGTTATGCATGCTCTCCCTCTCCCTGTCAGATGAGCTGGAGATGTCTGGTTCCATTATCTACACAGTGGAGCTGAAGCGTTACAACGGCCCGCTGGGTATTACCATCTCAGGCACAGAGGAGCCTTTTGACCCTATCGTCATCTCAGGCCTCACCAAGAAGGGCCTGGCTGAGAGGTGAGAGGGTTGGGGTTCAGGTGTCAGGGGCATGAGGTTGGCGCTCCTATTATAAGAGTGGTTAGAGGTGATCTCAATTGATCTCAATTGCATACTCCTTGTGTCCTCTCCCCTCTGACCTTCTCCTCTAATGGGTTTTGAGAAGGAGGCGAGGAGAGAGGACACGAGGAATATATAATTGAGATTCTCCCATAGACTGTCTCCATAGGTGTCAAAAGCCTTTCCTTGTCTCCTCTGCTTCATCTGTACTGTACAGTCGTGGCCGAAGGTTTTGAGAATGACACAAATATTAATTTTCACAGTCTGCTGCCTCAGTTTGTATGATGGCAATTTGCATATACTCCAGAATGTCATGAAGATTGATCAGATGAATTGCAGTTAATTGCGAAGTCCCTCTTTGCCATGCAAATGAACTGAATCCCAAAAAACATTTCCACTGCATTTTAGCCCAGCCGCAAAAGGACCAGCTGACATCATGTCAGTGATTCTTTCGTTAACACAGGTGTGAGTGTTGACGAGGACAAGGCTGGAGATCACTCTGTCATGCTGATTGAGTTTGAATAACAGACTGGAAGCTTCAAAAGGAGGGTGGTGCTTGGAATCATTGTTCTTCCTCTGTCAACCATGGTTGCCTGCAAGGACACACGTGCCGTTGTCATTGTTTTGCAGAAAAGGCTTCACAGGCAAGGATATTCTGCAAAAGGGACAAGGATTGGACTGCTGAGGACTGGGGTAAAGTCATTTTCTCTGATGAATCCCCTTTCTGATTGTTTGGGGCATCCGGAAAAAAGCTTGTCCGGAGAAGACAAGGTGAGCGCTACCATCAGCCCTGTGTCATGCCAACAGTAAAGCATCCTGAGACCATTCATGTGTGGGGTTGCTTCTCAGCCAAGGGAGTGGGCTCACTCACAAATTTGCCTAAGAACACAGCCATGAATAAAGAATGGTACCAACACATCCTCCGAGAGCAACTTCTCCCAACCATCCAGGAACAGTTTGGTGATGAACAATGCCTTTTCCAGCATGATGGAGCACCTTGCCATGAGGCTAAAGTGATAACTAAGTGACTCTGGGAACAAAACATTGATATTTTGGGTCCATGGCCAGGAAACTCCCCAGACCTTAACTCCAAGCATTGATTATGCAAGAATGGGCTGCCATCAGTCAGGGTGTGGCCCAGAAGTTAATTGACAGCATGCCAGGGCGGATTGCAGTGGTCTTGAAAAAGAAGTGTCAAATATTGACTCTTTGCATCAACTTCATGTAATTGTCAATAAAAGCCTTTGACACTGATGAAATGCTTATAATTATACTTCAGTATTCCATAGTAACATCTGACAAAAATATCTAAAGACACTGAAGCAGCAAACTTTGTGGAAATTAATATTTGTGTAATTCTCAAAACTTTTGGCCACGACTGTATGCATAGACAGGCTGTAGGTCAAAGCAATATGGAGGATGCCTACCTGGCATCTGCTTTCTGGATTGTCTGTACAATTCTTTAATGTCAGTATAGATAGAGGAAGCCTCTTCAGACGGTTGGACTATTGAGATGCACCTTGACTCTACTATTATGGTTGTGATTTATGGTTGAAATAAGGACCCTACAAACTGTGATTTTTGCCACACCCTCAAAGCCACACTGTGTAAAATATGTCAATAAACAATAGCTGTCTGGTCTGTTGTTTGCTTAATCAGCTCTTTGCTACTCTCGCCCCAAACTGGACAGCCAGGCTGTTTCAAGGTCGCAGCCATACAGAAAAGCCTCTGAAACAGATAAGGAGCTATTATCACACTGGTATCCTTTATCACCTTCTTATTAGAGCCCGACCATATATCGTTTCAGCAATATTATCAGCTGATGACATTCGATAAATAGGATGAAAAAGGAAAATATGTAAAAGTTAAATGATCTATTGTATTGTTACGGTTAGGAGGCTCAAACATGGGGCGGCAGGGTAGCCTAGTGGTTAGAGTGTTCGACTAGTGACCGAAAGGTTGCAAGTTTAAATCCCCGAGCTGACAAGGTACAAATCTGTCGTTCTGCCCGTGAACAGGCAGTTAACCCACTGTTCCTAGGCCGTCATTGAAAATAAGAATTTGTTCTTAACTGACTTGCCTAGTAAAATAAAGGTAAAAAAAAAATCACTAGAGCTGTGTTCGAATACCCATACTAACATACTACAAACTATATACTATTAGTTCATTTTAGTATACTGTAAACAAACATCTTTTCAGTTGAGTGTACTAGCTCTTCACCTGTCTACAGGAAGTTGATGTTGTTGCTATGCCACCTCTTGCTAGCTAGTTAGCACAACAAATTACTATATAGACATTTTACGACTTCGGGTGTGTTCTTAAA
Source organism: Brachymystax lenok tsinlingensis (assembly GCA_030435695.1). Classification (NCBI taxonomy): domain Eukaryota; kingdom Metazoa; phylum Chordata; class Actinopteri; order Salmoniformes; family Salmonidae; genus Brachymystax; species Brachymystax lenok. The sequence goes on along the minus strand of CM059802.1, from coordinate 42,417,561 downwards.
TTCAATCTGGAGTTCCAGAGTGTGCTCGTAAATTCAGAGCGTTTCGCTCTTTGAGCGTTCTGACCTTACAATGGCAGTCAAGCACCCAAGCTAATGTTGGCTAACTTGCTAGCTACTTCCAGACACAAATGAGATCACTCTGACCATTTTACTCACCCTAGCAGAGCTGGTTAGACAGTTTTCATGTTATCCAGAGCGTTGGTGACTGTAACTGTGCTGCTGGCAACAATTAAATTACGTTTTTTTGCCAATGCTTAGTGACACCTGCCATATTCAACGGGTGTTCAGCATTCGTAAATTAATTATTCTGTGCTCTGGTACACTCAGTCGAGAGTGCTCTGAAAGTACATTTTTGAAAGCACCCGAATGTCCATTGAGAACGCACAACGACTATACCATTTAGCTAAGCTAAGAATGACGGGAATGATCAAGTCAATAAACGTTGGGTAGGTAGATAGCCTGTAGTTAATATACTGGCAAGTTTGATGTATAAGCAGCCAACTAACGTTAGTTAGCTAGCTAACATACCGGTACACACTGCTGTAATGATATGCTATGTGGTTCTTAAGGACAGCGTAGCTAACAATTTATCAGCCAACATAACGTGTAAGGTAACTTATTTGAAATGTAATTACTTTATTACATTGCTCAACATTTTCTTAACATTTGTTGTAATTAGTCAAAGCAATGAATTTGTATCCGCAGCTGTTGTACTTCAGCTGCATATTTTCCACCATTTCTTCAAATCTTAAAACAATCAATAATTCCTGAATAATTGCATTATGGGCCCTAAAGTATGGAAATAGTGTCCTCTGCGTGTATACTTCATATTTTGGTGAATTTAGTACGACATCCGGGAACTTTTGGCATACTAACTATATCCATACTATGACCAATAAGCATATGCGATATACTCAATTCACATCACAAATAGTATGGTTAGTGCGGTTAGTATGAGTATTCGAACACAGCTAAGGGTTCCACAGGAGAGCAGGAAGTCGCTTTCTCAGCAAAACCTCTCACAAACCTAGCCTGGTTCCAAACCTGCATGTGCTTCAGGGAAGAGAACAGAGCTGTGAAGTAGTGACTGTTTAGCTGCAGTGTTTTTCCCCCTACCCTTAGTGTTGGCACACAAAACTAAAAAGTATTTCAATTTTCTAACTAGACAAGTTCATACACTTGTTTAAGGGCGTTACAGCATGTCATTTGAGCTGTTATTCCCGTCCTCTATGCCCAAGTTGGTTTTAGGTGGTTTGAACAACCAATTACCTTCTTGTTTACTTATCTTATCTAATGTTTGTAATATGCTTGATATGTATATCTGTTGTCTCATGATACCCTAGGAAATGACAAGGGGTGTCTTCCTTTGAAGGAATACACAAGTATTCCTTCAAAGGAAGACGCCCCTTGTCATATTGTCTTCTGTCTATAGGACTGGTGCCATCCATATAGGGGACCGTGTCCTGGCCATCAACTGTGTGAGTCTAAAGGGGAAACCCCTGAGTGAGGCCATCCATCTACTCCAAATGGCCGGAGAGACTGTCACCCTTAAGATCAAGAAACGGCAAGACGGTATGTACTACTGTTGTTAAAAACTACTTAAGGATAGCGCCCCAATCCCGACACTACCCGGAGAAATGTAAGGCGCCAAATTCAAAATCCAAAAGTAGAATTATAAAACATTCATCAATATACAAGTGATGCATACTCATCAAAAGCTTAGACTCTTGGCAATCTCACAGCGTTGTCAGATTTCAAAAGGGCTTTACGGCGAAAGCACAACATTTGATTGTCTGAGGACAGCACCTCACATATTTTCTGCATTAGCATAATTTCATAACCAGCGCGGGTCTCACAAAACACATAAAAGAGCTAAAATAAATCGCTTACCTTTGATGATCTTCTGCTGAGGCCAATCCGAAGTGTCCAAGCAAGACAATCCATGTTTCTTTTGTTAGAAAAAGTCATTGTTTATATCCATAAATCTCCGTTTGGTTGGCGCGTTATGTTCAGAACATCCACCGTCCACTCGCCCATTGTACAGGGAAGAGAAAGCGTTCAAATTATACCTATCAACTTTGCCCAAACAAATCAAACATAATTTATAATATATCCTTAGGTACACTTTTATGTATATTAACTATAATATTTCACACGGATAATAACCTGGACGATAGAAAAGTAAAATCCCGAGGAGCGCACTCACGGTCTCGCGCTCAAAACACAAAAGCCACTTCCTCCCTCCACTAACATATTCTTCTTCTGTAAGGTTGTTTGTCAAGGTAAACGCATGAAACCTTGTCTAAAGACTGTTGACATCTAGTGGAAGCCATAGGTACTGCAACCTGGGTCCTAAATTACAGCAAATCCCATAGATAGCCATTAGAAAAAAGGCATGTCACAACAACAACAAAAATTCGGACAGGAATTCCTCGGGCTTTCGCTTGCCATATCAGTTCTGTTATACTCACAGATATTATTTTAACAGTTTTAGAAACTTCAGAGTGTTTTCTATCCAATAGTACTAATTATGTGCATATCCTAGTTTCTGGGCCGGAGTGGTAGGCATTTTACTTTGGGCACGCCAGACTCTCCAAACTTCCGAATACTGCCCCAGTGCCTGTAGAAGTTTGTTAATCAAGTTGCTTTAAAATAAAGTATGCATTGAAGGGCCTTGTATTTGTTAGAAGAGTTTCATTGACATAAATACATTACATTTCATTACATTGAGTTAGGATTCTCTCTTGACTCTCCATTCACTGTCTCTTTCTGTTCCCCATGCAGATTCGGATGGGCAGCAGATGTCGGAACATTCAGGATTCCTGAGTGACACAGAGGATGAGCTGACTGACTCCCAGAAGGCCAGTAAACACTCAGGGGTGTACTCTGCCACCGGGCCAAGCGTGGACTCTGCCATGAGCTCCTGGGATGGCTCCGGCATCGACACTGGCTACGGCAGCCAAGGTGAGGACAAAATACGGCCGCACAGTCATTACCAGTTTAGACAACCAGCTTAGGCCACTTTAGACAATTGCTATGCTCACATGACTGTCCTGAAATTAGTTGTTAGCGGTGGGTAGAATGTGATCATGTTTATTTATGTTTGTTTTTGTCCTTTGTGTGCAGGAACGTATCTCCACAGAGCTGCAGATTTGACCTTCCAGCCTAACGAGTGGAGACGCACCAAACCGCCCAGGACTCACCTCACCTCCACTGGCCTTACCGCCCTTACCCACCACTCCCACCTCTACGATGGGAGATACGGTGAGGATGACTGGGATAAGGCTGCTGGGTGAGTGCCTACTTCAGGATAGAAAAATGGATTAGCAGCCTGGTTCCGGGTCTGTTTGTGCTTTATCCTACTCTTAAAGCACATGCAGATCTGGACATGGCTAATGGATTTCATCATATCAAATCAAATTTTATGTCACATGCGCCGAATACAATTCACCTTGCAGTGAAATGCTTACTTACAAGCCCTTAACCAACAATGCTTTAAGTTTTAAGAAAAATAAGTGTTAAGTAAGTGTAATAGGTAATAGGTCTAATAATGTTACATCAAATATTGTTTAATTTTGTGGCTTTCAATGTTGTTATTTTTTCCTTTTCATCTTCAAGTATGCCTTCTGTATGCCTCCATTGATGTATGTAAGCAATGAACGTAAACAAGTCTGGTTTAGTCTAAAACTCAATATGTATTGATTCACTGCCAGCTATCGATTTGTAGAGTGAATCCAAGAAATATGAAATTTTTCTCTAAATCACCATAGTTGTTTCATTTATCCATGTTGTCGTGCTTTGTCTATCTGTGCTTTTTCTCTTTTTCTCAGGTATTCTCTCTCTAATCTGCTTTACTAACTGCCCGTGAGGTTCCTGGTGTTTCACATAAACACATATTTTTCTATGTTGCTTCTGTCTTCACCAAACCTGTCCCTCTAAAGCACCCAAAGGCCCAATAGACACACACCTGTTCCTTGTCTGTTGCCTCACTCTTGACTCTTCACTAGATTTTTTTCTCAACTTGTGACCCTCACTGCCACAAATTGTCAATTCTTACAGGCTTTTTGGGTGGCCTAATTTTTAAACTATGAACTATCTGCATGAAGGCTCTGTCTGTTCTAAGGGAATATACTGTTTTGCACCTTCTACTGTGATAGTGAGAGAGTTAACGCTTGCCCTCCCTGAGGCCTGAAAGGTTTTTAAAGGACCTCTCTCCGCGATGCAGTGTGATGCAGTGCAATGCCTGCATCACCCACACTGCTTTGCAGGCCACACCCGTTTCAAACCAGAAGCAGGCGTCCCCAGTCCCAGAACAGCAAGGCTCCTCTCATGTTCTGGTCACTGCGTTGTCATAGATATGCCAGCCCCCCTCGTTGCCATGGCACCCTGAACCAGGAGGACAGCTTCTGGTCCCAGGCCCTGCAGGACCTAGAGACCTGCGGCCAATCAGAGATACTCAGGGAGCTGGAGGTAGGCTACATCTCCCTCCCATCTGTTTCAATCTGCTGCTAAATGAGGCAATACAAAAGTCTGATTGTCTAGACAGTCCAGACACCTGCTGCCACTTTTTCTATTCAGTCAAGCTGTGTGTGCATAGGTACGTGCGTGCAATATATTAAGTTATTTCCTTCACATGCCTATAATTTTGTTTTCTCCCAGGCGTCCATGACAGGCAGCAATCTTAGCCTGTATCTGGCGGAGACCAAGTCCCAGGAAGACTCAGTGCTACAGAGCAGAATCAGTCCTGTGAAGAGGGGTCCCATCCATGATGAGCGCAAGACCAAAGGCAACCTGCAGAGGTCCAACAGGACCAGGGACACACCCCCTAGAGGTAGAGGAGAGGCCCAGGAGACCACTTCCCCTACAGCCCTGGAACTACTGAAGGTGCATAGCAGGGTGGGAGGGGGCATCTCAATTCAGTTCCTATTCATGGACTGACAAATTATTGGATTTTCAGTCCACTTCATGAATTCACTGACTTGAAATGCGAACTGATATCAACCCTGGTCCGTGGGGAATGATGTGGATTGATTTCCAATCCAATCCATGCTTAAAGCATGAATAAATACCATATAATCGACTGAGTATGCAGGCAACCCTGTAAAGCTATTGATCAGTGAACTGTAGCCTGACCCTACTCTACATTTAAGTGATATTGTCAGAGAAGCCGGTGTTTGGAGGATATATTTGCATGGGTGTTGTTAGGCCCGAGACGAAGTCGAAACTGTGCACATATATCCTCCAAACACCGGCTTCGAGGGCCTTATCACTTTCATACGGGTTACCAACATACTCACATAATGATTGACATATTTTCATAAAAAACGTTATTTTGATGAATTTATTCATACTATTTCATCCTTCCATCATATATAGTCCCGACACAAATCTAGGATTGCTACCCAAGCCGGCTGGTTGTTCGTTCTATCAGTTCGGTTGCTAGAGACACGACCTAGTTGTTCAGGCTTTTTGTTCTGTATCTACGGACGCGACCCAGTCGTTCGTTCTAAATGATCCATTGCCATACTGGCTGGCAACGTTCTTATCACTTTCTTGCTAGCTAGCCAACTACGGCTAACTTACAGTCACGTCAAACAGTGCAGCCAGAATAACAACAGTAGCTGCATTTGTTTAATCTGTTTTCTAGTGACATTCATTTGGATACGTCCATAACAATGAGCTAATGAGGCGCGATTTTGCCTGGCGTAGAAAATGTGCTCTCTCGTCAGGACACTGTTGTTCAGAGGAGCTACCCAACAATACAGCTAACACAATCACTTCAAACACAAGCTGGAAAGACTGCAAACTAGCTGCGCTTTGTTTATATCCATCAATATGATGCCATATGATTTCAACTGACTGAGAAACGCAGCCTGTCTGTCTCATCCCGACTCCCGACACGTTCATTACTATGGGACAGCTGGAGATCGAATTTGAATGTTGAAACAATGTTGCAAATGTCGGAGAGACAGACAGCAAGGTTTATATAAAGGATCAAATAATAATAATCACAGTGGTTGTTGAGGGTGCAACAGGTCAGCACCTCAGGAGTAAATGTCAGTTGGCTTTTCATAGCCGATCATTCAGAGTATCTCTACCGCTCCTGCTGTCTCTAGAGAGAGTTGAAAACAGCAGGTCTGGGACAGGTAGCATGTCAGGTCAACAGGTCAGGGTTCCATAGCCGCAGGCAGAACAGTTGAAACTGGAGAAGCAGCACGGCCAGGTGGACTTGGGACAGCAAGGAGTCATCAGGCCAGGTAGTCATGAAGAATGGTCCTAAGGCTCAGGTCCTCCGAGAGAGAGAAGGAAAGAAAGAGAGAAAAAGATTGAGAGAGAATTAGAGAGAGCATACTTAAATTCACACAGGACACGTGATAAGAGAGGAGAAATACTCCAGATATAACAGACGGACCCTAGCCCCCCGACACATAAACTACTGCAGCATAAATACTGGAGGCTGAGACAGGAGGGGTCGGGAGACACTGTGGCCCCGTCCGACGATCCCCCCCAGACAGGGCCAAACAGGCAGGATATAACCCCACCCACTCTGCCGAGTGCACTACATTCACTAACTGAACTGCACGCTACCCTGCCCATCACTGGAGTGTAACTGGACTGAATGCCAGGCTAGTCAGTGTAGTAGGATGTCCCTTAGGGGTATCCGTACCTGGGTTGGACATGCGAGAATGAGTAAAGAAACTGGAGTCAGAACCTCGTTGTCGGGCGTCCTTATTTTAGATAATACTACATGGTGTCAGAAGTGGTTTTTAATAATCACATAAACGTGAAGGACGTACCAAGTAACTCATACATTCAGGCTGTGTCAGAACAGGGAGGGCACGGTGTTGGAGATAAAACAGCGCATATCATTATTTTGCTAGCTAACGAGCCAGGTTAGTTACTGCTAAGCAACATGCTGCAAGAGGAAGAAACTGGCGGGATGTCAGGGTTTGCGACTCCGAGTTCAAAGGGCTCTGGCGCAAACATGGACAGGCCTGTGGCTAGTGCTGACGGATTTCGCATTAGTCCCCCAGAGAATTTTGATTGTACAGACATTCATAACTGGCCAAAATGGATCAGGCGCTTTGAAAGGTACAGGGTAGCATCAGGCTTAAACATGAAAAATTAGGCATTTCAAGTTAATACATTGATCTACTCTATGGGTATGAAGTCGAGGATATATTAAATGCTTCTACGTTGACTGAGGAAGAGAAACTCAACTACAGTGCCGTTAAAGACTGTTTTGAAACGCATTTTGTAGGGAGACACAACATTATATTTGAGAGAGCGAGGTTTAATATGCGCAAACAGGAGCAGGGTGAAACCACCGACAGTTTTATCACAGCAGTGCACAAACTAGCAGAACATTGTCAGTTTGGCGCTCAGGAAGAGCTGATCCGAGACCGGATTGTAGTGGGAATAAGAAATATATCACTTTCTGAAAAGTTACAGTTGGATCCCCAGCTTACCTTGTCCAAAGCTGTAAACCAGGTTAGGCAGAGTGAGACAGTAAAAAGACAGCAGACGATGCTGCGCGACAGCAGCTCCTTGCAGAGCGAAGAGAGAGAGGAAATACATGCATTTTCATACCGAGCTAAACAAACAGAGGGGAACACAGAACAGAGACAGACGTGGAGAAAACAATCACGGACAGCACCAGTAGCTAGTTCAAGTGTTTGTCACAAATGTGGGAAATCCCCTTTCCACAGATGGAATGTTTGCCCAGCAAAGGATGCAGAGTGCAGGAAATGTCACAGGAGAGGACACTTTTCAGCTGTCTGTCAATCAAAGCAAATGCAGGAGGTCTCAGAGGAGGTACAGCAGGACAGCATATTTCTGGGAGAAGTAAGGGGAAACGATTCTGCTGGCATTCAGACATTAAACTCAATGGGGAGGTTGTGTCATTTAAACTAGACACTGGGGCAGCAGTGACAGCTATCCCAACTAGGCTGTATAGCTATAGTAGAGATGGCCCTTTGCTCTCTACAAACAAAAACTGTACGGGCCCAGTAATAAGATATTACCAGTGGTAGGGCAGTTGGTGATTAAACTGGAGAGTAGAGACAAAAGTGCCATTCAGCCTGTCTATGTCATTGACTCTCTGGCCAGACCGTTACTGGGGCTGCCAGCAATTGAAGCATTGCAACTCATTGAGAGGGTGAGCGAACTGGAGGACCCAGGTGAGGTTTTCAAAAAGAAATTCCCAAAAGTGTTTTCTGGTCTAGGAAGGATAGAAGGTGACTACAAAATCCGCCTGAAAGAGGATGCTGTCCCCTATGCCCTTACCACCCCCCGCCGTGTGCCTATCCCTTTATTGGCCAGAGTAAAGGAAGAGTTGGGGAGGATGGAAGAAATTGGGGCGGTGTCTAAAATCGAGAGTCCCACTGACTGGTGTGCAGGGATGGTAGTGGTCCCAAAAGCCAATGGGGACATAAGAATCTGTGTGGACATGACTAACTTGAATGAGGCACTCTGCAGAGAGAGACACATCTTACCATCAGTGGAGCAGTCACTGGCTCAGTTGGATGGCTCACGAGTCTTCACAAAGCTGGATGCCCGCTCAGGTTTCTGGCAGATACCACTGTCATCAGAGAGTAGGGCGCTCACAACGTTTATAACACCGTTTGGCCGGTACTGTTTTAATGTTTTGCCATTTGGAATCGCTTCCGGTCCTGAGCATTTCCAGAGACGCATGTCCCAGCTGTTGGATGGGCTGAGTGGCGCCATAGTCCACGCGGACGATGTGCTCGTGTGCGGAAGGGACAGAGCAGAACACGATGTAAGGCTCACACAGCAGACACTCAATGAAAAATGCACTTTTGCACAGTCAGAGGTCTTGTTCTTGGGACACAAAATCAGTGCAGCTGGAATAGAGCCGGACCCAGAGAAGATCAGCGCCATCACAGATATGCCCATACCCCAGAATGTGGCAACAGGTGGCGTTTGACAAAATCAAAAGAGACCTAGCCTCGCAGAGAGTGCTGGCCCAATACCGTCCCCACGCTAAGACAAAGGTATCAGCAGATGCATCATCCTTTGGGCTAGGGGCGGTCCTCACACAGATGCAGGACAACATGGAGTGGCGTCCAATAGCATACATCTCCCGAAGCTTATCCGACACAGAGCAAAGGTATGCTCAAGTGGAGAAGGAGGCGTTGGCTATAACATGGGCATGTGAAAGGCTCAGCCAATACCTTATTGGCCTGCAGTTTACCCTGACCACAAACCACTGTTGGCTCTGTTAGGGACAAAAGCACTGGATGACTTGCCTCCTAGAGTTTTCAAATTACTTTCAGATTACTGAGGTTCACCTACAAGATGGTGTATGTGCCAGGGAAGGCACTGATCACAGCAGATGCACTCTCCAGGGCCCCAATTAAACGTCCATTATCAGAGGAGGAGCAATGTCTAGAGGGTGATGTACAGGTGTCCATTAATGCAGTAAGGGACAGCCTACCTGCATCTCAGAACAAACTGCAGCAGATTGCAGAGGAGCAACAACGAGACCCTATCTGCCGACAGATAGTGCAGCAGTGCCAAAAGGGATGGCCCAGGCAGGAGGAACTGCCTCAGCTGCTGAAGCCCTATTGGGTGCACCAAAGTGACTTCCACTGTAATGGAGACCTTCTCATGAAAGGACAACGGATAGTTATTCCAGAGACTCTACAACCAGAAATGCTAGACCGAGTGCATGAGGGACACATGGGGATAACCAAATGCAGACTGAGGGCTCAACAGTCGCTATGGTGGCTTGGTCTGAGTACTCAGATTGGCAAGCTGGTGGCCCAGTGTGAGGTCTGTACAAAATGTCAACCCTTGTCATCCGGAGCCAATGATGGCAACGGAGCTGCCTAAACGGCCATGGCAAAAGGTAGGGGCAGATATGTTCTATTGGTAAAATGACACTTATCTGCTAGTGGTAGATTACTATTCAAGATACATTGAAATAGCAAAGACACCCATAACCACATCAGCTGGTGTTATCAATGGATTAAAGTCAATTTTTTCCAGGCAAGGGGTCGCTGAGGTCCTGGTTACAGATAACGCTCCCCAGTTCTCGGCAAGCTCCTTTTCTGCTTTTGCCGCAGAATATGACTTCACACATGTGACCAGTAGCCCCTACCATGCACAGGGTAATGGTGAGGCAGAGAGGGGCATGAAAACAGTCAAGGGACTGCTGAAAAAGAACAAGGATCCATACAGGGCTCTGTTAGCTTACAGAGTTACACCACTGCATCATGGGCCGTCGCCTGCCGAGCTCCTGATGGCAGGAGGCTGCGTTCCCCATTGCCTGTCTCGCCGGCTCAGCTTCAACCCCGATGGCCTAACAGGAAGGCCTTTGCTGAGCGGGACAAACGGCTGAAACAAACGCAAACTGGAGACTTTAATCGGAGACACCGTGCTACGGAGCGTCCAGAGCTGACCGAAGGTCAACGTGTGTGGATTACAAACTCAAAGACACCAGCAATAGTGCTGAGGAAAGCGGATGCCCCACGCTCCTATGTGGTGGACACAGGCTCAGAAGAGGTACGAAGGAACAAAACACACCTCAGAGCTCTTCCAGATCTGCCAGCCACACAGACTGAGGACACAGAGAAGGCACAAAAACTGGGTGAAGAGTAGAGAATTCTCACGGAGCCACAAGCGCGCCCAAAAAGGGATGTGAAGCCACCAGTGTGGCTGAAAGACTATGTTACGTGAAGAGAAAACATACTGTTGGGGACCATACCCAGCAAAAAGAGACTGTACCTAAGTTAATGTTAATACTGTGTAATTTAATGCTTTCATGCTGTTTCAGTTATGCTTCAGTGGTTATGCATGTTGAGTTCTTGTTCATGAGAGAGAGGAAGATGTAGTAGGATGTCCCTTAGGGGTATCCGTACCTGGGTTGGACATGCGAGAGTGAGTAAAGAAACTGGAGTCAGAACCTCGTTGTCGGGCGTCCTTATTTTAGATAATACTACAGTCAGGACTTGCAGTGTGTGGGATAATAGATAACAAACATAACACTGCACGCTGAACCTGCTCATTGTAATGTAGTGCACTAGCTCCTGGTGTTGTGAGCGCTATTGTCCCCTCGCCACATGCCGTGACCCCACTGCATGTACAGTACAGTAGAAGTCTGTTCTATTGTGCTGCAGTGTACTGTTGGTTTAGGCAGTGGGGTTGAATAAGGGCACAAGCACGTAGTAACTGAATCTAACCACACCCTTAAAAATAAACATGAATTGCAGATTGAATACACTGGAGGCTGCTGAGGGGAGGACAGCACATAATAATTGCTGGAATGGAATGGCATCAAACACAAGGACACCATGTGTTTGCTGTATTTGATACCATTCCACCAATTCCACTCCAGCCAATACCCCAAGCCCGTCCTCCCCAATTAAGGTGCTACCAACCTCCTGTAATTGAATGATTGTTGATATTGGTATAATTATCTCTGACAGCCAACTTGTTTGGATGCAGTTCCATAACTAATCTGCATAATTTACATTGCTAAACCATATCATAACTCACTTCCGCAAGAATGGCATTGCGCCGAGCAAGCCATTATTTTTCAATGGAGGAGGCGTTGTGCTCACTAAGAGGATTACGGCAAGCTAGGCCTTTGGGGTCAGCGGTATTACGCTCAGAGTTTAAGTAAATTTACACCCCGCACTGTGCCGGACCCAACGGAAAGCTTGGCAACTTACAGGGGTCAAGTGAATGTGTCTTACTGTTTGTTCTATAGGTGACCCTGAGGAAGGACCCAGACTGTGGAGACTTTGGCTTCAGTGTATCAGACGGCCTCCTGGAGAAAGGCATCTACGTCAACATGATCCGACCAGATGGTCCTGCCAACCAAGCCGGGTTGAAACCCTATGACCGCATTCTGCAGGTACACATATTTGTTCAACAAACATTTTGAATTAATTTGTTATTAATACTGTGTCCCTTTGTTATGTTGAACTGAACGCTCCTGTCCCAGGTAAACAGAGCGAGGACCAGAGACTTTGACTGCTGCCTGACCGTTTCTCTCATCACTGAAGCAGGAGACAGCTTGGACCTGGTCATCAGCAGAAACTCCCTGGCACAGGCAGATAATGGGCCACCTCAGGACCTGCGAGGACCCTTCTGACTCCCTGTTCAGCTTCCTACATTATAGGACCAATAGTATCGCCCTGTGACAAAGGTCCAGTGGGGAGGTAATGGATAATAGCACGTTCAAATGGTGTTACACATTATACCATGTGACACGTAGGCACTGCACGTCTCACACACTGGTTTTGTTTTGTTATATCTCTTGTACGTGCACACAGAATCACATGTGTACGTGAATAAACACACAGACACACTCTGTCAGTCACTAATTCACACTCCCGCACACATGCATTTGCTGTGACCAGTGTATTCATGTGATCTAGAGCAGAGAAGGCTCAGTCAGGCTTCAGGGGCTGTTCAGGCAGAACCACATGTAGTTACGTAACAGCTTCTGACTCAGCCTGCTCAACTCTGCAGAACTCCCAGAGAAACATAAACACACACTTCCCTCTCAGAGAAGGTGTGTTCGGGATACAGCACTACCACAGTGTTTTTTGTTTTTGTTCAACAAAAAGAAAAGTGAACTGTGTGCAATTGTAACCCTCTGTGACCTCTTGCTGGGGAATGGTGGAGTTGCACGTACACACACATTTGACACACAAACGTGCGCACATGCAGGTGTTCGAGGAGTCCAGGCATGCTGTGCTGGACTATTATTTTAGCCCTGTCTTGGCTGGCTGCCCTTTCGTTCCCTTCAGCCCGGCCTGGCCAGCCAGCCCCCCTCACGTTTAGCGCCACAAAATAGGTAGAATGCTAAGCTGGCATTCACAGTTACTTGCCAAGTATTGCGAATATTTCTTTTTTAGATACCCCACTCTCTGTCCTAAAGTCTAAAATGTTTGTGAAAATTGATTTGGGTCCAAGTTTTATGGCCGTCATGTGAAGACAAATACTTACTTTTCGGGCTTTTTTTATCACACCTTCATTGTTTCTTTCTCTTGTTAAAATTTCTCACACCATGTTATTAGCTACTGGATAGACATTTGTCATTTATTACTTTTTGGGATCAGTGTTTTTGTTTCAAGGTTCTTGTCAATGGTTTTACGTAATCAAGTTCACTTTATTTCTGAAACCAAACCACACACCGTTTTTGCTTGTATGCACTAGTAGGTCACCTAAATCTGATCCATGCACTAGAATTGACATGCTTTATCACTAAATATTTAAATGTATTATACAACTAATGGTCATAATGTCACATTCTTTGTTTTGAAAAGCTTAGTCACACACTCTAAAGGAGTGTTCCTTGTAATTAAAACATAGTATTCTGATTCTGTACCGGGAGCTCACGTTTCTCCTACACCTCTTTAAAATGTTACCCTCAATATCAGCATCTCTTGTGACTAGAAAAACCTCATGGCCCTAGTCCTATGCAAACATGTTTCAGAAGGCATTACACCAGAGGTACTTACAGTACAGTATCAACTCTCAGGTGTACAGTGGTTTCTCTACAAAAACCCTCATAAGTGAATCACATCCCCTGACAAATGTGGAACGAAATACCTTTCAGTTGAGATGATGAATGATTTCGTTTTAACCTTTTAAACCCATTTTAATGTATCTGTTGAGTTTTAGCCCTTAACTCTCCATAGGGCATGGTCTTGGATTAGAGAGTATTTTCCCCAGCTTCCATGGCTGTTTCTCCCTCCCATCATAGTAAGCGTAAACATGAAGCTATAGGATTTAATGTCCCACCCATAGAATGCTTGCATTGTTCACAAGGGGGAATTTTAGATGTTTTCTGTGCTGAACAATTGCCATCTCTATCCTGCTCAGTCAGACAGGACCTTCTCCAGAGCTGTTCCCATTTTATCATGACATTATATGTTATAAAGCTCTTACATAACACGTCTCGCACTGGCCTCCTTACCAAGTTGCCTCAAATACGATTTGTTTCATGTCATGTAATAGCTGGGGAAGAGGTGTGAGACTGCAGAGTCATGCTGTCCCCTTCAGGGCTCAACTCACTGCTTTTTAATCCTCAGAGAGGAAACATGTTTTAAGAATGTTTTTATGTTGCTCTCAAACTGTCATACATTTGATACAGAGGCCTATTTTTGGTTCTATTCATTTTATTTGAGGTGGTTGAATATTATTAAGTAAAGTCTGTTCAACATGGTCTCCCTTCCTAAATACAATGTTTTTATTTGAACTGACGTTCTGCATGTGTGGTTTTGTATGTAAGACGTGACTGAGTGCGGTATCTGTTTTCTGTACAGTTCTTCTGTTTACATTGTCCCCCAGCTGCATACAAGCATAGCTATTAAAGTGGTGGTGGGTGGGGGTTTTTCTTTCTTGAATTACCTTTATGAGAGCCATTTATCTTTGCCTAGTCTACATTTGGACATTGAGCAAAGGAAGGTTTGCAGAAAGAACATGTCCTGAAACATTTTGTTAAATCCTGATTTCATGCCTATTTCTACCAAGAAAGACCTTGCTCCAGACAGATTTGGCCAGCCTCTCCTAACACTGTTGATCCCAGGTAACAAGCTGGCCATAAATCTTCAATGGTCTCAGTCCCGCCACACTTACTTCTCTGTAGTGTTACCATCACGTCTTTGTGGGTGAGGTGTCAACATGGTTTCCAACTGCCTAGAAGGGACACCTAGGATCATTTACAAGAAATGTCAATGCAGGGTTGTCAAACTAATGTATTTTATTATATTTACTCGCTGTTAAGATTTTCAAAAGTTAGTCCTCTATCCATTGGCTTAAACATTTTCGATGCTCCCTGACTTTCTTGATTTCATATACAATATACAATAGGTCCGTTATCACTTCTTCAAGGTATATGTTTTTTAACTAACCACCTGTGGGACGGATTGAAAAGGCTGTATCTTTGACACCCCTGTGTCAATGTAAGGTTGAAGCAAGGGGGCAAAGGAAGACTCAAGTTCAAATAATTATAATTGGCTATTTTGGGGGTGGTGTGCAAGTTATCTTGTTAGGGAGGGGTTGGTTTTGGAGAGCCTGGCGTGCCCAAAGTAAAATGCCTCCCATTCAGGCCCAGAAAATAGGATATGCACATACCATTGGATAGGACACACTCTGAATTTTCCAAAACTGTTAACCATTTGTCTGTGAGTAAAACAGAACGCATATAGCAGGCGAAACCCCGAAGAATTTCTGTCCTGGAAAAAGTGATTTTGACACATTGCTCATTTGGGAACCCCTCCCTCATGAAAATGACCATATAAGGGCATATGAATGCAGTACCCATCGCTTCCTTTAGATGTCAACAGTCTCGAGACAGTGTAAAATTTCATTTTGGATGAATTAGACCAGAGAATAAGAGCAAACCAGGAAGTGACCTATTTATGTAAACAGTACCCGGTGCGCGTTCCCGAGAAGTTTATATTCCGGTTGATTTATAATAGTAAATATACATAAAAGTGTTCCTAAGGATACATTTAAAACTATGTTTGATTGTTCTTGGACAAGTTTATAGGTATAAGATGAACGAGTTTGCGTCACGTTTCAATGGACTAGTGGAGGCTGTCGTTTCTGATTATAACGCGCGAACCAAATGGAGGATTTATGGATAAAATACATTACTTTTTCTAACAAAAGAACCATGGATTGTCTTCGTTGGACACTTAGGATGACCTCAGCAGAAGTTCTTCAACAGGTAATTGATTTGTTTTCGCTGTGAAATGTGTTATGTGTGTGCCGTGATGGCTAATCGATTCATGGCTATGGGAAAAATATGTGAGGTGCTACCCTCAAACAATCAAATGTGCTGCTTTCGCCATGAAGCCTTTTTGAAATCTGACAACGCTGTGATATTGCCAAGAAACAGAGCTTTTGATGAGTATGGAACACTTGTATATTGGTGGATGTTTAATAATTCAACTTTGGGATTTTGAATTTGGCGCTTTACATTTCACCTGGTAGTGTCGGGAGCAGCCCGCTAGCGCCCCAGCAATCCCTGAGAGGTTATATTGTGATTCATTGAAGCAGTACTTGATCAGCAGTACTTGTTCGGGTGGTGTTCGGCGGTCGACGTCACCGGTCTTCTAGCCATCATCAATCCTCTTTTCATTTTCCATTTGTTTTCTATGTGTTTCCACACCTGGTTTCAATTCCCTCATTACATGTGTTGTATTTAAACCCTCTGTTCCCCCCCATGTCCTTGTGTGGGATTGTTTATTGTTAGTGCTTGTGCTTTTTGTGAGTGGTTGCTTGACGGGTTATTTTGTACCCAATTTAGTGTCTCGTCTTGTTTTCTACCGGTTTTTGGTATTGTTATTAAACTACTACGATTGTCACCCAGTTTGCTCTCCTTCGCCTGACTTCGCTGCCACCGGTTACAAACCAACCTGACAGAATCCCACACCCAATCTATGGAGTCAGCAGGAGCAGGTGCCTCAGGAGTAGGAGGGGAGGAGCGCGTCCTGGAGCAGGCGGCGATGATTCAACACCTCAGCGCCGCCATGGACCGCGTTGTTCAGACCATGGACCACTGGGAGAGAGAGAGAGTTCCTCAAGCGCCTCTGCCCGTACAACTAGGGGTTCCACCTAGCGTCTCTCTTTCCCCCGGTCCCAGTGGAATTCGTCTCGCCCTTCCCCGGGAGTATGACGGGACGGCGGCACGCTGCCAGGGGTTCTTGCTGCAGTTGGACCTCTACCTGGCAACCGTTCACCCGGCTCCTTCGGGTGTCTGCCCTCATCTCGTGCCTCTCCGGAAAAGCCTTGGAGTGGGCCAACGCTGTGTGGGAGGAAGGAGATGCGGCGCTGGACCACTTCAAGGATTTCACCAGATGCTTCTTGGCAGTCTTCGACCACCCACCCGAGGGTAGAGCGGCGGGTGAACGTCTCTTCAATCTGAGGCAGGGGACGAGGAGCGCCCAGGAGTTCTCCTTGGATATTTGGACCCTGGCCGCCGGCGTGGAATGGAACGACAGGGCCCTGATTGACCAGTATCGCTGCAGTTTGCGCGAGGATGTCCGTCGGGAGTTGCCCTGCAGGGACACCACCCTCATCTTTGACCAGCTGGTGGACCTGTCCATTCGGCTGGATAACCTGCTGGCTACTGGATAACCTGCTGGTCCAGAGCGGGCTCTGTTGGTTCCATCCCCCAGCACAACCGCTCCGGTACCCATGGAGCTGGGAGGTGCAGTGCATAGGGAGACTGGAGGAGGTTCCGTCTCGTGCACCATCTGTGGCCGCAGAGGTCACACTGCCGGTCGGTCCCGAGCCGGTTCCTCTGGGGATCGAGGTAGCAGGCAGGGTACTTTGGCGTCCTCCCAGGTGAGCCGGCACCATTCTCACCCAGAGCCCTCTGTTGCCCACTTGTTTTTGTATGTTACTTTTTTCCCCACATTCCCAGCATAAGGCGCTAGCCGATTCCGGAGCGGCTGGGAATTTTATAGACAGATCGTCCGCTCTTAGTTTAGGGATTCCCATTGCTCCCGTGGATGTGCCTTTCCCCGTTCATGCCTTAGATAGTCGACCATTAGGGTCAGGGTTGATCAGGGAGGCCACCGCACCTCTGGATATGGTCACAAGGAGAAGATCAGTCTCTTCCTCATTGACTCTCCTTCGTTTCCCGTGGTGCTAGGTCTACCCTGGTTAGCTTGTCTTGACCCCACTCTTTCTTGGCAACGGAGGGTTCTCACGTGGTGGTCGCGAGAGTGCTCTGGGAGGTGTTTAGGGGTCTCCGTGGGTGCTACTACGGTGGAAAGTCCAGACCAGGTCTCCACCGTGCGCATTCCCCCTGAATATGCCGAAGTCGACTCAATTACCACCCCATCGACGGGGTGATTGTGCGATAAATCTCCTGGTAGACGCTGCACTTCCCAGGAGTCACGTGTATCCCCTGTCACAGGAGGAGACGGCAGCTATGGAAACATATGTCTCCTAATCCCTGAGTCAGGGGTACATTCGGCCCTCCACTTCACCCTCCTCCTCAAGTTTCTTTTTTTGTGAAGAAAAAGGAGTGAGGTCTGCGCCCGTGTATTGACTATCGAGGTCTAAACCAGATCACGGAGAGGTATAGCTACCCGCTACCGCTCATCGCCACAGCGATTGAGTCAATGCACGGGGCGTGCTTCTTCACCAAACTAGATCTCAGGAGTGCTTACAATCTGGTGCGTATCCGGGAGGGAGACGAGTGGAAGATGGCGTTCAGTACGACCTCAGAACATTTTGAGTACCTCGTCATGCCATACGGGTTGATGAATGCTCCATCAGTCTTCCAAGCCTTTGTAGACAAGATTTTCAGAGACCTGCACGGGCAGGGTGTAGTGGTGTATATTGATGACATTCTGATATACTGATATAAATGGTGGAACTCCCGCAGCATAGACAGATCCAAAACATCCTCGAACGGGACCCAGCATCTCTCCTCCGGACAGTACCCCTCCGCGGTTTGTGGGGCCAAGTCCTGAGGAGAGTGAACAAGGTTTGTTATAGGTTACAGCTTACCCCCGATTACCGTATTAACCCCTCGTTCCATGTGTCTCTCCTCAGGCTGGTGATGGCTGGTCTGCTCCAGGAGTCTGAGGTGCAGGAGGTCCCTCCGCCCCCTCTGGACATCGAGGGGGCCCCGGCGTATTCAGTCCGCTCCATACTGGATTCGAGGCGCCGGAAGAGGGGCCTTCAGTACCTTGTGGAGTGGGAGGGGTACTTTTCCGGAGGAGAGATGCTGGGTCCTGTTCGAGGATGTTTTGGATCTGTCTATGCTGCGGGAGTTCCACCATTTCCATCCGGATCGCCCTGCGCCTCGCCCTCCAGGTCGGCGCAGGGGGGGGTACTGTCACGACTTCCGCCGAAGTTGGTGCCTCTCCTTGTTCGGGTGGTGTTCGGCGGTCGACGTCACCGGTCTTCTAGCCATCATCAATCCTCTTTTCATTTTCCATTTGTTTTCTATGTGTTTCCACACCTGGTTTCAATTCCCTCATTACATGTGTTGTATTTAAACCCTCTGTTCCCCCCCATGTCTTTGTGTGGGATTGTTTATTGTTAGTGCTTGTGCTTTTTGTGAGTGGTTGCTTGACGGGTTATTTTGTACCCAATTTAGTGTCTCGTGTTGTTTTGTACTGGTTTTTGATATTGTTATTAAACAACTGCGATTGTCACCCAATTTGCTCACCTGCGCCTTACTTCGCTGCCACCAGTTACAAACCAGCTTGACAGCTATTTTTGTATTTCTCCAGTAAGTTTCCTCAAGGAGAAAGCCTCCACTTCTATGTCAAGCTGGTTTTGTTAGAAAAAGTCATTTATTATATCCATAAATCTCTGTTTGGTTGGCGCGTTATGTTCATAAAATACAGCGTCCACTCGCCCATTGAACCGTGAAGAGAACACGTTCAACCTATACCTATACACTTGTCCAAGAACAATCAAACATCATTGATAATGTATCCTTAGGAACACTTTTACTAAATATTGAAGCTATTCTTTTTTTAAACATTTGCCATGCAAGAAATTGAATTTCAAGATACTAGATAGAACTGTGTAAACTTAAATAAATATTTAAAGGCCTGTAATTTATTGATTTGTATTGCAGCCGTCATACCGCTTCTGTTTACATCCTGTGACTAGTTAGAAGAAGAATTTCGATTATCATCCAGAGCAACTTAACATCACCAAACACTGTCTAGAGACTGTTGACATCCAGTGGAAGCAATAGGTACTGCAATCTTACTCCCATATATGGCTGTTTTCAATAAGGAGGGGTTCAAAATGAGGCCAATGTGTCAAAAACACTTTTTCCAGGACAGAAATTTTTGCCTGCTATATCAGTTCTGTTATATTCACAGACAATATTTTAACACTCTTAGAAACTTCAGAGTGTTTCCTATCCAATAGTACTAATTATGTGCATATCCTAGTTTCTGGGCCTGAATGGCAGGCCTTTTACTTTGGGCACGCCAGACTCTCCAAAACCGACACCTCAGCTGCCGCTCCCTAAGAAGTTAATGTCAGCAAAAACACTACAGTATACTACAATCTGCAAAAACACCACATTAATTACAATAGTATATTTTACAGTTTTCTTTTACTACAATATGTATACTACTCAGTTGAAGTTGGAAGTTTACATACACTTACCTTGTTTTTCAACCACCATACATTTCTTATTAACAAACTATAGTTTTGGCAAGTCGGTTAGGACATCTACTTCGTGCATGACACAAGTAATTTTTCCAACAATTGTTTACAGACAGATTATTTAACTTATCATTCACTGTATCACAATTCCAGTGGGTCAGAAGTTTGCATAACTAAGTTGACTGTGCCTTTAAACAGCTTGTCATGGCTTTAGAAGCTTCTGATAGGCTAATTTACATATTTTGAGTCAATTAGAGGTGTACCTGTGGATGTATTTCAAGGCCTACCTTCAAACTCAGTGCCTCTTTGCTTGACATCATGGGGAAATCAAAATAAATCAGCCAAGACCTCAAAATAAATATTGTAGACCTCCACAAGTCTGGTTCATCTTTGGGAGATATTTACAAACACCTGAAAGTGCCACGTTCATCTGTACGGTCCCATCACCATGGGACCACGCAGCCGTCATACCGCTCAGGAAGGAGACGCGCTCTGTCTCCTAGAGATGAACGTACTTTAGTGTGAAAAGTGCGAATCAATCCCAGAACAACAGCAAAGGACCTTGTGAAGATGCTGGAGGAAACAGGTACAAAAGTATCTATATCCACAGTAAAATTATTCCAATATCGACATAACCTGAAAGGCCGCTCAGCAAGGAAGAAGCCACTGCTCCAAAACCGCCATAAAAAAGCCAGACTACGGTTTGCAACTGCACATGGGGACAAAGATCGTACTTTTTGGAGAAAATAGAACTGTTTGGCCATAATGACCATCGTTATGTTTGGAGGAAAAAGGGGTAGGCTTGCAAGTCAAAGAACATCATCCCAACCGTGAAGTACAGGTGTGGCAGCATCATGCTGTGGGGGTGCTTTGCTGCAGGAGGGATTGGTGCACTTCACAAAATAGATGGCATCATGATGAAATAAAATTATGTGGATATATTGAAGCAACATCTCAAGACATCAGTCAGGAAGTCAGGAAGCAAATGGGTCTTCCAAATGGGCAATGACCCCATGCATACTTCCAAAGTTTTGGCAAAATGGCTTAAGGACAACAAAGTCAAGGTTGGAGTGGCCATCACAAAGCCCTGACCTCAATCCTATACGAAATTTGTGGGCAGAACTGAAAAAGTGTGTGCGAGCATGGAGGCCTATAAACCTGACTCAGTTACACCAGCTCTGTCAGGAGGAATGGGCCAAAATTCACCCAACTTATTGTGGGAAGCTTATGGAAGGCTACCCGAAACGTTTGACCCAAGTTAAACAATTTAAAGGCAATGCTACCAAATACTAATTGAGGGTATGTAAACTTCGGACCCACTGGGATTGTGATGAAAGAAATAAAAGATGAAAAAAATTATTCTCTCTACTGTTCTTCTGACATTTCACATTCTTAAAATAAAGTGGTGATCCTAACTGACCTAAGACAGGGACTTTTTACTATGATTAAATGTCAGGAATTGTGAAAAACCAGAGTTTAAATGTATTTGGCTAAGGTGTATGTAAACTTCTGACTTCAGCTGTATTTGGCTAAGGTGTATGTAAACTTCCGTCTTCAACTGTAGTTTACTGTAACTTCAACAGTAAATACTACAGTATTTACTGTAGTGCTTTTGCTAACTTTAGTCTACAGTAAAGTTTGCAAAAACACTACAGTGAGTACTAGGGTATTTATACCATAATATACTATAGTATTTTTTGTGGGGTGTTTTTATACTGTAGCTGTTTTCATGAGGATG
The DNA here is from genome assembly GCA_030435695.1 of Brachymystax lenok tsinlingensis. Taxonomy (NCBI): domain Eukaryota; kingdom Metazoa; phylum Chordata; class Actinopteri; order Salmoniformes; family Salmonidae; genus Brachymystax; species Brachymystax lenok. The sequence continues at coordinate 42,395,684 of CM059802.1, read as the reverse complement.
AAGCAGGCCAGAAGAAATAGGCCAGTAGGCCCTTAAATGCACTCACAGAAAAAAATAATAATTCACTCCAAGACATGTAAAGAAAAATATGTTTATTTTCAATCTAGGAAGAGATGATGCAAGGTACATCTCAAAGGGGGGTGGATGTTAGACAAAAATACACTTGATTTTCCAACAGGTATTTTTTTTTTATTGCCTTCTGGACAAGGAATTTTGTTGACCAAGCACTGTACTGTGGATGTTCATGTACATGCTTTGCGTTAAGGAATCTCACTTTAACTTTAGACGTTCAAATGTTGTATGTAGGTCACATATCATGTTTAGTATTTTTACATCTGTTTTCAAACTGAAATCATTTGAGTGGTCAAGGCCATTTATTTGATGAATATTGCACACTACAAATGTCATTCAGGCTCATAAAATGTAACATTAAATATGAATTGTTGACTGTATTCAGAAGAAATAGGTCATCAGTGACGGTGTTCATATGCTGTACAGTATAAAATGGTTAATACAAAAAGGCATACGTGATTCAAAAACTAGTAAAACACTAAAATACAATTGAGTCTGGTGTAAATTTTGTATGATACAGTTATTTAGTGACCATTACTGCTAAAAATGAGATCACTGGAGAAAAAACTATTATTTAAATTTTTTTGAAAAATCATTTTGTTAAGGTTATGTTTTTTGCTCCAATTATGGTTCTCACAACTATCACAGGTTTAGTCATAGAGAGACAGAATGTTGCATGGCAATGTTCCACCTTTATTTTAGTTTTTTAGATTCATAGCAAGTGAGTATATTGCTCATGTTTGAATGGATAGATATCAAAGTGAACAATATCAAAAAGGTTTGACGCTATATAACGTTTCTTTTGAAATGAATGTTGCAAATGTAGCTGCAGGTTATTGTGACAATTTTCATAACAGATCACAAAAATAAAGCTGAAACTCAACGTATAAAGTGCAAAGAGAGGTTTCAATAAATGCACTGGGACTGACTGTATAAATACTCTTAAAATGCTTCTTCCCTTTTCTCCTTCACTTCCTCACCTCCCTCCTAAGGACATATTATCCTTCCGGGAACATTTTGTACAGTATTTGGGCAGGGCCATAGTAACCGTAAGGACGTACCTATGAACTACTATATCTGCACTGCATGTTACATTTATATTTTAGTAATTTAGCAGGTGGTCTTATCCAGAGCGACTTACAGGAGAAATTAGAGTTAAGTGCTCAAGGGCACGTAGAGAAATTTTTCACCTAGTCAGCTCAGGGATTCGAGCCAACGACCTTTCGGTTAATGGCCCAACGCTCGTTCAGCCTAGGTGGTACAGACGGCTACTCTACCAGCAGGTGTGAGTGGCTGGCGTCCGCCGCTAGCGCAGCGAAGGTTAATTCCAGTCACATCGAACAACAAACGACGGCGACAACAGATTACAAATGACCTCAGACAAGGATACTGCCACAATAACGTAAGGATATTATCTTAATAGTTTGCTACCTAACATGTTACACAATTAGTTGCACATTCAGTTTACTGTATTTCTGTTGAGTGAAAATGTTCCACAATCAACAGAACGGTAGTTAACATAGAACATGTTGTTCTATGTCAAAATACTGCCTACACTGAGATCGCCAACAACAACAAAAACAGTAACAACAACAATATGATAAAAATTACCAAGATAAAAAAATATATATATATATATATATATATATATATACAGTGTATGTGTGTATATATATATATATATATATATATATATATATATATATATATATATATATATATATATATATCATCATCATCATCATAGAAACCAAACCAGAATATTCCTAGTGCGGATATATAGAACAATGTAAACCTGGTTCTACCACTATCAAAGTTAGCAAATAAATGATAATAACATAGACAGCATGCCAATCAGTATTTCCTCTCACAGAGAGTGCTCACATCATTGTTTCTACAATGGTGTGGGTGGGCTTGATAAGGATGTTGTCCCCATTGGGGTTCAGAGGCTGGGTAAGCTCGCTGCCCTTCACACTGTACTCTTTGGGTCGAGAACTCGCACCTCCCTTTACTGGGGCAGCCACTGCCTTAATCCTCTGTGGGGTGTAGAGGAGAATGTCAAATGACCCACATGACATGAAAATAATGCAACGATAAAAAGCCACTTTATAGAAATCCTTGTATCATGCCATAAAATCACATTACATGGTATACTTCATCATGTAGACGGCTTATATCATGTGTGCAATATAATTAAAGTTATGCAATTGCATACTGTATGCCATTACCACAACTCTGCACTCCCTGTCAGGCGGTGTTTTGAATTCATACAACTAGGAGTTATCCAGCATCATCTTTTGTGTTTGCGTACCTCTATGAGCGGTCCGTCGGACTGGAGGATCTTGATGACCATTACCATGGGGATGCAGATCATGGAGGCCAGGGCCAGAGACCAGCCCAGGCCGATGGACCAGTCTGGGTACTCATACACCTTGTTATAGGTCAGGGGCTTGTACTTCACCAATGAGAAGATAAAGCAACCCTGGGAACAACAACAAGAAAAAAGGTTTAGGACATGATCACTCATTTCACAGTACATCTTCACTCTGATCCAAATCCACAGCACAACCGTGTTGGGCTGTTGAACACACAGTAACAGTGTTGGGCTGTTGAATACTCACCGCACAGAGGACGGGAGTGATAAAGGTCCAGCTCCATTTCATCCACGGGTTAGGTCGGTAGCCAATCATGTCTTCAATTGCATCATAGAAATTATCAGCGCCTGTCAACAATACAGAAGAACATACTTGTTGTTGGAGACACACTCCTAGTCTCCTATGCAGTAAAGTTTACCATCATATAAGACCTGTGCATTTTCTCAAGGTAAAACAGGGTGACATCTCACTATCAACTATAAACAGAATCAGTATCCCTTCATCTCTAGACCATGAGAAGAGCGACAGTACAGGGTGTGGCGCCATCATAGCCTCTATAAACACCCTCATCTACCTATTGGTTGTTCCATGAAGTCATATGGCATAAACAATCTCTCTTTAGCTTACTGTTAACTGTTACAAAACGATTATTTCCAAAACCAGCATGCTTGCTCTCTTAATAATAGCAACGTCTATCACAGCGCTACTAACAACCCCTCTAGAAAAGGCATTGCTGTGCTCCTGTTCACCTCTTCATTATAAAGGTGGCATAGTTCTTCATTTGTCTTCAAAAGAAGTCAATAGAAGCCAATATGTGGAAGCCAATTCAAGTGTTTGACGATAAGCGTGAAAAGGATCAGCAAGGGTACTGTATATTCCAAGCGAGGTCATAACTCATGCATTGTTGCTGTTTTTCCCTTTAAAAACAGAATCATAACGTTTGTTTCCTAAATGTAGGCTAAACACTTTATTTGGCAAAAAAGGCACAAACTTACCATAAACCCAGGCTACAGCAATACATTCAAAGAATGCGACCCACAAAAGGCACACACCACTGGCTGCATAGTAGTCAAAGAGTTGAAACACATACATGCCACCCTGAAAAGAATGAAGATAGCAAAAGTTAGTTTCCTGAAAGACGGAAAGATAGGATAGGAAAAAGTGGTTGATACATAAGAATGCTGGCACTGGGCCAATGAAAGGAGAGTTCAACAGGTGATGAGATGTCATTGAATTAAAGTTAACTGCTAACTGGAAAATTACATTCCAAATTGTTCCATTCATGATGCCAAACAAACAGGATGTGCTATGAGAGCTCGGTAGTAGAACCCCCTTATTTGCAAAAGTGTGACAACGGCAAAGCATGTGGAAAAAGTCATGTGTTATCTATTTTGTACGCTAACCTGAATTGCAATGATATAATCTCAAGGTCTTTTATATACTGTCAGGTCCATTATTATTGGCATCCTTGATAAAGACAAACAAAAAATATAGTAATAAATAATACATTGTACAGTATGCTCAATAAACTTGGGAAATAATATGATTTTATACTAATACAATTGCTCAGAGAAAGAGATTTTGTTCAACAAGTAAGTCAAAATATATAAAAAGATAGGGTTCAAAATTATTGCCACCCCTGTTTTCAATACTCTAGCAACCTCCCCTGCTAGGATAACGACACTAATATAATTGTTTTATTACTTAAACAAAATCTCTTTCTCTGAGCAATTGTATTAGTGTATAGCAATATTATTTGCCCATTTTGTTTTAGCATACAATATAACTCAGTATTTGAATTATTTATTTTATACAGTATTTTTTGTTCATCTTTATCAAGGGTGACAATAATTATGGACCTGTTGCTGTAGGTGAACTTACTTTCATTACAATGGCCCCAGAAATTAGGTCTAATACAGTAATTGTAAGGTAAGAACAACATGTAGTGCATAAAGTTACACTGAAGTGCTGTTGGTGTACTTACTTTCGTTACCATGGTAAGTCCCAGAAGATAGCTTATGCAACACATCACAGCTATAAAGATCTCACGGCGGTAACCAATCCTTAGGACGGATGGATACAGATCCACCAGGGAGGTGATCTGTCCTTCCACTTCGACAAACTGGGGAGACAGAAAGAAAGTCATTAACCTTAGTGTCCTACCAGAACGCTGATGGCCATTACCATTAATTGGTATTGCTTTTAGGCCTTATTGCACAAACATGAATACTGAAAACATTATAAAGTATCAGCCTACACTCAGTTGGCCAGTTTATTAGGTACACCACCCCGTTCACAAAAATGGTTCACTTCTACAGACAGTGAGTCACAGGACCGGGGCTTGCTTTATAAAGCAGGCAGACAGGCATCCAGTTACTGTTAGATTGAACATTAGAATGGGCAACTTTGAGCATCGTATCATCATCGATGCCAGGCACGCTGGTTCCAGTATTTCAGAAATGGCTGGTCTCCTGGGCTTTTTATGCATGACAGTGTCTAGGTTTTACTGACAATGGTGCGACAAACAAAAAACATCCAGTCAGAGGCAGTCCTGTGGGCGAAAACAGCTCGTTGATGAGAGGTCAAACAAGAATGGCTAGAATTGTGCAAGCTGGACAAAAACAGGCAAATAATAGCGCAGTACAACAGTGGTGTGCAGAACATCAACTCAGAACGCACAACTCGTCAGTCCTTGTCACGGATGGGCTATTGCAGCAAATGACCACACCGGGTTCCACTCCTATCAGCTAAAAAAAAAAGAAGATGCAACTACAGTGGACAATTGAGGAGTGGAAAAACATTCCCTGGTCCGACGAATCCTGGTTCCTGTTGCATCATGCTGATGGCAGAGGATTTGGCATAAACAGCATAAGTCCATGACCCCATCCTGCCTGGTGTCAATGGTACAGGCTGGTGGCGGTGGTGTAATGGTGTGGGGAATGTTTTCCTGGCACACATTAGGTCCCTTGACACCAATTGAGCAAACGTTTCCATGCCCCAAAGAATTCAGGCTGTTCTGTAGTCAAAGTGGAGTCCGATCCGGTACTAGTTGAGTGTACCTAATAAACTGTCAACTGAGCACATACTATATGAGCGTGTACACAGGTTCCAAATATGGAAAAATGGCTGAAATGTGGGAGTGATTTAACTTCTCAGTGGTCTGTCAAAAGTTGAACAAAAACTCAAAGTTTTCCTCCATACATGGACTTCTTTTTCCTCCTCCTCAAATTACTGATTAGTCTAAAGAATTACTGCTGTCTCTGTTGTGCAGTAATGAGTCATTTTATACAAGGCTCCTCTTGGAAACACTGGCTTGGCCTCCTATTGGCTATTTCATGCAAAACAACAGTGTCTCTCTCTCTCTCTCTCTCTCTCTCTCAATTTTCAATTCAATTCAATTTGCTTTATTGGCATGACGTAACAATGTACATATTGCCAAAGCTTACATTTGATATTTATAATATGAACATAATTAATAATCAAAATTGTCAACAGGACAACAGTAACAACAATAACCACATTGAACAACAATAACCACATTTCTCTCTCTCTCTCTCTCTCTCTCTCTCTCTCTCTCTCTCTCTCTCTCTCTCTCTCTCTCTCTCTCTCTCTCTCTCTCTCTCTCTCTCTCTCTCTCTCTCTCTCTCTCTCTCTCTCTCTCTCTCTCTCTCTCTCTCTCTCTCTCTCTCTCTCTCTCTCTCTCTCTCTCTCTCTCTCTCTCTCTCTCTCTCTCTCTCTCTCTCTCTCCCCAGTCTATTCTTCATGTAAACCCTCTCCATTTCGGGCTTATCCAGTTATAATGCCATTGGCTGAATAATTTAATAGGCAGGGCTGTTGTCGTGGAAATGAATCTGGAGTCACACTTCTCTGATTTAGTGAAATAGACTTTGTTATTTAGCATACACTGAAAGCATTTTTCTCTCCACATCCTACAACAAGCCCTCTCCTCATAACTATGGCATGTACATAAGAGCCATGAAACAATACTGTATTCAGCACCACTAATCTGCGTAAAATGTGTGGTCAAGAATTATGCCCACTCACTCTTCCACTAATCTGCTTGCCAATGGAAATAACCGTACTTGAAGCACAAGTATTTGGTGTTTGGCTGAGATGTCATTGGCTATGAGGAGGACCGAGTTAGCAGAAAGTAAAATTACACTCGGAAGAAGGACATGTGATAGTGAGAGAACCCCGCTGATGCCTCCCTAAACTCGCCTCTGTTTGTCTTAGTCAACACCTCGGGAGTCTGGGCTGCAGGGACACCTCAGAAGAAAGCTATGAGACTCAACTGTTTGGTTCTATCTATTCAATTATTTTGTTTCCAGAGATTAATTTATTACTGGTTCACATACTTCTACAAAACCGATTTACTATTTACGTTCAAGCCTTCAAGATGTAACAACTGTTTTGACATGGTTTAACTGTTTTCCACTCTGTGTTGCTTTTCTTGTCTGGATTTTGTATCTTATTATAAGTTCACTGTAATGTCTAGAGTTCTCAACTGACATGGACATCTATTGTACATGTTGTCTATGTATTGTCTGTATGTAATATAAAGACTGAATGATTCATATCACCTATACAACAATTATCCTTCATTTGAAGGGTACTAACTGCTGTACTGGGGTCCCCCAACACTGAACAAAAATATAACGCAACATGTAAAGTGTTGGTCCCATATTTCATGAGCTGAAATAAAAGATCCCAGAAATGTTCCCCACGAACAAAAACCTTATTTCTCATTATACAGGTGCACCTTGTGTTGGGGGCAATTAAAGGCCACTCTAAAATGTGCACTTTTGTCATGCAACACAATGCCACGACCAGAGCTGTTGTCGCCTAAAACATTGAATTTCGCAGTACGTCCAACCGGCCTCTCAACCACAGACCATGTGTACTGTATGGCGACATGTGGGCGAGCAGTTTTCTGATGTCAGCGTTGTGAACAAAGTGCCCCACGGTGGTGGTGGGTTTATGGTATGGGCAGGCATAAGCTACGGCCAACTAACATAATTGCATTTTATGAATGGAAATTTGAATGCACAGAGATACCATGACGAGATCCTGAGGCCCATTGTCGTGCCATTCAACTGCCGCCATCACCTCATGTTTCAGCATGATAATGCATATTGCAAGGATCTGTACACAATTCCTGGAAGCTGAAAATGGCCCAGTTCTTCCATGGCCTGCATGCTCACCAGGCATGTCACCTATTGAGCATGTTTTGGATTCTCTGAATCTACGTTTACGACAACGTGTTCTAGTTCCCGCCGATATCCAGCAACTTCGCACAGCCATTAAAGAGGAGTGGGACAACATTCCACTGGCCACAATCAACAGCCTGATCAACTCTATGTGAAGGAGATGTGTCGCACTACATGAGGCAAATGGTGGTCATACTGACTAGTTTTCTGATCCACGCCCCTAACTTTTTTAAAAGGTATCTGTGACCAAAATAGTTACATATCTGTATTCCCCGTCATGTGAAATCTATAGATTAGGGCCTAATGAATTTATTTAAATTGACTGTTTTCCCTATGTGAACTGTAACTCATTAAAATCTTTTTGCATGTTGCATGTATATTTTTGTTCAGTATACTTTACACTACTGTATGTGTCCATACTACCTATATATTTACATTGTAACTACATATGCATAGTGTAATTACAATGTAGATACACTAACTACTTAGTGTAAGTACGTTGTAGATATATATTGTTACATGGTCCTTGAAACTAGAGACATGTACCAAGTATTGTATTACCAATAGAAATGTATACTAGTTATTGCTTTAGTACTGACCTGACTGTCGAGGCCTAGTAGCAGAAGCATGATGAAGAATAGGATGGCCCAGAACGTGGGCATGGGCATCATGGACACAGCCTTAGGGTAAGCAATGAAGGCCAGGCCAGGACCTAGAGGGGTGAAGAGAGGGCGGGGGGGAGAGGAGGGGGAGAGGGGGAGAAGAGAATGAACCAACCCATCTAATTTGAGCTTGGACGGTATGAGGGGGGTAAAAACGTTAAACTAAACACATTCAAATGGTAATGTTACATTTACAGTACTGGAGGAGACTAAGTGATAAACCTTTCTGTATGCTATATGTTTGTCTTATGTAAGGACTGGATAGGTAGGCGGAGGAACTATCCATTAAGCATCTGCTACTGGTCATATGCTGTGTGTGACTCCAGCATCCTGCGTTAGTTTAAATGCTAAACAAATATTGCCAAAGCAGATAAGAGGTTTGCTCAAAAGCTAATTCAACAGGATTTCAAGGACACTTGAACATATACAAAATGACAGCAAACTCAACTCAACAAACTATCATTAAGTCTTGCGAAGTCCATCCAGGCAGAATAACACAATTAACTTTTTTTTGTATTTATTATTATTTACTGTTATCAACAACCATTTACATTTAGTGTAACCTTTTCGCAAATATGACCTATTTTTAAAGTTCCTATTTTTCCAATAAATATGCATGAATTATAGCATTTAAGAAAACATTGATCAACCATTGATTTTCTTTCATTCCAATTGACATAAGCATAGCTATAACAGTCACAGTACAATAGAATTCTCTATTTGTTATAATTAAAGTAAAAGTACATGGAAACAGGTTCTCTAAACCAGGTTGTTGTTCAGCAACACTGAACTGAACAGAGCGGACATGCTTAAAGAAGATGCATCTCCTTCGAAATCCACATGTAATATAATATCATGCTGGGCTAGCTAGAGTCCACTTCAGGGATCCACAGCTCAATACAGTAAAGTACTTAACATTCCAGTTACATTACAATACTTAGCACATTTGTTTTAACAACTATTTCACTGGTGGTGAGCACTGGTTGTTATAACACAAATTATAACAATTACCAATTTTATTGGAACAGAATGCCCAAGATTTTCTTATTTGGGCTTACTGCACATTACAGCAACTCCTATAGACAATTTCTTAATTCAATAAATCCCCACTTGCCACACTTGGGGTCAAATGCACCAGGTGGGCCAATGTTCCACTCTAGGGTTTATAATCTATGGAGAATATTGATGTTTCTTTAAAAAATCATGCCATTCTATATCATTACATCTTATGGATGACCCCTCACCATAAAATCTAATTATATAGAATGGCATGATTTAAAAAAAAATAAACATAAATATCATAAATAGATTTTAAACCCTAGAGTGGAACATTGGCCCACCTGGTGCCTTTGAGCCCAGGTGGCTGTGGATGGTAGAGTACAGCTGTGATTATAAGTATGGTTGATTAGAGTGGCTCTTTGTTTAACCCAGCTTTACATGGTGCAGCAGTAGCTCAGACACACGGCACAACACTCAACCAGGGCCAAATTCACTGTGGAAAACATAACATACAAAAAGCAACAATTCTGTTTCTTTCAGGCCTTTATTCAAGGAGTGTGCAATTGCCAATACCTCTACATTTTAGCATTGTCGTTTCCAAAACCTCTTTTGACATTAAGTTTTTAAGTTTTTCCCTCTTTCAAATTTGGGTGTCTTTAGTTTTTTCTAACTTTCCAATCATCTGTTTTGTTCTGTAGCAGTGCCCACCATCACTGCTATGTTCACTGTTGACCTTTGACCCTCGTACCTGACTCTGCCACATCGGCAATGTCCACCCCTTGCTCTTGTGCCATGAAGCCCAGAACGGAAAATATTGCGAAGCCAGACACAAAACTGGTACCGCTGTTCAGGCCTCCCAGCAGCAAACAGTCCCTATGTCACACATATATCATGGAGGATGTTAATTTACACAGATGGAATCGAAGTTCCCATTTTTTTCTTAAGCAACCGCCTTTGACACAAGTTGATCTCACTACTACTACAACCGTCCCCATGACAACGAAGCTCACCTGTAGCAGTTGTATTTGTACTTGTTGTAGCTCCCCAGTGATGTCATAGCCCCCAGACAGATGGCGTAAGAGAAGAATATCTGGGTTCCCGCGTCGATCCACACCTGAGGCGGCAACAGCAACAACATGATGCCAGTCTGTTCAGTTCACCATTCATCATACACTTCTGGTCACTTGGTTGGCAACCTTTTTCATCTTTGTTGGGACATAATTGGGTTAGATGAACCTAATGTGATGAGATTTGACATCTGATTTGATTAAGCATTTTATTATTACTTTTTCTGTCTCTGTTTAATTGAATGCACAAGTAGCTAAGCACCTGAGTCTAAGACAAATAACTACTTGATTAAACATGTTGCGAGCGCAAATACAATTTTGGGAAATAAAAAGGAACATTTCCATCAAAACTGAACATCTTGATCTCCGTCAAAACTGAATAGCCTATTGTTATAACATCGGAAATCAAAAAGAACACGTGGGATGCCATGTTGCAAATCTAATTTATCCAACAAAAGTAACTCTTAGCTTTTGGCTAAGAGAATGTAACAAAAAAACATCCCTAAAAGCACATCATGTTGCAGAATGATTGGCATGGAACTTTTCTGGTCCGCCAGGCAAAGTTAGTCACTTCAATCCAGAGGAGGGAGCTAATGGAATTATGTCATAAACCTGGATGACTGACGAGTTCTAGCGGGTCTTGCATTGTGAACACATGTTCTCTCAATTATAGTACCACTAATAATTTAACCAGACCTAAGACCTAACAAAGGCTGTGGACTGGTTCCTTTTCCGCAGTTTAGATGACTTTGCGATGTTGAGATAACAGTAAGAGGCCCTGTTAGACTTGTAAGTAAACAGATATTCATTGATGTGGGACAAGGTCATTAGGGGTGGGCGGAGGGGACTGTACAGAGACAGTAAAGATGGGTAGAGGGGTGTGGATTAGGTTTCTGGGTTCTGGCTCCTACCTCTGGGTCCTGCAGGCGGGTCAGGTTGGGGTAGAGATAGAATTTTATCCCTTCGGATGCCCCTGGCAGAGTCACTCCACGCACCAGCAGCACGATAAGCATGACAAAAGGGAAAGTTGCTGTGATGTACACCACCTAGAAAAAAACAGATAAAGACAGGTAGAGACATATTAGCTGATGTCAAGGTTCCATGATGCAATGGGACAGAGGTAGTTCCATCCGCTGATGTAAAGGTTCCGTAATGGAATGGATCTTGGAGAGGATGCTTTAGGTAGAAGTTGCCCCCAACTACAGATCTAATATCCCCCATCAATAAGGTGATGAAAAAACATCTGATCCTCTGCCTTTACAAGAACAACAAAAACATGTGGTTTATAAGATTTTCAGTCAGACGTGGTTTTCGGACATGTGTGAAGTTTCTAATGTACATGTTTCACACAGTTTCCCGTCATTACATTTTTTGTGACATTTACTTTTACTCATGTTTCTTTTCACCACTTCCAGCTACAGTGGGGCAAAAAAGTATTTAGTCAGCCACCAATTGTGCAAGTTCTCCAACTTAAAAAGATGAGAGAGGCCTGTAATTTTCATCATAGGTACACTTCAACTATGACAGACGAAATGAGAAAAAGAAATCCAGAAAATCACATTGTAGGATTTTTAATTTATTTATTAGCAAATTATGGTGGAAAATAAGTATTTGGTCAATAACAAAAGTTTATCTCAATACTTTGTTATATACCCTGCGATGACAGAGGTCAAATGTTTTCTGTAAGTCTTCACAAGGTTTTCACACACTGTTGCTGGTATTTTGGCCCATTCCTCCATGCAGATCTCCTCTAGAGCAGTGATGTTTTGGGGCTGTCGCTGGGCAACACGGACTTTCAACTCCCTCCAAAGATTTTCTATGGGGTTGAGATCTGGAGACTGGCTAGGCCACTCCAGGACCTTGAAATGCTTCTTACGAAGCCACTCTTTCGTTGCCAGGCGGTGTGTTTGGGATCATTGTCATGCTGAAAGACCCAGCCACGCTTTCATCTTCAATGCCCTTGCTGATGGAAGGAGGTTTTCACTCAAAATCTCACGATACATGGCCCCATTCATTCTTTCCTTTACACGGATCAGTCGTCCTGGTCCCTTTGCAGAAAAACAGCCCCAAAGCATGATGTTTCCACCCCCATGCTTCACAGTAGGTATGGTGTTCTTTGGATGCAACTCAGCATTCTTTGTCCTCCAAACACGACGAGTTGAGTTTTTACCAAAAAGTTATATTTTGGTTTCATCTGACCATATGACATTCTCCCAATCCTCCTGGATCATCCAAATGCTCTCTAACAAACTTCAGACGGGCCTGAACATGTACTGGCTTAAACAGGGGGACACGCCTGGCACTGCAGGATTTGAGTCCCTGGCGGCGTAGTGTGTTACTGATGGTAGGCTTTGTTACTTTGGTCCCAGCTCTCTGCAGGTCATTCACTAGGTCCCCGTGTGGTTCTGGGATTTTTGCTCACCGTTCTTGTGATCATTTTGACCCCACGGGTGAGATCTTGCGTGGAGCCCCAGATCGAGGAAGATTATCAGTGGTCTTGTATGTCTTCCATTTCCTAATAATTGCTCCCACAGTTGATTTCTTCAAACCAAGCTGCTTACCTATTGCAGATTCAGTCTTCCAAACCTGGTGCAGGTCTACAATTTTGTTTCTGGTGTCCTTTGACAGCTCTTTGGTCTTGGCCATAGTGGAGTTTGGAGTGTGACTGTTTGAGGTTGTGGACAGGTGTCTTTTATACTGATAACAAGTTCAAACAGGTGCCATTAATACAGGTAACGAGTGGAGGACAGAGGAGCCTCTTAAAGAAGAAGTTACAGGTCTGTGAGAGCCAGAAATCTTGCTTGTTTGTATGTGACCAAATACTTATTTTCCACCATAATTTGCAAATAAATTCATTAAAAATCCTACAATGTGATTTTCGGGATTTCTTTTCCTCATTTTGTCTGTCATAGTTGAAGTGTACCTATGATGAAAATTACAGGCCTCTCTCATCTTTTTAAGTGAGAGAACTTGCACAATTGGTGGCTGACTAAATACTTTTTTGCCCCACTGTATACCTGGTCTCCCATCCAGGGACCAACCAGTATTGACCCTGCTTAGCTTCAAAAGCAAACCAGCAGTGGGATGCAGGGTGCTATGTTGCTGGAATGAATGGGCCAAAAAGATGCAACTGGAAAAATGCAGCCAAAGCAAATGCCAAGGTAACAGAAAAGAGGGATGCATTTTATTTAATTATGTTATATATTTTTTTAAATCACAAAATACATTTTATTTTTGCATCCATTTACAATGAATTTCTTCTCGCATTTCAAAATGATTTCCTTGCAATATTTTTTTGCTATCAATACTTTTGGGTTTATGTTTTGCTTTCAATATCATTATTTTTGTTTTCAATACTAAGAATTTTGTTCTCCACCTCGGAAGTTTTGGTTGATATTAATGGCACAAAAGTAACTTGCTCACTAGAGAATTGCTCCAAATCCTTAATTGAAACATTAACAATGTGTTTTCCCCTCCACAGTTCCAGTAAAAAGCTGAGGGATGGGGCTGCAGAAATGCAAACACTCTCAAATCCATAGACTATGCTATATATGCAAGGACTGACCATCCATAATATGAAAATTACAGTTTTAACCATGTTTTTAGGCTATACAGTGTTTTTATGTGCTGTTTTGTGAGAGTTTTCCGATTTTCATAGATAGCTTTTAATAATTTGTAGATCAAACCATTCGGACAGAAATGTTTGTAAAAAGATCTGGCCCAGGGGCCCTTCGGGATCCACACTTGTCTCACAAACCCCACTCTAGCTCAGCCCCTGTTAATCACACTGATGCAGAAGAAATAGACTAATGCAACCTCCCCCCACCCCTCAGCAAGCTGTGCCACATCTATTTCTATGGGCACAAGAACTGTCCATGACACAAACTGTTCATCCCCCTTCCCCACACACACACATTTTGCCATGGGTGGAAAGACAATTTGGCAGTTCTGAAGCTCATTTGCTGCAATTCTACACATTTTGCCATTCTTAAGTGTGTACATGGGATGTCTGAGTGACTCAAACGTTATAAAAAATCAATGGTCTAAAAAAACTTTTTTTAGCTGACATGGGCTAGTTGATCAACTGTCATATATAGCTCTCCAAGGTCTGCAATGACTGACATAACAAAAGGGAAACTGCTGACACGCTTCCAAATGTCTAAATTGCAGCTTCTACTATTCTGGGTCCGGATGCTTATTGTGTATGGCTGCCGTGGGGGCTCCAGAGAAGGCCCATCAGCTGAAGCCAACGCTTCATCATGGAATTTTAATAGGTGGCGTTGTCGGCCATTTTACACAATGGAATGTTTCTTGATTTCTTTTTTAGATAAACACATAGTAAAAGGGAGCATGGAATATACAGAAGAACACAACTCCACAAAGAAAGTTGACTGTAGATTGCATTGTGTGAGGATATTTTCAGTTGGGGTGGGCGGCTGAAGTGAGTGCATGGAAATACACTGTACAGTAGCCTTAAACTGAAATAACAGCTGCCATCATTAAAGGAGTGTCCACAACATAACCAAGTGACTTGTAGAGCTTTGTGTTTGCTCTAGGTGCGTGGCGATAAGAATATCCTTACATGGTGATAAAGCCAGCCTTTTACAGTGTGGATTTAAGCCACTCCCGTGTAAAGATATGGCAATGCTGGATATGCAGCGGTTTACCATAGTGGAAGGAGCTAATTCTGTGTTTTGTTTAAGTAGGGAGCTGAAACTACAAATGGGGTCTTTCTGTAAGAGTTTGACAAAAAGCCACAGTGGTAATAAAGCAGACTAGCCTGCCTGGGTGTCAGACTGTTTCTGATGTCATCAACACAGTGACATCGACAAGTTGGCTACAGCAGAAAACAGCCAGCACCTGGGCCTCCCAAGTGGCGCAGTGGTCTAAGGCGCTGCATCGCAGCACACAGGTGCTACTACATAGGAGGGTTTGGCCGTGGCGATTTCATTGGCCTATTGCGCTCTAGCGACTCCTTGTGGTGGGCCAGGGGCCTGCAAGCTGATGTCAGTTGGATGGTGTTTCCTCCGACACATTGGTGGAGCTGGCAGTGTGGCTTGGCAGGTCATGTTTCGGAAGATGCATGGCTCTTGACCTTCGCCTCTCCTGAGTCCGTTGGGGAGTTGCAGCAATGAGACAAGATTGTAACTACCAACTGGATATCATGAAAAAGGGGGTAAAAAAACAGCTTGCACTCTTTATAGAGACTGCAAACAAGTCTGATAACAACCACAGCAAGCCTCTACAAACCTTCCCAGTGGACTTGACTCCCTTCCAGATGCAGAAAAAGCAGACAATCCATACTGCCAGTAGACACAGGGCTAGGTCCCACTTTAGGGGGCCAATGTCCTCGATCCCAGAAGAGATGCTCAGCACGTTGCGTCTTAGGAGGAGGGAACAGACAGGATACAGGTCAATTACTGTCTTTAGGGAGAGGCTCTGATGGAACTGTAAGTCTATGTAGACCCTTGCATGGTACAGTACAGTACAGTACAGTTTCTCGCTCTACAATTATTATTTATTTTTTAAGTAGGGCAAGTGTGACATCTCATAATTCCTGTGTGTCCTGACCAAGGTTTCATGCCAACAGCGGTTACATCAAAGCAGTGAAAAGCAAACAGACAGACGATATGATGGTGGGGAAATAATGTATGAGGTTAAGTTTTCACAAACCCTCCTCTGCTCTAGCTCCTCCTGGGCCTGAATGTGCTGTGCCCTGAGAGAATATTAAGAGATGACAGTATGTTATTTTCATTCTATGTGTTATATTTCTGTGGGATATTCTACCTCAGTGTCTGGCCCATGGATATGGTAGAAAGTAGATATAATCTATGCTGCTGGATTTTGTGTTGACCAAATGTAAGTAGGCATTATTTTACAGTTAACTGGGATTTGAAGTTAAGTGATTGTGTCTCCCCAAGAGGACACATATTTGGCAGTACTTTTAAAAGGAAAGGAAAACGATAATACCCATTGATCCAAATATAGTGCAGTGAAAGATCCAATTTAAAGTTAGAATGAACCCCATGACTGAGGAGGGTGTTAATTAAAGTTCAGTGTGCTTTCTGCTCTGGAAATGTAGGCAATCCAAACATATGTTTACAGCAAACAAGGAAGAGATACAGTATCTGTAGTGTTTATGTTTGTCTGTTTTATTTTAGTTTGTTTTTGACCTTGTATATGTGGACAGAATGTGTGTGTGTTCATGCGTGTGTGTGTGTGGTTGCATGTGTGTGTATTGATTTGTGTATGCTTGTGTGTAGGCTTTTCTGCTTTTCTCTGTGTGTGTTTGCCTGCGTGTGTGTCAGAACAGAGTTAGCCCAGCTGTCGGACAGTGAGTACTCACTCCCAGAACTCAGTGACGGGGGAGGTGAAGTTGGTGATGTTGGCAGCCAGCATCAGGGTCTTGTTCTTGCGGAATGTGTCCTCCACACACCGGTCTGTGTTCCATGGCTGATTGCATTTGGCCCAGGGCAGCTCCGGCTGAAAGCACTGGAATAGGTAGTAGAGTCCCCAGGCTAGAATCACTATGTAGTAGATGTTCAGGAGAGAGACGATCACAATGGAGGCGTAGCCAATACCTACAGAGAAGAGAAAACATTAAATCCCTAGCAAAACAGTGTCATAGGGGCTACAGTATGTGACACTGAATCCCCTTGTAAACGACAATGTGTAAAGCCAACATTGGAGCTGAAGCACTTCAGTGAACACTGACCTAGTGCCTTTTGAGGAGATTTATATATAACCAATGGAAACAAATCTACTGACTCGGAAGGTTCACAACTCAGCGCACTCCTATTTCAAAGAGAGGATGTTTCCCTGGCTTGAATGTACTAACTACGGTTATAATGACCTTAGTGTTTGTATGTTATTTTTAGATATGACATTGGTCCCCGCCTAGATACAGAAACCCCCTGTACTCTTCCACTCCTCTGAACTATTTTTAGACTGGCGTCACCTCCGGTAAACCCCTCTCTCCCGCCTCTTCCCCCTTTCCTCCCTTCTCAGCCCCCACATTCCACAGGCAAACTGTTAGACAAATGAATCCATGGTTGTGTGTGTGGTGGGTGATGCAGGCCTTCTGAAGGTGTAATAAAAGACTAAGAGGGATAGTGGAAGCCACCTATAGGCCACCTGTGGGCGTCTGTCTCTCTGTAGTCTGTGTGTGCGCGTGTGCAGACTGGTGAGTGTGTGTGCGTGCGCACACGTGCATGTGTGTGCCAGTTCACACACCCTGCCAGTCAGACAGGCAGCTGCCTCAGCACTCCTTGATTATTCAAGCTCATCAACAGCTGCTAAAGATCGGCTGCACTCCCAGCCCTTGTCTTCAGCTGTCTCTTCTACCAGCCTCTCCCGGCTTCATGGAATAGCAGCTCATGGCTGGGAGCCTTCACTTGAGTGTTAAAACATCTGAAGTGGGTCTATTGCTGCTTTGTTATATTCAGCTGTCTCACTACTTACTGGTCTGCATGATAGAACTGGTCTTCCTATAGTATATTACAGTGAAAATCTATGGCAGGACCCTGACTGATAAGGAGATACGTTTTAGGGCCATAACCTGACACCAGGACTGCAATAACGACATCATACTAATGTCTGTCCATCAGACCTACACAGAACCCATTGATAGGTAACTCACGGAGCGCTCGCTCTTCTCTACTCCATGGTAACACAGAACTCAGCATTCCTTTACACACCCAAGGCTGCAAATACGTGGTGTGTATGTATGTATTTACCTGCCAAAAATAGGCCAGTCTCAATGTTTGGTGAGTGTTCAATGTTTGGTGTTTGACAACATCCAGTCTCTAATGTGAATTAGGCAATCCTCAATTAGCCTGGTCCCAGATCAGTAGGTTTGTGTGCTTCAGTCAAATCCTCATGATGACAAAAGCATAGTCAGAGAAATTGACTGAGGCACATCCAGATCTGGGACTAGGCTGCTCCTCATGCTATTCTGAATAATGTATTTTACACATCACACGGCTAATGAATGAAGTAAGTGTGGTCCAATTACCTATTGGAACCCAGCGAGAGGACACCTCAGTAGAATACAATGTCTGTACACTGAGTCTAGCAACCCATAAACAGACAGCACAGTCAGTACTGCTGGATGTTGTTAGTGAGTTATGCAGAGCAGTCAGAACAACAGAACCAACCACAGGCTGGGTATTGTCACCGGATTCTGTTTTTTTTAAGCAGGATGTGAAGAACATCAAGGCTAGATCAAGGACTGGCAACATCATTTTCATTTTGGACATCACTAAGCGGGCACGGAGCAGGCTTTGCACAGAGCAGGCCCCGCTTAAGCAATGCTGATGGAAACTCTGCAGTGTTTAGGCTCTTCACTAATTCCTCTCTCCGTCTCTGACGTTACCACCTACAGTACATCACACCATGCCCAAGAAGGCTTACACCACCTCCTTTCCCTGCCTACTTTCCCTGATGATGACTGGTCTAAGGGGAATATGGGAGAATGGTATTGGGACAATAGGAAGTGTGGTGACTCACCGGTGAAGATGGGGCAGAGTTTTTCCCAGCAGGTGATGCCTCCCTCAGAGGTATACTGGCCCAGAGCCACCTCCAGGAAGAACACCGGCAGGCCTCCACCAAACAGGAAGATGGTGTAGGGGATGAGAAACGCACCTGGGTGGAGGAGAGAAAGTGAGACCATTAATCTACAGGGTCTTCAGTATGTTCCTACCCACAGCCATTTCACAAATCAAAATCTTGTAATTGCAGTCCCCGAGTTGAGTTCTTTGAAGCTTACTGAAAAAAAACATCTAACTTGATTGACCCCCCACTTTATGACCTGTTTCTATGGAGAAAGGGCCCATGTTCATTTGAATGCCTACCTCCACCATTCTTATAGCAGAGGTACGGGAAGCGCCACACGTTCCCTAAACCGACAAAGCCTCCGGCCACGGACAAGATAAAGTCTAACTTGCTGGCCCACTTCTCCCTCTGGATGGGCTTGCCCTCTGCCTCATCCTCCGGTCGAGTGCCCGGGCTCTTCCCTGGCGAAGGCTTCAGTGTGTCTTTGTGGAAATCTTTCAGACTTTGGAGCTTCTCTTTCTGTGCCATTCTATAGAGGTCGAGAGCAGAGAGGACGAGGAGAAGGAAAAAGAGAGGAGAAAGAGAAAAAAATTGAGAAAGAGTTAGAGAAAGAGAAAGTGAGAGCGAGATGAACGGGAACAGGGCAAGAAGTGAGGAGAGAGAGAGAGACTTGAGCCGGATAAGGCAGAGATAGGACGGCGCATTAGCATGATAAGGGTGTCAGCTATAAGAACTGCAACAGGAGTTACTGTATGGCTACTTCCTCAGGACAGTTCCCTTTTAATAACTTCACTTTGGATATTGTGCTCAATCTTGCATTGAAAATCACTCTGGGTTGGACTAGATAACTTATTGTAAAATAATTTTTCTTGATGGCATTACTCACTTGCGCACAGTTATACTGCACAACTATAATTTCCGTGTGCATAATATAACATATTTAATAACAGCTTTTTTTATTTCACCTTTATTTAACCAGGTAGGCAAATTGAGAACAAGTTCTCATTTACAACTGCGACCTGAATAATCTTGATTATGTATTATTTTTTTATACTTTAAGGGAATGTTTTGAACAAGATATACTGTATTCCTTTCAGACCGAGCATAAACAATGATACTCATGATATCCACCATAGATATATAACCCAAATCACAGTCAAATAATTTGCCTAAAGCTTAGAGCAGTTGGACGAACGTAGTCCAAATTTACAGAAGAAGATATCCCTATGTTTTCCGAAAGCTTGGCTTGGTTCCGGAAGATCCCACAGCTTAAGTTCACTGAATATTTACACTGTAAACATCCTCTCCAAGAAAGACAAGATTTGTCATTAGCGTCTTAGGTATGCCGTTTCCCTGCCTGTGCCAAAGGGCTGTAAAACACCCAACCCATGGCAGGGCAGAAGGTAAGAAATTGCTTGGACATGTTAAGACACAAATTGATGGAATATAATACTACTTACTGCTGGAATATAATGAATAGCGCTGTATAAAACAGAATGAAAAAAGCTGCTATGATTAATCGTGAGGCTGATATACCAGTGTACTGGGGTAAGGTTTCCTCTCCTTTTGAGGCTGTCCCAGACTGAAATGCAGTAGGCAGAAACAGAAACATCAAAGGCTTCCCCTTTACTCTCACTGGCTCCAATGGAAATCTGTTTTTGGGGATTGTGTGGCTAACAAAAGCCTATGAGTCGGTCGACTATGTGCTTGGTTTCCAAAAGATTCACAGAAGAATTGCTGGAAAACAAATTATTTTCCAGCATGAGTAAATGTTTATCTTTTAGCCTCTGAAAGTGACAGTATTTTTCAAAGTTGATTTATAGTTGGACAATACATATTACCAGTTTAAAGAACAATCTATCCAAGCTACTCTCAGTTGAAAGGCAGCTATAAATCTTCAAAAAGGTATCTTCATTCACCATGTCATATGACTAACACTCCATACAGAAACATCATGTAGCAACTGTACAGGCAGACTGAGAAATAGAACAGAGATGCTTATAAGACGGAAAACTACTCCACACACATTGTAGCTATTCACAGACAAATACCACATTATGAAAATGCAATGCAAAGCTGCAAACATTGACCAGTGACCACTATGTGCTTCTGTTTTGCAGTCTAATAAAAAGTGAACTTGTCTTGCAGTGTAAAATAACTGCTTATTTTTTCATTCAATTATTAAAAGAATGCTAGAGCTACAACAGCACAGCCCCTCATTACTCAATCCATCTACTCTTATTTTCCTCTCCATCGCTCAGGAATCATTCTGCTCTATAATATTCTAGGTTCTCTCTGTCTCTGTTATACATGACAAGTCAACTTGAACCGCCTTCCACTCCCAAACCTTATTACATAACTGGATCAGCTATCGCCCATTCTATTTATCCTCTCTCTCTCTCTCTCTCTCTCTCTCTCTCTCTCTCTCTCTCTCTCTCTCTCTCTCTCTCTCTCTCTCTCTCTCTCTCTCTCTCTCTCTCTCTCTCTCTCTCTCTCTCTCTCTCTCTCTCTCACCTGCTGGGTGCTGGGAGGCTGTCTGCCGTTGGGTAAGACTTAAGGCAAACCGTCCTTGGGATGGCCAAGTGGCCCACCCAGAAAGCCTTGACCAGATATTCTCAAGCCCTTCTAAAAACACTACACTGTCATTATCTGTAAACACAGCATTAGAAACATTTCCAACGTAGCATCCGATAGTCAGTCAAACTCAAAGAAAGATCCTGTAAAAATTGCAACAGATTAAAAGGTAAACAGACATAAAAAACAGAATGCAATCCATAGTCTTTGTGAATTTCAATTCCTATTTTCACACTCACAAACAAGACATCAACAAGACATCAACATCAGAAGGGTTTTTAAGTACTTACATGAAATTGCTTATTCAGTTGAAACAAAAAGCATAAAAAAAAATACCTTAATAATCACTTGACATAAATATTAAGATAAGGCTATTTTCTAATTCCAGTTGAGTAATTCCAAGGACTTACATTTCCTTCATGATGTGGCTATGTGTAGTGTGCTTCTCTATCAGCTGTCTACATTCCTCTGTACTGAATAGCTTTATGCCAACACAGCTCACAAGAAGTGGAGTTGACAGCGAGGCCCGCCCCTCAGATAAAGACAATTAAATCCTATGTGGAGATTGGGCACTGCCTCATAGCCGCGGACCAACTCTCCAGATACTGACTCGGGACTGTAAATTTCCACATCCCACTCCCCCCCCCCCCACACACACACACACACACACTCCTCTGGGGCTGAATGCTTAGCCCTGCATGTGTTACAGGCACCTCTTATTCATGTAACTGAAACAGATGACAGGGTAGGGTGGCAAGGGCGGGAGGGGGTAGGGCGTGAGGGCGTGAGCAGCAGCATGGAGGGTAAATCAAGCCTCATGGGACAGCTTCTGGACAGGAGAAAGGACCCCTCTTAAATCATTAAGTGGGTGAGAGGTGGTGGATGGACAGGGACTGAAGGGACTGACGACTGGCTTGGCTGACCATGCTAAGTTTATTTTGTTACTGTCTTATTGTCCCACACCCACATAGCAGCATTGGAATGTGGGACGCTTCCTATTATAACCCCTTATGACTATGTGTCATTTCACATCACAGCAAAGACTTCCAAACATCTCTATGGGAACTATTTGTGAATATAAATAAAGTGTTGTTAATCGACAGCAGGATAAAATCAGGGAAGTGTCTATGTGTGTCTGTCGTGTATTTGGAAGCCTTCTGCTCCATTCAGACAAACCGTGTGCCGAGTTATCTCTGAAACATAAACCAGGTACAATGTACTGTATAACAATGCATTGCAGGGGGTTAGGTGCAGTATTGTACCCTGTTCTGTTCAGACACCATATACTCATAAAGGATCTCACGTGCACAATAGCTCAAATGGTAGTGGCAATTAAATACAGTGTTAAACTTGACTCCAGGATTTGCGCAATCTTTTTGACAGAGGACAGGGCTTGGCTTTTGGCAGGCTTTTGCACACACAGAAGTAGTCACTTCACATGATATTTGCAGACTGTGCATATCCTTGCCACTTTTTGAAAAATATAATGACTTTCTGTTACATAATGTTAAAGAAACCAAAGGCATACTGTGATTGAGTTGCGTTGAGATTTGTCTTGTGTTCATTACAAATTGGCAGACAACAGAGGAGTGGGAAGGGAACTTTGATAGTCAATCAACGTCAAGCCAAATTTAGATATGAAACAGTAGACCCCTAACTTTACCTGATATCATTAGAGGATGAAGGAAATGTTGGGGCGTCATCGCATATCTGAGAATGGATTTAGTTTATTTCACAATGTCAGAAGTTAATATATAATCAGAGTGTAAAGATCAAACGATTTAAAAACAGTGACTTCAGAAAGTATTCATACAACTTGACTTATTCCACATTTTGTTGTGTGACAGCCTGAATTCCAAATGGATTAAAAGAAAATGCTCACCCATCTACACACAACATGCCATAAGGACAAAGTGAAAACATGTTTTTGGACATTTTAGCAAATGTATTGAAAATGAAATAAAGAAATGCCTAATTTACAAAAGTATTCACCCCCCTGAGTCAATATTTAGTAGAACCCCCTTTGGCAACGATTACAGCTCTTAGTATTTCTGGGTAAGTCCTTAAGAGCTTTCCACACCTGGATTATTCTTTTCAAAATTCTTCAAGCTCTGTCAAATTGGTTGTTGATAATTTCTAGGCAACCATTTTCAGGTCTTGCCATAGATTTTCAAGTAGATTGAAGTCAAAACTGTAACCTGGCCACTGGTCTTCACTGTCTTATGGTAAGCAACTCCAGTGTAGATCGGGCATTGTTTTTGGTTACTGTCCTGCAGAAAGTGTCTGGTGGAATGTAGACTGAACTAGGTTTTTCTATAGGATTTCGCCTGTGCTTAGCTCCTATCCGTTTATTTTTAATCCTGGAAAACTCCCCAGTCCTTAACGATTACAAGCATACCCATAACATGATACAGCCACCAGTATGCTTGGAGAGTGGCACTGAGTAATGTGTTGTATTGGATTTGCCCCAAGCATTTTGTATTCAGGAAATAAAAGTGAATTGCTTTGCCACATTTCTTTGCAGTATTATTTTAGTGCCTTGTTGCAAACAGGATGCATGTTTTGGAATATTTTTATTCTGTACAGGCTTCCTTCTTTTCACTCTGTCAATTAGGTTAGGATTGTGGAGTAACTACAATGTTGTTGATCCAGCCTCAGTTTTCTCCTATCACAGCCATTAAACTCTTTTAAAGTCACCATTGGCCTCATGGTGAAATCCCTGAGTGATTTCCTTCCTCTCTGGCAACTGATTTAGGAAGGACGCCTGTATATCTGTGGTGACTAGGTGTATTGATAGACCATCCAAAGTGTAATTAATAACCTCACCATGCTCAAAAGGATATTCAATATCTGCTTTTTATTTGTTTATCCATCTACCAATAGGTGCCCTTCCTTGCAAGGTATTGGTAAATCACCCTGCTCTCTGTGGTTGAATCTGTGTTTGAAATTCACTGCTCGACTGAGGGACTTTACAGATAATCTATGTGTGGGGTACAGAAAAGAGGTAGTCATTAATATGTTTACTTCTAAACTTATTTAGGCTTGCGTAACAAAGGGGTTGAATACTTATTGACTCAAGACATTTCAGCTTTTCATTTTTAATTAATTTGTAAAAACTACAAAAAACATACGTCCAATTTGACATTATGGGGTACTGTGTGTAGGGCAGTGAAAAAATAAAAAACCTGCACTGGTGATAAACCTACACTCTCTATCCCTCTCCCATGAGCTATAGGCCATGGCTCAAGCCATGGTTTCTTTGTCTCTCTCTCCGTCTCGGATCATGCTTAGAATAATGCCTTGTAAAGCTGTTTAATGCTTTGTAACTTAAGCTTTATGCCTTGTATGTGATGTAATTTATTTTACAAAGTAATTAAAAACACTTGTATTTACAATTCCTTTCTCAGACATTTCTTGATTTCCTATTACTGTAACTCAACTGTAGTCCCTTGCATATTGCTAAATAATCTTTATGGAGTCAGATAAACATTTGAATAGGCTAATTGCATAGTCTTATTACGGGTCACATGTGAGGTAAATGTACACTGAGTGTACAAACATTAGGAACACCTGCTCTTTCCATGACATAGATGAAAGCTATGATCCCTTATTGATGTCATTGTTAAATCAAATTCAATCACCAAAGATGAAGGGGATAAGACAGGTTAAGTAAGTATATTTAAGCCTTGAGACAATTGAAACATGGATTGTTTATGTATGCCATTCAGAGGGTGAATGGGCAAGACAAAATATTTGTATGTCAAGAACTGCAACACTGCTGAGTTTTTCACGCTCAACAGTTTCACGTGTGTATCAAGAATGGTCCACCACCCAAAGGACATCCAGCCAACTTGACACAACTGTGGGAAGCATTGAAGTCAACATAGGCCAGCATCCCTGTGAAATGCTTTTGGCACCTTGTCCATGTCCACACTAATGAAGATGGCGCTGAAGAACATGGCTGACGTTTTACATTCTCCCTACCAATTGTGCTATTTTGTTAGTTTTTTTTTGCGTTTTGTGTAACTTATTTTTTTTACTTATTGTGTACATAATGTTGCTGCTACCATCTCTTATGACCGAAAACAAATTCTGGACATGAGAACAGTGATTACTTACCGCGGACTGGAAGAAACTTTTTCCTTTAACTTCTTAGGGTGCAGCTCCCGAGGTGACGGTTTTGGAGAGCCTGGTAAAAAGTAAAATGCCTCCCACTCAGGCCCAGAAAATAGGATATGCACATAATTAGTACCATTGGATAGGAAACACTCTGAAGTTTCTAAGAGGGTTAAAATATTGTCTGTGATTTTGACACATTGCCTCATTTTGAACCCCTCCCTTATGAAAATGCCCATATAAGGATTTCAGTACCTATTGCTTCCACTGGATGTCAACAGTCTCTAGACAGTGTTTTGATTCTATTTAGTTGATCAGGATGGCAATAGAAGAAGAATTAGGAAGTGATCACACAGAAGTAAACAGAAAAGAATGCGCGTTCACCAGCTTGCGCGTGCTGTGGTTTTTTCCTATCGCCTAGTTTATATTCCGGTTTAAATATTATACTAAATGTTCCTAAGGATACATTATCAATGATGTTTGATTGTTCTTGGACAAGTTTATAGGTATAGGTTGAACGAGTTCTCTCCACGTTTCAATGGGCAAGTGGACGCTGTATTTTCTGATCATAACGCACCAACCAAACGGAGATTTATGGATATAATAAATTACCTTTTCTAACAAAAGAACCATGGATTGTCTTCGTTGGACACTTGGGAATCCCTCAGCAGAAGTTCTTCAAAAGGTAATTGATTTGTTTTCGCTGTGAAATGTGTTTTGTGTGAACTGCATGGTTTATGAATTTATGGTAATAGAAAAAATATTGGAGGTGCTACCCTCAAACAATAAAATGTAGTGCTTTTGCCGTAAAGCCTTTTTGAAATCTGACAACGCTGTGATATTGCCAAGAAGCAGAGCTTTTGATGACTATGCAACACTTGTATATTGATGAATGTTTAATAATTCAACTTTTGGATTTTGAATTTGGCGCCTTGCATTTCACCATGTAGTGTCGGGAGTGGGGCGCTAGCGCACCACCACTCCCTAAGAGGTTTTAACAAGTCCCACGAGAAGGATATCCTGCTTTCACTGGAACAGGCCCAGATCCATGCCTTTTGCGTGAAGAAAAGACGCAGGAAAAGGGGCCGCAGATCGGGCAGCCTTCTGAGAATCCATAGGCGGACGAGTAAACTCCCACTGCCTTCCGTTCTTCTCGCTAACGTGCAATCATTGGAAAAATAAAATTGATGACCTATGATTAAGATTATCCTACCAACAGGACATCAAAAACTGCAACATCTTTTGTTTCACTGAGACGTGGCTGAACGACAATACGGACAATGTAGAGCTAGCGGGATTTTCCATGCACCGGCAGAACAGAGACGCTACCTCTGGTAAGACGAGGGGTTGGGGGTGTGTGTCTATTTGTCAATAACAGCTAGTGCGCGATGTCTAATATTAAAGAAGTCTCAAGGTTTTGCTCGCCTGAGGTAGAGTACCTTATGATCAGCTGTAGACCACACTATATACCAAGAGAGTTCTCATCTATGTTATTCGTAGCCGTCTACTTACCACGACAGAACGAAGTTGGCACTAAGACCGCACTCAACCAACTCTATAAGGCCATAAGCAAAGAAGCAAATGCTCAACCAGAAGTGGCACTCCTAGTGGCCGGGTACTTTAAGGCAGGCAAACTTAAATCAGGTTTACCACATTTTTACCAGCATGTCACATGTGCAACCATAGAAAAAAATACCACCTTTACTCCACACACAGAGATGCATACAAAGCTCTCCCCCGCCCTCCATTTGGCAAATCTGACCATATTTCTATCCTCCTGATTCCTTCTCACAAGCAAAAACAAAAGCAGGAAGTACCAGTGACTCTCTCAATACAGAAGTGGTCAGATGACGCGGATGCTACACTACACTGTTTTGCTAGCACAGACTGGAATATGCTCCAGGATTCATCCAATGGCATTGAGGAGTACACCACCTCAGTCATCGGCTTCATCAATAAGTGCATTGACGACGTCGTCCCCACAGTGACTGTACGTACATATCCCAACCAGAAGCCATGTATTACAGGCAGCATCCGCATCGAGCTAAAGGCTAGAGCTGCCGCTTTCAAGTAGCAGGAGACAAATCCGGATGCTTATAAGAAATCCCGCTATGCCCTCAGACGAACCACCAAAGAAGCAAAGCATCAATACAGGATTAAGATTGAATCCTACTACGCTCGTCAGATGAGGCAGGGCTTGAAAACTATTACGGATTACGCTCTCTGTAGCCGATGTGAACAAAACAGGTCAACATTCACAAAGATGCCTGGCCAGACGGATTACCAGGACGTGTACTCAAAGCATGTGCGGACCAACTGTCAAGTGTCTTCACTGACATTTTCAACCTCTCCCTGACCGTGTCTGTAATACCAACATGTTTCAAGCAGACCACCATAGTCCCTGTGCCCAAGGAAGCAAAGGTAACCTACCTAAATGATTACCACCCCATGGCACTTACGTCGGTAGCCATGAAGTGCTTTGAAAAGCTGGTCATGGCTCACATCAATAGCATCCTCCCGGACACCCTAGACCACTCCAATTCGCATATCACCCCAACAGATTCACAGATGCTGTAATCTCTATTGCACTCCACACTGCCCTTTCTCACCTGGACAAAAGGAACACCTATGTGAGAATGCTGTTCATCGACTACAGCTCAGCGTTCAACACCATAGTGCCCACGAAGCTCATCACTAAGCTAAGGACTCTGGGACTAAACACCTCCCTCTGCAACTGGATCCTGGACTTCTTGACGGGCCGCCCCCAGGTGGTAAGGGTAGGCAACAACACGTCTGCCACACTGATTCTTAACACTGGGGCCCCTCAGGGGTGTGTACTTTGTCACCTCCTGTATTCCCTGTTCACAAACGACTGCGTGGCCAAATACGACTCCAGCACCAGCATTAAGTTTGCTTACGACACAACAGTGGTAGGCCTGATCACCGACAACGATGAGACGGCCTATAGGGAGGAGGTCAGAAAACTGGCAGTGTGGTGCCAGGACAACAACCTCTCCCTCAATGTGAACAATATAAAGGAGCTCATCGTGGACTACAGGCAAAGGCGGGCCCGGACAGGCCCCCACTAACATCAATGGGGCTGTAGTGTAGCTGGTTGAGAGTTTCAAGTTAATAAACAGATCAGTGACCATTTAGAATCCCACCATACCTCTTCTACACGGATGACACCATTCTGTATACTTCTGGCCCTTCTTTGGACACTGTGCTAACAAACCTCCAAACGAGCTTCAATGCCATACAGCACTCCTTCAGTGGCCTCCAACTGCTCCTAAATGCTAGTAAAACCAAATGCATGCTTTTCAACCGTTCGTTGCCCGCACCCGCCCGCCCGACTAGCATCACTACCATGGACGGCTCTGACCTAGAGTATGTGGACAACTACAAATATCTAGGTGTCTGGTTAGACAGTAAACTCTCCTTCCAGATTCATATTAAACATCTCCAATCAAAAATCAAATCTAGAATCGGCTTCCTATTTCGCAACAAAGCCTCCTTCACACATGCCGCCAAACTTACCCTAGTAAAACTGACTATCCTACCGATCCTCGACTTTGGTGATGTCATCTACAAAATAGCTTCCAATACTCTACTCAGCAAACTGGATGCAGTCTATCACAGTGCCATCCGTTTTGTTACCAAAGCTCCTTATACCACCCACCACTGCGACCTGTATTCTCTAGTCGGCTGGCCCTCGCTACATATCCGTCGCCAGACCCACTGGCTCCAGGTCATCTATAAGTCTATGCTAGGTAAAGCTCCGCCTTATCTCAGCTCACTGGTCACGATAACAACACCCACCCGTAGCATGCGCAGGTATATCTCACTGGTCATCCCCAAAGCCAACACCTCCTTTGGCCGCCTTTCCTTCCAGTTATCTGCTGCCAGTGACTGGAACAAATTGCAAAAATCGCTGAAGCTTGGGACTTATATCTCCCTCACTCACTTTAAACACCAGTTATCTGAGCAGCTAACCGATCGCTGCAGCTGTACATAGTCCATCTGTAAATAGCCCACCCAATCTAACTACCTCATCCCCATACAGTTTTTTATTTACTTTTCTGCTCTTTTGCACACCAGTATCTCTACTTGCACATCATCATCTGTAATTTACCTCGCTACTATGGCCTATTTATTGCCTACCTCCCCACGCCATTTGCACACACTGTGTATAGACGTTCTTAATTTTTTTCCCTATTGTGTTATTGACTGTACGCTTGTTAATCCCATGTGTAACTCTGTGTTGTTGTTTGTGTCACAATGCTGTGCTTTATCTTGGCCAGGTCGCAGTTGCAAATGAGAACTTGTTCTCAACTAGCCTACCTGGTTAAATAAAGGTGAAAAACTATCATGGTCCAAACATACCAAGACAGTCGTGAAGAGGGCACGACAAAACGTTTTCCCCCTCAGGAGACTGAAAAGATTTGGCATGGGTCCCCAAATCCTTAAAAGGTTCTACAGCTGCACCATCGAGAGCATCCTGACCAGTTGCGTCACCGCCTGGTATGGCAACTGCTCGGCATCTGACCGTAAGGTGCTACAGAGGGTAGTGCGAACGGCCCAGTACATCACTGGGGCCAAGCTTCCTGCCATCCAGGACCTATACAATAGGCGGTGTCAGAGGAAAGCCCATAGAATTGTCAGAGACTCCAGTGACCCAAGTTATAGACTGTTTTCTCAGCTACCACACTGCAAGCGGAGTGCCAAGTCTAGGACCAAAAGGCTCATCAACAGCTTCTACCCCTAAGCCTTAAGACTGCTGAACAATTAATACATTCGCCACCGGACAATTTGCATTGACCCCCCGCTGCTACTCGCTGTTTATTATCTATGCATAGTCTCTTCACCCCCACCAATATGTACAAATTACCCCAAATAACTTGTACCCCCGCACACTGACTCGGTACCGGTGCCCCCTGTATATAACTTCGTTATTGTAATTCTTATTGTGTTACTTTTTATTATACATTTTTATTTTAGTCCACTTGGTAAATATTTTCTTAATTCTTCTTGAACTGCACTGTTGGTTAATGGCTTGTAAGTAAGCATTTCACGGTAAAGTCTACACTTGTTGAATTCGGCGTGTGTGACAAATACAGTTTGATTTGATTTAATTTGATGCCCCAATGAATTGAGCCTGTTCTGAGTGCAAAAGATGGTGCAACTCAATATTAGGAAAGTGTTCCTAATGATTTGTACACTCAGTGTATAACATACAGTTGAAGTCGGAAGTTTACATACACTTAGGTTGGAGTCATTAAAACTCATTTTCCAACCAGTCCACAAATTTCTTGTTAACAAACTATAGTTTTGGCATGTCGGATAGGACATCTACTTTGTGCATGACACAAGTCATTTTTCCAACAATTGTTTACAGACAGATTATTTCACTTAAAACTCACTGTATCACAATTCCAGTGGGTCAAAAGTTTACATACACTAAGTTGACTGTGCCTTAAACAGCTTGGAAAATGCCAGAAAATGACATCATGGCTTTAGAAGCTTCTGATAGGCTAATTGCCATCATTTGAGTCAATTGGAGGTGTACCTGTGGATGTATTTCAAGGCCTACCTTCAAACTCAGTGCCTCTTTGCTTGACATCATGGGAAATCAGCCAAGACCTCAGAAAGACCTCCATAAGTCTGATTCATGCTTGGGAGCAATTTACAAACGCCTGAAGGTACCCCGGTCATCTGTACAAACAATAATACGCAAGTATAAACACCATGGGACCACGCAGGCGTCATACCGCTCAGGAAGGAGATGCGTTCTGTCTCCTAGAGATGAACGTACTTTGGTGCGAAAAGTGCAAATCAATCCCAGAACATCAGCAAAGGTATAACAAAAATATAACTGTTTGGTCATAATGACCATCGTTATGTTTGGAGGAAAAGGGGGGAGTCTTGCAAGCCAAAGAACACCATCCCAACCGTGAAGCACAAGGATGGCAGCATCATGTTGTGGGAGTGCTTTGCTGCAGGAGGGTCTGGTGCACTTCACAAAATAGAATGCATCATGAGGAATTGAAAATTATGTGGATATATTGAAGCAACATTTCAAGACATCAGTCTGGAAGTTAAAGCTTGGTCGCAAATGGGTCTTCCAAGTGGACAATGACCCCAAGCATACTTCCAAAGTTGGCTTAAGGACACAAAGCCCTGACCTCCCCCCCCGATAGAAAATGTGTGCGAGCATGGAGGCTTACAAACCGGATTCAGTTACACCAGCTCTGTCAGGAGGAATGGGCCAAAATTCACCCAACTTATTGTTGGAAGCTTGTGGAAGGCTACCCGAAACGTTTGACCCAAGTTAAACATTTTAAAAGCAATGCTACCAAATACTAATTGAGTGTATGTAAACTTCTGACCCTGTCACGACTTCAGGCGAAGTTGGTCCCTTTCTTTGCTCGTGTGGCTTTTGGCGGTCGACGTCACCGGTCTTCTAGCTAACGCCGATCTTCTTTTCATTTTCTGTTTTTTGTCTTCATTATACACACCTGGTTTCTATCCCATAATTACATGTTCCTTATTTAACCCTCTGTTCCTCCTTCGATGCCTCGAGTCCAGGATGGCTTGAACAGCATACGCCGAGGCCCCCTCGATGTCCAGTGGGGGCAGAGGAACCTCCCGCACGTCAGACTCCTGGAATGGACCAGCCACCACTGGCCTGAGGAGAGACACATGGAGCGAGGGATTAATACGGTAATCAGGGGGAATCTGTAACCTGTAGCAAACCTCGTTCAGTCTCCTCAGGACTTTGAATGGCCCCACAAACCGCGGACCCAGCTTCCGGCAGGGCAGGCGGAGGCGCAGGTTTCGGGTCGAGAGCCAGACCCGGTCCCCCGGTGCGAACACCGGGGCCTCACTGCGGTGGTGGTCAGCGCTCGCCTTCTGCCACCTCACGTCCCATTGCAGGTGCACATGGGCGGCGTCCCAGGTCTCCTCCGAGCGCTTAAACCATTCGTCCACCGCAGGAGCCTCGATCTGGCTCTGACGCCAAGGTGCAAGAACCAGCTGATATCTCAGTACGCATTGGAAGGGAGAGAGGTTAGTGGAGGAGTGGCGGAGGGAGTTTTGGGCCATCTCTGCCCAGGGGATGAACACCGCCCACTCCCCTGGCCGGTCCTGGCAATATGACCGCAGAATCCTACCCACATCCTGGTTTACTCTCTCGGTCAGGCTGACCGAGACCCCCAGATGTTCAATGAATACCCTCCAAACCCTGGATGTGAACTGGGGACCCTTGATCAGAGACTATGTCCTCAGGCACCCCATATTGCCGGAAGACGTGTGTGAACAGGGCCTCCGCAGTCTGTAGGGCCGTAAGGAGACCGGGCAAAGGGAGGAGACGGCAGGACTTAGAAAACTGATCCACAACGACCAGGATTGTGGTGTTGCCCTGTGAGGGAGGAAGATCAGTCAGGAAGTCCACCGACAGGTGCGACCACGGTCAATGTGGAACGGGTAGGGGTTGTAACTTCCCTCTGGGCAGGTGCCTAGGAGCCTTGCACTGGGCGCACACTGAGCAGGAGGAAACATAAACCCTCACGTCCTTGGCCAAGGTGTACCACCAGTACTTCCCACTAAGACAGCACACTGTCCGACCGATGCCAGGATGACGTGGGTGACGTGTGGGCCCAATAGATCAACTGGTTGCGGACAGCAGACGGAACGTACAGACGCTAAGCTGTACATTGAGGGGGAGGGGACTCTGTAGGTAACGCCCGCTCGATGTCCGCGTCCAGCTCCCACACTACCGGTACCACCAGGCAAGAGGCCGGGAGTATGGGAGTGTGATCCATGGACCGCTCCTCTGTGTCATACATCCGGGACAGTGCATCTGCCTTAGCGTTCTGGGAACCTGGTCGGTAGAACAGGGTGAAAACAAAACGGGTAAAGAACATGGCCCACCGCCGCCCGAATGTACTCCAGATTGCGGTGGTCAGTCCAGATGAGAAAGGGGTGTTTAGCCCCATCAGGACAATGTCTCCACGCCTTCAGAGCCTTTACGACAGCCAACAGCTCCCGGTCCCCTACATCATAGTTTCACTCCACTGGGCTGAGCTTCTTCGAAAAGAAGGCACAGGGGCTCAGCTTTGGTGGCGTACCCGAGCGCTGAGAGAGCACGGCTCCTATCCCAGCCTCGGACGCGTCCACCTCCACTATGAACGCCAAAAAGGGACCGGGATGAGCCAGCACGGGAGCCGAGGTAAACAGATTCTTCAGGTGACCAAAAGCCCTGTCCGCCTCAGTCGACCACAGCAGTCGCACCGGTCCCCCCTTCAGCAGTGAGGTAATGGGAGCCGCTACCTGACCAAAGCCCCGGATAAACCTCCGGTAGTAGTTGGCAAACCATAGGAACCGCTGCAATTCCTTTATCGTGGTGGGAGTCAGCCAATTATGCACGGCTGAAATGCGGTCACTCTCCATCTCAAATCAAATCAAATCAAATTTTATTTGTCACATACACATGGTTAGCAGATGTTAATGCGAGTGTAGCGAAATGCTTGTGCTTCTAGTTCCGACCATGCAGTAGTATCTAACAAGTAATCTAACAAATTCACAACAACTACCTTATACACACAAGAGTAAAGGAATGAATACGAGTATGTACATATAAATATATGGATGAGCGATGGCTGACCGGCGTAGGCAAGATGCAGTAGATGGTATAGAGTACAGTATATACGTATGAGATTAGTAATGTAGGATATGTAAACATTATATGAATGGCATCGTTTAAAGTGGCTAGTGATACATTTATTTCATCCAATTTTTTATTATTAAAGTGGCTAGAGATTGAGTCAATGGCCGAACGGCGTAGTTCAGTAGATGGTTTAGAGTACAGTGTATACATTTGATATGAGTAATGTCGGATATGTAAACATTATATACACAATTGTTTAGTGGCTAGTGATACATTTGTTACATCCAATCCCTATTATTTAACGTGGCTAGAGATTTAAGTCATTATGTTGGCAGCAGCCACTCAATGTTAGTGGTGGCTCTTTAACAGTCTGATGGCCTTGAGATAGAAGCTGTTTTTCAGTCTCTCGGTCCCAGCTTTGATGCACCTGTACTGACCTCGCCTTCTAGATGATAGGGTGGTGAACAGGCAGTGGCTCGGGTGGTTGTTGTCCTTGATGATCTTTTTGGCCTTCCTGTGACATCGGGTGGTGTAGGTGTCCTGGAGGGCAGGTAGTTTACCCCGGTGATGCAGTAGCTTGTTGGTACAGTAGTTCAACGTAATTGAAATCTAG
This sequence comes from Brachymystax lenok tsinlingensis, assembly GCA_030435695.1. Lineage (NCBI taxonomy): Eukaryota > Metazoa > Chordata > Actinopteri > Salmoniformes > Salmonidae > Brachymystax > Brachymystax lenok. The sequence continues at coordinate 42,360,781 of CM059802.1, read as the reverse complement.
GTAGTGTTTTCCGAGGTTAATTACTTTTTTGTTGTTGCCATGTAGCGGTGGAACTAACTAAGGGAACCAGTGTTGTAAAATACTTTTTGGGGTATTACTTTTACTTCACTACATTCCTAAAGAAAGTAACGTACTTTTTACTCCATACATTTTCCTTTTCAATTTGAATGCTTAGCAGTACAGAAAAATGGCCCAATTCACAGACTTATCAAGAGAACGTTCCTGGTCATCGCTACTGCCTCTGATCTGGCAGACTCACTAAACACAAATGCTTCGTTTGTAAATTATGTATGAGTGGTGGAGTGTGCCTGCTCCTGGCTGTCAATTAAAAAATATACACTGCTCAAAAAAATAAAGGGAACGCTAAAATAACACATCATAGATCTGAATGAATGAAATAATCTTATTAAATACTTTTTTCTTTACATAGTTGAATGTGCTGACAACAAAATCACACAAAAATTATCAATGGAAATCAAATTTATCAACCCATGGAGGTCTGGATTTGGAGTCACACTCAAAATTAAAGTGGAAAACCACACTACAGCCTGATCCAACTTTGATGTAATGTCCTTAAAACAAGTCAAAATGAGGCTCAGTAGTGTGTGTGGCCTCCACGTGCCTGAATGACCTCCGCACAACGCCTGGGCATGCTCCTGATGAGGTGGCGGATGGTCTCCTGAGGGATCTCCTCCCAGACCTGGACTAAAGCATCCGCCAACTCCTGGACAGTCTGTGGTGCAACGTGGCGTTGGTGGATGGAGCGAGACATGATGTCCCAGATGTGCTCAATTGGATTCAGGTCTGGGGAACGGGCGGGCCAGTCCTTAGCATCAATGCCTTCCTCTTGCAGGAACTGCTGACACACTCCAGCCACATGAGGTCTAGCATTGTCTTGCATTAGGAGGAACCCAGGGCCAACCGCACCAGCATATGGTCTCACAAGGGGTCTGAGGATCTCATCTCGGTACCTAATGGCAGTCAGGCTACCTCTGGCAAGCACATGGAGGGCTGTGCGGCCCCCCAAAGAAATGCCACCCCACACCATGACTGACCCACCGCCAAACCGGTCATGCTGGAGGATGTTGCAGGCAGCAGAACGTTCTCCACGGCATCTCCAGACTCTGTCACGTCTGTCACGTGCTCAGTGTGAACCTGCTTTCATCTGTGAAGAGCACAGGGCGCCAGTGGCGAATTTGCCAATCTTGGTGTTCTCTGGCAAATGCCAAACGTCCTGCACGGTGTTGGGCTGTAAGCACAACCCCCACCTGTGGACGTTGGGCCCTCATACCACCCTCATGGAGTCTGTTTCTGACCGTTTGAGCAGACACATGCACATTTGTGGCCTGCTGGAGGTCATTTTGCAGGGCTCTGGCAGTGCTCCTCCTTGCACAAAGGCGGAGGTAGTGGTCCTGCTGCTGGGTTGTTGCCCTCCCACGGCCTCCTCCATCGTCTCCTGATGTACTGGCCTGTCTCCTGGTAGCGCCTCCATGCTCTGGACACTACGCTGACAGACACAGCAAACCTTCTTGCCACAGCTCGCATTGATGTGCCATCCTGGATGAGCTGCAACACCTGAGCCAATTGTGTGGGTTGTAGACTCCGTCTCATGCTACCACTAGAGTGAAAGCACCGCCAGCATTCAAAAGTGACCAAAACATCAGCCAGGAAGCATAGGAACTGAGAAGTGGTCTGTGGTCACCACCTTCAGAACCACTCCTTTATTGGGGGTGTCTTGCTAATTGCCTATAATTTCCACCTGTTGTCTATTCCATTTGCACAACAGCATGTGAAATTTATTGTCAATCAGTGTTGCTTCCTAAGTGGACAGTTTGATTTCACAGAAGTGTGATTGACTTGGAGTTACATTGTGTTGTTTAAGTGTTCCCTTTATTTTTTTGAGCAGTGTATATAATAACAATACGGAACTTGTGTCGTCTGGTTTGCTTAATATAAGGAATTTGATGTATATCATTTACTTTTACTAAAGTATGACAATTGAGTACTTTTTCCACCACTGTACTTAAGTACATTTAAACCAGATAGTTTTAGATTTTTACTCAAGTAGTATTTTACTGGGTGACTTTCACTTTTACTTTTCTATTAAGGTATCTTTACTTTAACTAAAGTATGACAATTGAGTACTTTTTCCACTTCTGAAGGGAACTACACACTACTTTTTTTTCAAAAATTAAATATGGGTGAAGAAGACAATCATTTCCTTTCTTTTCAGCATCAGATCTGCATTATTCTCATTCGAAACATAGTTTCTGTGTTTAATAGGCTAAATTACACACTCTGTCAACATATGACCTCAGAGTGACCTGTTCTTGCAATTTGTAGTCTACGACATTTCAGATCTATAATTGATAATTTTTCACAAAGTAGTTTTCAAAGTAACTTTACTGAAGTAAACTACACTACATGACCAAAAGAATGTGGACACCTGCTCGTCGAACATCTAATTAGAAAGTTATGGGCATTCATATGGAGTTGGTCCTCCCTTTGCTGCTAAAGGTGTTCGATGGGGTTGAGGTCAGGGCCCTGTGCAGGCCAGTGACGTTCTTCCACACTGATCTCGCTTTGTGCACGGGGACATTGTCATGCTGAAACAGGAAAGGGCCTTCCCCAAACTGTTGCCACAAAGTTGGAAGCACATAATTGTCCAGAAAGCCATTGTATGCTTTAGCGTTAGGATTTCCCTTCACTTGAACTAAGGGGTCTAGCCCAAATCGTGAAAAACAGCCCCAGACCATTATTCCTCCACCAAACTTTACAGTTGGCGCTATGTGTTGGGGCAGGTAGCGTTCTCCTGGCACCCACCAAATCAGATTCGTCCATTGGACTGCCAGATGGTAGAGCGTGATTCATCACTCCATAGAACGCATTTTCACTGCTACAGAGTCCAATGGCGGCGAGGTGATCTTAGGCTTGTGTGCGGCTGCTTGGTCATTCTTCCAGAGGCAGTTTGGAAGTCTGTAGTGAGTGTTACAACTGAGGACAGACAACGGCTTCAGCACTCGGTGGTCCCGTTCTGTGACCTTGTGTGGCCTACCACTTAGCGGCTGAGCCATTGTTGCTCCTAGACGCGTACACTTCACAATAACAGCACTTACAATTGACCAGGGCAACTCTAGCAGGAATTAGACAAACTGACTTGTTGGAAAGGTTGCATCCTATGACGGTGCCATGTTGAAAGTCAGCTATTCAGTAAGGCCCTTCTACTGAAAATGTTTGTCTATGGAGATTGCATGGCTGTGTGCTCGATTTTATACATCTGTCAGCAACGGGTGTGGCTGAAATAGCTGAATCCACTAATACTAAAGTGTCAGCACACAATATATTATAGTGTATATTTTTCTTAAGGCTACCTTTAGTATAGCTTAACCTTTTCCAGTGTGAAGTAATTGTTAGCTTGGTAAACCATATTTTCAGAGTAGCTTCCCCAGCACTGGTAAAATGAGAGGTCTGTCACCGTAATAATATACAAGTCGGAGATTTACATACACCTCAGCCAAATACATTTAAACTAAGTTTTTTCACAATTCCTGACATTTAATCCTAGTAAAAATCCCTGTCTAGGGTCAGTTAGGTTCACCATTTCATTTTAAGAATGTGAAATGTCAGAATAATAGTAGAGAGAATTATTTATTTCAGATTTTATTTCTTTCATCACATTCCCAGTGGGTCAGAAGTATACATACACTCAATTAGTATTTGGTAGCATTGCCTTTAAATTGTGTAACTTGGGTCAAACATTACGGTTAGCCTTCCACAAGCTTCCCACAATAAGTTGACAGAGCTTGTGTAACTGAGTCAGGTTTGTAGGCCTCCTTGCTCGCACACGCTTTTTCAGTTCTGCCCACAAATTTTCTATAGGATTGAGGTCAGGGCTTTGTGATGGCCACTCCAATACCTTGACTGTGTTGTCCTTAAGTCATAAGTTTGGAAGTATGCTTGGGGTCATTGTCCATTTGGAAGACCCATTTGCAACCAAGCTTAAACTTCCTGACTGATGTCTTGAGATGTTGCTTCAATATATCCACATCATTCCTACCTCATGATGCCATCTATTTTGTGAAGTGCACCAGTCCCTTCTGCAGCAAAGCACCGCCACAACATGATGCTGCCACCCCTGTGCTTCACGGTTGGGATGGTGTTCTTCGGCTTGCAAGCCTCCCCCTTTTTCCTCCAAACATAACGATGGTCGTTATGGCCAAACAGTTCTATTTTTGTTTCATCAGACCATACGACATTTCTCCAAAAAGTACGATCTTTGTCCCCATGTTCAGTAGCAAACCGTATTCCAACATTTTCATGGCGGTTTTGGAGCAGTGGCTTCTTCCTTGCTGAGCGGCCTTTCAGGTTATGTCGATATAGGACTCGTTTTACTGTGGACATAGATACTTTTATACTTGTTTCCTCCAGCATCTTCACAAGGTCCTTTGCTGTTGTTATGGGATTGATTTGCACTTTTCGCACCAAAGTACGTTCATCTCTAGGAGACAGAACGCATCTTCTTCCTGAGCGGTATGGTGGCTGCGTTGTCCCATGGTGTTTATACTTGCGTACTATTGTTTGTACAGATGAACATGGTACCTTCAGGCGTTTGGAAATTGCTCCCAAGGATGAACCAGACTTGTGGAGGTGTAATTCTGAGGTCTTGGCTGATTTCTTTTGATTTTCCCATGATGTCAAGCAAAGAGACACTGAGTTTGAAGGTAGGCCTTGAAATACATCCACAGGTACACCTCCAATTGACTCAAATTATGTAAATTAGCCTATCAGAAGTTTCCAAAGCCATGACATAATTTTCTGGAATATTCCAAGCTATTTAAAGGCACAGTCAACTTAGTGTATGTAAACTTCTGACCCACTGGAATTGTAATACAGTGAATTATAAGTAAAATAATCTGTCTGTAAACAATTGTTGTAAAAATTACTTGTGTCATGCACAAAGTAGATGTCCTAACCGACTTTCCAAAACTATAGTTTGTTAACAAGAAATTTGTGGAGTGGTTGAAGAACAAGTTTTAATGCCTCCAACCTAGCTCCATCCACTGGGGTGTGGTTTATGGAGCGCATGTTGCAATAATATGCGCTCAGAATGATCTGTTCGCAAGTTCTCACCACAGCGACCCTCTATTTCAACATGACAGGATTTCACCGTGTAGCATGATACGGAAACATGATGGGGAAACATTAATCAAATAAGGCACATCTGAGACAGCCAAGCATCCTAAACAAGCTCTCTGGAACCCTTAAGAAACAACATGATCAACCTCAAGGGGTTTGGTCTTGCCCAGTGCAGTCAGAAATTTGATATGCCTTATATATATTTCCACACTATTAGGTTGGAATAATATTGTGAAATTATGAAAATGATGATAATGCCCTTTTAGTGTAAGAGCTGTTTGAAAAGACAGACAGAGATGTGTGCCTGTTTTGGTGGGCTGAAGTTTTGGCCTGCATGGTGGATTATTTGATATACCGATAAGAAAGTAATATACCGATAAGAAAGAGAGTTCCAAACCTCACTGCCATTTACAGCTAGTTTTCAGTTTTCCCCTCACCATTCAGAACTAGGTCTAGAAAATAGAGATTAAGACAACGTAATTCCAAAATTCTTGCTTGAGAAATTGCTTTTAGCTAAGAAGCTATTTTTGTTTCTTTTTGACCATTTTAATTGGAAACAATCACACTAAGGTACTTAATTGTTACCCAGAAATTACTTTAAATAGACATAAAAATGGCTGCATTGGACCTTTAAGCAAATTAAATACATTTAAGGCCAAGGTAATCCAATGAAATGTTTTTATTTCACATGTCAGCAGGGAGACTTAAGTTGTGTTCGAATACCCATATTAACATACTGTATACTACATACTTAATGAGTATAAACTACTGTAAACTAACAGTATAGTTTCAATTGAGCGTACTAGCTCTTCGCCTGTCTACGGAAACTGTTGATGCTGTTGCTATGCAACCTCTTGCTAGCTAGTTAGCATAACAAATTACTAGTTAGACATTTTACAACTTTGGGTGTGTTCTTAAATTCAATCTGGAGTGCCAGAGTGTGCTCGTAATTTCAGAGCGTTTCGCTCTCGCAGAGCACGCTGGACACTCGGGCCGAGGAGTAGGGTTCATTTGAGCGTTCTGACTTTACAACGGCAGTCAAGCACCCAAGCTAATGTTGGCTAGCTTGCTAGCTACTTCCAGACACAAATGAGATCACTCTGACCATTTTACTCTCCCTAGTAGAGCTGGTTAGGCAGTTTTCATGTTATCCAGAGCGTTGGTGACTGTAACTGTGCTGCTGGCAACAATTGAATAAGGCTTTTTTGCGACGTTTACTGACACCGGCCATATTCAATGGGTGTGGAGCACTCGTAAATTCACTGTTTTGCGCTCTGGTACACTCAGACGAGAGTGCTCTGAAAACGGAGTAGATAGCCAGAGCAAATTTACAAAAGCACCCGAATGTTCATTGAGAACGCACAACAACAATACCATTTAGCTAAGCTAAGAATGACGGGAATAATCAAGTCAATAAACATTGGGTAGTTAGATAGCCTGTAGTTAATATATTGGCAAGTTTGATGTAAAAGTAGCCAGCATACTGCTGTAATGATATGCTATGTGGTTCTTAAGGACAGCGTAACTAACAAATTGTCAGCCAACATAACGTGTAAAGTGACTTATTTGAAAAATAATTACGTTATTACAAAGCTCAACTTTTTCTTAACATTTGTCATAATTAGTTAAAGCAATGAATTTGTACCCGCTTTTGTACTTCGGCTGCATATTTTCTGCCATTTTCTTCAAATCTGAAAACAATGTGAAGCCACGCCCATTTTCTGAAGAATTGCATTATGGGCCCTAAAGTACGAAAATAGTGTCCTCTGCGTGTTTACATCATATTTTGGCGAATTTAGTACGACATCCGGGAACTTTTGGCATACTAACTATATCCATACTATGACCAATAAGCATTCTATTTACTCAAATCACGTCAAAAATAGTATGGTTGGTGCGGTTAGTATGAGTATTTTGAACACAGGTCTACAGTCAGCAGTATATCAATTAGTTGTTCAATCCAACTTAATCCAATTTAGGCATAGATTATGGGAATAACAGCTCAAGAAGGCTCTCAGCTCAAGCAGGGTGTGATGGCATTATGTAACGTCCTTCAACAAGTGTATGAGCTTCTAGTTCCAAATTTCAAATACACCCAAACCCAGATTCTGACACAACACTAGGAACACAACATGAAGACAAACATGCATGCACAGTCAAATTATAACCCCTGGGTTTTACAGAAAAACACTGGAGCTGAGCAGTCACTCCTCCATGACTCTGTGCTACTGTGCTACTTCACAACAATGTTCTCTTTCCTGAAGCACATGCAGATGTGGAACCAGGCTAGGTCTGTAAGAGGTTTTGCTGAGAAAGCGACTTCCTACTATACTGTGGTAACGTCTGTGTTTGAGCCTCCTAACCATAATAATAACATATAAAAAAAAGAACATATTTGCCTTTTTTCATCATATTTATCAAATATCAATGGAATTATCATCCAATATCAAAGTCACCATTATTAGTCAGTTGTACAACCGAATGCCTTCAACCGAAATGTGTCTTCCGCATTTAACCCAACCCCTCTGAATCAGAGAGGTGCGGGGGGCTGCCTTAATCAACTTCCACGTCTTCGGCGCCCGGGGAACAGTGGGTTAACTGCCTTGTTCAGGGGCAGAACGACAGATTTTTTCCCTTGTCAGCTCGGGGATTCGAACTTGCAACCCTCCGGTTACAAGTCCAACGCTCTAACCACTAGGCTACCTGCCGCCCCTAATATCAGTAAAAGGCCAATATCAGCCAATAAAGTCGGTGAAACTATAAATTGGTTGGGCACATCATTGTGTCAATGAACAACAATTACTCAGATAACAGAGATGTGGGATAACGTATAGAGCTGTTTGACCCCATGGAGATGTTATTTCAATTGGCATGGATACTGGCTCAGTAATAAGGTGCACACGTCATTATAGCTACAATATTGTTGCAATAACCAAGCCTTGAGGTCGAAGGAATTGTCTGTAGAGCTTCAAGACAGGATTGTGTCGAGGCACACATCTGGGGAAGGGTACCTAAACATTTCTGCAGCATTGAAGGTCCCCAAGAACACAGTGGCCTCCATCAAGTTTGGAACCACCAAGACTCTTCCTAGAGCTGGCCGCCCGGCCAAACTGAGCAATCGGGGGAGAAGGGCCTTGGTCAGGGTAGTGACCAAGAACCCAATGGTCAATCTGACAGAGCTCCAGAGTTCCTCTGTGGAGATGGGAGAACCTTCAAGAAGGACAACCATCTCTGCAGCACTCCACCAATTAGGCCTTTATGGTAGCGTGGCCAGACGGAAGCCACTCCTCAGTAAAAGGCACATGACAGACCGCTTGGAGTTTGCCAAAAAGCACCTAAAGGAGTCTCAGACCAAGAGAAACAAGATTCTCTGTTCTGAAAAAAAACAAGATGTAACTTTTTGGCCTGAATGCCAAGTGTCACTCCTGGAGGAAACCTGGCTCCATCTCTACGGTGGAGCATGGTGTTGGCAGCATCATGCTGTGGGGATGTCTTTCAGCGGCAGGGGCTGGGAGACTAGTCAGGATCGAGGGAAAGATGAACGGAGCAAAGTACAGAGAGATCCTTGATGAAAACCTGCTCCAGAGCGCTCAGGACCTCAGACTGGGGCAAAGGCTTACCTTCCAACAGGACAACGACCCTAAGCACACAGCCAAGACAACGCAGGAATGGCTTTGGCGCAAGTCTCTGAATGTCCTTGAGTGGCCCAGCCAGGTCTAACATCTCTGGAGAGACCTGAAAATAGTTGTGCAGCAATGCTCCCAATCCAATCTGACAGAACTTGAGAGGATCTGCAAAGAAGAATGGGAGAAACTTTAACCTTTATTTAACTAGGTAAGTAATTTAAGAACAAATTCTTATTTACAATGATGGCCTACCAAAAGGCAAAAGGCCTCCTGCGTGGACGGGGGCTGGGATAAAAAAATATATATATATATATATATATATATATAAATATAGGACAAAACACATCACGACATAAGAGAAATCTAGGGCCGAATGGTAAAGGACATATAGCCGCTCGAGAGCACCCTCACCTGCCGATCTATAAATAATGTCTCCATAATCTAGCATGGGTAAGAATCAGGGTTAGTTTGGCAGCTAGGGTGAAAGAGCAGCTAGGGTGAAAGAGGAACGATTACGATAGAGGAAACCAAGTCCAGATTTAACTTTATCCAGCAGCTTTGATATGTTCTGAGAGAAGGACAATGTACCGTCTAGCCATACTCCCAAGTACTTGTATGAGGTGACTATCTCAAGCTCTAAACCCTCAGAGGTAGTAATCATTCTTTGACAGAGGGGATCAAGCTGATTCTATACCATTTTACAGAGGCAAGTTTATGGAGGAAGGCTTTCTTGTTTTTTAGCAAGCATCTATGAAAAATCAGGACAGATCGTTTCACTGAGCAGCCATTATGAACACAGGCTGTAAATTAGTGATCACTCAGGTCATTACAGAAAACACCAGACTGATACCTATCAGGATTATTGGTGAGGAAAACATCGAGGAGAGTAGCCTTTTCTGGATGTTTGGAGTCATACCTTGTGGGATTGGTAATAATCGGGAAAGATTTAGGGAGTCCCATTGCTTTAGGACTTGGTCAGGTAGTTTAAGCATGTCCCAGTTTAGGTCACCTAGCAGGACAAATTTAGTGTAAGGGGCCAGGAGAGAGCTTAGGGCAGGTAGGGTACAGGCTGGTGCTGATGGAGGACGAAAGCACCCAGCAACAGTCAACAAAGAGCTATTTGAAAGTTTAATGCTTAAAACCAGCAAATCAAATTGTTGGGGACAGACTTGGTCGAGACAACCGAGCACTGAAGGTGTTCCTTGGTAAAGATTGCCACTCCCCCACCTTTGGAAGATCTGTCTTTTTATTTAAAAAAATTATTTCACCTTTATTTAACCAGGTAGGCAAGTTGAGAACAAGTTCTCATTTACAACTGCGACCTGGCCAAGATAAAGCAGAGCAGTTCGACACATACAACAACACAGAGTTACACATGGAGTAAAACAAACATACAGTGAATAATACAGTAGAAAAAAAACAAATCTTTAAACAAAGAGTACAAATGAGGTAGGATAAGGAAGGTAAGGCAATAAATAGGCCATGGTGGCAAAGTAATTACAATATAGCATTTAAACACTGGAATGGTAGATGTGCAGTAGATGAATGTGCAATGTAGAAAAACTGGGGTGCAAAGGAACAAGATAATTAAATTAATACGGTAGGGGATGAGGTAGTTGGTTGGGCTATTTACAGATGGGCTATATACAGGTGCAGGGGTTTGTGAACTGCTCTGACAGCTGGTGCTTAAAGCTGGTGAGGGAGATAAGTGTCTCCAGTTTCAGAGATTTTTGTAGTTCGTTCCAGTCATTGGCAGCAAAGAACTGGAAGGAGGACAGGTGCAGGCAGCGATCGGTTGAAGAGCATGCATTTAGTTTTACTTGCGTTTAAGAGCAGTTGTAGGCCACGGAAGGAGAGTTGTATGGCATTGAAGCTTGTCTGGAGGGTAGTTAACACAGTATCCAAAGAGGGGCCAGAAGTATAAAGAATGGTGTCGTCTGCGTAGAGGTGGATCAGAGACTCACCCGCAGCAGGAGCGACATCATTGATGTATACAGAGAAGAGAGTCGGCCCAAGAATTGAACCCTGTGGCACCCCCAAAGAGACTGCCAGAGGCCCGGACAACAGGCCCTCTGATTTGACACACTGAACTCTATCGGAGAAGTAGTTGGTAAACCATGCGAGGCATCATTTGAGAAACCAAGGCTGTCGAGTCTGCCAATAAGGATGTGGTGATTGACAGAGTCGAAAGCCTTGGCCAGATCAATGAATACGGCTGCACAGTAATGTCTCTTATCGATGGTGGTTATGATGTCATTTAGGACCTTGAGCGTGGCTGAGGTGCACCCATGACCAGCTCTGAAACCAGATTGCATAGCGGAGAAGGTACGGTGGGATTCGAAATGGTCGGTAATTTGTTTGTGGACTTGGCTTTCAAAGAACTTAGAAAGGCAGGGTAGGATAGATATAGGTCTGTAGCAGTTTGGGTCAAGAGTGTCTCTCCCTTTGAAGAGGGGGATGACCGCAGCTGCTTTCCAGTCTTTGGGAATCTCAGACGTCACGAAAGAGAGGTTGAACAGGCTAGTAATAGGGGTTGCAACAATTTCTGCAGATAATTTTAGAAAGAAAGGGTTCAGATTGTCTAGCCCGGCTGATTTGTAGGGGTCCAGATTTTGCATCTCTTTCAGAACATCAGCTAACTGGATTTGGGAGAAGGAGAAATGGGGGAGTCTTTGGCGAGTTACTGAGGTGGGTGCAGGGCTGTTGACCGGGGTAGGGGTAGCCAGGTGGAAAGCATGGCCAGCCGTAGAAAAATGCTTCTTGAAATTCTCAATTATTGTGGGTTTATCGGTGGTGACAGCGTTTCCTATCCTCAGTGCAGTGGGCAGCTGGGAGGAGGTGCTCTTATTCTCCATGGACTTTACAGTGTCCCAGAACTTTTTTGAATTTGTGTTACAGGAAGCAAATTTCTGCTTGAAAAAGCTAGCCTTGGCTTTCCTAACTGCCAGTGTATATTGGTTCCTGACTTCCCTGAAAAGTTGTATATCACGGGGGCTGTTCGATGCTAATGCAGAACGCCACAGGATGTTTTTGTGCTGGTCTAGGGCAGTCAGGTCTGGAGAGAAGCAAGGGCTATATCTGTTCCTGGTTCTAAATTTCTTGAATGGGGAATGCTTATTTAAGATGGTGAGGAAGGCACTTTTAAAGAATAACCAGGCATCCTCTACTGACGGGATGAGGTCAATATCCTTCCAGGATACCCGGGCCAGGTTGATTAGAAAGGCCTGCTCGCTGAAGTGTTTTAGGGAACATTTAACAGTAATGAGGGGGAGATCGTTTGACCGCAAACCCATTACGGATGCAGGCAATGAGGCAGTGATCGCTGAGATCTTTTGAAAACAGCAGGGGTGTATTTGGAGGGCAAGTTAGTTAAGATGACATCTATGAGGGTGCCCGTGTTTATGGGTTTTGGGGTTATACCTAGTAGGTTCAATTATGATTTGTGTGAGGTTTAGGGCATCAAGCTTAGATTGTAGGATGGCCGGGGTGTTTAGCATGTCCCAGTTTAGGTCACCTAGCAGCACGAACTCTGAAGATAGATGGGGGGGCAATCAGTTCACATATGGTGTCCAGAGCACAGCTGGGGGCAGAGGGTGGTCTATAGCAAGCGGCAACAGTGAGAGACTTGTTTCTAGAAAGGTGGATTTTTAAAAGTAAAAGTTCAAATTGTTTGGGTACAGACCTGGATAGTAAGACAGAACTCTGCAGGCTATCTCTGCCTTAGATAGCAACACCGCCTCCTTTGGTCATCCTATCTTGTCTGAAGATGTTATAGTTAGTGATGGAAATGTCTGGGTTTTTGGTGGTCTTCCTAAGCCAGGATTCAGACACGGCTAGGACATCCGGGTTGGCAGAGTGTGCTAGGGCAGTGAATAAAACAAACTTAGGAAGGAGGCTTCTAATGTTAACATGCCGATAAAAGGTTATAACCAGAAAGGTTAACATCAGAATTCAAAACACTCTTCCTTAACCACGTCTCAGTAATGACCAACACATATGGATTGGAGCTGTGAACCCACACTTGATCCATTTTAGGTAATAAGCTTCTAATGTTAACGTGCAGAAAATCCAGGCTTTTACAACAGCATAAATCAGTGAAGCAGATATCAGAGCACAAGTCAGAACTGGGGCTGGCAACAGTAGATGGGCCAGGGTGTACATGCACATTTCCAGATATCATCAACAGTAATACAATCAAGGCACGGCATAGGACAGGGAGAGTTCTGCAGTGCTGATTTATGACATCTGAATGTGCATTAGATGGCAACAATATCATATTGTACAGCAATTTCATCAGGTAACATGAGTACAAAGCCAGCGAGGGGCGGTTAGAATAGGATGGGAGGCCAAAAGCCCGTGTAACCAATAGAGTCAGAGTCTCGAGTGTGGGAACAAACATAGTCTGTCCCATGGTTGGGTAAAGAAAGTTTGTAGTCAACAAAGCATGCAGGAGTCATGAGCCAAATAGCAATATAGCAAAGTGCACAAGAAAAAAATAATATACACTACTGTTCAAAAGTTTGGGGTCACTTATCTGAACTTGTTTTTTAAAGAAAAGCACATTTTTTGTCCATTAAAATTACATCAAATTGATCAGAAATACAGTGTAGACATTGTTCATGTTGTAAATTACTATTGCAGCTGGAAACGGAAGATTTGTTATGGAATATCTACATTGGCGTACAGAGGCCCATTATCAGCAACCATCACTCCTGTGTTCCAATGGCACGTTGTGTTAGCTAATCCAAGTTTATCATTTAAGAGGCTAATTGCAGCTGAAAACCGTTGTTCTGATTAAAGAAGCAATAAAACTGGCCTTCTATAGACTAGTTGAGTATCTGGCGCATCAGCATTTGTGGGTTCGATTACAGGCTCAAAATGGCCAGAAACAAAGAACTTTCATCTGAAACTCGTCAGTCTATTCTTGTTCTGAGAAATGAAGGCTATTCCATGTGAGAAATTGCCAAGAAACTGAAGATCTCGTACAACGCTGTGTACTACTCCCTTCACAGAGCAGCGCAAACTGGCTCTAACCAGAATAGAAAGAGGAGTGGGAGGCCCTGGTGCACAACTGAGAAAGAGTTGTGTATTAGAGTGTCAAGCTTGAGAAACAGACGCCTCCCAAGTCCTTAACTGGCAGCTTCATTAAATAGTACCCACAAAACACCAGTCTCAACGTCAACAGTGAAGAGGCGACTCCGGGATGCTGGCTTTCTGACAAACTTTGGTTTTGGAGTGAACTATCACTTACCATTTGTGTAGATATGTGGTTCGTGACATAATGTATATTTTCCATGCACTGTTATGTTTAGAGGTATAGTGCTACCTTGATGCGTGGTGTACCAAATGAGACATTGTAGGGCCTACACTATGCAAATTAAATTCTGCAAACGAAGAATGGCATGACATGTCGTGACAATGTGGCCTTGGAAAGCATTCTATGGTTGCAAATAGTTTTTTCTTTACATATGGCCAATACTATGGGAAATTATGTGATTTCAGGCCCTCTATAACAATGACCCATTTCTTGTGTAACATTGAGCAGCCGGTTCAAGGCTACATGTCATTTCTTCATCTTCATTTCTTCATCAGAATTGAATCAAAAGAGCCTTTCTTTATTGTTTCTGTAGATGGGCAGCAGCCATGGTGGCCTCTTCTGGGTATCTTGGCACAGCATTTTAGCCAGCATGCAACAGCCTCCTGCAAAGCAAATACTGTTGTCAGGCTGGTCCGACCAGTCCCCTGATTTTCAGCACCCGTTTCCCATAAGAGAACAATACACTCTGTCTGCAGGACCCACTGTTTTCTCTCAGCGAAGGGAAATGGCTGAGAAAGAGGATCTGCTGTGTTTTGTACCGGTGTTTGTGACTGTGACTGCGACTGCAACTGAACTTGCATCTAAAGTAGCTGCAGAACATGAAATAGGAACAAACACTATCAAAATGGTGGGAACAGTCCTAAAGCTGTATTTGGTATCTGGATAACCTGACGAGATTGCTTTGTGAAATCATATGTGTTGTTTCATATCAGCATTATACTGTAGCTGTGTAATAGCCTACCCTGTTCAAGTCCACTATTTACTTAACTGCCAAGGGTGTCATTATGAATAAGCTTCATACTGTAGGTTCTGTAACAAGGTGCTTATATGACAGGTTCTTGAATCTGAGTTGTGCATGCAGTGTGAATTCAGTAACGACAGACAGCAGGCTTTAAATATATTTTATTTTAAGCTTTTTTTTTTTTAAATTCATTCCATGAGTTCTTCAATTCCATGACTTCTCAGCTGCATTTTAGTTCAAATGAAGGACACAAGACAAAGAAACAAACTAAAAACAGGGGGGAAAGGGGCACAGGAAGTGGTGCAGCCCAAGATGCAAATGTCCATCTTATCTGAATCTTATCTTTAACTTTTTCATAGATTTCTGTACTGCAGCCTTGTGCTCTAGCTAAACAAAAACTCCATTATACGTCTGGACTGCGTCACTTGAAAACAAGAAAAAATGAAACTAAACTGTTTGCTGTGTGTCTTCACTATGTCTTCCTCCTCCCTGGTCCTGCTGTTTCAACATAGCACCAAGAACCTGTCTGTCTCCCTGCCTGTCTGCCTGTCTCTTGCTTTTCTCACACTCTTTACCCTTTGTAGTGTGTGAAATTATACAATGTCTTGTGGGAACCTGCACAATGTTATTACAATACATTATTTCGACACATTATTTCGATACATTATAATAAAATCTGTATTTTTCCACACTCTACCTCAGCCAGGTGGAAATTGGGGGACAACAAATAAATAGCTTTGCATGTGTGGCTCATTACCACAATCAATCAGTATGGCAAAAATAAGGGGGCCTTAGAAATAATTTTTGCAGAGAGAGAAGCTAGTGCGGAAGGAGTGTCTTCCACTTTAGAAGATTAGGAATTTTCAGAATATGAGGATCATGTCTCTGTCAATTCGGAGTCTGACAGTGAGTTGGTGGAAGAGGATGAGATTGACCCTCAGCCAGCCCCAGGACCAGCCCATGAGCAGCCAGCCCCAGGATCAGCTCGTCAGAAACCAGCTCATCAGCAGCCTGCAGGAGGAGAAATATGGATGTCAACATTTTTTTAATTTGAATGGTCTTCTTGCCCAAAGAATGAGCCACACTGCATGGCTGCCAATGTGATGCAACCAGGACTGACGCGGATGGCGGTTACTCATGTGCAGGACATAAAGTCCTCTTTTAAACTGTTCATCCCAGACATCATCCAGAAAATCATTCTGTACTGCACTAATTTGGAGGGAAGGCGTGTTCTTGGAGAGAGATACTTTTCTGCACGGATTATCTGAGGAGGTTAAGGATGAGCTAGCTGCTCGGGAACTGGCGGTGAACCTCGACTCCCTTATCGCCTTAACTTCTTAGGGAGCGGCAGCAGAGGTGACGGTTTTGGAGAGTCTGGCGTGCCCAAAGTAAAATGCCTGCCACTCAGGCCCAGAAAATAGGATATGCACATAATTAGTACTATTGGATAGGAAACACTAAAACCGTTAAGATAA
The DNA here is from genome assembly GCA_030435695.1 of Brachymystax lenok tsinlingensis. Lineage (NCBI taxonomy): Eukaryota > Metazoa > Chordata > Actinopteri > Salmoniformes > Salmonidae > Brachymystax > Brachymystax lenok. Next base: position 42,344,485 of record CM059802.1, on the reverse strand, counting down.
TGTCTGTGAGTATAACAGAACTGATATAGCAGGCGAAAACCCGAGGAAAATCCATCCGGATTTGCAGTTTTTTTGTAGATGACCTTTTTCTCCAAGTTGCCTATTGCATACAATGTTATGTAGGACTGAGACTGCAGTACCTATGGCTTCCACTGGATGTCAACAGTCTTTATACAAAGTCTGGAAGGTCTAGCAGTAAGCAGAATGGATAGGAAGAGGAAGTAGTCAGGGGACCACTTTTGTTTACAACGTTTGATGGGCGCGAGATTGTGAACGCGCACCACTTTATTTTCCTTTCCTATTGTTCACGTTATCGTCCGGTTTAAATATTACAGCAAATATACCCAAAAGGAGGATACATTAAAAATGATGTTTGATTTGTTTGTAGAAAGTGTATAGGTATAATTTGAACATGTTCTCCTCACGGTTCAATGGGCGACTCAACGGTGGATTTTATGATCATAAACGGAGATTTATGGATATAATAAATTACTTTTTCTAACAAAATAACCATTGGATGTCTTTGTTGGACACTTGGGAAGCACTCAGCAGAAGTTCTTCGAAAGGTAAGTGATATTTTTTTGCTCTTATATGGGTTGTGTGACCCGCGCTGGATATGAATTTATGCTAATGTGGAAAATATGTGGGGTGCTATCCTCAAACAATCAAATGTTGTGCTTTCGCCGTAAAGACTATTTGAAATCTGACAACGCTGTGATATTGCCAAGAAGCAGAGCTTTTGATGACTATGCAACACTTGTATATTGATGAATGTTTAACTACTTAGGGAGCAGTGGGGCGCTATTATTAAACATTCATAAATATACAATTGTTGCATAGTCATCAAAAGCTCTGATTCTTGGCAATATCACAGCATTGTCAGATTTCAAAAAGGCTTCACGGCGAAAGCACAACATTTGAATGTTTGAGGGTAGCACCTCTAATATTTATGCATTAGCATAAATCCATAACCCAACACGGGTCTCACAAAACGCATAAAATCGCTAATATAAAATCGCTTACCTTTGATGCACTTCTGCTGAGGGCTTCCCAAGTGTCCAACAAAGACAATCAATGCTTCTTTGGTTAGAAAAAGTCATTTATTATATCCATAAATCTCAGTTTGGTTGGCGCGTTATGATCAGAAAATCTACCTTTGAGTCGCCCATTGAACCGTGAAGAGAACACGTTTAAATTATATCTATAAACTTTCTTCTAACAAATCAAACACCATTTTTAATGTATCCTTAGGTATCCTTTTATGTATATTTACTGTAATATTTCATCCGGACGATAACGTGAACAATAGGAAACCAAAACCGTCATCTCGGGAGCCGCTCCCTAAGAAGTTAAATTTGAATTTGGCGCCTTACATTTCACCAGGTAGTGTCGGGAGTGGCCCGCTAGCACGCCGCTACTCCCTAAGTAGTTAACCATTAAAATTGATGGATGCCTAAGAGCGAGAGGAGGTCTGGTCTCGGGCACACTCGTGCACCCGATATGGCGCATTCACCTCCAATGGAATCAGGAGGTTTCCAAAGCAAGCTCTTCCGAGAGGAGTCGAAGCCACCCGAGCTTTCTCGTGAATCTACGACGGTTGAGTTGGATACTCCTGAGCCTATGCAGTTGGGAAGAACTAGGCTATCAGTTTGGCAGCGCTCACGGAGGATCAACAGTAGCTGTTGTCTGTACTGTGGAGGGACAGGACATTTTATAGCTGCCCTATTAGGAAACCCTTGTCTTTAGTCAGACTGGGAGTTCCCTAATTCCCATCACCTGCACACCCGTTTTTGCTCTTGTGCTGTGGGGAGACCAATCTAAGTCTCTCCGAGTGCTCATTGACTCTGGGGCTGATGAAAATCTTATGGATGCCACAATAGCTTCGGAGCTTGGTATTCCCACTCAGCCTCTGTGCCCATGGATGCTAGGGCACTGGATGGCCATTCTATAGGGGAAGTCACACTTAGTACTGTGTCCGTTCAATTACGGGTTTCTGGTAACCACAGTGAGACAATACAGTTCCTACTCATTACATCTCCCGATGTTCCGGTTGTTTTGGGATTTTCCTGGCTTCAAAAGCACAATCCTATTATTGATTGATCCATCCTGGGTTGGAGCCCATTTTTCCATTCCCACTTCCTTCAAGCAACACGGCCTTCCTCAAGTCATCTTCCTCAGGATGTTAGCAAGACTGTGGATGTCTCTGCTATCCCCACAGAATACCATGACCTCCTGGAAGTGTTCAGTAAAGCACGTGCTACTTCCCTTCCCCTGCACCGTCCTTATGATGCCATTGATATCCTTATGGTGCCATTGATCTTCTCCCAGGTACTACACCACCTCGGGGTCGATTGTATTCTCTGTCTGGACCAGAGACCAAAGCTATGGAGGAATACATAGAGGAGTCTCTGGCCACTGGGGCCGTCCGTCCGTTTGCGTCTCCTGCCGGTGCAGGGTTTTTCTTTGTGGAGAAGGACAAGACCCTGCGTCCGTGCATTGACTACCGGTGACTTAATGACATTACTGTCAAGAATCGTTCCCCCTACTTCTCCTCTCCTCGGCATTTGAACCTCTCCAGGGGGCCACTATATTTTCCAAGTTGGACCTTCGAAATGCCTACCACCTGGATCGGATACGCGAGGGGGATGATTGGAAGACAGCCTTCAACACAGCCAGTGGACATTACTAGTACCAGGTCATGCCATTTGGACTCACCAACTGTTTTCCAGGCTTTGGTCAATGATGTGCTTCAGGACATAGTAAACCAGTTTGTGTTCGCGTACCTTGACGACATCCTGTTTTTTCCCCGATCTGCACAAGAACATGTTTTTCATGTCAGACAGGTCCTTCAGCGCCTCCTGGAGAAACAACTGTTCGTGAAAGCTGAGAACTGTTCGTGAAAGCCGAGTTCCACCGCTCTACTATCACCTTTCTGCGATATGTCATTGCTGAGGGCAATGTTCAGATGGATCCTGGAAAGGTGAAAGCAGTGGTGGATTGGCCTAAACCAACGTCCAGGGTGCAGTTGCAACGGTTTCTTGGTTTTGCAAACTTCTACCGCCATTTCATTCGGGACTACAGCACCCTGGCGGCTCCCTCTCGGCACTCACCTCTCCCAAGGTACCATTCAAATGGTCCCCAGCTGTTGACAAAGCCTTTGTGGACCTGATGCATCGGTTCACAACAGCACCCATCCTCATCCATCCGGACACCTTGTGTCAATTTGTGGTGGAAGTTGATGCTTCGGATATTGGAGTGGGGGCCATCCTGTCCTAGCGATCTGCCCAGGACCAGAAGCTTCATCCCTGTGCCTTCCTGTCCCATCGTCTCAATCCTGCTGAAAGGAACTACTGTTGATGTTGGCAACCGAGAACTCCTGGCGGTGAAGATAGCGTTGGAAGAGTGGAGGCACTGGCTGGAAGGAGCAGAACAGCCATTCCTGGTCTGGACCGACCATAAAAACCTGGAATATCTCCATACAGCCAAGTGCCTCAACTCCAGGCAGGCCCGGTGGGCCCTCCTGTTTACCAGATTTAACTTCATCATATCCTACCGCCCAGGGTCAAAGAATGTGAAGCCTGACGCCCTCTCCCGCCTATACAGTTCTGCCACACCCTCGACCTATGAAACCATTCTCCCATGCCTTGCTGCCACTGTGATTTGGGGTATTGAGAACCTGGTCCGAGAGGCACAACGCTTCCAGCCTGGAACTGAAGGGGGCCTGGCTAACCAGCTGTTTGCCCCTAATCCAGTCTGGTCCCGGGGTCCTGGAATGGGCTCATTCCTCCAGGCTGACCTTTCATCCAGGGTCCCGTCGTACACTAGCCTTCCTTCGACAATTTCTGGTGGCCCACAATGGTCCCTGACATCTCTGCCTTCGTCACCGCATGCACTGTGTGTGCTCAAAACAAGACTCCACGGCAAGCTCCATCTGGCCTCCTGCAGCCACTACCGGTTCCTCATCGTCCCTGGTCTCATATATCTCTGGACTTTGTCACTGGGCTCCCTCCTTCTGATGGCAACACTGTCATTCTGACGGTAGTCGACTGGTTCTCCATGGCTGCCCATTTCATCCCTCTCCCCAAACTACCTTCTGCCAAGGAGACGGCCCAGCTTATGGTGCAGCATGTTTTCGGGATCCATGGACTCCCGGTAGACATAGTCTCCGATCGGGGTCCTCAGTTCTCGTCTCAGTTCTGGAAGGCATTCTGCACCCTTATTGGGTCGTCGGCCAGCCTGTCATCCGGAATCCATCCCCAAACGAACGGTCAGTCGGAGCGAGCCAACCAAGACCTGGAGACCACCTTAAGGTGCCTGGTCTCAACCAACCCCACTGCCTGGAGTCGGCAACTGGTCTGGGTAGAGTATGCCCGGAACACTCTTCCAAGTTCTGCCACGGGACTCTCCCCTTTCGAGTGCTCCATGGGGTATCAGCCTCCACTCTTCCCTGAACAAGAGCAGGAGGTCAGCGTACCCTCAGCCCAGATTTTTGTCCGCCGCTGTCGACGTACCTGGAGAAGAGCCAGGGTGGCTATTCTCAAGACCAACTCCAGGTATTGTCGACAAGCGCCGTCGCCAGACCCCAGCTCCCCGCTACCGCATTGGGCAGTGGGTATGACTGTCCACACGGGACCTGCCCCTTCGGGTAGAGTCCCACAAACTGTCCCCTCATTTCATTGGTCCTTTTCCCATCTCCAGAGTCCTGAGTTCCACTGCTGTCCGTCTTGTGTTACCCCGCACCCTCCATATTCACCCTACCTTCCATGTGTCTAAGATTAAGCCCGTGTCTCACTTTGTCTTCTGTCCCCAGGCCCACCCCCCTCTTTTTGATAGTCCTGCCTGACTCTGGACCCGCCTGCCTGATCATCCTGCCTGGCCTGACCTTGATTCTGCCTGCCCTTCTTTACCTTTTGGACTCTGAACTGGTTTTGACCCTTTGCCTGTCCACGACCATTCTCTTGCCTTCCCTTATTGGATTATTAAATATTGTAAGACTCCAACTATCTGCCTCCTGTGTCTGCATCTGGGTCTCGCCTTGTGTCACGATATGGGGAATCCACAGAATCCCTGTGGGATGCAGAAACTAACAGAGAACTTTTCCATGCAGCAATGTCTCTGGAAAACTTCCACATTATTTCCAGGATTATCCGCTTCGATAACCGAGACACCAGACCAGCTAAGCAGGCAGAGAGACAAGCTAGCTGCAATCAGATCAGTGTGGGACAAGTGGGTGGACCACCTTCTCCTATTTTACAACCCTACGTTACTGTTGATGAGCAGCTTATGCCATTTAGGGACCACTGCCCCTTCTGGCAGTTCATACCGTCTAAACCCGCAAAATATGGAATCAAGTTCTGGGCTGCCTGTGATGCTGCTTCATCATATGTGTGGAACTTGCAAGTGTATACGGGGAAGCCAGATGATGAACCAAGGGATGCGGGTTGTCCTGTACGTGATACAGGGACTCCGTGGCCACAACATCACATGCAATAACTTTTTTACTTCGCACAAGTTAGGACAGGAGCTCCTCAAGAGGAAGCTGACGATGGTAGGAACAGTACGAAAAAACAAGCCAGAGCTCCCATCTCAGCTGTTGAATACACGGAACAGGCCTATCAATTCCTCTAAGTTTGTGTTCATGGCCGACACGTCCCTAGTGTCCTACGTGCCAAAGAAAGGCAAAAATGCGGTACTCATGAATATGCTGCATAGGGATGCGAGAATCTGTGGATTACAATGCCACAAAAGGAGGGGTGGACAATTTAGACAAGCTGGTGACTGGCTACAGCTGCAAAAGAAGAACCCTACGCTGGCCACTTGTAATATTCTTCAACATCTTGGAAATCTCTGCCTTATAACGCGTTTGTCATCTGGATGGTGTTGGACCCATTTCGAAAACAGAGGGAAGCTCCGGAGGAGATTGCTCTTTCTCGAGGAGCTGGGCAAGGCATTGGTAAGACCTCAAATCCAGAGGACGGAAAATATCCCAAGGACCCCAGCTTCTGCAGCCATCGTGAGTAGAATTCAGGAGGAGGATGCTGGTGCCCCGCCCGACACACAGAACCAACAATTCCAATACCGGAAGTAAGTGTGAGTGATGTTGTTGCATGTGTGTCTGACTCTCCTACCTTGGCCTGCTGTAAAACCATTTTACTTTAACCTCACAAGGGATATGCATATATTTAGTACCATTGGATAGGAAACACTCTGAATTTTCCAAAACTGTTAACTAGGCAAGCCAGTTAAGAACAAATTCTTATTTACAATGTCTGCCTACACCAGACAACACTCGGCACCTCCCTATGTAACTCCCACAGCCAGTTGTGATAAAGCCTGTATTTGAACCAGGGTGTCTGTAGTGACATCTCTAGCACTGAGATGCCGTGCCATAGACCTCTGCGCCACTCGGGAGCTGTAACTATACATATGTGAGAGAGATGTTTTCATCATTCTAGATTGCTGCGATGTGTGTGGACCCAAGAAGAACAGGAAGACACAGTACACATACATCAAGTGCAAGAAATACATTTGCAACACACACACAGTAAAACACTGTCCCTCGTGTGGTGTGAAGACCGGCCTTAATTTGTGTTCAATGGGGCTCATTTATCATTTCCATACAATATTGTATGTCAAATTTGTCCTTCCAATTTGTTCAGCTCAAGCAATGAACATCAATAGTGATGAAAACCTTATTTCATGTATATTTGTTCAAGGTAATTTATTCCACCCATGTCTTGATTATAATTGATTTTTATTTACAATTTTTTTTTGATAAATGTGATCTAACAGAGGTAAATGGCAAATATTAACCATGTATGCTGTCTATATTGTTTGTACTTGATGTAAGTCAACATCTAAGTATTAAGTATGTTTACGTAAATTGTTATGGCTGTATTGTTTTAAAAACCAAAAAATGTTGTGGGTCCATCAGACCCGCAAACATTGGTGAATAACATAAACATGTACACCACTTAAGGGTTAACTCAAAACAAGAAGCGTTATCTGACTATGGAGGTAGTGTAGGGAGGGATGTTCTCCAGTGATTTTCCATGCATGGGTTGTTGCCTATGTTTACCAGCTAGGTCCTAGAGGTCTGTCTATTGTTAGAGGTCTGTCTGAGGGCAGTCACATGGTGACGATGTAATCCTCTTTGTCTCTCACATGCAGACGCTTGCTGTCTGAATCTTCCCTTCACAGCTGGCCAGCCTGTTCCCCGACTATCAAACTTGTGACTCACTTCAAAGAGAGCATGTACATACAAATACATAAACACACATAGCTACAAACACACACACAAACATTATTAATAACTCATACAGTACAGTACACACATAAAATGTACACCCATATTTGCCCCCTTTCTTATTTTATGTATTTTTGATACTGAATGTTATCAGATCTTCAACCAAAACCTACTATTAGATAAAGGGAACCTGAATTTACAAATAACAAAAAAAATATATAATTATTTTATTTATTTAATTAACAAAGTTGTGCAACACCCAATCCCCCTGTGTGAAAAAGTAATTGCCCCCTTACACTCAATAACTGGTTGTGCCAAGTTTAGCTGCAATGACTGCATCCAAATGCGTTCAGCAGTTGTTGATCAGTGTCTCACATCGCAGTGGAGGAATTTTGGCCCACTCTTGCATGCAGAACTGCTTTAACTTCTTAGGGAGCGGCTCCCAAGGTTACGGTTTTGGAGAGTCTGGCATGCCCAAAGTAAAATGCCTCCCACTCAGGCCCAGAAAAAAGGATATGCACATAATTAGTACTATTGGATAGGAAACACTCTGAAGTTTCTAAGAGTGTTAAAATATTGTCTGTGAGTATAACAGAACGGATGTAGCAGGCGAAAACCCCGAGGAATTTCTGTCCTGGAAAAAGTGTATTTGACACATTGCCTCATTTTGAACCCCTCCCTATTGAAAACAGCTATATAGAGGAGTAAGATTGCAGTACCTATTGCTTCCACTGGATGTCAACAGTCTCTAGACAGTGTTTGATGATGTTAGAATGCTCTGGATGGTAATAGAATAAGAATTTCGAACTGGTCACCAGATGTAAACAGAAGAGGATGCGCGTTCACGGGCTCGCGTGCGCTGTGGTTTTTTCCTTTATAATCCGGTTGAAATTGTATAGTAAATATACATAAAAGTGTTTCTAAGGATACATTATCAATGTTGTTTGATTGTTCTTGGACAAGTTGAACGAGTTCTCTTCACGGTTCAATGGGCGATTGGACGCTGTATTTTATGAACATAATGCGCCAACCACATGGAGATTTATGGATATAATAAATGACTTTTTCTAACAAAAGAACCATTGGATGTTTTCGTTGGACACTTGGGAAGCCCTCAGCAGAAGTTCTTCAAAAGGTAATTGATTTGTTTTCGCTGTGATTGCTAGCGCCCCACCACTCCGTAAGTAGTTAACTCAACGACATTTGTGGGTTTTCAAGCATGAACTGTTAGTTTCAAGTCCTGCCACAACATCTCAATTGGGATTAGGTCTGGACTTTGACTAGGCCATTCCAAAAATTCAAATTTGTTACTTTTTAGCCATTTTCATGTAGACTTGATTATGTGTTTTGGATCGTTGTCTTACTGCATGACCCAGCTGTGCTTCAGCTTCAGCTCACAGACGGATGGTCTGACATTAGAATTCTCTGATACAGAGCATTATTCATGGTTCCTTCTTTTAAGGTAAGTTGTCCAGGTCCTGAGGCATTAAAGCATCCCCAAACCTTCACAGTACCACCACCATGCCTGACCATTGGTATAAGGTTCTTACTGTGGAATGCAATGTTTGGTTTTTGGCAGACATAATGGGACCCATCTTGTCCAAAAAGTTGACTGACGTTTGCCAAAAAGCACCTGGAGGCACCTAGATGATCATCAAGACTTTTGGAAAAACGTTCTATGGACAGAGTAATACTTTTTGGACGACATGGTTCCCATTATGCCTGGTGAAAACCAAACACTGCATTCCACAGTAAGAACCTTATACCAATGGTCAGGCATGGTTAGCTAGTTATTTTTGTGCCATTAACATCAAGCAAAACTTCTGAAGTCAAGAGCAAAGTTATTAGTATTGCAAACAAAAATAATGATATTGAAAGCAAAACATAAACCAAAAAAAGTATTGATAGCGGAACAAAATATTGCAAAGTAATACATTTTTAATGCGAGAGCAAATTAATTGTAAATTGATAAAAAAAGAAGAAACAATTAAATAAAACACCTCCCTCTTTCCTGCAATTTTCCTTGTCTTTGGTTGTTACCCTGGCCTTTGCTTTCGCTGCCGTTTTTCCAGTTGCAAGTTTTTACACGTTCATTCCAGCAACATACTGTACCACCCTGCATCCAACTGCTGGTTTACCTCTGAAGCTAAGCAGGATCAGTTCTGGTTGGTGGTCCCTGGATGGGAGACCAGATATATCTGGAAGTGGTGAAAAATGTGTGATAAAATAAAAACAAAATGAAAAATGTACATGTGAAACTTCACACTTATTGAAAATGAAATGTAAAAAAAAAGGAGAGACATGCATGTATAACACACAGATATAGACACGCACAAACATGAATATCAGATGTTGTTCAAGGGGAACCTGATGTCTGTGTTTTGGTGCCTAATGCTTTAAGTGAGCATGTAAGGTTTAATCCCATAATACTTGGGCTAAGTCATGTGAAGTGTAAGCATCTGACTCTCACACAATGTCAAAAGGAGCTTCAACGCAGAGCATGGAAATAAACAGAATTCCTAGTAGATAAGCCTCCTACACTATTATTGAAATTGTATGTACATCTTCATCTTCATCTTCAGCGTGGCCTTGGTCATGGTTTGACATTGGGGAAAGGGAAAGAAAGAGTATGAAAGGACTCCCACGCTAGGGCCTAAATCCCTTGCCTTTCAGGACACAATCTTGTGATCCTCTTGACAAAAGCTTGGCTCAACATATATTACCCTTTATTATATCATCCCTGGACCTGTGCCCACTAAGCATCGTAATTTAATCACAAAATGTCAGACATTGTTTGAAGAAGGGGATGTACCTGTCAGGTCTCAGATGTCACAGAGAGGGATTTATCATGATTACTAAAACATCAGTCTGATTGACACTGTGCCATTAAAACTCAAGGCAAAGGGGTGTTAATACTGATTAAATGTCCGAAAGAGAGTGCCACTGCCTTTATGTGGTGCCAAAGTTGCAGGAGGGGTGTCGTGTGTGTCTCTGTGTGTGAGCAATGAGACGATTGACATTAGGGATTGGGAGGGGATTGAGATGACATGAGAAGAGGAGTGAACAAGATGAGACAGATTAGAAATAAAGAGAGTGAAAGAGGGAGGGAGCAAGAGAGAGGTGAGGGAGACACAGGCCATCATTGTAAATATAATTTTTCTTAATTGACTCTCCTGGATAAATAAAGGTTAAATAAAACACAAAATAAAATAAGAGTGGGTCATAGTAAAGAGAAAGAGAGAAAGGAGAGACGGTGAGGGACAGAGTAAAGAGAGATAGCTTTCCAAGTCAGTCTCTGGCTAAGTATGGGGGCTTACCACTATCTCTCTGGTAGTAATCCGTAAATAATAGCAAATTAGGATATTGACATTGACAGCAGCGGTGAATAATGTCTACTGTCTGTCCCTCTGTCTCCTGGGAGAACAGATAAACACCCAGACAAGGGCACAGGTCAGGATGTTTTTTATGTCCCTTACTCTAGTCCAGTGGTTCCCAAACTGTGTGGCGAGACCATTTATTTAAAAAATGTAACCTCTGTCCGGCTTTCAACTTACTCTTGAAAGTTGTAATTGTAGAATGCACAAGGTGCAATTTTGAAATTGGATACTGCATCTTCAGTTTCCTCGTCATGTCAGTGCATACCAAAGAGCTATTTATAACTTGTCAGAAACGACCAGATCAACTAGCCCATGTCATCTAACTTTTCTTAGTTAGGTTTTTTAGCCCATATATTTTGTTCAAGTCACTCAAATATCACATGAATACACATTACACAAGGCAAAATGTATAGAATTTCAAGAAAATGTGCTTTTAAACTGCAACATTTTCTCTGCACTCAATGACAACATTTGTAGAATTGCATGAAATAAGCAGGGTGTGAACAGTTTGTGTCATGAACAGTGCTTGTGCCCATAGAAACAGACATGGCGCTTGCGCAAGAGGACGGTGGTATCCCGGGACAGCAATGTTACTCGTAAAGCACTGAAGTCTGCTTTTCATGTCCAACAAATATGCTGTCTCACTAACCCTACCCTATTTAAGCCCAGTACCATCTGCAGCACTGTACATCTGTTAAGTATCTATTGAAGCTTCCATATTAACTAATTGTGTTATGTACGTTAAAATGAGCAGAGCTGTTCCCTGGCATGAAAGGCAGACAGATGGTAGACTATGTACTGTATGGGACAGCACTGCATGTCCTCCAAACACAAACGCAATTGAATCACATCTCTGCAAAGGATCTTTTGCTGAAGAGTGAAGATAACGAAATGTAGCTGAACTGAAAACAACATCTCTCTTCTCCCATATACTGTTCTGAGGAGAGACTGCAGACATGAGAAAAAGAGAATGGTAGTACATTTCCCCCAGGGAACGTTCTCCCGGCTCTGTTGTCAAGGGGGAGAGCCTGTTATTGCAACCAAAACTGCATAGTGCTAAGTGTTGTCTATGCTTCATGCCACAAAGCCAAGAAGTTGGGCCCATTGCATTACTTACTTCTGCATTCAACTTTAAAACCTCAGTGGCACGCTACAGGCCCAGAAATCACCCTCTTCCCCTCTTGGTTCCTCTCTGTCTGTTTTGCCTTGCTTCTTCCTGTTTCTCTGGTATAAAAACTGTGGAAATTGTGCTTGTAAACAATGTCCTTTAAGATGATGGAGGAGATGCACGAGGATAGTGCCTCAGTTGCTTCTCTAATTGGACAACATGATTAATCACCACAGTGAGGAGGAAAACAAAAGAACACAATGTTTTTGGAGCAGGGTCAGGGTTGTGGTCAGAGGTTACTTTGGCATTATTGTCTTGATGTCCTGCTTTTCAGATAACAAATTGGAGTAAAAAATACATGTTTGAAATATATGATTTTTTTTATATAGTGTCGTATAATCATGTTTGGGTTTATCAATTACATGGTTTGTTGATGGGATAAATGCCATGGAGCACAAAGGATTGAAAATACAGTGTATTCGGGCACAGTATTCAGACCCGTTTTTCCACATTTTGCTATGTTACAGCCTTACTCTAAAATTGATTAAATTGTTGTTTTTTCATCAATATACACACAATACCCCATAATGACAAAGCAAAAACAAGGTTTTAGAAATCTGCTATTTTATTAAAAGTAAAAAACTGAAATGTTACATTTACACATCCCTTTGGCAGTGATTGCAGCCTCGAGTCTTCTTGGGTATTATGCTACAAACTTGGCACACCTGTATTTGGGGAGTTTCTCCCATTCTTCTCTGCAGATCCTCTCAAGATCTGTCAGGTTGGATGGGGAGCATTGCTGCACAGCTATTTTAAGGTCTCTCCAGAGATGTTCGATCGGGTTCAAGTCCGGGCTCTGGCTGGGCCACTCAAGGATATTCAGGGGACTTGTCCCGAAGCCACTCCTGCATTGTCTTGCCTGTGTGCATAGGGTAATTGTCCTGTTGGATGGTGAATCTTCGCCTAAGCAGGTTTTCATCAAGGATCTCTCTGTACTTTGCTCCACTCATCTTTCCCTCGATCCTGACTAGTCTCCTAGTCCCTGCCGCTGAAAAACATCCCCACAGCATGATGCTGCCACAACCATGCTTCACCCTAAGGATGGTGCCACGTTTCCTCTAGATGTGATCCTTGGCATTCAGACCAAAGAGTTCAATTTTGGTTTCATCAGACCAAAGAATATTGTTTTGTCATGGTCTGAGAGTCCTTTAGGTGCCTTTTGGCAAACTCCAACCATAAAGGCCTGATTGGTGGAGTGCTGTAGAGATGGTAATCCTTCTGGAAGGTTCTCCCATCTCCACAGAGGAACTCTGGAGATCTGTCAGACTGACCATTGGGTTCAGATTTAAGAGTGTTTTGGTACCCTTCCCCAAATCTGTGCCTTGACACAATCCTGTCTTGGAGCTCAACGGACAATTCCTTGGACCTCATGGCTTGGTTTTTGCTCTGACATGCACTGTCAACTGTGGGACCTTATATAGACAGGTGTGTGCCTTTCCAGATCATGTCCAATCAAATGAATTTACCACAGATGGACTCCAATCAATTTGTAGAAACATCTCAAGGATGATCAATGGAAAAAGGATGCACTTAAGCTCAATTTCGAGTCTCATAGAAAAGGGTCTGAATACTTATGTAAATAAGGTATTTATGTTTTTATTTTTATTACATTTGCCAAAAAAATGTAATAACCTGTTTTTGCTTTGTCATTATGTGGTATTGTGTGTACATTGGTGAGAAAATATATATAATCCTTTTTCGAATAAGGCTCTAATGTAGCAAAATGTGGAAAAAGTCAAAGGGTCTGAATACCCTCCGAATGCACTGTATCACAAAAAATTGGTACAGAAATAATCATCTTTATAATAAGAAATATCAGGACAATGAAGCAGACATTTTGTCAAGGACCCTGTGTTATTATTCCTTCAGACTTCCAATTCTCTCTTCCTGCCTGTTGCCATGGCAATTGTTTCACTTCTGCTGAGATTGAGAGAGCCTGACCACAACTAGAGTGCGAAGATCCTCCTTATTCTCAGAAAGAAAGGCCTAACCTTACAGAAAAAAGACAAACCAAGGATTTCAAATCGAACAAAATAAATAATTCACCACTTGATTCATTGCATGTGAGACTATTGTCAAATAGTTAAGCACTGCACAGGACAACAGTATAAGTAACTGTGGTCTATACACAAGGTTGAGTCATGTAATTTACTGATCCATACAACAAAAGCATTATGCAATCCTGGTACACCTAAAAGAGAACTGCACCTTCTGATTTGGCCACATTTGTTGGCTTGCTCATCAAGAAATGCTGGCGACCATGACACATAAACACGCACACATGCGCACACGCACGCACACACACAGAGCACTGATTACATTATCAATAGTGGTTATGATTAGCATGGCGGAACCAACCTGATCGCTGCGTTCACCTTAATATTTCACTTCAAAGTGAAATATAGCGGTGAACACAACAATCAGGTTGGTTACACCAGGCTAGGTTATGCCCTGGACATTATAGGCATCTACAAAGTAGAAAATAAGCAACGAATAATGTCAGTTTGCATAAATGTTTGACAATTGGGTTATCAAATGTGTTAATCAACGTAATGAAGTGGGTTACCTTCTGTATTTGTACAAATGATGAGCCTGTGAAATCTGTTGCTGCTGACTGATCAAGGTTGCTGGCCGGATACAACATGTGGCTGACTGTTCCATTCATAGGAATGCTCACAGGGGAAGGAATGTCTGCATGATGCTGATGAGGGGTGTGGTGGAATTATTTTAATCAAGAGGAGAGACTTTTAGATTTCTTCAAAACAATCAAACTTTATTATTTAATTACTGCAGTAATGGAGCTGGTCGGTAATCACCCCTGGAGGTGATCACTGAGAGCTCAACGAGCTGGTTTGAGCCACAGCATTTATAGCAAAGTCCATCCTCCTTCAGTCTACATGACACACAACAGATGTGGAATGGGTCACAAGGTTAAGATTTGTATGAAAGATACTTAGAATTCACAGCAGACAGTATCTGCTGTAAAAACAGTTCTCATTGTGTAGAGACCCATTTCTGTCCCCCCCAACTCCATACTGGAGCCATCTCCACCTGGTACCCCAGTACAGAAACATTAACTCATGCTCTGGAATGCGGTATCACCCAAAGACATCGTAAATCTTCCAGAGGCCCATCCTGAGTTGAACAAACAGATGAGCATTCTAACAACGCCTTATTCTTTTGTATAAAACAACCATTTGATGCAATAACAGCATTATAACATCATCTTGTAATTTCCACCCCCTTGCTGGTCTTCTCTATGCTACATGTTCAGCTGTAAACATGACATCTCTTGAACAACTGCAGCAAGCAATCTTATGAGGTAGTGTTGACTAGGAGGGCCTGAGACAGGATAATATAATAGACAGTGGTAAATTGCATTTTGTTCTAATGAACGGACAAAGCTTTTTGCTAATGAACTTCACAACCAAAACGACTCTACTAGTTATATCTGCTTGGCTGGGGAATTTTATCAAGCTGGTTATTTTTTTAAACAACTTTTCACATAACACACATTACCTATCGTTGTTGATAAAGCCATCTGTGTCATCAGGGCAAAAATTCGGGTCACTATGATAGGCCTCATGATGACTTGTCCTTTTAATAGTTGAGGGAGACTCTGGCAACAATGGAGAAGTCAGAAGGGTACTTGTGTCGCATGACATACTTTTATTCTGAGGTCTTGCCTGACAAGCTGTGAAAATAGCAAGTGAACAGTTAATTATTTTTGGAGGTCGCTAAACCATTGCAATCACATTTCTGGACATGTTATGATACCCACCTTTGGTCCTTCTGGTAGGTCCCTGCATCAGTTCATGACCAGAGGATCAGTCTGGCACCCAACTGTGCACTTTATCTAACAGAAAAACTGGGTCAACGTTTGCCATCATCCCTCAATTACAAACATAGCTCGAGGTATAATGTAATCTCATTTGGGGGCAAATTCTATGCTTTACAGATGTAGACTGACTGGCTCCAGATTGGATTAGATTCAGGCCGTTGACGCTGTTTGACTATGCAACCAACTGTGACATGTTTTGCTATACCCCTGGGGTGGTTTGAATTTGTTGCTGCTAGATAGTACACTATTGTAGTCAGATATTAGTTAGCCCGTACCGCCAGAGCTGCATTCAATACTTATTTGTGCCCTAAATCTGTTGCATCTTGGAGGCTAATGTGACTATTTTGTCAAAATTATACTAAATTATAGTGGCACGGAAATACGATGATATTGCTAAAGTGGGCAAATAATTAGTAGTAAACACTTATGATGTCATCAAATGTTGTCAAGTCCAGGCCTGAGAAGACAGGCTGGTGTGTTTAGTTTTGGTTTTGGTGTAGGGTTTTTTATGTTCTAGGTGTTATATTTCTATGTTGGGGTAATGGTTCCCAATTAGAGGCAGCTGTGTGTCGTTGTCTCTAATTGGGAACCATATATATGTTTGGGGTTTTCATATAGGTTTTGTGGGTTATTGTTTTGAGCATAGCTTCTTTGTGTGTATTAGTCTATGTTAATGTTGCGATCTTCGTTCTGTTTATTGTTTTTCCCAGTTACGTGAGTTACGTTCGTTTAAATACAAAGCATGTATACTGGATGCCTCGCTGCGCCTTGGTCTGTCCCTTCTGAAGATCGTGACAGAATAACCCACCATAAAAAGACCAAGCAGCGAGAGACCCGGGAGTTCAGGACTTGGGAGGAGGAACTATTCAATGGAGGTGCTTAGACCCAGCCTGGAGAGTATCGCCGTCCTAGAGAGGAACTGGAAGCAGCGGCGGCGGAGCGGCGCAGGTACGAGAAGTTATACGAAGCATGGGATCCGGAGAGAGGAGAGTTTATTAGACCTCGCCTGGCACGGAAGCCTTGGGGGGGCAAACGGGGAGTTTGGCCGATTCAGGGTGGACTCCTGAGCCAACTCCACGTGCTCTCTGGTGGGAGCGTTGGAGGGAGCGTCGCACTGGTAAGATGCCGTGCTATGCAGTTTTGCGCACGGTGTCTCCAGTGCGCGTTCATTGGCCGGTGCGAGAGATTCCAGCTCCACTCATCTGTCAGGGGAGGGTGAGTGTGCAGCCTGGAAGGGTGATGCCGGCTCAGCGCTCCTGGTCTCCGGTGCGCCTCCTTGGACCAGGATATCCTGCACCAGTTCTGCGTGCAGTATCTCTGGTGCGTGTCCAGAGCCCGGTGCGTGAGATTCCAGCGCCACTCATCTGTCAGGGGAGGGTGAGTGTGCTACCTGGAAGAGTGGTGCCGGCTCTGCGCGCTAGGTCTCCAGTACACCTTCTAGGACCGAGATATCCTGCACCGGTTCTGCGTGTGGGGTCTCCGGATCGCATCCATAGCCCAGTACGTAGTGTTCCGGTTCCTCGCTCCAGGATCCCTGTGCCCGTCGTGGACTCAGCACGTCCTGTCCCTGCTCCACGATCCAGGATTCCTGTGGCCGTCGTGGACCCAGCACGTTCTGTTCCACGTTCCAGGATTCCTGTTCTACGCTCCAGGATCCCTGTGCGTGTTGGGGGCCCAGCACGTCCTGTCCCTGTTCCACGCTCCAGGATCCCTGTGCCCGTCATGGACCCAGCACGTCCTGTCCCTGCTCCACGCTCCAGGATCCCTGTGGCCGTCGTGGACTCAGCACGTCCTGTCCCTGCTCCACGCTCCAGGATCCCTGTGGCCGTCGTGGACTCAGCACGTCCTGTCCCTGCTCCACGCTCCAGGATCCCTGTGGCCGTCGTGGACTCAGCACGTCCTGTCCCTGCTCCACGCTCCAGGATCCCTGTGCCTGTCGTGGACTCAGCACGTCCTGTCCCTGTTCCACGCTCCAGGATCCCTGTGCGTGTTGGGGGCCCAGCACGTCCTGTCCCTGTTCCACGCTCCAGGATCCCTGTGCCCGTCGTGGACCCAGCACGTCCTGTCCCTGTTCCACGCTCCAGGATCCCTGTGCCCGTCGTGGACCCAGCACGTTCTGTCCCTGCTCCACGCTCCAGGATCCCTGTGGCCGTCGTGGACTCAGCACGTCCTGTCCCTGCTCCACGCTCCAGGATCCCTGTGGCCGTCGTGGACTCAGCACGTCCTGTCCCTGCTCCACGCTCCAGGATCCCTGTGCCTGTCGTGGACTCAGCACGTCCTGTCCCTGCTCCACGCTCCAGGATCCCTGTGCCTGTCGTGGACTCAGCACGTCCTGTCCCTGCTCCACGCTCCAGGATCCCTGTGCCTGTCGTGGACTCAGCACGTCCTGTCCCTGCTCCACGCTCCAGGTTCCCTGTGCCTGTCGTGGACTCAGCACGTCATGTCCCTGCTCCACGCTCCAGGATCCCTGTGCCCGTCGTGGACCCAGCACGTTCTGTCCCTGTTCCACGTTCCAGGATTCCTGTTCTACGCTCCAGGATCCCTGTGCCTGTCGTGGACTCAGCACGTCCTGTCCCTGCTCCACGCTCCAGGATCCCCGTGCCTGTCGTGGACTCAGCACGTCCTGTCCCTGCTCCACGCTCCAGGATCCCTGTGCCTGTCGTGGACTCAGCACGTCCTGTCCCTGCTCCAAGATCCAGGATCCCTGTGCCCGTCGTGGACCCAGCACATTCTGTCCCTGTTCCACGTTCCAGGATTCCTGTTCTACGCTCCAGGATCCCTGTGCGTGTTGGGGGCTCAGCACGTCCTGTCCCTGTTCCACGCTCCAGGATCCCTGTGCCCGTCGTGGACCCAGCACGTCCTGTCCCTGTTCCACTCTCCAGGATCCCTGTGCCCGTCGTGGACCCAGCACGTCCTGTCCCTGCTCCACGATCCAGGATTCCTGTTCTACGCTCCAGGATCCCTGTGCGTGTTGGGGGCCCAGCACGTCCTGTCCCTGCTCCACGCTCCAGGATCCCTGTGGCCGTCGTGGACTCAGCACGTCCTGTCCCTGCTCCACGCTCCAGGATCCCTGTGGCCGTCGTGGACTCAGCACGTCCTGTCCCTGCTCCACGCTCCAGGATCCCTGTGCCTGTCGTGGACTCAGCACGTCCTGTCCCTGCTCCACGCTCCAGGATCCCTGTGCCTGTCGTGGACTCAGAACGTCCTGTCCCTGCTCCACGCTCCAAGGTCCCTGTGCCTGTCGTGGACTCAGCACGTCCTGTCCCTGCTCCACGCTCCAGGATCCCTGTGCCCGTCGTGGACCTAGCACGTTCTGTCCCTGTTCCACGTTCCAGGATTCCTGTTCTACGCTCCAGGATCCCTGTGCCTGTCGTGGACTCAGCACGTCCTGTCCCTGCTCCACGCTCCAGGATCCCTGTGCCTGTCGTGGACTCAGCACGTCCTGTCCCTGCTCCACACTCCAGGATCCCTGTGCCTGTCGTGGACTCAGCACGTCCTGTCCCTGCTCCAAGATCCAGGATCCCTGTGCCCGTCGTGGACCCAGCACATTCTGTCCCTGTTCCATGTTCCAGGATTCCTGTTCTACGCTCCAGGATCCCTTTGCGTGTTGGGGGCCCAGCACGTCTTGTCCCTGTTCCACGCTCCAGGATCCCTGTGCCCGTCGTGGACCCAGCACGTCCTGTCCCTGCTCCACGATCCAGGATTCCTGTTCTACGCTCCAGGATCCCTGTGCGTGTTGGGGGCCCAGCACGTCCTGTCCCTGTTCCACGCTCCAGGATCCCTGTGCCCGTCGTGGACCCAGCACGTCCTGTCCCTGTTCCACGCTCCAGGATCCCTGTGCGTGTTGGGGGCCCAGCACGTCCTGTCCCTGTTCCACGCTCCAGGATCCCTGTGCCCGTCGTGGACCCAGCACGTCCTGTCCCTGCTCCACGCTCCAGGATCCCTGTGCCCGTCGTGGACCCAGCACGTTCTGTCCCTGTTCCACGTTCCAGGATTCCTGTTCTACGCTCCAGGATCCCTGTGCGTGTTGGGGGCCCAGCACGTCTTGTCCCTGTTCCACGCTCCAGGATCCAGAGGCCAGAGAAAGTCCCCTGTCCGGGACCTCCAGAGAGGGTCCCCAGTCCGGAGCCGCCAGAGAGGGTCCCCAGTCCGGGGCCGCCAGAGAGGGTCCCCAGTCCGGGGCCGCCAGAGAGGGTCCCCAGTCCTGCAAATGGCCCAGGGCCTCCGGTGCGTGACCTCGGACCAGCACGGCCGGCACCGGAGCCGCCACCTGGGACTAAAAAACCCACCCGAAGACCCGCCCCATGGACTTGTGGCGCGGTCGGAGTGGGGGTACTGTCACGACCAGGCCTGAGAAGACAGGCTGGTGTGTTTGGTTTTGGTGTGGGTGTTTTTTATGTTCTAGTTGTTATGTTTCTATGTTGGGGTAATGGTTCCCAATTATGGTTCCCAATAATGGTTCCCATATATGTTTGGGGTTTTCATATAGGTTTTGTGGGTTATTGTTTTGAGCATAGCTTCTTTGTGTGTATTAGTCTATGTTAATGTTGCGATCTTTGTTCTGTTTATTGTTTTGCCCAGTTACATGAGTTACGTTCGTTTAAATAAAAAGCATGTATACTGGATGCCTCGCTGCGCCTTGGTCTGTCCCTTCTGAAGATCGTGACAAATGTCTTTAGAAAGATGGCAATTACTGCCATAACTTTTACTAGCAAAGTTCATAAATAATAGCTTGCAATGATAAGTTATTTTGCGTCAAAAGTCAATTCAGCTACATCACAATCATGACAAATGGTTTTCCTACAAATGATTTGCCTTCTTTTGAAATTGTATCATGTTTATAAGCCAAATTCGAGTTGTATTGAGGTAGGCTAACATTAGCAAGATAGCTAGTTAGGTAGCTAATGTCAGCTACAATTTCTCCAAAGAGTACGATCTTCGTCCCCATGTGCAGTTGCAAACCATAGTCTGACTTGTTTATGGTGGTTTTGGAGCAGTGGCTTCTTCCTTGCTGAGCGGCCTTTTAGGTTATGTCGATATAGGACTCGTTTTACTGTGGATATACATACTTTTGTACCTGTTTCCTCCAGCATCTTCATAAGGTCCTTTGCTGTCGTTCTGGGATTGATTTGCACTTTTCGCACCAAAGTACGTTCATCTCTAGGAGACAGAACGCGTCTCCTTCCTGAGCGGTATGACGGCTGCATGGTCCCATGGTGTTTATACTTGCGTACTATTGTTTTTACAGATGAACGTGGTACCTTCAGGCATTTGGAAATTGCTCCCAAGGATGAACCAGACTTGCGGAGGTCTACAATTTTTTTTCTGAGGTCTTGGCTGATTTATTTAGATTTTCCCATGATATCAAGAAAAGAGGCGCTGAGTTTGAAGGTAGGCCTTGAAATACATCCACAGGTATACCTCCAATTGACTCAAATGATGTCAATTAGCCTATCAGAAGCTTCTAAAGCCATGACGTACTTTTCTGGAATTATCCAAGCTGTTTAAAGGCACAGTCAACTTAGTGTATGTAAACTTCTGGCCCACTGGAACTGTGATACAGTGAATTATAAGTGAAATAATCTGTCTGTAAACAATTGTTGGAAAAAATGACTTGTGTCATGCACAAAGTAGATGTCCTAACCGACTTGCCAAAACTATAGTTTGTTAACAAGAAGTGTGTGGAGTGGTTCAAAAACGAGTTTTGATGACTCCAACCTAAGTGTATGTAAACTTCCGACTTCAACTGTAAATACCCAGATACATAACCAGTCATCTATGGTCTACCTACTGGTATACTCACCACCACTGGGGACCAACGAACTCCAATCACCAATTCAAAATGATAGGGTCCTTCGGCAGGGCATGCAAACCATAGTTGTTGGCTGTGCATCCTGCTGGAAGTTGGTTGGGAAACAACGGAACCCCATTCAATAAATTGAAGGGGCGATTTGTACATTTGCACGGAACTTGGCAAAAGGGGGCATGATTGGTTGACAATTGTAATCCAAACTCAACCTTAATTTACTCTTTGTGATGCACTGTGGTTCCAAACTCCATTTTAGACGAGACTGACTTTGACCAACATGATCCTATTTACACTTTGTAGTCAATTCTGACACTAGAATAAATGTTTCTGACTCATTTCGATGCCACATACAGTATGCCATTTTCAAAGACAGTAGTTGGTTGTAGGGGAAGTTGCTCTTTAAGCCTTGTAAACATTCATTTGTCACAGAGCATTATAAGTGTGAAAGCCTCCAAACGTGAACTTTCCCATCACCTCGGAGACCAGAAGTTTCTTAGGAACAATCATAAAACCTCTCTAAAGGCAACTTGCTGCCGGGATTGTAAGAAATTGTATTGTTTATTTATTTTAAGTGTATTTAAGACATTAGGACAGCTTTGCCACAACTTATTTCCTGTTGCGCTTGCCCTATTCTGTGCCTGCCGCAACTGAAAACCTCTGCGACCACTGAGCTCCATTACAGTGACATATAGATCTGCATCCCTTTCAATTTAAACTAATTATGCGCAAGGGGAGGCAGATCAGTGGAGACTTGTAGGCACGGCATCGGTTTGTGAACACACGCAAACAAAATGGGGGAAGAGGGTACGTTGGTCTTGGTATGCCACCACACACACACAACCATCAGAATGAGGATAGGATCAAAACAAAGAACGCATGTTAGCACCAGGTATAAACAAGGATTAAGTCTCCATCTAGTATGAGCAACTAAGACAATCTGAATTTAGAAAGGGCACCACATTCAGGATGTTGAAGGCAATGACAGGCCAGGCCTTCATATTCCACTTTGTTCTCCATCTTCTAAACTCAGCAAAAAAAGAAACATCCTCTCACTCTCAACTGCGTTTATTTTCAGCAAACTTAACATGTGTAAATATTTGTATGAACATGACAAGATTCAACAACTGAGACATAAACTGAACAAGTTCCACAGACATGTGACTAACAGAAATTGAATAATGTGTCCCTGAACAAAGGGGGGGTCAAAATCAAAAGTAACAGTCAGTATCTTGTGTGGCAACCAGCTCCATTAAGTACTGCAGTACATCTCCTCCTCGTGGACTGCACCATATTTGCCAGTTCTTGCTGTGAGATGTTACCCCACTCTTCCACCAACGCAGGAACATTTCTGGGGGCCATGGCAGAACATTCCTGTCTTGGAGGAAATCACGCACAGAATGAGCAGTATGGCTGGTGGCATTGTCATGCTGAAGGGTCATGTCAGGATAAGCCTGCAGGAAGGGGGATGTCTTCCCTGTAACGCACAGTGTTGAGATTGCCTGCAATGTCAAGCTCAGTCCGATGATGCTGTGAGACACTGCCCTAGACCATGATGGACCCTCCACCTCCATATAGATTCCGTTCCAGAGTACTGTACAGACCTTGGTGTAAAGCTCATTCCTTCAACGATAAACGCGAATCAGACCATCATCCCTGTGTAGACAAAACCGTGACTTGTCAGTGAAGAGCACTTTTTGCCAGTCCTGTCTGGTCCAGCGACGGTGGGTTTGTGCCCATAGGCGACGTTGTTGCCAGTGATGTTTGGTGAGGACCTAGCTTACAACAGGCCTACAAGCCCTCAGTCCAGCCTCTCTCAGCCTATTGTGGACAGTCTGAGCACTGATGGAGGGATTGTGCGTTCCTGGTGTAACTCGGGCAGTTGTTGCCATCCTGTACCTGTCCGCAGGTGTGATGTTTCGGATGTACCGATCCTGTGCAGATGTTGTTACACGTGGTCTGCCACTGCTAGGATGATCAGCTGTCCGTCCTGTCTCCCACTGGCGCTGTCTTAGGCGTCTCACAGTAAGGACATTGTAATTTATTGCCCTGACCACATCTGCAGTCCTCATGCCTCCTTGCAGCATGCCCAAGGCACATTCACGCAGATGAGCAGGGACCCTGGGCATCTTTCTTTTGGTGTTTTTCAGAGTCTGTAGAAAGGCCTCTTTAGAGTCCTAAGTTTTTATAACTGTGACCGTAATTGCCTAATTGTCTGTAAGCTGTTAGTGTCTTAACATCCATTCTACAGGTGCATGTTCATTAATTGTTTATGGTTCATTGAACAAGCATGGGAAAGTGTATAAATCCTTTACAATGAAGCTCAGCCATTTAGTATGATTTTTTACTTTAAGTTACATTATGAATGGAAGTGGTCTTACAATATCAAATGAATTAGAGTACATATATTATCATGTCTTACTCAGTTGTGCAACAGCATGCGAATTGAATTATGTGATTTATCATACATCTTGGAGGATGTATAGTATTGCACATCTTTATCTGAGACCAGATTGCTTGTTGCACAGTAACAAAAGAGAATTTCGGGGAGAATTTGCATTGGCGCTTAGGGTAACTAACGACAAAGTTTAGGAGAACTAAAACAAAAGGTTAGGTGAATATACTCTAGCAGGATCAAGGGTGTGGGGTTTCCACATCACCAAGTGCAATAACACAACAGGCACTAGTAGCACAAATAGAATGCTAAAGGCAAGTTTATTAGGGATTTTTGAACACAGGGAAAGAAGGGGGAATTCACCAATCACCTTACAGTCCACAAGCTGTTCTCTTTGTCTGTTCCTTTTCCCTGGGGTAATCCTCACACTCTGGTTATCAGCCAATCCGGTACACAAGGGTGTTAGTCCGACAGTCCAGGTCACAACATGTAATCTCACAGATAATATGCGCTCTTCTCCCACTCTTCTCCCGCTCTTCTCCCGCTCTTCTCCCGCTCTTCTCCCGCTCTTCTCCCGCTCTTCTCCCGCTCTTCTCCCGCTCTTCTTATTGCACTTGGTTCTCTCCTACTCTGCCCTGTTGTGCAGGCTGCTTCCCCTTTTTATCCCATAACCCTCCCTGGCTTAACGAGTTACAGTCTTGCCTCGTTGGGACAGGAAGTTTATATAAGGCCCAGGGGTGGAGCCAACAGACTGCCAGAAATCTCCCCTCAATCACCACTCCCCTCACCTCTCCCTGCAGGCTGCCACAATACGTAGCAGGTTAGGTGAATTGGGTTAAGTTTAGAATAAGGGTTAGCTAAAATGCTACAGTTGTCCCCGACACGAACATGCAACCTTTGGATTGCTAGACTGTCGCAGATTTCTCTTTTTTCACAATCACAATGACTGGAAGACAGAAACTGGGTTTATAGGTATAATCAAAGGAAATTGTGGTAATGTGTCAGGCTAGCATTTGCTTATTAACCTGGGTGCAAATAACAGCACATTCCGATATCAATCTCTTGTGTATAACAGACATATGTTGAAAGGGGAATCATAGAGAATCATGACAGTTTCAGGCTGACCAGACCAGATAAACTCTATTATGAGCTGCAACTAGGGTCTAGAGTTTTTTCACGTCAGGTCATGTCTTCTTCATAGAAAACGCAGGGTTCTAGACACAAGACCACTGAACCCTACCCAACGAAGGTTGGCTTTTTGATGAGCAAAAAGCCTAGTGGGCTAGATTATAAAAAAATAAGTAATAAACGTAAGGGCATTTTGTCTTTTTTTTCACCCAACTTTTAACCTAAATCATGGTGACATGTTTTGTTGGATTGAATTCACATTGAATTCACGTCAGTTGACAACTCATCCAAATGTAAATCAAAACTTGACATTGAACTGACGTCTGTGCCCAGTGTGAAAGAACATGCAGAACTGAAGTATTTCCTATTGTGGTCATACCAGGTCGACATAAAGAAAATCTATCTGTATGATTGATGACAAAAGCCCAGGACAGACAGTCGGTGTCGATAAACATTTAATTCATTAGATTCCTTCTATCTGAAACAGCAAGAGAGCATTCCAACACAAACCTTGAGTGGACATAGTTTGTTTGCTTTGATGCGATGAACGGTGGTGTAAACTAACAAAGTAAAAGTGATTTGAAGTACTACTTAAGGAATTATTCTGGGGTGTCTGTACTTTAATAATGATATTTTTAATACATTTTACCTATACTCCACTACATTCCTAAAGAAAACATACTTTTTATTCCCATTCATTTTCCCTGACACCCAAAGGTACTTGTTACAATTTAAATGCTTAGCTGGACAGGAAAATTGTCCAATTCACGGACTTATCAAGAGAACATCCCTCGTCATCCCTACTGCCTCCGATCTGGCGGACTCACGAAACACATATGCTTAGTTTGTAAATTATGTCTGAGTGTTGGAGTGTGCCTCTGGCCCTGGCTATCCGTCTGGTTTGCTTAATGTAAGGAATTTAAAATGATTTATAGCACTTGCTTTTACTTTTGATATTTAAGTATATTTTAGCAATGACTTTAACTTTTGATACTTAAGTATATTTAAAAACAAATGCTTTTAGACTTTACTCTAGTAGTATTTTACTGAGTGACTTTTCTATTAAGGTACTGTATCTTTACTTTTACTCAACTATGACAATTGGATACTTTTTCCAACACTGGCGACAAGGTCTAAATTTCTCTGCCGACATTGATCAGAACAATTTGATTAAAGAGATTTCATTTTCCTATTTTCAATATTACATCAGCAGTTAAATCATGACAAACAGACATTTTGTGGTGATCAGAGCTCATTTTGATTCTGAGTTAAGTTGGAATATACCTTTGTGTGCTCCTTTACAGCCATTCTCACTCTACATTGCCCTCTAATACAGTTTTAGTAGAGCCATGAATACCCAGCTCCATATTCCACTGTTAAAATGTCCATTAAACTGAAGATAAATTATTAGATATACATCCCATGGACCATTACAGACATCTACTGGCCAATCAGAAAAACTCCAACTACAGAATGTTATACTTCAGTTCTCATCAGAGGCTGAGCATTTTGTTTTGCTGCATTGAAACCCTCAAAAAAAAAAACTATACTCTGTGTATAGAAGACAACAACTTTCATTGACCCCCAACAAGGGCTATCTTATTGTCCTCTACCACAGATTAGCCTAGAGCAGCTTACAGCACAGAAGGCTGCTGAGGGGAGGACAACTCATAATAATGGCTGGTAATGGAGCAAATGGAATTGCATCAAACACATGGAAACCATGTATTTGATGCCATTCCACTGATTCCACTCCAGCTATTACCATAAGCCCGTCCTCCCCAATTAAGGTGCCACCAACCTCCTATGGCTTACCGTTGCCTACTCCATAGTTTGCTGATTGAAACTGTGTAGACCCTGCTGCCCGTTACATATATATGTTTCCGCATGTTAATTGGATCATCAACTAGTTCCCAAAAAAGGAGAGTTTGAATCTTGGCCATAAAGGATATTGCACATCACTTCCTTTTCCCCCCTGCTCTATAAAACTGCCATCCCGGAATATATTGTACAGTCCACAAAAATAAAAAATACATATATATAAAACATCTGCTTCAAGCTTCTGACACACGCTTTTAATTGGCTCCTCTTGCTCTGAATTAATGAAAATATAGGACACCACAGGACACCAGGCGAAAATTCCAGAGACTGAGGTGGCCATTTCAAAATTAACCATTTCTTTCTGGATTTTCATATGTGCTTGGGGTTATGAACTTCACCCAGTACCAGGACATTTTAGCCAAAAACCTGGCTGCCTCTGCCAGAAGGTAGAAACTTGAATCTTCCAGCAAGACAATAATCCCAAGCGCACATTAAAATCCACAAAGAAATGGTCAATTGACCACAAAATATTTTTTTGCAAGGGCCATCACAGTCTCAAGATTTGAACCGCACTGAAAACGTGTGGTTTGAATTGAAGAGGGCACCTTTATTTAACCAGTTAGGCTAGTTGAGAACAAGTTTTCATTTACAACTGAGACCTGACCAAGATAAAGCAAAGCAGTGCGACACAAACAACGACACAGTTACACATGGAATAAACAAGCGTACAGTCAATAACACAATAGAAACAAAAGAAAGTCTATATATAGTGTGTGCAAATGGCGTGAGGAGGTAAGGCAATAGTAGCGAAGTAATTACAATTTAGCTAATTAACACGGAAGTGATAGATGTGCAGATGATGATGTGCAAGTAGAAATACTGGTGTGCAAAAGAGCAGAAACGTAAATAAAAACAATATGGGGATGAGGTAGGTAGATTGGATGGGCTATTTACAAATCGCTATACAGCTGCAGCGATCGGTTAGCTGCTCAGATAGCGGATGTTTAAAGTTAGTGAGGGAAGTATAAGTCTCCACCTTCAGCAATTTTTGCAATTTGGTCCAGTCATTGGCAGCAGAGAACTGGAAGGAAAGTGGCTTTGTGGATGACCAGTGATATATACCTGCTGGAGCGCGTGCTGGTGGGTGTTGTTATCGTGACCAGTGAGCTGAGATAAGGCGGAGCTTTACCTAGCATAGACTTATAGATGACCTGGAGCCAGTGGGTTTGGCGATGAATATGTAGCGAGGGCCAGCCGACTAGAGCATACAGGTTGCAGTGGTGGGTTGTATATGGGGCTTTGGTGACAAAACGGATGGCACTGTGATAGACTGCATCCAGTTTGCTGAGTAGAGTATTGGAGGCTATTTTGTAAATGACATCGCCGGAAGTCGAGGATCGATAGGA
Source organism: Brachymystax lenok tsinlingensis (assembly GCA_030435695.1). Classification (NCBI taxonomy): domain Eukaryota; kingdom Metazoa; phylum Chordata; class Actinopteri; order Salmoniformes; family Salmonidae; genus Brachymystax; species Brachymystax lenok. The sequence goes on along the minus strand of CM059802.1, from coordinate 42,316,297 downwards.
TAGTCAGTTTTACGAGGGTATGTTTGGCGGCATGAGTGAAGGAGGCTTTGTTGCGAAATAGGAAGCTGATTCTAGATTTAATTTTGGATTGGAGATGTTTAATATGAGTCTGGAAGGAGAGTTTACAGTCTAGCCAGACACCTAGGTATTTGTAGTTGTCCACATATTCTAAGTCAGAACCGTCCAGAATAGTGATGCTAGTTGGGTGGGCGGGTGCGGGCAGCGAACGGTTGAAAAGCATGCATTTGGTTTTACTAGCGTTTAGTTGGAGGCCACGGAAGGAGTGTTGTATGGCGTTGAAGCTCGTTTGGAGGTTAGTTAAGGATCCACACTTTTTTTTTCAATTTTCGCCTAAAATGACATACCCAAATCGAACTGCCTGTAACTCAGGCCCTGAAGCAAGGATATGCATATTCTTGGTACCATTTGACAGTAAACACTTTGAAGGTTGTGGATATGTGGAAATAATGTAGGAGAAAATAACACAATAGATCTGGTAAAAGATAATACAAAGAAAAAAACAACCGTTCTTTTGTATTGTGTTGGTACAATCATCTTTGAAATGCAAGAGAAAGGCCATAATGTATTATTCCAGCCTAGCTGTAATTTAGATTTTGGCCACTAGATGGCAGCAGTGTATGTGCAAGGTTTTAGACTGATTCAATGAACCATTGCATATATGTTCCAAATGTTTGTATCAAGAATGCCCAAATGTGCCTAATTTGTTTATTAATAACTTTTCATGTTCAAAATTGTCTCCTCAAACAATAGCATGTCATTATTTTACTGTAATAGCTACTGTAAATTGGACAGTGCAGTTAGATTAACTCGAATTTAAGCTTTCTGCCAATATCAGATATGTCTACTGTATGTCCTGGGAAATGTTCTTGTTACTTACAACCTCATGCAACTGTCTGTTAAACTCTATATTATGTATTATAAACCGCGCTCCCTTTCGGATGCATAGAGATAAATACTTGAAATAATAGCCTATCTAATTTGCCAAATTTAAATTAGAGATGCACAAGGTAATTTGTTGTAGGGTATAGCTTCTTCGGGAATATGAACTTATTCTGAATTTATTTTGCAATTGTTATGAAAATATGTATTATGTTTATAAATGAAATATTGTTTACTTGAGACATTTGAAATTACAGTAGGCTATTTAGATGTACAGTAGACAAAAAAACTGAAATGGAATAGGTGAACAGTCTATACTACCATTAAACTGCGCTCTGAATCGGATCGCATAGGTGGCCCATTTCAAGAAGGCATTCAAGAGGCATAATTTTTTTATCAAAATAATAACTAACTTGTATGCCATCTGTAAATCCAAGGAAAAAAAAGTTTAATTACGAGCCTAGTTGGTTTAGCCACGAAAAAAGACCAGAACCTTCCCGCTGGCCATGATTGGCTGAGATAATAGATGGGCTGGACATTCTGAGAGATGAGTTCAGATTAGTCTGCCATGTAGCACGCTTATGTCTATAACTTGAGCTGCTCAGTATGTGTAGATAATCCTTGCTACCGCAGCTTTTTTTGAAAGACATAACGTTAGCCATGGACAACTGCAAAAAGAACAGGATGGCAGCAACACATGAATATGACAACATGGTAGAAACACAACATGGCAGCAGCACAGAAGTAGCAGCACAAAACATGGTACAAACGTTATTGGGCACAGACAACAGCACAAAGGGCAAGAAGGTAGAGACAACAATTCATCACGCGAAGCAGCCACAACTGTCAGTAAGAGTGTCCATGATTGAATCTTTGAATGAAAAGATGGAGATAAAATGGTCCAGTTTGAGTGTTTTTTTGCAGCTCGTTCCAGTCGCTAGCTGCAGCGAACTGAAAAGAGGAGCAACCCAGGGATGTGTGTGCTTTGTGCACCTTTAACAGAATCTGACTGGCAGAATGGGTGTTGTATGAGCGGTTAACAAAGAAACAGGTACTCCTATATGCTTAATTTTGAGTTATTTATGTAATATGTTTTGATTTTTAATACATTCTAAAGGCAGCAGGATGCGACTAATGATGATTTGAAAAAAGTTGGATTAAAGGCATGAGCTCTGCTTTGTTTTTTGCGCAGGCTGTACAAACCATCAGTCTCCCATTCACAATTTGACAAGCACTTGATAATGCCTTGAAATTCCCGTCGGCATCCCCTTTGTGTGGCTGTAAATCCCCCTAAACAAAATCCATGCCTTTTGCGGCCAGTTGCCCTAATATTAATTATAATTCCCTTCTCCCGGCTGTGTGCTCCGACACACCTCTCATTCACATGCCTTTGCTCACATTCCTCTCTGTCACATGATCAGGTCTTTCTCACAGGCTACAAGTGAAGACAGATACATCGGGGACACAACTGCGCGCGTCCTTTTCCAAATCCGAGTCGCATATTGAATATATTGGTAGAACTTTCTTCATTTACTTTTCGTCAGCCAACAAGATGAGTAGACCTAACAAACAGCAAAAACACTAGCCAATGTCAATCTACTATACCCCATAGTACAAAATGTTAAGTAATGAGGCTGACGCAACAGATTAGAACATTTTGCTTAAAATGTTGATAAACTATTAGGCTTCATTTTTAGCACAGCAACACAGCAGTAGGCTATAAGCGCGAATGTTCCATTAGCAGGAAAACACAATTCTCAAAAGTGACCGCAAATGCGATAATATAATGCTTTTATTATAAAGGTCAATTTTTTTCAGTGAAAATGATCTTCCCCAAACTTTAAACTCACGCACTGACGTATGTATACCAGTTGGGCGCTCCATCCATTGTAAGCGTATTAATGTGCTTAATTTTAAGAAGTTATTTGGTCACTTTACTAGTGATACAAACCGTATCAAAACATATAGGCTTATGTGCTAAGCTACATGAGATGTTCGACTATGATTTGAAAAAGTCGCAAAAAAGGCATGCGCCGTTTATTGCCTTACTGCACACAAGCTGAGCATCATTCACAAGTGATAATATATAATTCACAACTGATAGGCTAATAGTCACCCATCAGAATATTTACATATACTAAATATGTGTCAAATTTGTTTTGATTTAGAATGGACCATTATCATGCACCTGTCTCGAAACGGGCAGGGGAATAAATACATGTCAGCCATGCATTTAAATGGGGGACGCCATTTTCATGCCAGCCAGGTAGGCTATGCTGCTGTTGTAAAGAGAAGCAATGTGCTTAATATTAGGAAATTTGAGTAATAAATATAGAAACCTGACGGGAGGCCATCACTCTGTTTTCTCACACAATTGTATAGCCTATAGAAATGTTGCACAATATGAGCTCATGGGCTCTCATGGAGTGTTTGATTAGATTTTAGATTAGATTAGAGTGCTGAGTACCAGGCAGTTAGCAAGTTTGGTAAGCGACTAATGACCATCAGCAGAATCAGAGCTTGGAGAAGCCTAATTACCGTGACTAAACGCTCACTTGGAATTTGACTGCTGTCATGACTCGTGACCACCAGTATAGTGTTAATATGGTCACTGTAACAGCACTACCCTCACATGTGAATCTTTAAAGAGATGGGTGCGGCTAAGGCTTAAGAGGGTGTGTACGATGCTGAATAGGTGTAGACAAAGAAAAGCTCTCCAGTAGGTGTACCAAAACATTCCAGGGATATTTTCTCAAAAGTTGGCTTACAAGTTTATCAACTTTCAAAGCACATTCTCATTGTTTCTCAACTGCATTTTGTTGCTCTGAGTCTCTACTTAAAAAAAAAATAGCTAGATAAGATCGAGGCGGGTGGTCACGTTAAAGCAAAATACTTGAAATAGTTTATTTACTACTATAAAGTGGGTCTCATTAAACGAGCGATGGGACGTTGTATGCATATAGGCTACTTTGAGTATGAAACCACAGTCAAAAAAGGTGAGGAATTTATTCTGCAATGATCATGGAAATGGTAAATAGATGGCCATTTCTAACTATTTTAGAATGCAAAGTAAAAAAAAAAAAAGGATTTTGCTCCTCACTAATGGAAAATGAATGCATGTTGTCATTATATTTACCTTTTTATACATTTTTATTTTTTTGGGGGGTATATCTTGTACTTACGTAATGATTATAAATGTTGGTGAGTGAAACTGTGTATTTATTGCAGCCCGCTTGCTGTTCGCTATCTCTTTGTAAATAATTAGTTATACATATGAAACTTTGTTGAATTTAAAGTTTAGATCACTGGTTACTTTGTTTGCTTAACATGATAAAGATGTTTGCAACAGGAAGTAATAGTAATAGTTGTACATTACGATTGGAATAATGCTTAGCCTAATGGTTGTGTTTTTGTATTCTTATGATTTGGACCTTGACTTATTATCAATTATGTCAGAGTGAATGGGTTGTAGATTCTTTAATATCATGCTGTGTGAGACTGCTTGCCATCTTTGTTTCTTTTTCTTTCTTTTTGAGTTTGGTACTTGTTAGAAGAATTGTTTGAAGGTCCAATACCCACAGTTCGCCACTGTTGTCACATAGAAGAGGTGGAATTAAATGAACACTGTGCTGTTCTCTGGCTATGGATCAATGGCGGGGCAGGAGAAGGGGTAGACTGGTGGTGTTCTGGTCAGGCTCCGTAGACGGGCACATCGCGCACCGCTCCCGAGTATACTACTTGCCAATGTCCAGTCTCTGGACAACAAGGTAGACGAAATCCGAACAAGGATTGCCTTCCAGAGAGACATCAGCGACTGCAACGTTCTTTGCTTCACGGAAACATGGCTCACTCAGGACACGTTATCAGAGTCGGTACAGCCACATGGTTTCTCCATCGCGCCGACAGAAACAAACATCTATCTGGTAAGAAGAAGGGTGGGGGTGTGTGCCTTATGATTAACGAGTCGTGGTGTGATCATAACAACATACAGGAACTCAAGTCCTTTTGTTCACCTGACATAGAATTCCTTACAATCGAATGCCGACCGCATTATCTACCAAGAGAATTCTCTTCGATTATAATCACATCCGTGTATATCCCCCCTCAAGCTGACACATCGACAGCACTGAAAGAAATTCATTGGACTCTATGTAAACTGGAAACCACATATCCTGAGGCTGCATTTATTGTGGCTGGGGATTTTAACAAGACTAATCTGAAAACAAGGCTCCCTAAATTTTATCAGCATATCGAATGTGCGACTCGGGCCGGGAAAATCATTGTTATGCTAACTTCCAAGACACATACAAGGCCATTCTCCGGCCTCCTTGACTAAATGTTGTTGCTCCCAGCCTACAGACAGAAACTAAAACAGGAAACGCCCGTGCTCAGGTCTGTTCAACGCTGGTCCGACCAATCTGATTCCATGCTTCTAGATTGCTTCGAGCACGTGGACTGGGATATGTTCCAGACAGCATCAGACAACAACATTGATGTATACGCTGAATCGGTGAGCGAGTTTATTAGCAAGTGCATCGGTAATAATAATTATTATTATTAGCTATTAAAACCTTCCCCAACCAGAAACCGTGGATTGATGGCAGCATTCGCACAAAACTGAAAGCGCGAACCACTGCTTTTAACCAGGGTAAGGCAACCGGAAAGATGACTGAATACAAACAGTGTAGCTATTCCCTCCGCAAGGCAATCAAACAAGCTAAGCGTCAATATAGAGACAAAGTAGAGTCACAATTCAACGGCTCAGACATGGGAGGAATGTGGCAGGGTCTACAGTCAATCACAGACTACAAAAAGAAAACCAGCCCCATCACGGACCAAGGTGTCCTGCTCCCAAACAAACTAAACAACTTCTTTGCTCGCTTTGAGGACAATACAGTGCCACCGACACGGCCCTCTACCAAAACCTGCGGGCTCACCTTCTCCGCAGCCAACATGAGTAAAACATTTAATCGTGTTAACCCTCGCAAGGCTGCCGGCCCAGATGGCATCCCTGGCCGTGTCCTCAGAGCATGCGCAGACCAGCTGGCTGGTATGTTTACAGACATATTTAATCAACCCTTATCCCAGTCTACTGTTCCCACATGCTAACAGGCCCACCATTGTTCCTGTTACCAAGAAAGCTATGGTAACTGAGCTAATTGACTATCACCCCGTAGCACTCACTTCCGTCATCATGAAGTGCTTTGAGAGACTAGTCAAGGATCATATCACCTCCATGCTACCAGACACCCTAGACCCACTCCAATTTGCTTACCGTCCCAGTAGGTCCACAGACGACGCAATCGCAATCACACTGCACACTGCCCTAACCCATCTGGACAAGAGGAATACCTATGTAAGAATGCTGGGATCAAGAGACTGAAAAACAGCTTCTATCTCAAGGCCATCAGACTGTTAAACAGCCATCACTATCATTGACTTAAATCTCTAGCCACTTTAAATAATAGAAAATTGGATGTAACAAGTGTATCACTAGCCACTTTAAACAATTTTGTATATAATGTTTACATATCCGACATTACTCATATCAAATGTATACACTGTACTCTATACCATCTACTGAATCTTGCCTATGCCGTTCGGCCATCGACTCAAATCTCTAGCCACTTTAAACGATGCCATTTATATAATGTTTACACATCCTACATTACTAATCTCATATGTATATACTGTACTCTATACCATCTACTGCATCTTGTCTACGCCGGTCAGCCATCGCCCATCCATATATTTATATTTATGTACATACTCGTATTCATTCCTTTACACTTGTGTGTATAAGGTAGTTGTTGTGAAATTGTTAGATTACTAGATACTACTGCATGGTCGGAGCTAGAAGCACAAGCATTTCGCTACACTCACATTAACATCTGCTAACGATGTGTATGTGACCAATAACATTTGATTTGATTTGATTTTAGCAAAGGAAGGTTATATTTGTATCATTTAGCAAGTTTTATAAGGTTGTTAAAGGGTTTCCAACATAGGAGTTTGAACCTAGCGTCTGCACGGCATTACAAATCCCCAAATCCTAAGGTGCAATAAAGACAAAATCACAAGTTGTTTCAAGTTAAGAAAATAAACTCAGTAAATTGAATGTAGTTAAATATACATGGAGTGTACAAAGCATTAGGAACACCTGCTTTTTCCATGACATAGACTGACCAGGTGAATCCTGGTGAAAGCTATGATCCCTTACTGATGTCACTTCAATCAGTGTAGATGAAGGGGAGAAGACAGTTTTAAAGAAGGACTTTTAAGCTTTGAGACAATTGAGATGTTGATTGTGAATAGTATTTGTGCCATTCAGAGGATAAATTGTCAAGACAAAAGATCTAAGTGCCTTTGAACAGGGTATGGGAGTAGGAGCCAGGCACACCGGTGTCAAGAACTGCAACTCTGCTTGGTTTTTCACGTTAAACAGTTTCCCGTGTGTATCTAGAATGATCCACCACCCAAAAGACCGAGCCAACTTGACACAACGGGAAGCATTGGAGTCAACACGGGCCAGCATCCCTGTGGAACGCTTTCGACACCTTGTAGAGTCCATGCCCTGATGAATGGAGGCTGTTCTGAGGGCAAAAGGGGATGCATCTAAATATTAGGAAGGTGTTTCTAATGTTTTTTACACTTTGTGTATAACCAGAAGTGGTCTAGTGCGGTTTCTATGAAATCATTCCTCATGTGTGGTAGAATTCTCCGTGCCATGCAGATGCAGCCTTTTCAAATGCTGGTGACATTATTGTGTTGACTATATAGTGTTTTAGGTCCATAAAACTGGAATGGTTTCAAAGACCCATGTGTTGTGACCTTGGTCTTACTCACTCAGTAATTCAATGCACTTTATTGGCATGAAATGGCATGTGTGTAATGTCTCTCCCTCCTCTGGTTTACCTTTCTCCCTCACTCTTCCTTTCTTTCTCTCCCTCTGTCCCTCTCTTTCCTTGTTCACCTTCGTCCTTTGACAGGATATCATCATCATGTTTGTCCATCACCTGGCCACCATAACCCTTATCAACTTCTGCTGTAACAACATGCTTCAAGCAGGCACTCTGGTCATGTGTGTGCATGATGCATCCGACATCTGTTTGGAGGTAAACGGTCAAGGGCCTATACCAGTGGTTCAAAAACTTTTTGTAGTCCAGTAGCCCTTCAAACATTCAACCTCCAGCTGCGTACCCCCCTCTAGCACCAGGGTCAGCTCACTCTCAAATGTTATTTTTTTGCCATCATTGTAAGCCTGCCACACACACACTATACAATACATTTATTAACCTCTCTGCGCTAGGTGGGACGGTCACGTCCCACCAAGCGTACTTCTGTATGTTGTAAAAGCGTTACATGGTCGCTGCCCGTTTCATTGCATAATGCAGACAATACACGAGAGTTCAGGGGCCTTGCTTTAACAAAGTTAAACATTTTCACTGAAGTGTCCAAAACATCTTTCAAGCTGTCAGGCATTTCCTTGGCAGCAAGAGCTTCTCGGTGGATGCTGCAGTGTACCCAAGTGGCATCGAGAGCAACTGCTTGCACTCACGTTACCACTCCACTATGTCTCTCTGTCATGGCTTTTGCGCTATATCAGTACAGATAACAACACATCTTGACCACCAAAGACCACTTGATGTCACAAAGCTGTCCAGTTCTTTAAAAATATCCTCTCCTGTTCTGGTTTGCAGAAGAGGATGTCTTCTTAATTGACCCCCCATAAACGTAACGGACATACTGTATACCAGGAGCTGTGCCAGGTCCGCCACATCTGTTGACTCATCCAGCTGTAACGCATAGAATTCACTGGTAATCGTTTCAAAATCTCCTGCCATGTCATTGATGCGTCATGAAACAGTGTTGTTTGATGAAGGCATTGTCTGTATAGTTTTTTGGGCCTTTTCCCCCAGCATTGTCCCAGCAATTTCTGCAGAAGCAGGAAGAATTAAGTCCTCCACAATGGTATGGGGCTTGCCTGTCCTAGCCACTCGGTAGCTCACCATATAAGACGCTTCTAGCCCCTTCTTATTAATGGTGTCTGTTGCTTTTATACATGTCTTACTACTCGAAAGTCATCTTAATTCTTGCTCAAATAACTCCAGTGGCTTATTTTTCAAATTGGCATGTTTCGTTACTAAATGTCTGCGCAAGAGTTAAGGTTTCATCGAGTTGTGAGATAGTACTTTTGCACATAACACACTGTGGCTGAGGAAAGACACTACTCCTAATATAAGTGAACCCCAAATCAATGTAGTTCTCATCATATTTGCAACTCTTCGATGGTCCAGAGTCGCTATCTGTTGTTCGGTGCTTTCCCGGGTAAGGGAGCAGCAGCTCTTCGGCTGCATCAGATTCACAACTGTCATTGTCCATGCTAGATGGGCTAGCAACAAATGTAGAATTACTGTTGCTGGCATTGGCTCGTGGAAGCAGAACAGCTTGTGTCGTCGACAGGTGCAGGTGTAGTACTGCTGGTAGTTGCAGTAGAGCTACTAGTAGAGCTGGTATATGTCTCTATGGACACAGGCCTTACTTTTTGTAATCATTTATCAATTTTCAAGCAAACGGAATGAGCAGCAGCTACGTTTGGATACATACGGACCGTTAGTGGAATTCCCGCGAGAGCATAATGGTTAATGTAGTTGGATGTTAATTATTTGACTAGGCTACCTGTATTTGACATTGTTGTTATTTGGCTGAACACCTAGATGGTTTAATTTTATTTTTGGCAATGAAACGAGGCTACTCAGGGGAGAAAAAACAATCACCCAAATGTATAGCCCCATTGGAAAATCTAAATGGACTGTTTGAAAATGTGAATCACATTTTTATTTGGCGTACCCCCGACAGCGTTGTGGGTATCCCTCGGGGTGCACGTACCCAAATTTGGGATTTGCCAGCCTATTCTATATGTGGAGCGCTGTCTTTTTACTGGCTGAGGTGGTTCAACACAAAATTGAAATGCTATTTATGGTATATGTGGTGTGGTGGCCAGCTGGTCCGGGATTGCCCAGGCAGAGAGGAGCTAATGCCCACGGCCAGTACCTCGGAATCAAGATTCCCATGTCATTTTCTTACCACCTGCTGGGCTCATGAGGGGGCAGCCGCCCCTAAAGTCCCTGTTAAGATTGGGGGCAAAGACACAGAAGCCCTTATAGACTCAGGCAGTATGGTAACCCTAATCCGACCAGAGTTTGCAGAGCCTGGGAAGAGAGATCTCCGTGTCCTGTATTCATGGGGACACCAGGAACTACCCCACTGCAGAATTAAGCATGGTCACCCCACAGGGACAGTTCCGAGTACAAGCAGGGGTCGTGGATCACCTGCCAGTCCCTGTCCTGGTCGGCCGAGACTGTCAAGCATTTTCTGCCTACTGGACCAACCGAGCTACAGAGGGGAAGAGACCTACCCAGCGCAGAAGAAGAGACCGTCTATCCAATAACCTCGCTTCTCTAACCCAGGCAAATGCAACTAGCTCTGAAGAGCCCCTCAATGATGATAGAGGGGAGGAACATCCCTCTGACTCCACTACCACTGCCTCAGAAGATCGCGAAGGTGTACAGATTCGGGACGACATAGAATCCCATGAAGTATTTTCTGAATTTCCCCCAGCAGAAACCCTCCAGGGAGGAAGGCTGGGACGGTTCGGCACGGCTCAACTACAAGACCCGGTGCTGAGCCAAGCATGGGGGAATGTCCAGGTGGTTGAGGGCCAGCCACAAGTTGGGGTGAGTAGACTTACTTACCCACACTTTATGATCAAGAACAGACTGTTGTATAGAGTGGATCAGCGAAGGGGTGAAATTATAGAACAGTCCCCAGGCCATATGCCACTAAGGTGTTATATCTAGCCCACACTCACCTGCTAGGGGGCCATTTGGGGACAGAAAAGACCTACGAAAGGATCCTCACACGTTTCTATTGGCCCGGGGTCAAAAAAGCGGTCAAAGATTACTGTCGTCACTGTTCTGAATGCCAACTCAACAGCCCCAAAGTAACATATCGAAACCCCCTTGTTCCTCTGCCGATCATTGAGACCCCTTTCAGCAGGATTGTACTGGACATTGTGGGGCCGCTGCCAAAATCGAACCGTGGACACCGATACATTCTAGTCATCCTTGACTACGCCTCCCGATTCCCCGAGGCCATACCTCTTCGATCAGCCACCTCAAAGACCGTGGCCAGAGAACTGGTCCAACTCTTCAGCTGGGTGGGGATAGCAGACGAGATCCTTACTGATCAAGGATCGTGCTTCATGTCTTCTGTGATGAAAGAGACCTGCCGACAACTGAAGGTGAAGCAACTCAAAACCTCCATATACCACCCGCAGACTGATGGGCTTGTAGAGAGGTTTAACAAAACCCTTAAACAAATGTTGAAGAAAGTGATTGACGTTGATGGGAAAAATTGGGATCACCTGTTGCCATGTGTCTTGTTCTCGATTCGAGAAGTCCCACAGAGCTCCACTGGTTTCTCACCCTTTGAACTCCTCTATGGGCGACGACCTCGAGGGATTCTGGACCTCGCTAAAGAGAGTTGGGAACAGCAGCCCTCACCACATCGCACCGTCATTGAACATGTTGAACAGATGCACGACCGAATGGCCAGGATCTGGCCAATTGTAAGGGAACACATGCAACAGGCCCAACAACAGCAGGCCAGAATATACAACAGGGGGGCAAAGATTAGAGAATTTCACCCTGGAGAAAAGGTATTAGTTCTAGTTCTGTCCAACGAGTGCAAATTCCTAGCCAAGTGGCTGGGACCCTATGAGATTGTAGAGCGGGTGGGCCTTGTCAACTACAGAGTACGCCAACCCGGCCAACGGAAAGGCCAGCAAATCTATCATATAAACCTTCTGAAATCGTGGTATGAACCTATTCCCCCTCCAAGCGATGTTCTCACAGCCAGTGCCACTTCTCCTATGACCCCGCAGGTAAAGATGGGTACCCAGCTCTCCCCCAGGCAAAAGCAGGAGTTACGAGAACTTGTATGGCGAAACCGTGACGTCTTCTCTGATCTGCCTGGACAGACCTCCCTTATTGCCCATAATATAGTAACAGAACCAGGGAAGGTTGTTAGGCTTCGTCCTTACAGGATCCCAGAAGCAAAAAGGGAAGCCATCCGGACGGAGGTAAAGAAAATGCTTGAGCTAGCGGTTATCGAGGAATCCCAAAGTGTATCGTCCTCGTACCAAAACCCGATGGGAGCACACGATTCTGCAATGACTACAGAAACTTGAATGAAGTGTCCCAATTTGACGCTTACCCTATGCCAAGGATAGATTAATTGATCGAGCGATTGGGGCCTGCACGATTCATCACAACCCCCAACCTGACAAAAGGGTACTGGCAAGTACCTCTAACCCCCCCAAGCCAAACCAAAAACCGCCTTCTCCACTCCGGAGGGGGCCTTTCAATACCGGGTTCTTCCTTTTGGGATCCATGGGGCACCAGCCAAGACTCATGGATAGAGTCCTCCGTCCCCACCAGCAATATGCGGCTGCATATCTGGACGACATTGTTATCCACGACAGGAGTTGGGAGGAACATCTTCACCATCTAGAAGCTGTCTTGCAAGCATTACGGTCAGCGGCTCTCACAGCGAACCCAAGCAAGTGTTCACTCGCCCAAGAAGAGGCCAACTATCTAGGGTACACTGTTGGCCGAGGTGGCTTCTGATTAATATGAAACCCCAACCTAAGAAGGTTGATTCCATACTCACCTGGCCCCGGCCTCAAACCAAGAAACAGGTACGGACCTTCCTGGGGCTACTTGGTTACTACCGAACATTCATACCTGGCTTCGCCACAAAAGCAGCCTCCCTAACCGAATTGACCCGTAAGTACCTCCCAAACCAGGTGAGATGGACCGAAGAAGCAGAACTGGCCTTCAACAAGCTTAAGCAGTCTCTCTGTTGTGAACCAGTCCTGCAAGCCCCAAACTTCAACAAACCGTTTGTTCTACACACAAATGCCTCTGAAGTAGGGGTCGGAGCTGTACTGTCTCAGTTGCAGGATGGTATGGAACACCCAGTCATGTTTATTAGCCGTAAGTTGCGGCCCCCTGAGAAGAATTATGCCACAGTTGAAAAGGAATGTCTTGCTGTAAAATGGGCTATTGAAAAATGGAGATATTACCTGTTGGGTCGAGAATTTGTCTTAGTAACGGATCATGCCCCGCTTAAATGGATGTCTCAAAACAGAGGGAAAAATGCACGAATCACACGCTGGTTTCTTCAGTTGCAGGACTTCCAGTTTAAAGTGGAACACCGGGCTGGGAAGTCTCATGCAAATGCTGATGCCATGTCCAGGAGGCATGACTGCTGTTGGGCGTGCACTCTAAACAGGAGCTTGGAGCTGGGAAAGGGGGTATGTGGTGGCCAGAAGGAAACCCAGTCCCTCACCACGTAGCACAGTCACCTGCAGCACCATGGAGAGCACCATCAGAGGATGACACAAGGTCTGGGCTAAACAGTGGTGTTCAGGACCAAGGACAGCTCTAACACAGGTGTGCACCATTTCCCCTCTGACAGGGAGCCTCAGCTGCAGACTGTTGGGCCCAATTAGTAGCCACATAAAGAGAACAAAGAAGCCACAGTAGAGGAAGGGAGAGGCAGGAGAAGAGAGCAGATACAGAGTGTTGGATGTATCCCAGCCCAGGCCTTGGACCAGTCGGAACCCAACCACCCTCTCGGAGATAGAGGCCTAGTTAAGGACGTGAGTAAGATGTACCACCTTGACTAATCCTACACCTCTTCTGCCTCCCTTCCAGGAGTAAACTGATGCCACAAGGAGCAACCAGAAGAAGGAAGAGTTACCTAAGTTACAGTTTTTTCCCTTTCCCCTGCTTTATAATAAATAAAGAAACCTAAGTTTGCCGCACTGAAACTCTGCCCAGTGAGTGATTTGCTACGACCTCCAGAGTTAAAATCCTCCCAGTCTAGAAGGGAGAGGTTACAGTGGGTGTGAGAGTATTGTGTTTCACCCTGGCGTGTTTTCTCTGTGTTTGTAGAGCTGTGTGCACTGCTGCTGCACTTAACTAATACCTGTTTAACTTGAATCTGACTGTTGAACATGTTTGTTTATCACGTCAGTTGATAGCGAGACAAAGGAGAATTAAACATGTTTATGTTGTTAGGTATCTCTAATCATGTGCCTATTATTTCTTTCTCCCCAAGTTTGCCAATTTGGCCAACTATGCAAAGTACCAGCGGATTTGTGACACCGGCTTTGTAGTGTTCAGCATAGTCTTCTTCATCACACGACTTGTCATCTATCTATTTTGGTAAGGGGAGGTACATATTAAATTATGCAACAAGGCACAGAGCTACATTATCTTACTCCAGCCACTCTGTCATCAGCACTATAGGATAGATGTAAAATGTATTTGATTTCTATGAACATAATTGTCTCTTTGGTGTCTCCATGTGACGGTGCCCTATTAAGTGTGTGTGTGTTTTAGGATCATATACAGTGTGCTGGTGGAGAGCTGGAAGATCATCGGTCTATGCCGGTCCTCGTGGCTGTTGAACGGCCTGATTCTGGTCCTGCAGATTCTTCATGTTATCTGGTTCTACCTCATCGCTGTTTAACTTTACTCCTCCTGAGAAAAGAGAACCTATGGTAGCAACAGTGACATTTGTGGAATATGCTCACACTGTAATTGTGCACCTAAAAAGAAAAATGTGCCAATATCAAAAAAAAATTTACACAAACCATCTATTCAAGTTTAGGGAGGAAAAACTTTGATATTATTCCTCCACAGACTATTCATTATGTTACTGAGCACGAACTCTGTCCCTTTGAAGAGGGTGCCGGATGGTAGGGCTGTCGACTTATCGTCTCTTTACCAACTATGCTATTTTGTTTGTCTTTTCGCGTTGTTCGTAACTTGTTTCGTACATAATGTTGCTGCTACCGTCTCTTATGACCGAAAAGTACTTCTGGATATCGGAACAAGGATTACTCACCTCAAACTGGACGAGGAGTTCTTCTTCGCAAGGGATATACTACAGACACCTGACCAGGCCCAGATCCCTGTGATTCGCTGGAAAAGTAAACGTAGGTTTCGTGGAAAGAGATCAGGATGCCTTGCGAGGATCAGGTCACAAGTGGCTAATCTGCCCTTGTCTTCCGTTCTGCTAGCTAACGTTCAATCGCTGGAAAATAAATGGGACAAACTGAAAGCGCATGTATCCTACCAACGGGACATAAAAAATGTATTATCTTATGTTCCTGAACGACAACATTAAGAACATACAGCTGGCGGGTTATACACTATCGGCAGGACAGAACAGCAGCCTCTGGTAAGACATTGGGCGGGGGCCTATGCATTTATGTAAACTACAGCTGGTGCACGATATCTAAGGAAGTCTCAAGGTTTTGCTCGCCTAAGGTAGAGTATCTCATGACAAGCTGTAGACCACACTATCTACCCAGAGAGTTTATCTGTATTTTTCATAGCTGTCTACATACTAGCACAGACAGAGACAGGCACTAAAACCGCACTCAATGAGCTTTATTCCGCCGTATGCAAACAGGAAAACGCTCATCCAGAGGCAGCGCTCCTAGTCGCCGGTGACTTTAATGCAGAGAAACTTACATCAGTTTTACCTCATTTCTATTAGCATGTTAAATGTGCAACCAGAGGGAAAACAATTCCAGACCACCTTTACTCCACACACAGAGAGCTCTCCCTTGCCCTCCATTTGGCAAATCTGACCGTAACTCTATCCTTTTGATTCCTGCTTACAAGCAAAAATTTAAGCAGGAGTCACCAGTGACTCGGTCTATAAAAAAAGTGGTCAGATGAAGCAGATACTAAACTACAGGACTGTTTTGCTAGCACAAACTGGAACATATTCCAGGATTCTTCTGACGGCATTGGGGAGTACACCACATCAGTCACTGGCTTTGTCAATAAGTGCATTGAGGATGTCGTCCCCACAGTGACTGTACGTACATACCCCAACCAGAAGCCATGGATTACAGGCAACATTCGCTAAAGGGTAGAGCTGCCGCTTTCAAGGAGTGGGACTCTAACCCAGACACGTATAAGAAATCCTGCTATGCCCTCCGACAAACCATCAAACAGACAAAGCGTCAATACAGGACTATGATCGAATTGTACTACACCAGCTCCGACGCTCGTCGGATGTGGCAGGGCTTGCAAACTATTACATACTACAAAGGGAAGCACAGCCGAGAGCTGCCCAGTGACACGAGCCTACTTGACGAGCTAAATTACTTCTATGCTCGCTTTGAGGCAAGTAACACTGAAACATGCATGAGAGCATCAGCTGTTCCGGACAAGTATGTGATCATGCTCTCCACAAGGCCGCTGGGCCAGACGGATTACCAGGACATGTACTCCAAGCATGCGCTGACCAACTGGCAAGTGTCTTCACTGACATTTTCAACCTGTCCCAGTCTGAGTCTGTAATACCAACATGTTTCAAGCAGACCACCATAGTCCCTGTTCCCAAGAACACTAAGGCAACCTGCCTAAATGACTACCAACCCATAGCACTCACATCTGTAGCCATGAAATGCTTTGAAAGACTGGTCAAGGCTCACATCAACACCATTATCCCAGAAACCCTAGACCCACTCCAATTTGCTTACCGCATCAACAGATCCAGAGATTATGCAATCTCTATTGCACTCGACACTGCCCTTTCCCACTTGGACATAAGGAACACCTATGTGAGAATGCTTTTAATTGACTACAGCTCAGCGTTCAACACCATAGTGCCCTCAAAGCTCATCACTAAGCTAAGGACCCTGGGACTAAACACCTCCCTCTGCAACTGGATCCTGGACTTCCTGATTGTCTACCCCCAGGTGGTAAGTGTAGGTAACAACACATCCGCCATATAGAGAGGAGGTCATCCGCCATATAGAGAGGAGGTCAGAGACCTGACCGTGTGGTGCAAGGACAACAACCTCTTCCTCAATGTGATCAACACAAAGGAGATGATTGTGGACTACAGAAAAAGGAGGACCGAGCACGTCCCCATTCTCATCAACGGGGCTGTAGTGGAGCAGGTTGAGAGCTTGAAGTTCCTTGGTGTCCACATCACCAACAAACTAACATAGTCCAAGCACACCAAGACAGTTGTGAAGAGGGCACGACAAAACCTATTCCCCCTCAGGAGACTTAAAAGATTTGGCATGGGTCCTCAGATCCTCAAAAGGTTCTACAGCTGCACCATCGAGAGCATCCTGACGGGTTGGCCTCCGACCACAAGGCACTACAGAGGGTAGTGCGTACGGCCCAGTACATCACCGGGGCCAAGCTTCCTGCCATCCAGGACCTCTATACCAGGCGGTGTTAGAGGAAGGCCCTAAAAATGGTCAGACTTCAGCCACCCTAGTCATTGGCTGTTCTCTCTGCTACCGCTACCGCACAGCAAGTCTAAGTCCAAGAGGCTTATAAACAGCTTCTACCCCCAAGCCATAAGACTCCTGAACAGCTAACCCCCATCACGCTGCTGCTACTCTCTGTTATTATATATGCATAGCCACTTTAATAACTCTACCTACATGTACATATATACCTCGACTAACCGGTGCCCCTGCACATTGACTGTGTACTGGTACCCCCTGTTTATTGCCCCGCTATTGTTATTTACTGCTGCTCTTTAATTATTTGTTTATCTCATACTTTTTTTGTAGGTATTTTCTTAAAACTGCATAGTTGGTTAAGGGCTTGTAAGTAAGCATTTCACTGTAAGGTCTACACCTGTTGTATTCGGCACGTGACAAATAAAATTTGATTTGATTTTTAAAAGGTGGCAAAGGATGACCGCAGTGACATCGAGAGCAGCTCAGAAGAAGAGACCGAGACCAACGTCAAGATTAGAAACAAGTCACATCCCAACGGTAGCGAACAATCACCAAAGGAGGGCAACAGGACCAGCATCTTTGCCAACAGTGAAACACAAGACCACTGAAAACTGGGAGAATGAACTGTACAAGGGGGGTCTCTGAAATGGATCCACTCTGCTGTGCGCCACAAAAAGTATACTTTTATTTCATTTTCAGAAAAACAAACCTCAGGATTGGTGTGGGTGGTGAAGACGGATGATAAAATGGACAATAACTGCTGCCATGGGGACCACTGCTGCCATGTTTCTTTGTATCAAGTTTACAACTTTGCCTTTGCTTATAGTGAAAATAGGGGAAGAAAGTTTTCATAGCAGTTTTAGCGGTCAAATACAGCTTGTGCTTCATTTTTTACAATGTATAGATATAGCTTGTTTTACTTGGAGAGATAGTTTTATCAATGAAACCGGTAATATTTTAATGGTTGTGGTGAGATTGTTTGCCTTATTGAATATGCTGCCACCCCTCATCTTAGGGAAGAAAGATACGATAGATTCTCATAACCTGTAACGAAGGAAACAAAAAAGTGAAAGTAACATGTCTTGTTTTCACATAAATTTCCCTAAGTAAGCATGTCCCAATTTTCAGGAAAACGTTTCACCTAGATATCCCTAATTTAATCATCTTACTATGCTCTTTCACCCGAGATTGGCCCCCAATTGTTAATCAATCAGTTCTTTATTATCCAGGCTCCGCTTTGTCATCAAAATGGACAACTTTGCAATGAGTGACATATATCCATCGTGATTTTCCCTGGACTTTTACTGCTGATCTCGTTATGAGCAAAACCTGAGAAGGACCTTCCCATTTTGGCCCTAATGTGTCTGTTACATATTGTTTTTACCATCACCTACTGTCCTGGCACTACGTCATGTCCCCCCTCGGGAGTTATTCCCCACTAAAGAGTTGCATGCAATTGTTAAGCATTGTGTCACTCATAAAGTGAACGTCTGCTTTTCTCAAATCTAATGTGCCTGGTATTATCGTATTGTCCATTGTAGTAACTACCCATGCCCAGCCTGCCTCACACCCCCCTCCACAATGCTTGAACAATCTGTGTATAAGATAAACCCATCAGAGAGCTGATCCAAAACAACTCACAA
Organism: Brachymystax lenok tsinlingensis; assembly: GCA_030435695.1. Classification (NCBI taxonomy): domain Eukaryota; kingdom Metazoa; phylum Chordata; class Actinopteri; order Salmoniformes; family Salmonidae; genus Brachymystax; species Brachymystax lenok. The sequence goes on along the minus strand of CM059802.1, from coordinate 42,297,397 downwards.
CAGTCGTGTTCAAGTAATGTGGTATCTGTAGGATACATCAGAGTAGCTGGATTACATGGTGTCTTTTCACCTATACCAATGGTTCTGAACTGTAGATTCCTGGAGTTGTCTAATTTGCCATGTCTCCTTTAATCAGAAATGTTCAATGTAGAGTCAAGCTGCGTAATAACATCAAGGCCTAAAATAGGTTGTTCAAATGAGCCTATCCACACCCCTGCATCAACCTTCATTGGACCAATAGAAATTGATAATGGTTTGGTCTGTTTCATATCTGTCTTCCCCTACTTCTGTTGCTCTCATCTTCTTGCCCGTGTACTGAGGACATATATGTTTTGCATAAGATATGGGCAATACAGTGACTTCAGCACCCGTATCTACAAAAAAATCGACTGCAAAGTTTTTAACCATCATGTTCACATATATTCCATCCGATTTCATATGTACACCAGCTGAGATGGGACGTAAGACGGAGTCTATTAGTTTACCTCCACAGCATCCAGCAAACTCTGCTGCTGGAACAAAACATCGATATTTTGGGTCCATGGCCAGGAAACTCCAGAGACCTTAATCCCATTGAGAATGTGTGGTCAATCCTCAAGAGGCAGGTGGACAAACAAAAACCCACAAATTCTGACAAACTCCAAGCAATAATGGGCTGCCATCAGTCAGGATGTGGCCCAGAAGTTAATTGACACCATCCCAGGGCGGATTGCAGAGGTCTTGAAAAAGAAGGCTCAACACTGCAAATATTGACTCTTTGCATCAACTTCATGTAATTGTCAATAAATGCCTTTGACACTTATGAAATGCTTGCAATTATACTTCAGTATTCCATAGTAACATCGGATAAAAATATCTAAAGACACTGAAGCAACAAACTTTGGAAATTTATATTTGTGTCATTCTCAAAACTTTTGGCCACGACTGTACTTGCCCTTCTCTGGCTACTCTCAACAGTTCCTCTGCCAAGTTCTCTGAGGTGTGTCTGTCGCTGAACTCAAAGCAGTCCAGAAGACAGCTAGACATCGAAAAATATTAAATGAAGTGACATGTAACCGACATGTAAGAAGTGGTTACCCTTGATGTCCAGCAGTCAGTGGTAAGGCAAACTGCAGTAGCTTTTTGGACTCTTTCCCGCACTGAAGCCTGTGTGCTTTCGTACAGTTGTGGAATAAGTGATTTTGAAAGTGTTTTCCTGCTTGGAATTGTGTATATTGGATTTAGACCTTTGCTATAATTTCTAAAACCTCTATCCTCCTGATTGAAAATGGCTGGAAATCGGTGGCAATCATTTTAGCCAATGCAATATCAATTTGGCCTTGTTTTGCTACAGACATAGACTTTGGCATAATCTGGTCCATAGAAGACTGCATTGCTGTAGGTCACGGAGTAGGCCTACTTGACTGAGTGGATACATCTGTGTGTAGGTGCTGGCTCCACCACTATCACTAGCAGGCCCGCTACTTTCTCGAAGCTCCACTACAGCTAGCTTCACAGTTGGGTGCACAGTTTGCATATGCCGGTGTAGGTTGTGTGTAGAACCGGCTTTATGAGATTTTGTTTTGGCAAATTCTACAATGTGCTCTAACATTCTCTACATTATTAAAATGCATCCAAATGCTACTGTGCTTCCGACTCATTTTCCAGCTGTTGTTTTCACAGCTGTCCTTCCTTTCTCTCCTCGGCTGCTAGGTGTGTGACTGTGAGTGAGTTGGCACAGCCCTCCCTCACGCATCTTTGGTTCATTGGTTGACACGGTGTGTCTGATTGACAGGAACAACAGGTGAGGCTGTTAGTCTGAGCAGACAGTCAGAACGAATGTGTGTGCGCTTCAGCATTTAGGCCTATATTATTTTATACATTTTTTCGTTCTTTGAATTAGTTAATTATATTCATTTAAATCTTTTGATTAATCATATCAACAACAACAAAATTGATTCGGCTCTTCTGATACGCGAGCCGGCTCCCAACGTTCACCTACAAGAGCCGGCTCTTAGAGCCGACTCATTTACAAATGACCCATCACTAAAAGAACTATGCAAAACGTAGCAAGTTTCGTTGTCGTCATTCTTGCTGCCTCCAGTTCAGTAGCCATGCTGTACCTACGAGATCAGGTGCGCGTGTGTGGTCTCAATTAAATAGATAGGCTATAGTTTATGTATACATGGCGGAGAAGCACAGGACAGTTATCTTTCCAAGGAAATGTACTTCCTAAATACACCTATGATTAGGCTATAGTTTACTACATTCCCTAGAAATAGGCAAGTGTCTCCAACTCTGCTCTCTTCAAACTACATCTAGCATAGTGGCTGATATAGCCCAGTAATACAATGTAAGGGCCATGTGAGTTTGGGACCAGTTCTTGAGATAGCGGGTGGGAGTCAGACAGAAAGTCAGCCAGAGCGGATGGGGGTGGGATGAAGAAATCAATCCCATGCAGACCTCTACTGTGCACCATGACAGTGACATCTGCAACATTAGAGCTGTTTATTAGTGTCAGTGTGAAAGGCAGGGAATTAGCTAGGGAAACTGACAGATCAATAACTTTACATTGACATACTTACTAATACAACTCACATTGCACGGAAAAAACATCAGAATATCAATCTTCAATCCTTTGGCCGATGGTTACATCATTTGATTCAGGTTTAGTTTGATTGAGGTAAAAATAATAGCTAATGTAAGCCAACTTTTGGGCTGCTTTCTCATCAACTGGGGAAGCTTGCCAGGTTAATTTACTTCTGAAATATGACGAAACAAAGGCTACAAAATATGTCCATACAAACACCTGCTGTTAGATAGTAATAATAGCCACCTCATATCGCTATCTGACAGATAATTAGAGGCAAGAGCTGACCTGGCTGTGGTAGCTACTCACCAGCTTAGCTTATTCATTCACCTCAGTCGAGAGGGGATGAAACATTAGCTAACGTTACATGTTAGTTACAATACTAGCTCAGCACTGCGAATAAACATTAGTGATTTTTTTTTCTGTTAAGTTAAGCAGCAGTTACCTCGCCAGCTACACCACTAAACTAAAGAATAGTCAGTTTCTGTTCCTTTTACAACTCGGTGAAAGAGAACAACGCATACACTGAACTATGCTCAACTCTCCCATGCTGGTCCAGCCAGCCTTCCAGAAGCTTTTCCTTCACACAGCCTGTCAGCCTGCTCTGTGGTGTCCGTGTGGTCCTAAATCCAGTCTCTTAAAAGGATCATTGGGGCGCTAGCGTTCAATTTATACCTATCAACTTTGCCCAAACAAATCAAACATCATTTATAATGTATCCTTAGGTACACTTTTATGTGTATTAACTATATTATTTCACACGGATAATAACCTGGATGGCAGAAAAGTAAAATCCCGAGGAGCCCGCTCACGGTGTCACGAACAAAAAACAAAAGCCACTTCCTCCCTCCACTTACATATTCTTCTTCTGTAAGATTGTTTTTCAAGGTAAATGCTTGAAACCTTGTCTAAAGACTGTTGACATCTAGTGGAAGCCATAGTAGGTACTGCAACCTGGGTCCTATTTTACAGAAAATCCCATAGACAGCCATTGGAAGTGAGGGCATGTCACAAAAAAAAAAATTCCGGACAGAAATTCCTCGGGTTTTCGCCTGCCATATCAGTTCTGTTATACTCACAGACATCATTTTAACAGTTTTAGAAACTTCAGAGTGTTTTCTATCCAATAGTACTAATTATGTGCATATCCTAGTTTCTGGGCCTGAGTGGCAGGCATTTTACTTTGGGCATGCCAGACTCTCCAAACTTCCGAATACTGCCCCAGTGCCTGTACACTCCAAACAGTCTACACGACCACTTGGAGGCGTCCGCATTATCCTAAAGCACACCGGTGCCTTATTTTATATCACATTCCAATGATAACTGGGGCAGACAAAATGCAATTACAGAATGTGGGGGGGACATATCCCCCTTGTCCCCAGTGAAAGTTGTGCCCCTGGTGCCAGCTACTGACGAAAAAAGTTAACCTGCTCATTTTGTTCAGCAATGTTAGGTGTGTTAATTTAAATAAGTAGCTAGTTAGCTAACAGTTGTCATGTATTAAATAAACACTTGTTAAATCTCTGAAAGTGGTAACATTGCAAAGGCTTGTTTTGATATGCTCGTGTAATGTATTTTTGGGTTTACCAAACCAAGTCAGCTAACGCGCTAACTAGCACAATTTACAGCTGTTGTAACATTATTTCAGTATACCTGATAACACAAAATCTAAAATTAGCTGTAAGTTAAAGGTTACCCTTATTATTTCATTTGATTCTCCCCGTTATCCACTTGTGTGGTTTCTTTTAAATGAGTACAGCTAGCTAGACTGATATCATGCTCTGTAGCTCGAGTCAATGTGGTCGTCACTAGTTTCTACAGCCACAAAGTCATAAATCCCTCTAATTTCTAAAAAGTATCTTCTTAAAATGCTATTTTACACCTTACCTTAACCACACTGCTAACCTTATGCCTAGTACTAAAACCTTAAATTAAGACCAAAAAGCTGATTTTTGTTTTCATGAATTTTTACAATATAGCCAATTTTTACTGTTTTTGATATCTAGTGGAAACCCTTCAATGTTGCCCCAGGCTGCAGCAAAACTAGTCAGGCTATTCAGATGAACAACCAAATTCTTGTGTGGGGTTGATGGTAATTTATACTGAACAAAAATATCAACGCAACATGCAACAATTTCAAAGATTTTACTAAGTTACAATTCATATAAGGAAATCAGTCAATTGAAAGAAATACATTAGGGACTAATCTATGGATTACACATGACTGGGCATGGGTGCACCCACTGAGGAGCCAGGCCCAGCCAATCAAAATGAGTTTTTCCCCACAAAAGGGCTTTATTACAAACAGAAATACTCCTCAGCAGTATTTGCATGAATTGAGTGTGTTTGTGTGTTGGACCTGCAGAGTCAAGAGGATGGGCAGATGTCTGGCCCCCTAGTAACCTCCATAGCAACCTATCAGAACACAGGTCAGGAAGAGTTTGAGAGGCAGGTTTATGGCACCCCCTAGACTCTCAGGCTCCGGTTGTGGGGGATGGGAAGTGGAGTGTGCAGCTCAGGGTTGTGAGGTGCTGATAACAGTCACCGGCAGGGAATTTGTAACAACCACAAGATTTATTAATAGGGACATTTTAGGTGTACAGCAGATTTTTTTTTATCCCAACAAGGTGTGCCACGGTTAAAAAAAGGTTGGGAACCACTGAAATAGAGTACAGTACAATACAGTAAATGTAAGTTTACTCAACTCTAGTGTGCTCTCCTGGTTACTGTACTGATTATTGGCCCAGCATCATCCAGGTTAGGGTTTGGCTGGGTAGGCCGTCATTGTAAATAAGAATTTGTTCTTAACTGACTTTCCTAGTTAAATAAATGTGAAATATTCTATTTTTTTAAAGGACTGTAAAAAAAAAAAAAAAAGATTTAACCTTTATTTAACTAGGCAAGTCAGTTAAGAACAAATTCTTATTTACAATTACGGCCTAGGAACAGTGGGTTAACTGCCTTGTTCAGGGGCAGAACAACATAATTTTACCTCTGGGATTCGATCTAGCAACCTTTCTGTTACTGGCTCAACTCTCTAACTCTCTAGGCTACCTGTCGCCCCACTGTTCGTCATGTTTTGGGGTCACAGTACGGTTTCGATACAGGGGGTATTTAAATCCCATTCACAATGTTTAGCATTCACAATGTTCCTTGCATTGTCTGTTGTGACATGATTATTATGTTGGGTCTCTCAAGTTTCCACTCTGATGCTGCGTTTGTAACCATGTAGGAGGTGGGAATTATCAGTTGTGAAGTTGTATATACCAGTTGGATGGATTCATGTGATTTGAACTTGATGAAAAACACATATTGGCTAATGGCCGACAAGCTGTCTCAACCATAAACTAGAAGGACAGCTAACATGCTTGTAAACAAATTATAGAGTTCAAAAACCACATTAATAGATTGCTTTTTATAAATAATGTTTTGTTGTTGCATTTAACTGTCGTAAATACTTTTACAGAGGCCATATCCTTAGTAGGTGACGTCAGAGGTCACCATGAGGGAGAAGTGAGTGCTCAGGATGATAGACGAATTTCCCACTTGTAATTAAAAGTTTGAGGGCCATTCAAGTGGATTTTTCCCAGTCAAATGTGGTAAATTCCCACTTTCCACTTGGTTACGAACGCACCATGACACTGCTTCCTTCAGTGCCAGATGGGCACTTGTGACTCATAAAGAGGGCTTGTCTGTAGCACGGTACATCTCCCACTCCGGGATAATGTGATGGGCTGTCACTGTTAAGTAAGCGTGCATTGGCCAATTAATTGAAAACTTCAGCTTTGGTTTTCTTATATAGAGTGGGTACTACCTGTTTGCTGAAATGGGTGCAAAACGGGAAGTTCATAACGTGGCTCGAGCAATTTCACAAGGTGCTGAAACGAGAATGGGGACATATCCACTGTAAATCAAAGACTGTAAAAATATATAAACATAGCCTATCGCTCTTGTAATTTCTTTTGCCCCGTCAGAATCAGTAGCCAAGGCCTTCTTGAATGCAGAGGGGAAAAGATGTTGTGTAGTTCTTTCTTTGCATTTCCTTCTTGTTCCGGTATACTGGGGTGATGTTGGTGTAAATTTAAATGGCAACATACTGTTAACGTTTTATCCACAACACTCTATCCATCACCTTTGTAATCTACTGGGAAGCCAGAAATGTTCCCAAACTAGAGATTTAAACAATGATGGAGGAACCTCCAATTCTGGTTCATTGACCCCACTACTCGCCATCATACAGAACTAGTTCCCGGCTGCGTCTCACAAAAGGACAGTTTGAAATAAGCCAATTAAGATTAGAATTTTCATTAAAATGTGCTTTAGTTGTTTTAACAGAATAGCCTGAAATTATTTTCATCATACAGTAGGATACTGCATTTTGTCAACAAGGAACACAGACTGAGACCAAGGTCTCTTTTACAGCTGGGCCCTGCGTTTACATGTTTACACATACAGTTTAGGTACAATAATTAAGAAATTACACAAGACAAACAAAACGATCACAGATAACACAAAAAAATACAACAGCAGATCGTTACATTTAACATTGGTTATTCCCCTAACAGCACAAGAACTTGCATTACCCAAAGCAGTTACAAGCAATACAAAAATAAAAATTCTCCAATAAATGTTTAAAATGGGCAAGGGGGACAAGAGTCTCAAGTTTAAGTTTAGTCTGCAGGCCATTCCATAAGCAAGGAGCGTAAAAGGAAAAGGCAGCCATACCCAACTCTGTGGAAGTGTACTCCATGCTAGAGACCTGGTTTAAGGAATTATAATTATAATGTTAATGAGTGATGATAAATAAAAATGTAGTTTATTCAGAAGTGCTTTCTAGACAAACATGAGAGCATGTTGTTCTCGTCTCATGGACAGCGAAGTCCAACCCCCATTTTGATATAAAACACAGTGGTGAGTTCTATAGCTAGCACCCGTAATAAATCTAAGTGCGCAATGATAAATAGCATCCAGCGATTTAAGTGTGGATGCCGTAGCATGCATGTAGATAATATCCCCATAATCTATAACAGACATAAAAGTAGCTTGCACAATTTGTATTAGGAATTATTAATGCAGATTTTTGGGGGTCTTAAGACTAATGTTTGATTAAAGATATGCGTCACTGCGCTAGCAATAATATGTGTCACACACTTGAATAAATATGGATCCAGATTGTCAGCGCCTAATGATTTCTTAGAATTAATTGAAAATTAAAAACCGGCTCACTGTTTTACACATTAGCTGAAGGCTGAGGGGCGGAAACAATAGACGGGTCAGGTTCATGTTGGCCATTTTTTCTTTCAAAAAGAAAACCAGAAGAAAGAAAATCCTTCTTAAAAACATCACAAATTTCAGTTCGGTCACTGATGATCCCAGATTCCGATGTAATTTGCTTCGGCAGGGAAGTCAAGGAGTTTCCTCGTTTAAGTGAGTTAACTGTTTTCCAGAATTTAGAGGGATCACCAGCAGATTCTGTCATAGCATCAAGAAAATACCTAGATTTTACCTTTTTTATTCCTCCGGCCCATTTATTTCTCAATTGCCCTAAAAGCAGCCAATCAGCTGTTTCACCAGTTTTCCTCGCCAAGGCCCATGCTTGATTCTTTTGCAGAAAAACAATTTTCAAATCACAGGAGAACCAAGGATTAGTTTGATTTTTACCCTAAGTCCATTATGCAGTTTACGGATAAAAGCCCTGAGTAATAAAGGTCATGGATAAAGGCTTGCTCTGAGAAGTGTTTATAGTTTCTCTTTAGAATTATATGGGGGTCAGGGTTTTTTAGCCTAGTATCTCTGATACATGTAATAGGGCAGTGGTCACTGATGTCATTTGCAAATAACCCACTAGCTATATATTTGTGAGGTGTATTTGTTATACCTCACAATGTTACACCTCTATTAAAGTAGATTTTTTGAGGTCTTTTGGATTAGGACGGGTAGGTATAGTTATTAGTTGAGTAAGATTTTGTTTGTTGCAAATGTCTTTTAATTTAAGCGATGCTGGCATCAGCCAGTCCAGATTGAGATCTCTGATAATCAATAATTCAGAGTTTGCATAATTAGACATTAACTCAAACAATTTGCATAGAGCAGATACCGGAGCTGAGGGTGGGCGATAAACTCCCGCTAGCGTTAATAGTTATTATTATGACCAAGGACCACATTTAGAACTAAGCATTCATAGTGTTTCAAAACAGAAGTTGAAATGGACACAGTGACATCTAAGTTGCATTTAACATATATGGCAATACCTCCACCTCTACCTACTCTGTCTGCTCTGTAGACATTATACCCAGCTAACAGAATATCTGAGTCTGGAACAGAGACACAGAGCCAGGATTCAGATATAATCAATATGTCAGCATGTGATTGTGAGACCAGTACTTCAATAAAATCGAACCTTTGGATCAAGCTTCTAGCATTCAAATGAATAATTCCAAGGCCACTTTTTCGAGAGCTCATATCAGATGGAGCATTCAAGGTAATATTAGATGAGCTATGCTTCCTCGTGTAGCAACTGACAGGCCTGAGTTGGATGGAGACAAGATTACTTCTAACAATACCCCTCTGCCTGTACGAGGAAGTGGCAACACGGTACCTTGACAATAGTGTAACAATAACATAAAGTCCATCAAAACTTTCATCCATGTTAGCAGCACCTGTAGAGCTATTTAAAGCTGGGAGGGGAGCAATGAGTATAGTCTGATTGGGAAATCAACCAATTCCGAGTATCAACCCCCATGGCTATATATTGTCAATTCTCACATGTCCTATATGAGACTATAGTGAGAGCCAGGTTTGAGGAGAGAATGCTTGTACCATACCTATTCAGATGTAATCCATCCCGGAGAAATACAGTTGGTCGATGTAGAAAAGCTGTAAAATTGTCCACATATTGTACGCTTTTTGAACAACAATAACAATAAGCCAGATGTGTAGCTGGCATATACGACTGAAATTATTATCCGTAGAGCGTGGAGACCTGAGAGGACCTGAAATAGGACCTGAAATAATGCATTGTTTACCTGATTTAAGTACAGTATGAATCAGTGATTTAAAGTCCTTTTTAAGTTGCTCAGATTCCTGAAGTTTAATATCATTTGACCCTACATGGACAGTGATAGCTGAGGTAGTCGGGTGTTCACTAATGAGTAGCGGGATCATACAGTCAATGTCCTGGATCCGGGCTCCCGGGTAACAGATGGTCTATGCTTTCCTAATAGAAACATTTTGGATCATGGATGAGCCCACAATAAGGACAGTGGGACTACTGCTTGGTAAATGTTTTAAGTTGCGTCTCTCTTGAGTTATCTTCCTCCAATAAAGTTGTTTGGGGCTAGTTGTAGAGCTGTTTTGTTGTCAATTGTTTAGATGGCAGGGGTCCACTTGCTTCCGGGCAAGTTGTTTGTTCCTTTGGGGCTAGTGGCAGAAATCTCAGACTCTTCCAATACCCGGTATCTGTTTCCCAGTTCCAAGGCATCACTTTGCCTTGCCGTTTTCCTACCAGGGTATTTTGGTTTTCGTACAGTAATCCATGGCTCCTGTGGTAGAGCAGATGGAGTGGAGTAGACCGGGTGCTTGAGTATAGCTCCCAGTAATGGCCAAGGCTCTTCTAGCGGGATCAAAGTATGTCTCACGGCTTCGTTCACCACATTTTTGGCGGACTCAAGCAAAGAGTCAATCAGCTGTTCATCTTCTTTAATCTGATGAAGAATAGACATTCTACCCTCCAATTCAGCGATTTTCTGGGTCAGTTGTTGGCAATTGACACATCCAGGGGTGAGTACGGTCATTATTCTGAGTCGTTAGCTAGCAATACTAACTAGCTTTGGTGTGGGGGTAGGCCCAAATCGAGCTAATGTGCTAGCCAGCATTACGGCGCTACCACTAGTTCAATGATGCTAAATCCATCATACCGGGATGACTTCTGTATTTTGAAATGTACATATCTTGAGAACTTGAGTGCTGACAAGCAAAACATTTGGGATAATGTCAACAATGGACTAGTTAAACAAATACCAAAAGATAGTTTTTGGGTGGAATTTTCCTTTAAAGGTATAGGCCTGTAACACCCCATATGGGGTGCCAACATTTTGAGGGGTTTAAAAATTATATACGGTACTAGTCAAAAGTTTGGACACACCTACTCATTCAAGGGTTTTTCCTGGAGGTATGTTGGGTCATTGTCCTGTTGAAAAATAAATGATAGTCCCACTAAGCGCAAACCAGATGGGATGGCGCATCGCTGCAGAATGCTGTGGTAGCCCTGCTGGTTAAGTGTGCCTTGAATTCTAAGTAAATCACTTTGACACCAGAAATGGCATACTCCTACGAACTTCATATTTGCGCTCATGGGTCCTTTTACATGGAAATGCCCTGATGTATTATTTATCCATTTCTCACTCTCTGTAGATGACTAACCTGTGGACTTCACAGAGATGGACCTCCTGAGGAAGGAGGCAGACTTACCAGATCGAGCCAATGATCCACTGCCTCAATGACCCTAAGCCACTCTATCCTCAGGACATCTTTGAGCAGGTGGTGGAGCTCTCCAGCACAAGTAAGCTCTCCATGTACTCAAACCCGATGGCTGTCACTCCCTGCTGGAGGGCATCTGCAAAAACTTCACTAAGTGGAATAAACACACAATGCACACCAGAAACTTTCAGGTGTCGTTCACATTTGGACCGTGTGACTAATACCAGGAAGTGTCCCTCATGGTTCACCTAATGGACTACATCATGAAGCAAGGCTTCACCATTCGGAACACTCGAGTGCATCACATGAGCAAGCGAGCCAATGAGAATACAGTGGAGCACCACTGGACATTCTGCAGGCCGGCTCGCAAAATATACTGAACAAAAATATAAACGCAACATGCAAAGTGTGGGTCCCATGTTTCATGAGCTGAAATTAAAGATCACAGAAATCAAATAATGTACACAAATGTGTTTACATCCCTGTTAGTGAGCTCCTTTTACAAGATAATCCATCCCCCTGACAGGTGTGGCAAATCAAGAAGCTGATTAAACAGCATGATCATTACACAGGTGCACCCTGTGCTGGGGACAATAAAAGGCCACTCTAAAATGTGCAGTTTGGTCACACAACACAATGCCACATACGCTTTAAGTTTTGAGGGAGTGTGCAATTGGCATGCTGACTGCAGGAATGTCCACCAGAGCTTTTGCCAGAAAATTGAATGTTCATTTCTCAACCATAAGCCACCTCGTGTCGTTTTAGAGATTTTGGCAGTAAGTCCAATCGGCCTCACAACCACAGATCACGTGTAACCACACCAGCCCAGGACCTCTACATCTGGCTTCTTCATCTGCGGGATCGGCTGAGACCAGCCACCCTGACAGCTGATGAAACGGAGGAGTATTTCTGTCTGAAATAAAGCCCTTTTATAGGGAAAAACTAATTGGCTGGGCCTGGCTCCCCAGTGGGTAGGCCTTGCTCCCAAGTGGGTGAGCCTATGCCCTCCCAGGCCCACCCAAGGCTGCCCCTGCCCAGATAATTAGGACCTAATGAATACATTTTTATGAATTTCCTTAAATGAACTGTAACTCAGTAAAATCTTTGAAATTGTTGCATGTTCCGTTTATATTTGTGTTCAGTATAGAAGACTGACGACTGTGCCACATCTGCAGTCTATGGAGTCACTTTTATACAGTTTTCATCATCATCATCGTTAGTAAATGGTAAAATATTGACATTCTGACGGTAAAAAAAAAAGAAAAGCTGGTTGGTCTGGTTGTAATGAGATTTCATCGCCATGATGATAAGAAATCACAGTGTCAATCAAATATTTTTAATTTAGTCCATGGCTATTCTAGGATCAGCTTTCTCAATGGAAGAGTGATGGTGTGAATAGTAAGTGGTAAATGCATGGTCTAAATACTAGCAACACAATTTGATTGTAAAATGTAAATAATGCATAATCATCATCAACATCATCAAGAGTTGAAGTGAGAGGGATAACTGGGCCCAGCAGGTGTCATTTTTTCCATTCACCAAGCGAGGAGTTGTTGTATAGAGGTCAATGTAAGAGTGTTGAATTTGGTTAACAATAATGGAATGACTTATTTTCTACGTGTGGCTTATTTGATCAAATAAACGTTTCGTTAATAGTTAGGTTGTTACGAGTGTATTGATATAAGTAGGACACGTGACATCCCGGCAACTTTGTGAAAAAACACTTCATATCGGAGTTGTGCCTGGTCGTCACTAGTTATCACAGCCACAAAGTCATAAACCCTGCCTATTTCTACAATTTCTCTTCTTAAAATGTGATTTTAATCCTAACCTTAACCACACAGCTAACCTTATACCTAACCCTTACCTTAAATTAAGACCAAAAAGCAACAACAATAAATCCATACAAATTTTTACATTACAGCCAATTTTGACTTTGTGGCAGTGGTAACTAGTGGAAACTGTTGTGCCTGTTGTCTGTATGCGTATCTGCCCTCTCATTGGCTAGAATGGTCCCACCTGATCTTGCCTCCCCCTGACTGCCTTCCAGTTTAAAAAAAAAATGTCATTGTTAGTGCGGCCACTAGAGTATCTGGTCAATATAATAGATAATCTGTGATTACACCGAAAGGGTTATGCCTGTTCATAACATCTTGTACATTTGTTTTCAAAAAGCATAGACTTCTGAAAAATCCACTTGAACACCCAGTCTGAGTTCAGACTCCCACATGCTGCAGCTGAACTGAAGTCACATTCTAAGGAAATTAACTTGATCACAGCATTTTCTGCAGATAAATAAAACATCAAAACATTATTTATAAACAATCTATTAATATGGTTTTTGAACACTTTAATGTGTTTATGAGCATGATAGCTGTACTTTTAGTTTATGTTAAATGCAGCTTGTTTTCTATTAGCCAATCGTCATTCTCAATAAGTTCAAAGCACGTGAAAGCACACAACTCGTTTCTACCAGTTTACAAGTAGTATTTTCAGAGTTTCCCACTTGTTATGAACACAGCATTATAGCCAGGGTTAAATAGTATTTTATGCAAATAGTGGAACTGACAAGCTGTCTCCGGAGGAATAGGCCTAAGTAAAATAAACTTCCAAAAATGTTCCTTAGTCCTATAGGGAAAGATTAGTGAATAGAATTAAGATAGTTCCTACATGATAGAGTGCTTGCTTTGTTATCCAACTGATCTTGTGTTCTTTGTGTCATCCTGTGAACCATGTTCATTGCTGCTCGAAGCTATATTTTCAACTGTTTTCCCATTTATAAATGTAGAAACATAAATATTTATCTTCTGGCTTAGTAAACACTTAAAATGTAAGAAAAATAATAAAATGATCTTTAAATTATCAAATTAAATCAAATTGTATTGGTCACATACACATTTTTAGCAGATGTTATTGCAGGTGTAGCGAAATGCTTGTGTTCCTAACTCCAACCGTGCAGTAATATCTAACAATTCTCAACAATACACACGAATCTTAAAGTAAAATAATGGAATTAAGAAATATATAAATATTAAGACGAGCAATGTCGGAGTGGAATAGAATACAGTTTATACATATGAGATGAGTAAAGCAGTATGTAAACATTATTAAAGTGACTAGTGTTCCATTATTAAAGTGGCCAGTGACTGCATGTCTATGTCTATAGTGCAGCAGCATCTAAGGTGCAGGGTTGAGTAACTGGCTAGTGATGGCTATTTAACAGTCTGATGGCCTTGAGATAGAAGCTGTTTTTCAGTCTCTCGGTCCCAGCTTTGATGCACCTGTACTGACCTCGCCTTCTGGATGACAGCAGAGTGACGGAGAGTTTATTTTCCTGGCACCACTCCGCCAGGGCCCTCACCTCCTCCCTGTAGGCTCTCTCATCATTGTTGGTAATCAGGCCTGCTACTGTTGTGTCGTCTGCAAACTTGATGATTGAATTGGAGGCATGAGCGGCCATGCAGTCATGGGTGAACAGGGAGTATAGGAGGGGGGCTGAGCACACAGCCTTGTGGGGCCCCTGTGTTGAGACGGGAGGGACAGCTAGGAGCTGTCCAGATTGACTTATGTTGCAAGATTGTGATAAGCCAATGAATGTGTACTGTGGGAAAGTACTATTTCCTAGAGAGGGTGGAGCATTTGTATCATTTGTGTTCAGCTTAACTACTTAGGGAGTAGCGGCGCGCTAGCCGGGTATTGTCGCTCCCGACAATACCCGGTGAAATGTAAGGCGCCAAATTCAAAATCCAAAAGTTGAATTATTAAAACATTCATCAATATACAAGTGTTGCATAGTCATCAAAAGCTCTGATTCTTGGCAATATCACAGCGTTGTCAGATTTCAAAAAGGCTTTACGGCGAAAGCACAACATTTGATTGTTTGAGGATAGCACCTCTCCTATTTTCCACATTAGCGTAAATTCACATCTAGCGCGCGGGTCACACAAAACCCATATAAGAGCTAAAATAAATCACTTACCTTTCGAAGAACTTCTGCTGAGGGCTTCGCAAGTGTCCAACGAAGACATCCAATGGTTCTTTTGTTAGAAAAAGTCATTTATTATATCCATAAATCTCTGTTTGGTTGGCGCATTATGATCAGAAAATCCACCGTCGAGTCGCCCATTGAACCGTGAAGAGAACACATTCAAATTATACCAATGCACTTTCTCCAAACAAATCAAACATCCTTTTTAATGTATCCTTAGGTATCATTTTATGTATATTTACTGTAATATTTCAACCGGACGATAACGTGAACGATAGGAAAGGAAAATAAAGTGGGGCGCGCTCACAATCTCACGCATATGAAACGTTGTTGACAAATGTTGTCCCTTCACTACTTCCTCTTCCTATCTGTTCTGCTTAGTGCTAGAGCCTCCAGACACTGTATAAAGACTGTTGCCATCTAGTGGAAGCCATAGGTACTGCAGTCTCAGTCCTAGTTAACATAGAAATCAATAGGAATCCTGGAAAAAAGGTAATGTACAAAAAAAACTGCAAATCCGAATGGATTTTCCTCGGGTTTTCGCCTGCTCTATCAGTTCTGTTATACTCACAGACATTATTTTAACGGTTTTAGAAACTTCGGAGTGTTTCCTATCCAATAGTACTAATATGTGCATATCCTATTTTCTGGCAGGCATTTTACTTTGGGCACGCCAGACTCTCCAAAACCGTCACCTCTGCTGCCGCTCCCTAAGAAGTTAAAGCTTATACAATATAAAAATACTGTGTTCACATTTGGAGTTCAGAGCTCTCGTGAATTAACATTCTGACATTTGAAAATTGTAGACTGGGCTTCTGTCTGTTTCATTTCAACCAGTATCTTACAAATTCTGGGTTACAGACGGAGTAGTTTAATTGAAGTTCAGTTTATGAACATTTGAGAACATAATTCTCATAACAGGCGGCATGTCAGGAAGTCCAGGACCCAGTTGCACAGGGTCGGGTTCAGATCCAGGGCCCCGACCTTAATGATGAGCTTGGAGGGTACTATGGTGTTGAAGGCTGAGCTATAGTCAATGAATAGCATTCTTAAGTAGGTATTCCTCTTGTCCAGATGGGATAGGGCAGTGTGATGGCGATTGCATTGATCTATTGGGGCGGTAAGCAAATTGAAGTGGGTCTAAGGTGTCAGGTAAGGTAGAGGTGATATGATCCTTAACTGGCCTCTCAAAGCACTTCATGATGACAGAAGAGAGTGCTACGGGGCGATAGTCATTTAGTTCAGTTACATTTGCTTTCTTGTGTACAGGAACAATGGTGGACATCTTGAAGCAAGTGGGGACAGCAGACTGGGATAGGGAGAGACTGAATATGTACGTAAACACTCCAGACAGCTGGTCTGAGCATGTTCTGAGGACGCAGCTAGGGATGCCGTCTGGGCCGGCAGCCTTGCGAGGGTTAACACGCTTAAATGTCTTACTCATGTCTGCCTTGGAGAACGAGAGCCCACAGTCCTTAGGAGCGGGACCACACCAAAACCAAGCCTCTTTCCCTTTTAAGGACACTGATCATGTCTAATGGGCGTGCTTGTGACGTAGACCCGATGGCAAGCGTGGTGAAACTGAGAAGACACTGTCAGTCCTTTTGAGTTTTGAAGCAGATTCTTCACGCCACAAAGTCATGTTAGGATTTGTCAGTTATCCTGCAAAAGCTTTTGTGCCGAACCCACTAAGGTGTTTTAGATGCCAAGCCTATGGTCATGTTTTAACAGTGTGTAGGAGGGAGATTAAGAGATGTGAGAAGTGTGTAGGAGGGCATGGGACAAAGGAATGTGTAGTATAGGTGTAAAAAAAGATGTGTGTCAATTGTGGGGATGCCCATGTTGCTGGGGATCAGAGGTGCCCGGTACGACAGGCGGGTTGAGGTTGCCAGTGTCAGAGTAGAACAGAATGTGATGTATGCTGAGGCAGTAGAGGATGCTGGGTCAAGGGTGAGTAGTAGGCCTAAGCCAAATCAGATTGATAAGAATTTGTGCGTTAGTAAGGTTGGCTTCTCAGCATTCATTGCCATAGTTATCAACTGTACCGCAGAAATGGAATGTAAAATCTCAGAAAATAGATGTGGTGACAGCTGTAGAGAAGTGCTTGGGTGTATGAGGTTTACTGCAGAAGAGTTACATGGTCTGTTGAACAGAAGAGTCCTGACTTCCCAGGCTGTTGGCCTGGTGTACGATCAGTTAGGGTCAAAGTTCTGGAACGGGGTGGTGTTTTTCAGTGGCAACCCGTCATTTGGGGTTGCCTGTTTTGCATGTTATTTTGGCATTAATACCTGTCGCATATCAGTTTGCAAACAATGTAAAAAAGTTAAGAAATTAATGAAGCTGCATACATACATGGTTTATTTTTTGCTTTCTTGAGTAAGGCAGCTCCAAAATGCAGGAGTTTCAGCCTCGCTCAGTGCTTTCTGTGGTGGTGGGGCAGCCAGCGGAAAATATGGAGCGTAGGGGTAATGTTCTCTATTTGCACCGTGATTGGCTCAGTGTTCTGTCACTCATGGGGACACTACGTCACCGCCAAATCTAAGGGTAGAGCTCGAAAATTCAAGCCACTTGGGTGCTGCCATAGCGTTACATTAGAAGTGCCCATCCAAGAAGGCTCAAGGTCATTGGCCACAGATAAAATGACGTCAAATCACATATCTACAGTAGCTTTGATTGGACTGATCATGTCAACATCATACTTTCAAAATCTTAGCTAGCTGTCACGATCTTCATGAATGACGGACCAAGGCGCAGCGTGAATGGAGTTCCACATCATTGAATTGGAGTGAAACAACAAAGAAAGAATATACAGATCGTAACATGTGTATCGCGCATACGCACTAATATGAAACACAAACATTCAATAACACAGGTGGGGAAAAGAACACACTAAGTATGGTCCCCAATTAGAGGTAACGACAATCAGCTGCATCTAATTGGGAACCATACAAACCAAAACATAGAAAACAAATAATAGAATTTCCCAACTAGTCACGTCCTGACCTAAAACATAGAGAACCCCCCGAGGGCTCTCTATGACCAGGACGTGACAGTACCCCCCCCCCCCCAAAGGTGGAGTGGTTGTGAAGTCCCAAGTCTGGGTTTAAGGTCATCCAACTCGGAATTGTAAGTCGGGCCTCTTTCTAGAGCTACGACCTGAAGATGACTGATTTTACCTTGTTTTTTTTCTTAGTTCCCAGTTGTCTTGAAAGCACCATAAATCCTGAGAATGACAGACTTTGATGACAAAGTTTGATGAAAAAATTTGCCCACGAAAGACCGCCGTGCCACCTTCCTGTTCGAGTGAGCACAGCACAACAAGGTGAGTCCAAAAATGTATTGCATGCTGCTACATAAATGATGTAATATGCCAGGGAGATATGTATACTGTAGCTAAGAAAGTAATACTATGTGTATGTTGTGTAGTAAGCTGTTAGTAGCC
The DNA here is from genome assembly GCA_030435695.1 of Brachymystax lenok tsinlingensis. NCBI lineage: Eukaryota > Metazoa > Chordata > Actinopteri > Salmoniformes > Salmonidae > Brachymystax > Brachymystax lenok. The sequence goes on along the minus strand of CM059802.1, from coordinate 42,278,920 downwards.
CATGTTAGTAGCCCACCCTAATAATTTGGTATATTTTTCCCTCTTCATTTCGCCTACGGTTCTGACTTGGTGTACAGGGAGAACACTGTAAGAACGGCCCATGTTCTGAATTCTGTCACTGTACATTTTAAAAGTGCTGAACAAATAGTTATATTGACTAGGTCCGTCCTAGCTCGCTCATTAATGTCTTAATCGAAATTACGGATTGCCTCTTATCCACTTGTCGTCCCCTTATGCCGTAGTTTTTACATCTCAATTGTTATTAGAAACCACATTTGTTTAATTGTTTAAGCAAGTCAGCCATATCAGCTATGTTTTTTAAAGTCAGTAAATGAGGCTGAATGAACTGTTTCGCTGCCAGACAAAGGTCAGCTGAAAGCCGGGTGTGGCAGTGGTAAGGTGTTTCTGTTGTAAGGGACTGCTTTTGGGACTCTGCTTTTGGGACAGCTTTGTGTAGGCCCTAACAGTTTGTGGGCATCATTTGTTACCGTTATAGTGCAATTAATGTATTGTTTAGTGTTGTGTAGTGGCTTTGCTGGCATCCATCCCCAATATTTTTGTATTTTTTGCCCCACCAAAATGTACATGCTAAAATCGCCACTGGTGTTTTACATTTATATGGAATAGTGGTGTGTGGGGTGAGTTGGTGATGCCATTTTTTTCTTTCTGCCGTCCTTTTAATACAAAATGTAACGATCACACACTACCGCACAGTAGGTGGCGGCATGCACAACTAAATGTGGGAACGCCGTTATACCAAAGAAGAAGACGAAACTCCGCCCGTCTTCTCTTTCCGATCTTAAAAACTGAAACAGCCCTATCAGTTGCCATTTTACTTTGGACAAGGCTTGACTAGATTTGTACCTGTCAAAGCAATATTTGATGAGGAGGCGTGAGTGCAGTTCCCTTTAATATTTTTAAAGAAAGTGTGTCTCTGTTCGAATTTGATCGGCGTTATCGGCGCAAGGCAGCAGCGGTTTGCACAAGAAGGTAACGTTACACCAACTATGATATGGAGGGAAATGATAGCAAGCCATGATAGCATAGGTGTTTAAATAGCTAACGTTAGCTGGCTTTAACGAACGTTACCAGCCGGTTTGTCATTACGGCATTATGTTCTCTTGTCTTGTTCCCCGAGTCAGGAATGTAATGCTTTTTTGGGGGGCCCCTCAAACGTAACGGCTAACTAGCTAGCTAACTTTAGCTACGTCGACTCGTGTTTCAAATGCTCTGCCTCTTCTCTGGCCAGCCGAACAATGCTACTAACCGGCGATCCACTTTGTTTGTAGCTAATGTTGCTGACTTTTTTCGCTGTTGGGAATGCCGATTGGCTAACTAGTCAAATAATCGAATGAGTACAGGGGCATCTACTTCTAACTAACTAATGTGGCTGAATTCAAGTCTGTTTACTCTCTATCCCAAGAAGGTTTATAGGCTAGTGCGTAGTGGCAAGGCCGGCTCTACACTTTTTTTTTTGATACCGCTAATGTAACTACCCGAGGTAGAACAAAACACGACCATGATTTTTAACTTGTCTCCCATTTTATGAAATGGTTGGTTGTGTAAAAATATTTTGCTGCAAAAGTGGTTAAATTGGTAGGTATTGTGACACACACACCCTATACTCAAAGTGCAGAATAATTCCGGGACACAGTCTTTTCACCCCACTTCGATACGAAGTGATTTTTAGTAGCAGGTTAGAATAGCATTTTCGCGAACCCTTTTATAACTTAACCTCAGTCTCCTAACCTGCTACGTCCATTTTCATAGCATGCTGCGAAAAAGTCACTTCGGTAGTTATCAAAGTGGCGTGAAGTGTTTCCCGAATAATGCCTAGCTGGAGGGGGGATGGGACAACTCGTGTAGCCTAGACAGTCGATAGTGGCCGCTAGATCTGCGCTATTGTCTTGGATTGAAGTGCATTCCCGGTAATACACGTGTGCCATGGGCGGCTCATACATAAAGCATTCCCTGTCCAGGCTGCAAGGGTATAGCGTTTATGGCGAAACTGGAAAAATATGTACTGTCGTAGTAAAACAAATGCAGTCTAGTTTCCCTTTAATGAAACACTTATTTTCCACCAGCATTTTCAGACATTTTCACACAATTTAGGAAGTTGCACACCAAAGGCGCAGTGGTCTAAGGCACTGCAGCTCAGTGCTTGAGGCATCACTACAGACACCCTGGTTCGAAACCAGGCTGTATCACAACCAGCCGTGATTGGGAGTCCCATAGGGCGGCGCCCAATTGGCCCAGTGTCGTCCGGGTTTGGCCGGTGTATGCCGTCATTATAAATAAGAATTTGTTATTAACTGACATTCCTAGTTCAATATAAATTCAGGCAAGGGTGTGGGACATCCTAAGTTGTCTGACAATGGTGATGGATTTTTTTTTTATTAAATGGGAAACTTCACTGCAACACACTTTGTTTTTTCCTGTCTCCCTACATGACAGAGATGAATGGGTGTTTCAGACATAATGCACTATAGCTGTATTTTTTATTTTTCGTGCCGGAGCGTAAAACCAATGATACCTATTTTAATTAAGCTTGCGATCTGATCAAAACATTTATGGAGTTGTGTTTTGTAGTAATTGTGGCCTTTGTTTCGCCGTTAGCACGATCACGCAAGTAGATGTCATTCAGTAGCGCTATGGGACTTGTCTCAACAAAGTTCCTATCTGCCAGGACATTGCAGGATATCTTGGCTGATGCATTTTGCCTGGCTTTGTAAAGACTTCACCACAAAACAGACAGATAATTCACTGGATGTTAAGTGTGAAGCATCCACTTGGCTTTCAGCTTTGACGGGAGCCATACTTCCCTGTTCCCATCGTCGAAGACATTATTTTCAAACTGAGGTGGTCTAAGTTTACAGGTTCACGGGAGCTATGTTACCGTCCAGTCTATTCGCAACTGCTAAATAATTAGCTACAATGGGTGTCTGATTCCTCTTTCCAAGAAGAGCTAAACAACAATATATTATTTTACATCGGGACCTACAGCCCTATTTGTTTGAGCCAGAATACACTGAAGAGGACTTGAGCCGGCGAGGAAAAAGAATTGCGAGACCAGCAAGCAGCAGCGACCAGCTGAACCAGGACCCTCCATATGGAGGGTGTGATGCAATTGCGGAGCCTCCCGATGCATGCGGAGGCCAAATCGAGCTCCATACCGCATCACCATGCGCCTCACAAATTTGGTAACAAGGTAGAGGGCTCTGTATAGCTCAGCATGGACATGATTGGTTGACGGTAGGTGGGAGCGTTACATCCTGTAGAAGACAAACTCACTTGACAACAGCTCTGCACTGCTCCAAGCGCAAGAAGTATGAATGAATGCCCTGACTTCTGCTGAGGCCATATCACCGTAAATGCTGCATGGCCAATGCAAATGTCAGATTGACCATGCGCCCAATATCCAGCAACTTCGCACAGCCATTAAAGTGGAGTGGGACAACCTTCCACGGGCCACTATCAACAACCTGATCAACGAAGGAGATGTCGCGCTGCATTAGGCAAATGCAAATGGTCACACCAGATACTGACTGGTTTTCTGATCCACACCCCTACCTTTTTTAAGGTATCTGTGACCAACCGATCCATATCTGTATTCCCGTCATGAAATCCACTGATTAGGGCCTAATGAGTTGATTTCAGTGGACTTCATAATTTTTTTAATTTTTTTTATCAACTGCAACTCAAAAAATCTTGTAAAATCTTATTGTTTCATGTTTGTTTTGGTTCAGTGTACATTTACACAAGCTGACTGTTGACCACATCAATTTTGGGTTATTACACATCCTTTTACCTCATATTGGTGATGTTAGTATAAATGTTTAGTCGAACACGATCAATTGCTTAAAACGGATTCATATCTTTTGGTTTTGTACTGTTGATTTTGTCATGCGCTGGGGGTCACAGGACTGTCACTTAAAGTAGCAGCCAACCATTGTCACTGATCAGGGTTTCCGTTAGGAAAGGTGGCACCAGACAACATGACCGGGAAGATTTTAATTTACCGGCCATTTGAGAACTTTATTAGACCCATATGCTTTGGGGCATAACCCATTAGGGAATCCACCCACACTGCGCAGAATGACAAATCACATTTAAGTTCTGGTAATGCATCTTAACAGAACATGCAGCAAATAAAACAAATTGCAATTCTAAACGGCACACCTGATAGCAGTTCCATGGGATGGGGATAAAAATCTCCTAAACTTTAGGGGGGGAAGCTAAAGATGTAACAACTAGAATGGGTTGCTAATATGACTGATTTTGGCTTCTGGACAATGAAAGAGTTATTAAAATCAAAAGAACAGGAGAGAAATGGCGTAGCGGTGGGTCCAATAGGGAAGTAAATTGAATTTGCAAATTATATTATTCCTCTCTGTACAGAAATAAAATACTTTACCAGAAAGCATGACTTAGCCACAGAGGAATTGAGGATCATTAGCTTCTTTATACTGTGGATTGTGTCAAATCACAAGCTCATAGGCCTATGCCTATTTGGGAAGACTGCAGTATGGGCAGCGCGCGTGGCAGTAGGCCTATCTGCGTTGTGGCTGTCAGTGAAAAGCATCTAAAATATGTTTGAAGATTGTGTCCTGAGTATAATATAAAATGTTGAGACAAGGGGGAGGGGTGTGGTGAGGATCTAGGGGTCTCCCTCCAGAATGGCTACGCTGTCTCTTGCAAATTCTTGTGCTGGTTTGGCCTTTTTGATCACATTTTAAATAAATGTCCCCATTTTACATGTCACCAGTAGTAAATGTGAACTGTTAATCCCAGTCATTTGGTTACATTAATTTCTGTTAATATGTATGTATTGGTAATGTACCATTCTGGAAATGTTTGCAGAGTACACAACCTGCTACACTGGTGAGTAACAAGTTTTGGTTTATTTCATAACCATTTATGAGATTTGTAAATGTTGGAGTGCTCCATGTGAGCAATGAGCATGTCTGGTTTCTCTGTCCTGATAATGGTTAGCGAGTACGTGCGTCTGAGCAAGCGTAGAAGTACCTGGCCAGCTGCGCGGAAATGTAAAGTGTTTTAAACATCCACTGCTAATGATCTATAAGCTATTGGAGAAATATTTTAATCAATCTCCCCCTAATCACCAATCCTTGTTAATTTTTGTATAGATTTTTTTAATCTTTTATTTAACTAGGCAAGTCGGTTAAGAACATTTTTATTTTCATTGACGGCCTAGGAACAGTGGGTTAACTGCTTTGTTCAGGGGCAGAACGACAGATTTTTACTTTGTCAGCTCGGGGCAAAGTGAAGAATAAGAGGACCACATTGAAGCTGCTCAGCAACACCCGTTGGGGTCTTCTGGGGGGGGGAAGGAGTCTCTCCAAGAAATGGCCATATCAGTCTGCTGATATGGACAGCCCCATCAAGAGGATACTCCTGGGTGTATTTTGGGAGAGAGTGGTAAGCAGCCTGAAACCTATAGCAGTAGCCATTGCACGGATTGAGGGAGACCATGCCATCCTGTCTGATGTTCAGACTGCTTGCAGAGTTAAGAGAATAAATCTCTACTGCCCTGCCCACTTCACTGTTGCTCCAAGCAGAGGAAACTGCAGTTCTGAAATGCATAAAAAATTGTGAAGACTTCTGCCTGAAGCCCATACACGCCGCAGCGTACATGTTGGACCCCAAGTATGCTGGTAAGAGCATCCTGTCTGGGGCAGGATGCAATATGGCAGTTGTGCTTAACATATCTCATCAGCCACCTGGTGGAAGGGACTTTGAGGCTCTTTCCCCTGTTGCCTCCATCCTCCAAATCCCACCAACATCAGCCGCCTCAGAGCGCAACTGGTCCTTGTTTGGGAACACACACACACCAAAGCACGCAACAGGCTTACCAATACAAGGGTTGAGAAATTGGTGGCCATCTGGGCAATTTTGAGTTATTTTGAGCCTGACAACGAGCCATTAATTCCCACAAAGTTTCCACCTCTGAATATTCCCCAAAATGTGCAACCCTAGTTATTGCCATGCTGAAAGGTGAATTTGTCTCCCAGTTTCTGTTGGAAAGCAGGCTGAACCAGGTTTTCCTCTAGGATTTAGCCGGTGCTTAGCATTATTCAGTTTATTTTTAGACCATGATAAGCATACCCATAACATGATGTAGCCACGACCATGGAAGTTATGAAGTGGTACTCAGTAACGTGTTGGATTTGCCCCAAACATAACACTTTGTATTCAGGACTTCTAGTTCATTTCTTGCAGTTTTACTTTAGTGCCTAATTGCAAACCGGGTGCATGTTTTGTAATGTTTTTATTCTGTAAAGGCTTCCTTTCCATTTGTTCATTTAGGTTAGTATTGTAGAGTAACTACAATGTTGATTGATCCTATTTTTTTCCCTCCCCGATCACAGCCATTTTAAAGTCACCATTTTCCTCATGGCGAAATCCCTGAGCGGTTTCCTTCCTCTCCGGCAACTGGGTTTGGAAGGACGCCTGTATCTTTGTAGTGACTGGGTCTATTGATACACCATCCAAAGTGTAATTAATAACTTCGCCATGCTCAAAGGGATGTTCAATGTCTGCTTTTTAATTTTTTTACCCATCTACCAATAGGTGTTCTTTGCAAGGCATTGGACAACCTCCCCGGTCTTTGGCAAAAATCAGTTTTGAAATTCACTGCTCTACTGAGGGTCCTTAAACATAATTGTGTGTGTGTGGGGTACAGAGCTGAGGTAGTCATTCAAAAATCCATGTCCATGTGACTTGTTAAGCACATTTTTACTCATGAACATGTATAGGCTTCCCATAACAAAGGGGTTGAATACTTATTGACTCAAGATATTTCAGCTTTTCATTAACTTGTAGATGATCATAATTCCACTTTGACATGTGGTATTGTATGTTGCCAGTGATGACAAATCTAAATTTAATCCACTTTAAATTTGGGGTGTAACAACAAGTCTAGAAAGTCGAGTGGTGTGAATACTTTCTGAAGGCACTGTACGTCCACTGGTATATCCATCAATGAATAAAAGGCATTATTTTGCATTTGGAATTTGTCTTCTCTCCCCGTGAATTTGGTCAGCTATTTATGTTAAAAAAAATAATGTATCGTCCAAAAGCCGGTAGTTGCCGGCTAACAGAAACTCTGCTATTGATAATAATTGATAACATACTGTGGGACTGAGCCAAGCTATACCAATCCACACCACTCGTCAGTCAGTATGGCTCCGTATTGAACAGCTTGCTGTCATGCCGATTCCTCGTCGTGGAGAGCTATCCTCCTATAGGTTTTCACTTCATCCCTTTTTAACTAACCTACTTGTACACATTCCGTAGAGAACCACCCTCTGTATAAAACAATCTTTCTGACCAACTGCTGTCTATTGGTTAGTCTATAACATGCCATCCCCTCTACGAGACAAATATCCTAATAACAATGTCTCCATTAGGGTTGGACGATTTCCCCCAATTTTTATTTAATTTTTCTCCATATACCATCCTTCTCGCATCCTGGGATTTATGGTATTACCGGCTTAGTGCACAAGGGGCGCACGGATCCAATGAAAAAAATCGACAACATCCGGTGAAGCTGGAGACCGCCAAATTCAAATGACAAAATAGTAATATAAAACATTCATGAAAATACAAGTGTTGCACACTCTTCAAAAGCTTAGACTCTTGGCAATCTCACAGCGTTTTCAGATTTCAGAAAGGCTTTACAGCGAAAGCAGAACATTTGATTGTCTGAGGACAGCGCCCCGTGTACCACCTCCGTTAGCATAATAATAAAACCAGCGTGGGTGTCACAAAGCTAAAATAAATTGTTTACCTTTGGATTGCCCTCAGCAGAAGATCTTCAAAAGTGTCCAAGCAAGACAATCAATGTTCCTTTTGTTCAAAAAAGTATCTTTATCCATAAATCTCTGTTTGGTTGGCGCGTTCTGTTCAGAAAATCCACCGTCCACTCGTCCCATTATACAAGACACAGATCGTTCAAAATATACCTATAAACTTTGTCCAAACAAATCAAACCAAGTTTCGAATCGAACCTTAGGTACACTATGTATAATATTTCACACGGATAATATCCTGGGTGATAAAGTTTTAAAAAACGAGGTGCGTGCTCCCGGGTCCCGCACGCCACAGACAGAAATTACTTCCTCACTCCACTTGGAAAAACTTCCTGTATTCCTCTATTTTTCAAGGTAAACTCTGAAACCTTGTCTAAAGACGGTTGACATCTAGTGGAAGCCATAGGTACTGCAACCTGGGAGCTGGATTAAAGCATGTCCTATAGCAACCCATTGGAAAAGGAGGCATGTCACAATCAGATTTTCTTGGTTGGATTTTGCTTGGGTTTTCGCCTACCATATCAGTTCTGTTTATACTCAAGACATTATTTTAAGTTTTAAACTTCAGTGTTTTCTATCCAATACTACTAATTATGTGCATATCCTAGTTTCTGGGCCTGAGTACCAGGCATTTTACTTTGGGCACGCCAGACTCAAACTCAGAACACTGCCCCCTAGCCCGAAGAGGTTAAAGAATGTCAGCCAAGTTCAATCTAGAACCATTTTCTCCCACTTCCCACCACTGGACTTCCGCTCATCACCACGTTTGGTGGTGGGTGGAAGTTCTAAACAGATGCTTCAGATTTATACCCCCTGTGATGTGTCTGGGTTTCCCCTTTTGTCTGTGGTTGTAATTTGAATCAAATGTTGGCCTACGTAATCAGCAACCTGAAATGTCCCGTATTCAAGTTTTTGAATGCCAATGATTTATAAAGTTTAGTACGAAGTCAATGCACATTTTCAAATTGATTTTACTTTCCTTTCCCACAGGGCTAATCTCGGACGTGAGTATTGCCAATGCTAACAGATGGTATATGCCATGAATTGTAAGGAAGCTGCAGAGAAGGTTGTCCTGTCATGGTCGCGATTCACCTCAGCTGGCCAAACTACTCTACTGGAGACCCTGAAGGCATTCAGTCCTATGTCAGAAGACCTGTTTGACAGTGAAAAGGAACTGGCCACTTTTATTGAGGGACTCAAAGATGAAGGTCACAAGCCTACTGTACTTAAAAGTAAAGATGTTTATGGTTACAGGTCTTGTACTTCAGTACTCAGGCCTGTAGTAAAGACTCAGAGTACTCTGGACATTGCTGCCTCAAAGGTTAAAAAGACTGGCAAAAAGAAGAGTCGAAAACCCCTGGACAAGAACACTGAAATCAACTATGCTTTGTTAAGTGCAGCAGCGAAAGTCGTCTTAAAGAATCAACCGAAGATTCTTTTGACAAATCTGTCAAAGGAGTCTCTCAAACAGACGGTCCTCTCAAAACCACCGGAATTGGCTGTTGGGCCTGTCCAGATGCAGTCATACATAAGACTGACAAACATAATTGGACCCTCTACAGGCCACACAGCAAGACTGCAGTTCCACACAGGTGTGGTCAGAAGAGGTAACGGTGCCCAACTCTCATCGGCCACCATCTCTAACAGGGACACAAGTACTGCATTTGGAAGGTACCGGAAACTCCGCAAAATCAGTCACTTTGAGGAGAGTGAACTTTGTGCCTTGCCCAGTCAATATCATTGGAGTCCCTGTTCCTGCCATGCTGCGCAACGACCAGGTTTTGAAGGAATGCAGCAGAATGCCTTGCTGGAGGGACCAGAAAAGGAAAAGGACTGAGGCTGAGGACAAACTCAGCCTCATGTGAAGAGGCCCAGAAATGGGGTCTGGCTGGTCAAAGAGCAGGAAGACCTCTGACTGAGCCAGAGCAACCTGAGCTTCGAGGTGAAGGTTGACTCGATCATAGACAGGGAGGTGAGGTAAGCCCAGAAGATCCTTCGAGGTCACCGGTCAGAGATTCGACCACTTATTGCCTACCCAATGTGAATGGCCGTCAAGAGTCTTAGTCCGTTTGTCCTCCATGTACATGTTTTAAACAGTTTCAGTTACATCTCATATCGAGACGGTGCTTTGTCTTGGCTGTGCTCAGTTTGGGAGGATTGGGATTGTTTGGGATACTTTTCTGAGATTGGAAAAAATGATATTTATGTTTTAATATATGTTTACATAAGAGGATGCTGGGGTATTACCTAAACACCCAAAAATATGGTTTATTTTGTCTAACACTGCACATAGTATAGGCCACCCCTTGACTGATAAGGGAAGGAATGGGTAAGTGTGGTGAGGCACTATGTCCCCATATGAGTTGAACCTACAGTATATATTTTTTCCTTTTGAACCATTATGAAATGTAATTTTCTTATCTGTTTTATAAATGATACACACATCTTTGACAATGAAGACATGTATAACTATGCAGCATTCACTTGCTAGAATATTACAGCTATTTTATATACATCACTTTCTAGTCATGTCTTTACTGTGTGTTGGATAATTGGGTCCATTGAAATGGTGTGATTTTTTCAGATGTGTTTATAAAAGTAGTTTTTTTTTTTTTTTTTTTTTGATGTGATAAGTTAAGAGTTCTTATACATTTGTTTAAAGGATGCATATGAAACATCTGAACAGGGCAAACAAAACAACTCAACAACCACAGCGTAGCCTATTCACAACCAATACTGCCCTACCAAGCAAAAAGGCAGTAACTGGTCAAATGACTTAGTAATATTTTTTTTTCTTCTACATAAAATACATGCTTAATCATGTGGACAAGTATCCAGCCTTTATTTTGGAGAAAATGAGGGTCATGTTAGCAACTGCATGAAGTTACTGTGAAACGAGGTAAATAAAAGCAATTTCTCTCAGTTCCACACTATGAACAGTTACTGCCTTTTTTAATTTGTAGGGTGGAATAGTAATCTTATTTTACCTAATTTTCAAAAAAATAAAGCTACCTTTTTTATGTGCAGTTGCAGAGACATTAGAAGATGTTGGCCTTCTCTCAATTGCGCCGTGCCAGCACTAGGGGAACCACTCAAACTGGTGGCATAGGACTCAATGCGTGGCACTACAAACATTGTGCAGCATTTGGGATCATGAAGCTATCCTATGAAATAATGTTGCAACAATGTTTGCCACTAGCGCAGTAATCAAATTACATGTCACAACGTTTTGGATCATTTACAGATGTCGATAGTGATGACAAGGTGATTTGCATAATATAGGCTTATCGCTGAAATGTGCTGATCATAACAGCTGTAATTTTGTAATAAAATATGAGAGGCTGGGATGGATTGATCAGGGGTATGTTCATTCAACAAACAACCTGTTAGCTGTCCAAATCAATGCAAATACGTCCAAAAGGCTACTGACTGGGAGTGTACAGTCATAAGGTCTGAATGCTAACTGCCACAATCTCATATTAGAAAACATGCCATGGTCTCTGCATATTAAACTCCTAACTAGCCTATTATTCAGGCCATTGTTGAGGGTACAGAACAGCACACGTGTAAGGCAGAGAGAGAGGGGAGTTAGTAGCCCATGGGAACACTGGGGACCGGGGGAATAGGTGCATGCATTTTCCATCTCAAAACCTTGCTAACAACGAACGTTCCCACAACTTTAGAGAAAGTTCTCTTAAGAGTACCATTTCCATTTTCAATGTTCCAGTGACATGCAAGGATTGTTTCCAAGAAACCATTTCCTTATTGTCAAACAGAACTTACCCAGAACGTGGTTACCATGTTCACTGACTATTCAATATGTTCTAGACACGTTTTCTAAGGGTTAGGAGAATATTCCAATGTCCCACCAAACATACACAGAACATGGCAAACTAAAATATGAATGTTCTAGACACGTTTCATTGTAATGTTGCCAGAACATTTGTGTATCAGTTGTCTGGAAGTCGCCTGATGATCCCAAAGAAACGTTCTCCAAAACATTTGTTTCATCATTACACGTCACCCCATGTTACTGTGGCCGAGCCCATCAAGCCTCTGATATTTGAACCACTGATCCATTAACTCCCAACCTCTTGGTTCATGGCATTCCTATCGTCCTGCTACGCCACCATGTCAGTGTCAGTTATGTTCATCTGACTGTCCTCTGATTTGATGACTTATTTCAGCAATTATAGGGATTTTTGTGTAGTTGTCTAATGTTGGTGGGGCATATAACCCTGTTTTTAATGTTACTCCTGAAACTAGTTTTTCTTGACTATTTTTAACAGAGCTGAGATTTACTTGAGTGCATTCACCCTATTGCTTACACCTAGACTGTTGTTTCAGATCTACACAAGTGCCAAGGGTTTGGGTTTGCTTGTGGACAGGGCCTTACTTATACTGGCCCAATAAGCACATGTCCTAGGGATATCCCTTAATGGAGAGTGGTTAGGGTGTTTGTCATTGGTGCTGGTGGCATGGGTTAGAGACCCACGATACTCTCTCATTCTTAGCAATATATGTTAATTATTTGGCAACAGTTACACCTTACTGATCTAATTAAAATCCTTTTCTCATTGAAAGATGTGAATCTGTAGGATTACCTCTTGAGCACAAATGATTCATTAATTCTATATAGCTGAGCATTTCTCCATTGTCTTCTTGAAATGCACTTTGAAGTAAATCTCAGCTCGGACTCAGGGATGGCTAACCCAGGAGATCCCTTCAATCTCCATAGAGTTAGGTAAATCTGCTTTTAGTTTTTTTGCACCTCATCTCAAAAGTTTTTATAAAGTTGGTGGATTTGGTGCCTCTAGGGCACCGGTGTCACTCAATCCAAGTGTCTGTGGGTTTTTGCTCCTTCCTTGTACTTGATGTATTAAGGTCTCTAATTAGTAAGGAACTAATTAGAGACCCACACCTGGTTGTCTGGTGCTTAATTGAAAGGAAAAACCTGCAGACACTAAACCCTCCATGGATTAAAACATGCCGATTAGCAGATGCTTTTATCCAAAGCGACTTAGTCTTGAGTGCCAATATTTTTAATACAGGTGGTCCTGGGAATCGAACCCTCAAACCTGGCATTGCAAGCACCATGGTGTACCAAATTGAGCTACAGTGGACTATGAGTTTGACACCCCTGCTCTAGGGCAATTCAGGTGGATGTTAGAGGGACCTTTTACTGAATGTTTGTTTTATATGGATGTGCTTTGCTTTTCGTGTTTTCTTCTCGTGTGTGTACAGTGTATTCGGGAAGTATTCAGACTCCTTGATTTTCAGCCTTATTCTAAAATGGATTAAAGTGTTTTTCCTCAATTTACACACAGTACCCCATAATGACAAAGCCCAAAATTATTTTTTTTGTGCAAATTTATAAAAAATAATACATTTACAAGTATTCAAGATCTTTTTACTCAGTACTTTGTTGACGCACCTTTTTGGAAGTGATTACAGCCTCAAGTCTTCTTGGGTATGACGCTACAAGCTTGTTACACCTGTATTTGGTGAGTTTTCCCATTTTTCTTCTCTGCAGATCCTCTCAAGCTCTGGCAGGTTGGAAGGGAAGCGTCGCTGCACAGCTATTTTCAGGTCTCCAGATATATATGATCGGGTTCAAGTCCGGGCTCTGGCTGTACCACTCGAGGACATTGAGACTTGTCCCGAAGCCACTCCTGCGTTGTCTTGGTTGTGTGCTTAGGGTCGTTGTCCTGTTGGAAGGTGAACCTTGAGGTCTTGAGTGCTCTGGAGCAGGTTTTCATCAAGGATCTCTTTGTACTCTCTGTTCATCTTTCCCTCAATTTCCCAGTCCCTGCTGCTTAAAAACATCCCCACAGCATGATGTTGCCATCACCATAGGGATGGTGCCAGGTTTCCTCCAGAAGTGACGCTTAGCATTCAGGCCAAAGAGTTTCGTCAGACCAGAAAATCTTGTTTCTCATGGTCTAAGAGTCCTTTAGGTGCCTTTTGGCAAACTCCAAGTGGGCTGTCGTGCCTTTTACTGAGGAGTGGCGTCTGTCTGAACACTCTACCATTAAGGCCTGATTGGTGGAGTGCTGTAGAGATTGTTGTCCTTCTGGAAGGTTCTCCCATCTCCACAGAGGAGCTCTGTCAGAGTAACCATTGGGTTCTTAGTCACCTCCCTGACCAAGGCCCTTCTCCCCGATTGCTCAGTTTGGCCGGGCAGCCAGCACTAGGAGGAATCTTGGTGGTTCCAAACTTCTTCCATTTAAGAATGATGGAGGCCACTGTTCTTGGAGAACGTCAATGCTGCAGAAATGTTTTGGTACCCTTCCCCAGATCGGTGCCTCGACACAACCCTGTCTCGGAGCTCTACCAACAATTCCTTCGATCTCATGGCTTTGTTTTTGCACTGTCAACTGTGGGACCTTATATAGACAGGTGTGCATTTCGAAATCATGTCCAATCAATTGAATTTACCACAAGGGCTTCCCGAGTGGCGCAGTGGTCTACGGCACTGCATCGCGGTGCTTGAGGCGTCACTACAAATCTGCGTTCGATCCCGGGCTGTGCCGCAGCCGGCCGCTACCGGAAGACCCATGATGCGGTGCACAATTGGCTCAGCTTCGTCCAGGTTAGGGGAGGGTTTGGCCGGCTGGCATGTCCTTGTCCCATCGCACTCTAGCGGCTTCTTTTGGTGGCCGGGCACATGCACGCTGACTTCAGTCACCGGGTGTACGTTGTTTCTTCCGACACATTGGTGCGGCTGGCTTCTGTGTTAAGCGAGCATGTGTCAAGAAGCAGTACGGCTTGGCACGTTTGTTTCGGACGCATGGCTTTTGACCTTCGCCTCTCCCGAGTCCCATCACTGCAACTTCCGTAAGGACAAGACTGTAACTACCAATTTGGATATCTCGAAATTGGGGTGAAGTACCAACACTCCAAAAAATGTATATATAAATGCATTTACCAACAGGTGGACTCCAATCAAGTTGTAGAAACATCTCAAGGATGATCAATGAAAACAGGATGCACCTGGGATCAATTTCACATCTCATAGCAAAGGGTCTGAATAGTTATGTAATTAAGGTATTTCTGTTTTCTATTTTTAATACATTTGTAAACATTTCTAAAAACCTGTTTTTTTGCTTTGTCATTATGGGGTATTGTGTGTAGATTGAGGGGGATTTAAAAAAAAATCCTGTTTCTAGAATAAAGATGTAACGTAACAAAATTTGGAAAAAGTCAAGGGGTCTGAATACTTTCCGAATGCGCTGTAGATATCTATAGTCGAATAGTTTATTGATGTTTGTCAGGTCATCGTAAATAAGAATTTGTTCTTATTTGTTTTACCTGTATAAATAAAGGTAAAATAAATGTAAGCTCAAACTTTTTTATGATAGTGATTCAGGATTAACATTAAAGCAGGGTGAAATGTCCCACCAACATTAGACCACTATACAGAAAGCCTTAGAATTGTGGCATCAGAGAGGGTGCAGAGCAAGCTTCAAACAGGATGCGCAGCCCACGGAGCACACGGTAAGATCAGTGACATATTTTTTGCTGTTTTGATGTTAAGGTTATAAAATTGTCATAAATAATACATTGTGACGTAAATGTGCATACTATGTACTGGTGCATAAAAATAAAGTTTCCCATATTAGGTTTCAATTTTGTAATTGTCTGTTTTTGTCTCGCTTTACCAACCAACCATAGCTAGCTGAAGTAGGACAGCATGGAGTAGCTAAAGTGGGATAGCAATGCTGGGCAAGTTGTGCGCCGCCCAATGGGACTCAAATCACGGCCGGTTGTGATACAGTCCAGGATCGAACCAGGGTCTGTAGTGACGCCTCTAGCACTGAGATGCAGTGCTTTAGACCGCCGCGCCACAAAACTGATGTGTGCGCAACTTTGGGGCAAGACAGACTGGGTTGGCTTCGAATTTTGACGACATATAAACTATTTTGTCTCCAATGTTTATTGCAAACATACATTTGCACAATGAGAACTTGTCTCTTAAATACATCATTACAGTTGTTGGTTAGCTGGCTAGCGAATTTGAGCCATATTTCCTTTGGCAATCAGTCAAAACGACATGGTATCAAAAACAAGATAAAATGAGTCACGTTTCCCCACATGGCATTTTTTTGTCATTGTTGCTAGCTATCTGGCTATCCAGAATCACAACAACTCTGACATCTGCCCCATTGAAGCATACACGTCGTTTTCGTGAAGTTGTCAGCTAACCCATTTATAGTAGGGTGGTTTCAGAAGAAGTGGGACACTGCATTTCCGTCTTCTGTAACCGCTATCTAACATAACACATATTGCTGAAATCCTCAAGATGATAATATAATAGTGTGAATTGAATTGTCATTGGTGTACAATTTAGGACTATAATAATTGTGAATCACACTACATATCGTATCTTCAGGTCCCTGGCAATTCCCTGCCCTAATAATAATGGTGTCCCAGTTTATCTAACGGCTGTCCCAATTAACCAAGCGCGAACTGAAAATATGGTTTTGGCACACTGTACACAAGTGGATGTGTCATGCCTGATATCAAAATTTTGAGGATTTCAGAAATATATCATGCTGGTCTAATATGTTTGATAGTCAAATCTAATTGTATTTGTCACAGGCACCGAATACAACGGGTGTAGACCTTAAAGTGAAATGCATGCTTACAAGCCCTTAACCAACAATGCAGTTTTGAGAAAAATATGGAGAAAAAAAAATGAAATAAAAGTAACAACTAATTAAAGAGCAGCAGTAAAATAGTGAGGGGGTATAAGTACAGAGTCAATGTGCTGTGCTGGGGCACCGGTTAGTCGAGGTAATTGAGGTAAAATGTACATGTAGGTAGAGTTATTAAAGTGACTATGCATAGATAATAACAGAGAGTAGCAGCAGCATAAAAGAGGGGGGGCAGCGCATATAGTCTGGCTAGCCATTTGATTAGATGTTCAGGAGTCTTATGGCTTGTGGGTAGAAGCTGTTTAGAAGCCTAGACTTGGCGCTCTGGTACCGTTTTCCGTGCAGTAGCAAAGAGAACAGTCTATGACTAGGGTGGCTGGGGTCTTTGACAATTTTTAGGGCCTTTCTCTGACACCACCTGGTATAGAGGTCCTGGATGGCAGGAAGCTTGGCCCCAGTGATGTACTGGGCCGTACCCACTACCCTCTGTAGTGCCTTGCGGTCGGAGGTCGAGCAGTTGCCATACCAGGCAGTGATGCAACCCATCGGGATGCTCACGATGGTGCAGCTGTAGAACCTTTTGAGGATCTGAGGACCCATGCTAAATCTTTTCAGTCTCTTGAGGTGGAATAGGTTTTGTCATGCCCTCTTCACGACTGTCTTGGTGTGCTTGGACCATGTTAGTTTGTTGGTGATGTGGACGCCAAGGAACTCAACCTCCACCACAGCCCCGTCGATGAGAATGGGGGCGTGCTTGGTCCTCCTTTTCCTGTAGTCCACAAGCATCTCCTATGTCTTGATCACATTGAGAGGTTGTTGTCCTTGCACCACACGGTCAGGTCTCTGACCTCCTTCCTATAGGCTGTCTCGTCGTTGTCGGTGATCAGGCCTACCACTGTTGTGTCATCGGCAAACTTATTGATGGTGTTGGAGGCGAGCCTGGCTGTGCAGTCATGAGTGAACAGGGAGTACAGGAGGGGAAGGAGCACTCACACCTGAGTGGCCCCCGTGTTGAGGATCAACGCGACGGATGTGTTGTTACCTACCCTTACCACCTTGGGGTGGCCCGTCAGGAAGTCCAGGATCCAGTTGCAGAGGGAGGCGTTTAGTCCCAGGGTCCTTAGCTTAGTGATGAGCTTTGAGGGCACTATGGTGTTGAACGCTGAGCTGTAGTCAATGAATAGCATTCTCACATAGGTGTTCCTTTTGTCCAGGTGTGAAATGGCAGTGTGGAGTGCAATAGAGATTGCATCATCTGTGGATCTGTTGGGGCAGTATGCAAATTGGAGTGGGTCTAGGGTTTCTGGGATAATGGTATAGATATGAGCCATAACCAGCCTTTCTAAGCACTTCTTGGTTACAGACGTGAGTGCAATGGGTCGGTAGTCATTTAGGCAGGTTACCTTAGTATTCTTGGGCACAGGGAATATGGTGGTCTGCTTGCATCTGACCACTTTTTTTATTGACCGAGTTACTGGTGCTTCCTGCTTTAATTTTTACTTGTAAGCAGGAATCAGGAAGATTTAGGGTCAGATTTGCTAAATGGAGGGCGAGGGAGAGCTTTGTACGCGTCTCTGTGTGTGGAGTAAAGGTGGTCAAGAGTTTTTTTCCCCTCTGGTTGCACATTTAACATGCTGGTAGAATTTAGGTAAAACGGATTTAAGTTTCCCTGAATTAAAGTCCCGCTGCCTCTAAATGAGTGTTTTCTTGTTTGCTTATGGCTTTATACAGCTCATTGAGAACGGTCATAGTGCCAGCATCAGTTTGTGGTGGTAAATCGACAGCTACAAAGAATATAGATGAAAACTCTGTGGTCTACAGCTTATCATGCCTCAGGCGAGCAAAACCTCAAGACTTCCTTAGATATTGTGCACCAGCTGTTGTTTACAAATATACATAGACCACCACCCCTTGTTTTACCAGAGGCTACTGTTCTATCCTGCTGATACAGTGTATAACCCGCCAGCTGTATGTTATTCATGTCGTCGTTCAGCCACGACTCTGTGAAACATAAGATATTATAGTTTTTAATTTCCCGTTGTTAGGATATACATGCTTGTAGAGAGAGAGGAGAGGGGGGGAGGGAAGAGGAGAGGAGGCAGGGAGGAGGGAAGGACTAGAGGAGAGACAATAACCTAAAACACAAGGCCAAACGTACGCTGGAGTTTACCAAGACGACATTGAATGTTCCTGAGTGGCTTAGTTACAGTTGTGAGTTATATCGGCAGTACTTGACAACGGCTGTCTAGCAATGATCAAGAACAAACTTGACAGAGCTTGAAGAATTTTAAGAAGAATAATGTGCAAGTATTGTACAATCCATGTGTGCTAAGCGCTTAGAGACTTACCCAAAGACTCACAGCTGTAATCACTGACAAAGGTGATTCTAACATGTATTGACTCAGGGATGTGAATACTTATGTAAATTATATATTTCCGTATTTCATTTTCAATAAATTTGCTAACATTTCTAATGTTTTCACTTTGTCATTATGGGGTATTGTGTGTAGATTGTAGTGTTCTTGAACTATTTAGAATCCAGGCTGTAACACAACACACTGTGGAATAAGTCAAGGGGTATGAATACTTTTTGAAGGTACTGTAACCCTGTTTTAATGTTTAATGAAATCCTACACATTTCTAACTTTCATTGAGAAACTGATTTGAATTAGATCAGTTAGGGGTGTTGTAAATGTTGCAAAATAATGACATAAAGATATTGCTAAGAATGTGAGAGTAGTGTGATTCCCCCATAGCAGGTCTCGAACTCAGGCCACCAGCACCAATTATGAATGCCCTAACCACTGTCCCAACAAGGGATATCCTTGGGGCATGGCTTATAGACGGGTTGGCTGACAACATCACGAAAATGATGCACTGGCACATCGATGTGGTTGGATGGCATGCACTGTTATGATTATGAATGGCCAGATAGCTAGCAACAATGACGAGAAGCTACCATGTGGGGAATCGTAGGTGTCTTGTTTCAGCTCGTTATATCTTGTTATTGATACCATGTCTTGTTTTCAGGTGTTTTAACTGATGTCATGTCTATTGTAATATGGATCAAATTCGCTAGCTAGCTAACCAACACCATCTGGCAGTATGACGGACAAATCTGAGTTTGGCGGATGCCAGGAGAACGCTACCTGCCGCAATGCATAGTGCCAACTGTAAAGTTTGATGGATGAGGAATAATGGTCTTGTTTCCATTTGTTTACTGAATATTTAAAACATAAAATCTACTTCCAGTAAAGCCACTCAACATCTACATCACATTAGTCATCTAACAGGGCACGTCAACAGATGTCCCACAAGGTCGGAAAAAAACGGGGACCCGAACCAGCGATCCACCAGCCACCGGCCCAAGCTCCCAACTGCGAGGCCTTCAGCCCTCCAAGATCCCTCCCACAGTTCTCCAAGAGCTGCCCTCAACCATCCTGCCCCCGCCCCCACGAGAAAATTCTAATAATTCCATTCCCAACCCCCAAGACCCCCGTCCCCAATGCACCAACAACCATCAAAATGAACAAAAGAGAAAGATAAAGGAAAACAAAAAACAACAATGCAAAAAACAAGAACAACAAAAATCATAACCGCAAGGCCATCTGAATATGTTTGAGTGCATGTATGACACTATTTACAGTTGAAGTCGGAAGTTTACATACACTTTAGCCAAATACATTTCAATTCAGTTTTTCACAATTCCTGACATTTAATCCTAGTAAAAATTCCCTGTCTTAGGTCAGTTAGGATCACCACTTTATTTTAAGGATGTGAAATGTCACAATAATAGTAGAGAGAATGATTTATTTCAGCTTTTATTTCATTCATCACATTCCCAGTGGGTCAGAAGTTTACATACACTCAATTAGTATTTGGTATCATTGCCTTTAAATTGTTTAACTTGGGTCAAATGTTTCGGGTAGCCTTCCACAAGCTTCCAACAATAAGTTGGGTGAATTTTGGCCCATTCCTCCTGACAGAGCTGGTGTAACTGAGCCAGGTTTGTAGGCCTCCTTGCTCGCACAGGCTTTTTCAGTTCTGCCCACAAATTATCTGTAGGATTGAGGTCAGGGCTTTGTGATGGCCACTCCAATACCTTGACTTTGTTGTCCTTAAGCCATTTTGCAACAACTTTGGATGTATGCTTGGGGTCATTGTCCATTTGGAAGACCAATTTTCGACCAAACTTTAACTTCCTGACTGATGTCTTGAGATGTTGCTTCAATATATCCACATAATTTTACTTCCTCATGACGCCATCTATTTTGTGAAGTGCACCACTCCCACCTGCAGAAAAGCACCCCCACAACATGATGCTGCCACCCCCGTGCTTCACGTTGGGATGGTGTTCTTCGGCTTGCAAGCGTCCCCCTTTTTCCTCCAAACATAACAACGGTCATTATGGCCATACAGTTACATTTTGGTTCATCAGACCAGAGAACATTTCTCCAAAAAGTACGATATTTGTCCCCATGTGCAGTTGCAAACCGTAGTCTGGCTTTTTTTATGGCGGTTTTGGAGCAGTGGCTTCTTCCTTGCTGAGCGGCCTTTCAGGTTATGTCGATGTAGGACTCATTTTACTGTGGATATAGATACTTTGTACCTGTTTCCTCCAGCATCTTCACAAGGTCCTTTGCTGTTGTTCTGGGATTGATTTGCACTTTTTGCACCAATGTACGTTCATCTCTTGGAGACAGAATGCGTCTCCTTCCTGAGCAGTATGACGGCTGCATGGTCCCATGGTGTTTATACTTGCGTGCTATTGTTTGTACAGATGAACGTGGTACCTTCAGGCATTTGGAAATTGCTCCCAAGGATGAACCAGACTTGTGGAGGTCTACAATTTGTGAAATAATAAATTGTCTGTAAACAATTGTTGAAAAAATGTATTGTGTCATGCACAAAGTCCTAACCGACTTGCCAAAAGTATAGTTTGTGGAGTGGTTGAAAAACGGGTTTTAATGACTCCAACCTATGTAAACTTCCGACTTTAACTAGCTGTGTAGGCATACTATTGTAATAACTTACAATAGTATGCCTACTATGGTTAGTTATCACTTACGGCACTATATAGAGTTTGGGTGACCACGTCATGAAAATTATGTGCCTCCATCTTTGGGGGTGGAGGCCATTCTTTGTTATGATTCTGAACAGTCAGATAGCTAGCAACAATGACAAGAAGCTGCCATGTAAGGATTCGTAGTTGGCTAATTTCAGCTAGTTTTATCTTGTTCTTTATACCATGTCTTGTTTTGAGGTGTTTTGACTGATTTCATGTCAATATTCGCTAGCCAGCTAACCAACAACTGTAATTATGTATTTGAAAGACAATAAGTGCTCATTGTGCAAATGTAACTATGGTTTAAATAAACAGTTGGAGATGAAATATAGTTTACATGTTGTCAACAATCTAAGCCAACTCTGTTTGTTTTGCCCCATAGTTGTGCTCACGTCAGTTTTGTTGCTAAACAACCAACCTGTCTATAAAATGTGTATATAAACCCTGGATTGCTGATGCTATGTATCGGCCAATTAGAGGCTTTGAAGTCACCGGCTGCCATATTGGTCCTCTTCAGAAGGAGCAGTCCTCCATAGGAATGAATGGAATTCTACAGTATTTCAATAAAATATTTAAAGGGCAAAATTAAGTGTATTTTTGTATTTCTTTGTTGAAGTGGGGAATTTGTAAAAAAAAAAAAAAAAAAAGATATGTTCAATTTACATAATATAATTTCAAAGTATGCAATAATGTCTCTGTAAGAGAATATACTTTTCAAAAGCGAAAGTATACATTATGAAATGCATTTCTAAATACAATATATTTTTTACAGTGAAGGGGAGTACCAAAATGGCTGCGCAGTGGCTTCAATACAGTTCCCCCTGTCAGTCATCCAGGGTTTAGACACATCATTGAGACTATATAAACAGATAAACAGATTACCAACCATTTCGAATCCCACCGTACCTTGTCCGCTAGTGGTCATGGGTGCACCTCAGCCATGCTCAAGGTACTAAACGACATCATAACCACCATCGATAAGAGACATTACTGTGCAGCCGTATTCATTGATCTGGCCAAGGCTTTCGACTCTGTCAATCACCACATCCTTATCGGCAGACTCGACAGCCTTGGTTTCTCAAATGATTGCCTCACATGTTTCACCAACTACTTCTCCGATAGAGTTCAATGTGTCAAATCGGAGGGCCTGTTGTCCGGGCCTCTGGCAGTCTCTATGGGGGTGCCACAGGGATCAATTCTTGGGCCGACTCTCTTCTCAATACAGTGAGGGAAAAAAGTATTTGATCCCCTGCTGATTTTGTACGTTTGCCCACTGACAAAGAAATGATCAGTCTATAATTTTAATGGTAGGTTTATTTGAACAGAATAACAACAAAAAAAAAACTAGAAAAACGCATGTGAAGGTGTCTTTTATACAGGTAACAAACTGAGATTAGGAGCACACTCTTAAAGGGAGTGCTCCTAATCTCAGCTTGTTACCTGTATAAAAGACACCTGTCCACAGAAGCAATCAATCAATCAGATTCCAAACTCTCCACCATGGCCAAGACCAAAGAGCTCTCCAAGGATGTCAGGGACAAGATTGTAGACCTACACAAGGCTGGAATGGGCTACAAGACCATTGCCAAGCAGCTTGGTGAGAAGGTGCAAACAGTTGGTGCGATTATTCGCAAATGGAAGAAACACAAAATAACTGTCAATCTCCCTCGGCCTGGGGCTCCATGCAAAATCTCACCTCGTAGAGTTGCAATGATCATGAGAACGGTGAGGAATCAGCCCAGAACTACACGGGAGGATCTGTCAATGATCTCAAGGCAGCTGGGACCATAGTCACCAAGAAAACAATTGGTAACACACTACGCCGTGAAGGACTGAAATCCTGCAGCGCCCGCAAGGTCCCCCTGCTCAAGAAAGCACATATACATGCCCGTCTGAAGTTTGCCAATGAACATCTGAATGAGTCAGAGGACAACTGGGTGAAATTGTTGTGGTCAGGTGAGACCAAAATGGAGCTCTTTGGCATCAACTCAACTCGCCGTGTTAGGAGGAGGAATGCTGCCTATGACCCCAAGAACACAGTCCCCACCGTCAAACATGGAGGTGGAAACATTATGCTTTGGGGGTGTTTTTCTGCTAAGGGGACAGGACAACTTCACCGCATCAAAGGGACGATGGACGGGGCCATGTACCGTCAAATCTTGGGTGAGAATCTCCTTCCCTCAGCCAGGGCATTGAAAATGAAATGTATTCCAGCATGACAATGACCCAAAACACATGGCCAAGGCAACAAAGGAGTGGCTCAAGAAGAAGCACATTAAGTTCCTGAAGTGGCGTAGCCAGTCTCCAGACCTTAATCCCATAGAAAATCTGTGGAGGGAGCTGAAGGTTCGAGTTGCCAAACGTCAGCCTCGAAACCTTAATGACTTGGAGAAGATCTGCAAAGAGGAGTGGGACAAAACCCCTCCTGGGATGTGTGCAAACCTGGTGGCCAACTACAAGAAACATCTGACCTCTGTGATTGCCAACAAGGGTTTTGTCACCAAGTACTAAGTCATGTTTTGCAGAGGGGTCAAATACTTATTTCCCTCATTAAGATGCAAATCAATTTATAACATTTTTCACATGCTTTTTTTCTGGATTTTTTTGGTGTTATTATTTCTCTCAATGTTCAAATAAACCTATCATTAAAATTATAGACTGATCATTTCTTTGTCAGTGGGCAAAAGTACAAAATCAGCAGGGGATCAAATACTTTTTCCCTCACTGTATACATCAATGATGTCGCTCTTGCTGCTGGTGAGTCTCTGATCCACCTCTACGCAGACGACACCATTCTGTATACTTCTGGCCCTTCTTTGGACACTGTGCTAACTACTTAGGGAGCAGTGGGGCGCTAGCCGACACTACCCGGTGAAATGTAAGGCGCCAAGTTCAAAATCCAAAAGTTGAATTATTAAACATTCATCAATATACAAGTGTTGCATAGTCATCAAAAGCTCTGATTCTTGGCAATATCACAGCGTTGTCAGATTTCAAAAAGGCTTTACGGCGAAAGCACAACATTTGATTGTTTGAGGATAGCACCTCTCATATTTTAAGCATTAGCATAAATCGATAACCAACGCGGGTCTCACAAAACGCATAAAATCGCTAGTATAAAATCGCTTACCTTTGATGAACTTCAGATGAGGCCTTCCCAAGTGTCCAACAAAGACAATCCATATCCATAAATCTCAGTTTGGTTGGTTCATAAAATCCACCGTCGAGTCGCCCATAGAACCGTGAAGAGAACGCGTTCAAATTATACCTATCATATTTCTCCAAACAAATCAAACATCATTTTTAATGTTTGGTTAGGTATCATTTTATGTATATTTACTATAATATTTCAACCGGATTGTAGCCTGACTGATAAGAAAATAAAATAAAAGTGAGGCGCGCTCTCGTTCTCGTGACCGGAAAAAGTATTTCTCATTTCCACTTCCTTCAGTAAATCTTCTTCTATACGGTTCCCTTTAGCCCTATTGTTTTGAAACCTTGTCTAAAGACTGTTGACATCCTGTGGAAGCCATAGGTACTGCAGTCTCAGTCCTACATAACAGAGCAATGAATAGGCACAATGGAGAAAAGGTCATTTACAAAAAAAACAGCAAATCCGTATGGATTTTCCTCGTGTTTTCGCCTGCTATATCACTTCTATTATACTCACATACATTATTTTAACTCTTTAAGAAACTTCAGAGTGTTTCCTATCCAATAGTACTAATTATGTGCATATCCTATTTTCTGGGCCTGAATGGCAGGCATTTTACTTTGGGCACGCCAGACTCTCCAAATCCGTCTCCTCGGCAGCCGCTCCCTAAGAAGTTAACTACCCTCCAGACGAGCTTCAATGCCATACAACCAGTGGAGGTTCTAGACCCTTTCAACTGGGGGGGCCAAGCTGGGGCCAGTTGTACTGTTAGAGGGGCCAGTTACATTAGACGTTATTGTTGTCATATCGTTTTCTTCACTTCATTGCAGGCATTAGCAGGCAAAAGACCATGTCCCTCTAGTAAATGTGTGGGTTTAATTAGTGTTCCACGTTGCCACTGTCTAATAATGGATGTAAAAAAAGAACGATAGCAAAAATTTGTTATGCAAAAATTATTTCATACTCCACATTTAGGGGGCCACAAGGGGTCCAAAATTGTTGTCACAGGGGCACTGGCCCCCTGGCCCCAGAACCGCCAGTGCATACAACTCTCCTTCCGTGGCATCCAACTGCTCTTAAACGCAAATAAAACTAAATGCATGCTCTTCAACCGATCGCTGCCTGCACCTGCCCGCCCGTCCAGCATCACTACTCTGGACGGTTCTGTCTTAGATTATGTGGACAGTTACAAATTTCTAGGTGTCTGGTTTGACTGTAAATTCCCTTTCCAGACTCACATCAAACATCTCCAATCCAATCCATTAAATCTAGAATTGGCTTCCTGTTTCGCAACAAAGCATCCTTCACTCATGATGCCAAACATACCCTCTTAAAACTGACTATCCTGCCGATCCTCGACTTCGGCGATGTCATTTACAAAATAGCCTCCAATACTCTACTCAACAAATTGGATGCAGTCTATCACAGTGCCATCCGTTTTGTCACCAAAGCCCCATATACCACCCACCACTGCAACCTGTACGCTCTCGTTGGCTGGCCCTCACTTTACACTCGTCGCAATACCCACTGGCTCCAGGTCATCTACAAGTCCCTGCTAGGTAAAGCCCCGCCTTATCTCAGCTCGCTGGTCACCATAGCAGCACCCACCCGTAGCACGCGCTCCAGCAGGTATATCTCACTGGTCACCCACAAAGCCAATTCCTCCTTTGGCCGACTTTCCTTCCAGTTCTCTGCTGCCAATGACTGGAACGAACTACAACAATCTCTGAAACTGGAGACACTTATCTCCCTCACCAGCTTTAAGCACCAGCTGTCAGGTCAGCTCACAGACCCCTGCAACAGTATATAGCCCATCTGTAAATAGCCCAACCAACTACCTCATCCCCTACCGTATTTATTTATTTATCTTGTTCCTTTGCACCCCAGTTTTTCGACATTGCACATTCATCTACTGCACATCTACCATTCCAGTGTTTAAATGCTATATTGTAATTACTTTGCCACCATGGCATATTTATTGTCTTAGCTTCCTTATCTTACCTCATTTGCACTCTTTGTATATAGATTTGTTTTTTTCTACTGTATTATTGACTGTATGTTTGTTTTACTCCATGTGTAACTCTGTGTTGTTGTATGTGTCGAACTGCTTTGCTTTATCTTGGCCAGGTTGCAGTTGTAAATGAGAACTTGTTCTCAACTTGCCTACCTGGTTAATTAAAGGTTAAATATTTTTTTTTTTTAAATAAACTCTTTCACTGCATTATTTTTTGCACATCCCTCTCTGAGGTTGTTGACTCTTCATCTGATGAATCTTGGCAGAGAACAGAGGAGGCCAAGTCTTACCCAATTAGAATTTAGGGCCTTCCATCTCCTGGGATAAAACAAAAAACGGCCTAATCTTTTATGGGGTCTATTGTAAAAAATACATTGACTGTTTGTTACCAAATCAATAATTTGTATTTGTATTTACTATGGATCCCTATTAGCTGCTGCCAAAGCAGCAGCTACTCTTCCTGGCGTCCAGCAAAATTAAGGCAGTTTACACCATTTTTTTAAAATTACAATACATTCACAGATTTCACAACACACTGTGTGCCCTCAGGCCCCTACTCCACCACCACCACATATCTACATTACAAAATCCATGTGTGTGTGTGTGTGTGTGTGTGTGTGTGTGTGTGTGTGTGTGTGTGTGTGTGTGTGTGTGTGTGTGTGTGTGTGTGTGTGTGTGTGTGTGTGTGTGTGTGTGTGTGTGTGTGCATATGTATGCATGCGTGCATGTGTGTGTGTGTGTGGTTGTGTGTGTGTGTCTGTGCCAGTGTTTGTGTTGCTTCACAGTCCCCGCTGTTCTATAAGGTTAAATCAAATGTTACTGCTTGCGTCAGTTACTTGATGTGGAATAGAGTTCCATGTAGTTATGGCTCTATGTAGTACTGTGTGCCTCCCATAGTCTGTTCTGGGGGACTGTGAAGAGAGACCTCTGGTGGCATGTCTTGTGGGGTATGCATGGGTGTCCGAGCTGTGTGCCAGTAGTTTTGACAGATAGCTCAGTGCATTCAACATGTCAATACCTCTCATAAATAAAAGTAGTGATGAAGTCAATCTCTCCTCCACTTTCAGCCAGTAGAGATTGACATGCATATTATTAATATTAGCTCTCTGTGTACATCCAAGGGCCAGCCGTGCTGCCCTGTTCTGAGCCAATTTCAATTTTCCTAAGTCCTTTTTTGTGGCACCTGACCACATGACTGAACTGTAGTTAAGGTGTGGCAAAACAAGGGCCTGTAGGACCTGCCTTGTTGATAGTGTTGTTAAGAAGGCAGAGCATCACTTTATTATAGACAGACTTCTCCCCATCTTAGCTACTACTGCATCAATATGTTTTGACCATGACAGTTTACAATCTAGTGTTACTCCAAGCAGTTTAGAAATCTCAACTTGCTCAATTTCCACATTATTTATTACAAGATTTAGATGAGGTTTAGGGTTTAGTGAGTGTTTTGTTCCAAATACGATGCTATTAGTTTTAGAAATATTTAGGGCTAACTTATTCCTTGCCACCCACTCTGAAACTAACTGCAGCTCTTTGTTGAGTGTTGCAGTCATTTCAGTCGCTGTAGTAGCTGACGTGTATAGTGTTGAGTCATCCGCATACATAGCAACTCTGGCTTTACTCAGTCAGTGGCATGTCGTTAGTAAAAATTGAAAAAAGCAATGGGCCTAAACAGCTACCATGGGGAATTCCCAATTCTAACTGGATTATATTTGATATGCTTCCATTAAAGAACACCCTCTGTGTTCTGTTAGACAAGTAACTCTCTATCCACATTATAGCAGTGTAAAGCCATAACACATACGTTTTTCCAGCAGTGGACTATGATCAATAATGTCAAAAGCTGCACTGAAGTCTAACATGACAGCCCCCACAATAATTTTATCATCAATTTATCTCAGCTAGTCATTTGTGTAAGTGCTGTGCTTGTTGAGTGTCCTTCCCTATAAGTATACTAAAATTCTGTTGTCAATTTGTTTACT
The DNA here is from genome assembly GCA_030435695.1 of Brachymystax lenok tsinlingensis. Taxonomy (NCBI): domain Eukaryota; kingdom Metazoa; phylum Chordata; class Actinopteri; order Salmoniformes; family Salmonidae; genus Brachymystax; species Brachymystax lenok. Next base: position 42,250,216 of record CM059802.1, on the reverse strand, counting down.
GTAAAATAGCAACAACTTGTAATTTTCATCAGTTATTTCCTATTTGGAATAACAATTTTCGGTAAAACTTTACTTGACACCCAGCGTCATAACACATTATGACACGGTCATAACCATGTCATAATATGTCTTAATGCCTGAGATAAATTGTCATAACCTGTCAAAATATGGTCATAACACTGTCATGACACATATGTTTAGACCTGTTGTGACATATATTGTGTTATTTTATGGCTGGTTATGACACCAACATTGTAATTAAAGTGTTACCCAATTTTCTTTTTTCTGGCTCTTTACAATCCCTCCTTGGTTTGAACAAGGTATTTATGTTTTGAGTTTTGAGTTCTGGGTTTGAGTCCAGGCTCTGTCGCAACCGGCCGCGACCGGGAGACCCATGGGGCGGCGCACAATTGGCCCATCGTCGTCCGGGTTAGGGGAGGGTTTGGCCGGCAGGGATGTCCTTGTCCCATCGCGCACTAGCGACTCCTGTGGTGGGCCGGGCGCAGTGCACGCTGACATGGTCGCCAGGTGTACACTGTTTCCTCCGACACATTGGTGCGGCTGACTTCCGGGTTAAGTGGGCACTGTGTCAAGAAGCAGTGCGGCTTGGTTGGGTTGTGTTTCAGAGGAGCCATGACTCTCGGCCTTCGCCTCTCCCGAGTCCATACGGGAGTTGCAGCAATGAGACAGGACTGTAACTACCAATTGGATACCACGAAATTGGGGAGAAAAAGGGGTAAAAAAAATGAAAACCAACAGAGTACCATGGGACACCAAACTAATCTCCCACTCTTATTTTCAAATTATTTTCCTGTTCAGGGAAAGATGGATTGGTATCTCCATTATATGATTAGTTAGTGACTCACAAGGTCTACCTGTTATGGATAGGGCGTTGGGCCACCACAAACCGCAGAACAGCTTCAATGCGCCTTTGCATAGACTCTAAAAGTGTCTAGAACTCTATTGGAGGGATGCGACACCATTCTTCCACAAGAAGTTCCATAATTTGGTGTTTAGTTGATGGTGGTGGAAAACTCTGTCTCAGGTGCGCACTCCAGAATCTCCCAGCACTCCACCAATCAAAAATGATCTCCACCCCATGGCAAAATGTGCAGAATTACAGGAAGTGTGCAGTTAACTGCAACAACAAGAAAATTATGTAAAGCAAACATTTTTTTAACCTTTTTGTTAATAAAATATATTTTCTGCTAACAGATACGTATTAAATTATAGTTTTTATAGTTAATGTGTAGCGGCTAATTGTATAGCTAATAGGGCTATGTGTTTGTAGATTGACTGAGGTGAATGAAGCTACAGCAACCAATGTGTCCACCGGGGTACTTTTTGCTTGCAGTAAATGAGCTTCAACTTTCTTTCTTAAACTTTCCCTGAGGAAGGCACAGTGATGCCAAAACGTTGGTAAATACCCATTAAACTGTTGGGAGAGTATATATGTAGTGTGTGACTTTCTTTATTTTGATACTGTATAGTTTAAACTTTCCCACCAAAATCACAGTGGACTTGAGGCAAACATTTCTGAATGGTTCAAAATACTAATATTTAATGTATTTCCGCTCTCTTCGTTTTACTGAGATAGGATGAAAAATTGTAACGAGCCAAACATGACATTGTGGTATTTTTCTAATAAAAGTTACATTACTCAGTGGATGCATCGCAGTGTAGTTTGAATAATTTAGAATGTTTTATTCTGATACATTTACGGTAAATGGCTTGTTATACCAATTTCAATTATAGGCTAACAGCTTTAAATGTGTGCAAATTGTAGTTACACTTTATGTACATTTATTTGTCATTATTACTTAAAATGTTGATGAATGAAATTGATGCAATATCCATAGTAACCGAAAGGTTGCAAGTTCAATTCCCCGAGCTGACAAGGTACAAATCTGTCGTTCTGCCCCTGAACAGGCAGTTAACCCACTGTTCCTAGGCCGTCATTGAAAATAAGAATTTGTTCTTAACTGACTTGCCTAGTAAAATAAAGGTACAAAAAAAAAGATATAATAATAATATGTGCTATTGGAAATATAAAACAACATAGAGGAAAAACAGTCTAAAGAGTATTGTGCATATTGTGAGTATTGTGTCGTTTAAGATAGCTCCTCTGGCCTACCTAAGAGGACACCAATTTAACAAATCATGAACTTGACAAGAAGACCTAAGAGACTCATTCAATTGTAACTTACAAAACAAACACATTTCTCATATTACGTGGATCTGCTCTATATATCGTAACATACTGGTACACACTTATCATATTACATGCCACTCCTGTGTTATTATCTATTGAGCTGTGTATTACATTAGTTAGCCCTTGCCACAAGGGAACCACTCACTGTAGTATTTTGGTCCTCTCTATCCCACTGATTCAGTGGTACGATCCAATGGGCAGGGCCCTGAGGCAGACAAATCTGTTGGGATGCTTGGCCAGCATCAGAGGGTTGCCGTCCAGTCTCACCTCCTCCATGTTGGCTCTGATGTACTGAGTATTGTTGCCTTGGCAGAAGGTCTCATCCGATAACGTGGTGATATTATTGTTCTGCAAGGGGAGTGGATAACACAGATGTTGGCCTGTAATAACTATTTTGTTTTGTTTTATATAATTATGCATTTGCCTGCACATGCATGTATACTCTAAAATGTGTTGTTAGGTGAAAGATACATATTTGTCCAAATGTTATTGCTGTGGGAGGGATAGTTGTAAACAGACATATAGGTGCACAATGTGGAGTCTCTGGAAGTTGTGGTATCGTCTCCAGCTTGTTATTGCCAAGGTAGTGGTACGCCATTTTAGTGAGTTTCTGAGAAAATATGTTTGCTGTATGTTTACATACTGCAGGGTATTTCAGGTAAGATTAATGTTTGCCATGTTGTTGTTAAAATTATATTGACATTCAAGGCAACCATTGCTCAGCCTGTTTACTGTATGTAAGAAGAATGTTTGCTCCAGGATATTGGACTGACTTCCTGGCTTACCTTAAAAGCAGTTGATTTTACACCCTTGGTTTTAAGTTGAACAGCTTGAACAGCTTGGTTTAAAGTGAACAGCTTGAATTTGAGTTAATAAACTCACCATCCTCTTCTTTAGGAGCTGCTGCTGGGCTTGTATCAGTAGAGTCTCCAGTAGTGTCATAGTCTGGGATGGTCACAACCTCTTTCTGTGCAATTGTTTAGAAAAAATGTCTCCAGATCACCTCACAAGAAAGACATAAGCTGGGTAATTTAATTCACACCAACTAAGTTTTACTAACAGTTTGATAATCTGCTGAGCAAGTGTTTTTGTATTCTCAGACTCCCAAGGTATAGTCTTCACCAGCTAAATGTACTGTATGTTGAGTCATCATTGATCATCAGCTGGTCATGGGTGCACCTCAGCCACGCTCAAGGTCCTAAACAATATCATAACCGCCATCGATAAAAGACAATACTGTGCAGCCGTATTCATCGACCTGGCCGAGGCTTTCGACTCTGTCAATCACCACATTCTTATTGGCAGACTCAACATCCTTGGTTTCTCAAATGACTGCCTCGCCTGGTTCACCAATTACATCTCAGACAGAGTTTAGTGTGTCAAATCGGAGGGCCTGTTGTCCAGACCTCTGGCAGTCTATGGGGGGTGCCACAGGGTTCAATTCTCGGGCCGACTCTTTTCTCTGTATACATCAATGATGTCACTCTTGCTGCTGGTGATCCACCTCTACGCAGATGACACCATTCTGTATACTTCTGGCCCTTCTTTGGTCCTGTGTTAACTAACCTCCAGAAAGCTTCAATGCCATACAACTCTCCTTCTGTGGCCTCCAACTGCTCTTAAATGCAAGTAAAACTAAATGCATGCTCTTTAAGCGATCGCTGCCCGCACCTGCCCGCCCGTCCAGCATCATTACTCTGGACGGTTCTGACTTAGAATATGTTGACAGTTACAAATACCTAGGTGTCTGGTTAGACTGTAAACTCTCCTTCCAGACTCACATTAAGCATCTCCAATCCAAAATTAAATCTAGAATCGGCTTCCTATTTCGCAACAAACCAACCTTCACTCATGCTGCCAAACATACCCTCGTTTTTTTAAATTTATTTTATTTTTATTTCACCTTTATTTAACCAGGTAGGCAAGTTGAGAACAAGTTCTCATTGCTACGGGTGGGTGGGTTCTCGTGCTACGGGTGGGTGCTGCTATGGTGACCAGTGAGCTGAGATAAGGCGGGGCTTTACCTAGCAGGGACTTGTAGATGACCTGGAGCCAGTGGGTCTGGCGACGAGTATGTAGCGAGGGCAAGCCGACTAGAGCATACAGGTCGCAGTGGTGGGTAGTATATGGGGCTTTGGTGACAAAGCGGGTGGCACTGTTTTGTAGATGCCATCGCCAAAGTCGAGGATCGGCAGGATAGTCAGTTTTACTAGTGCAAGTTTGGCAGCATGAGTGAAGGAGGCTTTGTTGCGAAATAGAAAGCCAATTCTAGATCTAATTTTGGATTGGAGATGTTTAATGTGAGTCTGGAAGGAGAGTTTACAGTCTAGCCAGACACCTAGGTATTTGTAGTTGTCCACATATTCTAGGTCAGAGCCGTCCAGGGTAATGATGCTAGTCGGGCGTGCGGGTGCAGGCAGCGAACGGTTGAAAAGCATGCATTTGGTTTTACTAGCGTTTAAGAGAAGTTGGAGGCCACGGAAGGAGTGCTGTATGGCATTGAAGCTCGTTTGGAGGTTAGTTAACACAGTTTCCAAAGAAGGGCCAGAAGTATACAGAATGGTGTCGTCTGCATAGAGGTGGATCAGAGAATCACCAGCAGCAAGAGCGACATCATTGATGTATACAGAGAAGAGAGTCGGCCCAAGAATTGAACCCTGTGGCACCCCCATAGAGACTGCCAGAGGTCCGGACAACAGGCCCTCCGATTTAACACACTGAACTCTGTCGGCAAAGTAGTTGGTGAACCAGGCGAGGCAATCATTAGAGAAACCAAGGCTGTTGAGTCTGCCGATAAGGATGTGGTGATTGACAGAGTCAAAGCCTTGGCCAGGTCAATGAATACGGCTGCACAGTAATGTCTCTTATCGATGGCCGTTATGTCGTAAAACTGACTATCCTACCAATCCTTGACTTTGACGATGTCATTCATGAAATAGCCTCCAACACTCTACTTCGCAAATTGGATGCAGTCTATCACAGTGCCATCCGTTTTGTCACCAAAGCCCCATATTCTACCCACCACTGCAACCTGTATGCTCTCGTTGGGTGGCCCTCGCTACATATTCGTCACCAAACCCACTGGCTCTAGGTCATCTATAAGTCTTTGCTAGGTAAAGCCCCGCCTTATCTCAGCTCACTGGTCACCATAGCAGCACCCACCCGTAGCACGTGCTCCAGCACGCATATTTCACTGGTCACCCCCAAAGCCTATTCCTCCTTTGGCCGCCTTTCCTTCCAGTTCTCTGCTGCCAATGACTGCAACGAATTGCAAAAATCTCTGAAGCTGGTGACTCATATCTCCCTCACTAGCTTTAAGCACCAGCTGTCAGTGCAGCTCACAGATCTCTGCACCTGCACATAGCCCATCTGTAAATAGCCCATCCAACTACCTCATCCCCATATTGTTATTTATGTATTTTGCTCCTTTGCACCCCAGTATCTCTACTTGCACATTCATCTTCTGCACATCTATCACTCCAGTGTTTAATTGCTAAATTGTAATTACTTCGCCACTATGGCCTATTTATTGCCTTATCTCCCTAATCTTACCTCATTTGAACACACTGTATATAGATTTCTTTTTTATTGTGTTATTGACTGTACGTTTGTTTATTCCATGTGTAACTCTGTGTTGTTGTTTGTGTCGCACTGCTTTGCTTTATCTTGGCCAGGTCGCAGTTGTAAATGAGAACTTGTTCTCAACTGGCCTACCTGGTTAAATAAATGTGAGAAACAAATATATATATAATGTATGCAGGGATAGGGTTTGGCACCTTGTACATGGGACATTCATATGCAAACCTTAAGCTTCAAAATTGTAGGACAAATTCTGCTAAGAAAGTTTAGAGGTATGGGATCCTGCCCCCAAAAAACATGTTCATAAACCCTAAACACAATCAAATAATAAAAAAATTAGTACAAACATTTACAGAAGATATTCACTTAAAAAATTACCTTGCTTCCATGTTTCCATTTTTTGCTGCAGAAGAGAGTATCCACGGCACCAGAATGATGGTGAAATAGAAAGTCTTCAGGTTCATCATTGTGTCTAACAGCTGGGATGGGAGCAGAGCAGTACTGAGGAGAGAGGGCTAGGGCTGTGAGTACTGGGCTGAGATCTGAGTGAGCAGGAGGAGAAGCTGCCAGTGTAGTACTGAGCAAGAATAAGAAACAACCTTAACCCAATACTTGCTGTCAAAGTAGCCTTCTCATCTCTTCTGTTTTGACAGCTTCGTTGTATAAAATTGTGAAAGCTGACAGTAGGCCGTGGATGCATGTCATTTCAACTAAACCATACTGGTTCATAAAATTTGAAAACAAAAGATTAACTGTAATGATTTTTATTGTAAAGTACCGTTGAAATTATAAAATGTCATGGAGTAGAACGTTTTAGAATGTTATGAAAAGATGAACATGTGTCAAATGCATATCACACCCACTTGTTTGCCTTTTTTTATGCTGTAGCATGCCCAACCTGTTGGCACAGACACCTGCATCCCCATGAAATCAACCATTATGTTGGAAAGGTTCACTTTGAACAAAATAAGACCTTTGTCCATATTGGATGGACTGACAAACTCGCTATGCTGTGTATGTCAGAAAAAAGTGGGAAAAAGTTCATGGAAAAGGGCTGGCCTTTAAAAATAAGAACTATTAATCTGGAAAATACTGAATGGTGTGGACAGAGTGTAGAGAAATGGAAGCTAAAAGTAAAGAGCAGTGGGATATGATAACTGGAATTTTGGACAGAACCCTTTGCATGAAGTGAAAAGGGAATGTATTCTTCTTACTAACACCTCCCTTTCTGACATAAATGATTCTGTAATGAGGTCCGTGATGCCGATAGGCAGACAAAATGAGTGTGTTCATAAAGTTTACTCAGAATAAACATACGAGTGAAATAAACCAAACAATCGAAAATACACAGAATCAAAATACGACAAAGAATCACGCTCAAAAACTTGAGGGAAACAGAGGGTTAAATAAGGAACATGTAATCATGGGAATGTAAACCCGGTGTGTGAAAAAGGAAGACAAAACCAACAGAAAATGAATAATGGATCGGTGACGGCTAGAAGGCAGGTGACGTCGACTGCCGAAAGCCACCCGAGCAAGGAGAGGGACCAACTTCGGCTAAAGTCGTGAGCCTCACGGCTCGTTGCAGTTGCACATGGGCGGCCTCCCAGGTCTCCTCCGAGCGCCTAAACCATTCATCCACTGCAGGAGCCTCAATCTGGCTCTGATGCCACGGTGCCAGAACTGGCTGGTACCCCAGTATGCACTGGAAAGGGGAGAGACCAGTGGAGGAGTGGCGGAGTGAGTTTTGCCCAGGGGATGAAAACTGCCCACTCCCCCGGCCGGTCCTGGCAATAGGACCGCAGAAACCTATCCACATCCTGGTTGACTCTTTCCACCTGCCCGTTACTCTCGGGGTGAAAACCTGAGGTAAGGCTAACCGAGACCCCCAGACGTTACATAAACGCCCTCCAAACCCTGGACGTGAACTGGGGACCCCGATCAGAAACTATATCCTCAGGCATCCTGTAATGCCAGAAGACATGGGTGAACAGGGCCTCCACAGTCTGTAGGGCCATAGGGAGACCCGGAAAAGGAAGGAGGCGGCAGGACTTAGAAAACCGATCCACAACGATCAGGATCGTGGTGTTACCCTGTGACGGCGGAAGATCAGTCAAAAAGTCCACCGACAGGTGTGGCCGCTGTGGAACGGGTAGGGGTTGTAACTTCCCTATGGGAAGGTGCCTAGGAGCCTTGCACTGGGCGCACACAGAGCAGGAGGAAACATAAACCCTCACGTCCTTAGCTATGGTGGACCACCAGTACTTCCCACTAAGACAACGCACTGTCCGACCGATGCGAGGATGACCAGAGGAGGGTGACGTGTGGGCCCAATAGATCAGACGGTCGCGGACAGCAGATGGAACATACATACGCCCAGCTGGACACTGAGGTGGAGTGGGCTCCCACACCACCGGTGCCACCAGGCAAGAGGCCGGAAGTATGGGAGTGGGATCTATGGACCGCTCCTCTGTGTCAAACATCCGGGACAGTGCGTCTACCTTAGTGTTTTGGGAACCTGGTCTGCAGGCCCACCTTGCTTGGCTTCAGTCTCCTCGCCGCCCGGATGTACTCCAGATTGCGGTGGTCGGTCCAGATGAGAAAAGGGTGTTTAGCCCCCTCAAGCCAATGTCTCCACACCTTCAGAGCCCTGACGACAGCCAACAGCCCCCGGTCCCCCACATCATAATTACGCTCCGCCGAGCTGAGCTTCTTCGAAAAGAAGGCACAGGGGCGGAGTTTAGGTGGCGTACTCGAACGCTGAGACAGCACAGCTCCGATCCCAGCCTCGGACGCGAACACCTCCACGATAAATGCCAAAGAGGGATCCGGGTGAGCCAGCACGGGAGCCGAGGTAAATAGAGCCTTCAGGTGACCAAAAGCCCTGTCCACCTCAGCTGACCACTGCAGTCGCACCGGTCCCTCCTTCAGCAGTGAGGTAATGGGAATCGCTACCTGACCAAAGCCCCGGATAAACCTCCGGTATTAGTTGGCAAACCCTAAAAACCGCTGCACTTCCTTTACCGTGGTGGGAGTCAGCCAATTACGCACGGCTGAAATGCGGTCACTCTCCATCTCCACCCCTGACGTGGAAATGCGGTACCCTATGAAGGAGACGGTCTGTTGGAAAAACAGACATTTCTCAGCCTTGACGTACAGGTCATGCTCCAACAGTCGACCAAGCACCTTGCGCACCAGGGACACATGCTCGGCGGGTGTAGCGGAGTAAATCAGAATGTCGTCGATATACACCACTGCACCCTGCCCGAGCAAGTCCCGGAAAATCTTGTCTACAAATGCTTGGAAAACTGATGGATCATTCATTAACCTGTATGGCATGACGAGGTACTCATAGTGCCCTGAGGTGGTACTAAATGCCGTCTTCCACTCGTCCCCCTCCCGGATACGCACCAGATTGTATGCGCTCCTGAGATTCAATTTTGTGAAGAAGCGTGCCCCGTGCATTGACTCGATCGCACTGGCTATGAGAGGCAGCGGGTAGCTGTACCTCACAGTGGTCTGATTGATACCTCGATAGTCAATACACGGGCGCAGACCTCCATCCTTCTTCTTCACAAAAAATAAACTTGAGGAGGCAGGTGAAGTGGAGGGGAAGGGCATATCAACAGAAACAATGGGGATCCCTAAACTATGAGCAAATGAACGATCAATAAAATTCCCAGCCGGGCCTGAATCGACTAGTGCCTTATGCTGCGAATGCGGGGGAAAATCAGGAAAGTCAACAAACAAAAACATGTGAGCAACAGGGAGCTCTGGGTGAGTCTGGTGCCTACTCACCTGGGGTGACCCAATAGTGCCCTGCCTGCAGTCTCGACTCCCTGAGGAACCCCCCCTGCACCGACCAGCAGTGTGCAGGGAATGACCCCTCCTCCGGCCCCTCTAAGCGAAGTACCTCCCAGCTCCGTAGGCGTCGGAGCAGAGGTGCTGGGGGATGGAAATGACAGGCCCCGATCCGGACGTCCACGGGTGGCCAGCAGGTTATCCAACCGGATGGACATGTCCACCAGCTGGTCGAAGGAAAGGGTGGTGTCTCAGCGCCGGCGGCCAGGGTTCGGAACTCCAGCGCAAAGTCCTGTGCGCTCCTCATCCCCTGTCTGAGGTGGAACAAGCATTCACCTGCCGCTCTACCCTGAGGTGGATGGTCGAATACTACCCGGAAACGGCAGGTGAACTCCTTGTAGTGGTCCTACACCGCTCCTTCCTCTCCCCATACGGCAGCCGTCCCATCATACTCCCTTGGGAGCGCGAGTCGAATCCCACTGGGACCAGGTGAAGGAGGAGTGGACAGTTGTGTGGGTTGTGGAGTGGGAGGTTGTGATGATGGTAGAGGCGCTGAAAAACGTCCTCTCTCTCATCGCTCCATATTCTGTAGCACGCGATCCATTGCTGTGCCGAGACTCTGCAACATTGTAGCATGCTGCTGAAGGCGCTCCTCGACTATTAGAGGAATGCTGGATGCTCCTGCTGACTCCATTGGTGGTGCGTGATTCTGTAATGAGGTCCGTGATGCCGGTAGGTGCAGTCAGGTGCAGGACAACAAAATGAGTGTTCATAAAGTTTACTCAGAATAAACATACGAGTGAAATAAACCAAACAATCGAAAATACACGGGATCAAAATACAACAAACAATCACGCACAAAAACATGGGGGAAACAGAGGGTTAAATAAGGAACGTGTAATCATGGGAATGTAAACCAGGTGTGTGAAAAAGGAAGACAAAACCAACAGAAAATGAATAATGGATCGGTGGCGGCTAGAAGGCCTGTGATGTCGACCGCCGAAAGCCACCCGAGCAAGGAGAGGGACCAATTTCGGCTGAAGTCGTGACAGATTCAACTATCTCTCATTTGCTTTAACACAAATTAAAAACATTCCTCATCCTGAGTACCTTGACAGTTTCCCCATTTCTCCATTTTCCTTGAAAATATATACAGTACAAGGTTCTACTCTGGCACGGTTTATGTGGCATGGTTTATATCTTTATTTTTTATTATGGTTTTCCATGCTTCATTATTCCAATTGGCATGTTTATGTGAGATATCTAAAATAATTTTAATGCAATAACACCGATCGAGTCCCGGGTCAGATCCTCCTTTTGCCTCCAGAACAGGCTGAATTATTCGGGGGCATTCTACAAGGTGTCGGAAACGTTCCACGGGGATGTTGGTCCATGCTGACACGATGGCATCACAGTGCTTGCAGATTTGATGACAGTACATTCATGCTGTGAGTAGCCCGTTCCATCTCATCCCAAAGATGCTTTATTGAGTTGAGGTCTGGGGACTGTGCAGGCCACTCAAGTAAACTGAACTCGCTGTCATGTACCCGGCAATGTTTTTTCACTCCTCAATTGTCCAGTATTGGTGATCGCGTGGCCACGGAAGCGGCTTCTTGTTTTTAGCTGGTAGGAGTGGAAACTGGTGTGGTTGTCTGCTGCAATAGCCCGTCTGTGACAAGGATCGACGAGTATTCCTAGATGCTGTTCTGCACACTACTGTTGCACTAGCATTATTTTTCTGTTTGTGGCCCGCCTGTTAACTTGCACGATTCTTGCCATTCTCCTTCGACCTCTCTCATCAATGAGCTGTTTTCACCCACAGGCCTGCCACTGACTGGATGTTTCTTGTTTGTTGCACCATTCTCGGTAAAGTTGTGCGTGAAAAGCCCAGGAGGGTGGTCGTTTCTGAGATATTGGATCCTGTGCGCCTGCCACCGACAATCATACCACAATCAAAGTCAATTAGGTCACTCGTTTTTCCCATTCCAACGTTCAATCAAACAGTAACTGAATGCCTCAAATGCCTCAATGCCTGCTTTATATAGCAAGCCACAGCCACAGTGACTCATTGTCTGTAGGAGCGATCCATTTTCGTACACGGGGTGGTGTACCTAATACACTGTCCGGTGAGTGTATATAATGTTAATATCTGACATATAGTAGATACAAACATGCTCCCATAAAATGTATTGTTTTTGTGTAAGGTGTGACTGACATTTTCCATTATGTATTCCCCATTTATTTGCTACTCAGAATATAGGCCTCCATGAGTTTGAGGATATCATTTGATTACTTCACCAGAGAAGGCAGCTTTAGATATTAAAAAAAGATCTAGGTTTCAGGGGAGTCTTTGTAGGACCTGCTACATAGGACTAGTTGTACCTAGAAACTGAAACTGTTCTGCTTTTATGAATGTGTCTGTCTTACTGAAATGAAATGAATGATACACAATCAACTAGGTCGTGTTCAATAAGCACTAAGCAGGAGAAAATAAATGTTTCCAATAAGAACATGCATTTTCATTTTCATGCCTACTGAACAAAACCATGATCCTGCCCACCACAAGATCATTGTTGATAGAGAAACCATCACAAAACAGTTGCTTATGAGGAATGTATTACAAATACACAAGAACATGACCATTTGTAGTATAGATCTGTAAAACTTGTTTCAGGACAGTGGATCATTTACAGATCATGGAAAAAAGTATAGATATTTTTCATAAAATTCACAATAAACAATTTGGGTTTAGGCAGTAATACTAAAATCTTAAATGTAAAAATTAATTACATCAAAGGTGAGGCAGAAATGATACACAAGTGCCCAGGTAAAGCTCTGTCATAAAAAAAAATATTAGCCTGAGACTGTCATCATGAACAACTTGGAGGGGCTTGACCTCCCGAATCTCAGTTCTTCCTTGCAGCTGATCATGTCTGTTGTGTTGGCATTAGTTGGCACCGGTGGAGTGGACTCATAGAGGACACAGATGGAGCCATCCATCCTATTCGATAGGACACCTCAAATGGATCGACCCATATTGTCAGTTCACTGGGCAGCAGGGAGAAGAGGTGTTCTCGAGTGAGTCTAATGGCGCAAGCTGCTTTGCCAATCAACGAGTCCATTTTGTGGTTGATCCTGAGACATCAAATAAAATAAAAATATTGGCCACCTACACATGGTTAGGAGATGTTAATGCGAGTGTAGCGAAATGTTTGTGCTTCTAGTTCCGACTATGCAGTATATCTAACAATATCTAACAAGTAATCTAACAAATTCACAACAACAACCTTATACACACACAAATGTAAAGGGATGAATAGAATATGTACATATAAATATATAGATGAGCGATGGCGTGCGGCATAGGCAAGATGCAGTAGATGGTATAGAATACAGTATATACATATGAGATGAGTAAAGAAGGATATGTAAACATTATTGAAGTGGCGTTATTTAAAGTGACTAGTGATACCTTTATCAAGTCCATTTATTTAAGTGGCCAGAGATTTGAGTCTGTATGTTGGCAGCATACAGGGGGGGTGCTTCCTCTGCTGTTTCCTGTAGTCTACGATCATCTCCTTTGTTTTGTTGACTTTGAGTTATTTTCCTGACACCACACTCCGAGGGCCCTCACCTCCTCCCTGTAGGCCGTCTCGTCGTTGTTGGAAATCAGGCCTACCACTGTAGTGATGATTGAGTTGGAAGCGTGCATGACCACGCAGTCATGGGTGAACAGGGAGTACAGGAGAGGGCTGAGAATGCACCCTTTGGGGCCCCAGTGTTGAGGATCAGCGAGGTGGAGATGTTTTTTCCTACCTTCACCACCTGGGGGCGGCCCGTCAGAAATTCCAGGACCCAGTTGCACAGGGCGGGGTCGAGACCCAGGGTCTCGAGCTTAATGACGAGTTTGGAGGGTACTATGGTGTTAAATTCTGAGCTGTAGTCAATAAACAGCATTCTTACATAAGTATTTCTCTTGTCCAGATGGGATAGGGCAGTGTCCAGTGTGATGGCGATTGCATTGTCAGTGGACCTATTGGGGCGGTAAGCAAATTGGAGTGGGTCTAGGGTATCAGGTAGGGTGGAGGTGATATGATCTTTGACTAGTCTCTCAAAACACTTGATGATGACAGAAGTGAGTACAATGGGGCAGTAGTCATTTAGCTCAGTTACCTTAGCCTTCTTGGGAACAGGAACAATGGTGGCCATCTTGAAGCTTGTGGGGACAACAGACGGGATGGCAGCCTTGCAAGGGTTTACACGTTTACATGTTTTACTCACGTTGGCCACGGAGAAGGAGAGCCCACAGGCTTTGATGCTGCCATCAGTGGCACTGTATTGTCCTCAAAGCGAGCAAAGAAGTTGTTTAATTTCTCTGGGAGCAAGACGTCGATGTCCACGACGGGGCTGGTTTTCTTTTTGTAATCCGTGATTGACTGTAGACCCTGCCACATTCGTCTTGTGTTTGAGCTGTTGAATTGTGACTACTTTGTCTCTATACTGATGCTTTGCTTGTTTGATTGCCTTGCGGAGGGAATAGCTGCACTGTTTGTATTTGGTCATGTTTCCGGTCGCCTTGCCATGATTAAAAGCGATGGTTCGCGCATTCAGTTTTGCGCGAATGCTGCCATTAATCCACGGTTTCTGGTTAGGGAAGGTTTTAATAGTCACAGCGGGAACGACATCTCCGATGCACTTGCTAATAAACTCGCTCACAAAGTCAGCGTATATATCAATGTTGTTGTCTGAGGCTATCCAGAACATATCCACCTGATTGAAGCAATCTTGAAGCGTGGAGTCCGATTGGTCAGACCAGCGTTGTATTGACCTAAGCATGAGCGTTTCCTGTTTTAGTTTCTGTCTATTGGCTGGGAGCAACCAAATGGATTCATGGTCAGATTTGCCGAAGGCAGGGTGGGGGAGGTTGTATGCATCGCGGAAGTTCAAATAGCAATGATCCAGAATTCTGCCAGCTCGTGTCGTGCATTCGATATACTGATAGAATTTAGGGAGTATTGATCTTAGGTTTGCTTTGTTAAAATCTCCAGCTACAATAAATGCAGCCTCAGGATGTATGGTTTACAGTTTGCATTGCAATGCGTCTGTGTGTAGCTGGTGTAGGAGTCAGGCACAGGACAGCAGATATGAGTAAATAATAGCAATTTTACTCAATATATTAAGAATAAACGTCAAAAACTTGCCAAGCCCACAAATACGGACCGCAATACAATAACCAAACACTCACAAACAAACATGGGGGAACAGAGGGTTAAATAATGAACAAGTAATTGTGGGATTGAAACCATGTGTGTAAAACAAGACAAAACCAATGGAAAAATGAAAAGTGGATCGGCGATGGCTAGAAAACCGGTGACGTCGACCGCCGAACGCCGCCCGAGCAAGGAGAGGGACCGACTTCGGCAGAAGTCGTGACATGCATAGAGTCCAGTGAAGTTCTTTCAGGGCCGACGAGGTATCTGCTTGGGGGGGGGATATACACAGCTGTGACTATAATCAAAGATAATTCTCTTGGAAGATAATGTGGTCGGCATTTGATTGTAAGGAATTCTAGGTCAGGTGAACAAAAGGACTTGAGTTACTGTATGTTGTTGTGATTACACCATGAGTCGTTAATCATAAGGCATACACCCCCGCCCTTCTTCTTACCAGAGAGATGTTTGTTTCTGTCGGCGTGATGCGTGAAGAAACCGGGTGGCTGTACCGACTCTGACAACATATCCCGAGTGGGCCATGTTTCCTTGAAACAGAGAATGTTATAATGTATGATGTCTCTCTGGAAGGCAACTTGTGCCCTAATTTCGTCCACCTTGTTATCTAGAGATCCAGTAGGCCACTTCATCTGCCTCTAATGCGGTGACCGCGTTGTTTTGAGTCAGCCTCTGGGATAAGATCGCATGTCCAGGGTGGAGGTCCGAACAAAGGATCTGCTTCGGGAAAGACGTTTTCGTGGTCGTAATGATGGTAAATTGACATCGCTTTTTATCCAATAGTTCTTCCCGGCTGTATGCAATAACATTTGAGAATTTCTGGGCTAGCAATGTAAGAAATAGTACATAAAAAAACAAATAACTGCATTTTTTTCTAAGGACCTGAAGCGAGGCGACCATCTCTGTCGGTGCCATCTGTATCCCATTGGGCTCCCGAGTGGGACAGCAGTCTAAGGCACTGCATCTCAGTGCAAGAGGCGTCAATAAAGTCCCTGGCAGTCCCATATGGCAGCGCACAATTGGCCCAGCGTCGTCAGGGTTTGTCCGGGGTAGGCTGACATTGTAAATAAGAATTTGTTTTTAACTGACTTGCCTAGTAAATAAAATAAAAATAAATAAAAATCCTGAGCCTTTGCATGGAGCCTAGGGGAACCAGTGGTGTTGTAACAGTAACTAAGTAGCTAGTAGTCTATAACTAGGCTGTTTGATGTCACCACGCAAATGTATTTTACCCAAGCTTGCTAGCTACATACCTCCTAAAGCTAACTCCAAGGAATGGGTGAACTCTTTCAGTTGGTAATCTGACAAGTATCCAGTTGTTTTCAGCAATCTGGCAACAAAGCTGGCCGCTGTTAGACTTCAGTTTTCATTTTCAAAACAAGAGGCTATCTCATCAGCCAGACGTTGAATAGCAAAGAGACCAAGTTGGCTCTATATTCCAAATATAAAGCAAAATGTTGTGTTTTCCCTGTTGAAACAAAAGCTAAACAACAAGGCCCCGCGACAACCAGTTGGTCTTTCTTTTGTCCAGTTGTAAAAGCTCAGCTAAAGCTACTGTAGCTAGCTAACGGTAGTTGTAAAACGGAAGCGGAATTCACTCGGACAATGAATGTAACGTTAGGATTTACAATTTGGACCTATCAAAGACTAACGTCTGAGAGTTTGATTGGATCTAGTGAAAATATATAATTAACTTTAGATGTAGCAAAATATCATAGGATTAATGTTGTCCATAGAAGCCCTTTTCTGGTAAACATTATTCTGCTTCACAAAGCCACATCTACCAATCAGCTAACGGTGTGTAAATTACGTCACAAAGCTTCTTTCTCTATGGGGATGCAGCTCCTCAATCGAAGAACTCAATCCCAGCATCACCTGTGTGTTTCAAAAATGTACCACATCAAATACCACATTTTATAGCTGGCCAAAAATCTCTCTTTCTGGCTACATTGTAGTACTTCTAAGATAAAGCAACCCATAAGCATATTATGGCTCACTCTTTTCACACTACTGAACCGACCCAGACAAGCTGTACTGTGTTGGCCTGATTACACATCCTTAGTGAAACACATCAGCTAACAATAAATAGTCTTTCCCCTGATTTAGTGCCTCTGATTACGAATCCACCACAGTTGGAATGGACAATTTGAAAATAATATGAATAATATAATATGACCTGCAGACTAACAGACTTGTGGACTTGCTTAAAACTCAGCGACTCACATTGACATTGCACAGTGCCATAACCTGGAATAGGTCTCTGCAAGGAGGGAGTCAAAGAGGGATGGGTTAAAATATATACAGTTGAAGTCAGAAATTTCCGTACACCGTAGCCAAATCGATTTAAACTCAGTTTTTCACAATTCCTGACATTTAATCCTAGTAAAAATTTGAATGTGAAATGTCAGAAAAACAGTAGAGAGAATGAATTATTTGTGGTTTTATTTCTTTCATCACATTCCCAGTGGGTCAGAAGTTTACATACACTCAATGAGTATTTGGTAGCATTGCCTTTAAATTGTTTAACTTGGGTCAAACGTTTTAGGTAGCCTTCCACAAGCTTCCCACAATAAGTTGGGTGAATTTTGGCCCATTCCTCCTGACAGAGCTGGTGTAACTGAGTCAGGTGTGTAGGCCTCCTTGCTCGCACACGCTTTTTCAGTTATGCTCACAAATGTTCTATAGGATTGAGGTCAGGGCTTTGTGATGGCCACTCCAATACCTTGGCTTTGTTATCCTTAACCCATTTTGCCACAACTTTGGATGTATGCTTGGGGTCTTTGTCCATTTGGAAGACCCATTTTCGACCAAGCTTTAACTTCCTGACTGATGTCTTGAGATGTTGCTTCAATATATCCACATAATTTTCCTTCCTCATGATGCCATCTATTTTGTGAAGTGCACCAGTCCCTCCTGCAGCAAAGCACCCCCCACAACATGATGCTGCCAGCCCCGTGCTTCACGGTTGGGATGGTGTTCTTCGGCTTGCAAGCCTCCCCCTTTTTCCTCCAAACATTATGATGGTCATTATGGCCAAACAGTTCTATTTTTGTTTCATCAGACCAGAGGGCATTTCTCCAAAAAGTACGATCTTTGTCCCCATGTGCAGAGGCAAACCGTAGTCTGGCTTTTTTTTTATGGCGGTTTTGGATCAGTGGCTTCTTCCTTGCTGAGCGGCCTTTCAGGTTATGTCGATATAGGACTCGTTTTACTGTGGATACAGATACTTTTGTACTTTTTTCCTCCATCATCTTCACAGGGTCCTTTGCTGTTGTTATGGGATTGATTTGCACTTTTTGCACCAAAGTACGTTCATCTCTAGGAGACAGAACGCGTCTCCTTCCTGAGCGGTATGACGGCTGCGTGGTTCCATGGTGTTTATACTTGCGTACTATTGTTTGTACAGATGAACGTGGTACCTTCGGGCGTTTGGAAATTGCTCCCAAGGATGAACCAGACTTGTGGAGGTCTACAATTATTTTCTGAGGTCTTGGCTGATTTCTTTTGAGTTTCCCATGATGTCAAGCAAAGAGGCACTGAGTTTGAAGGTAGGCCTTGAAATACATCCACAGGTAAGCCTCCATTTGACTGAAATTATGTCAATTAGCCAATCAGAAGGTTCTAAAGCCATGACATCATTTTCTGGAACTTCCCAAGCTGTTTAAAGGCACAGTCAACTTAGTGTATGTAAACTTCTGACCCACTAGAATTGTGATACAGTAAATTATAAGGGAAATAATCTGTCTGTAAATAATTATGACCATCCACTGGCATTTTCTACAAGAAATCTGCCTCCAGAAATAAAAGCTTCTCGCAAGTGGGTGTGACACCTATTCCCGTTGCCTGCTGCACTGCTGCTTGGATTCCACCTGGCGATCTGTTCACCGTCTGTCCTGGCCTGTCCCCCCCCCTGTCTGGTACAGGTACCCCACCACACTCCCCCCTCTCTCCTAAGCTTTCGCTCACCTCCAGCACACACACACTGTTGGGGGAGTGACTCCAACCAGGATTTCTGGAAAACCAAGGAATTGATGGAAAGTTCCCAGAATTTTGCAACCCTCAGTTTAGGTAGTGAGTCACTAGCTAGGTTTCCATCCAATTGACGACACATTTTCATGGCAATATTCTAAAATCCGCAAAAAAAAAAAAAAGTGCTTTGCATCAAATTGACTTCTTGCAAATAAAAGGTTGTACGTAATGAGGTAGTGCACATAAAAATACCTTTTGCAGTTAAATTCCCATGTACCAAATAAAAAAAAATACAAGTTAAATAGGTTTCCATTGCATTTTCAACTCTACACCTTGCACTTTCACCACCCTGGAAAGTTTAGCATAATTTACTTAATCTGTAGCCTAATAAACGGCATGCTACCCTGAAGAGTTGTAGTGAGAGGACCACACAACATGCCATCGAGTGACTCCAATGACCCGTTTGCATTGGTATTTAAAATTCGGGCCAAATTCGAGCTGGCTTGAATGGAATTCTGAAATTCGAGCTGGGTTGACGGAAACCCGGACCAGCGCAGCCCAGTTTCACAACTGGTGCCAGAGGTGACCCTCCCTATTTCCCCCCTGCCCCGCTACAAAGTTTCTCCTTGCAGGCAGTCACTGAGTCCGAGATGCTAAAGGAGCTACTGAAACTTGACCCCAAAACAACATCTGGTTCAGATGGTTTAGACCCTTTCTTCTTTAAGGTTGCTGCCCCTATTGTCGCCAAGCCTATCTCTGACCTTTTTTAACCTGTCTCTTCTCTGTGGAAGTTCCCATTACTTGGAAGGCAGCCACGGTTCGTCCTTTATTTAAAGGGGGAGATCAAGCTGATCCTAACTTTTATAGACCTATTTCTATTTTGCCCTGTTTATCAAAAGTGTTGGAAAAACTTGTCAATAATCAACTGACTGGCTTTCTTGATGTCTATAGTTCTCTCTGTTATGCAATTTGTTTGGGTCTATGAACTGACATTGGGTCTATGAACTGACATATAAAACATCAATTGACAGTTAATTTCAATTTAAGCTATTAAATAAAATACTTGCTATAAGAATAATGCTCAATATTTGGGGCATTGAACAGTCAGCTTTGTGCAGACTGCCATGAGGAAACAGAATCAATAGAACACCTTTTCTGGTACTGTCCATCGGTGGCTCAGTTTTGGAGTCAGGTCCAGGAATGGTTGTTATGTCATAATATCAGGGTTCAGATGGACCTGCTAACTGTAATGTTAAGGGATCTGAAAATCCACGATCAGTCAATGGGAAATATCATTATACTGTAAGATAATGACGGTAATACCGGTAGAAATTTTGCAAATAGGGAGATTCAGGACCCTCGTAAGAAATCATAGTAAAATGGAGGGATGTATTGCAAAAAGGAAATAGCAAAATGGCATTATAATGGAAAAGATGGGTTCATTCTATAGAGTCTAAGATGTTGGGGGTGCTAAGGTGACATATGGATTTTTTTAAGATGGTCAAACTGTGGATCATTTAACTATTTTATTTTGAATTTTAGGACCCCTTTAGGAAAAAATGAATAATAATTTGATAAAATATTGGGGGACAAACGGTATTGGTCAAGTAGAATTTCAAGCACAGATTCAACCACAAAGACCAGGGAGGTTTTTCCAATGCCTTGCAAAGAAAGGCACCGATTGGTAGATGTGTAAAAATAAAAAACAGATTCTGAATATCTCTTTGAGCATTGTGCAGTTATTAGTTAGGCTTTGGATGGTGTATCAATACACCCAGTCACTACAAAGATACATGCGTCCTTTCTAACTCAGGGATTGCTCTGCTCAGGGATTTCACCATGAGGCCAATGGGGATTTTAAAACAGAGTTTAATGGTTGTGATAGAGGATAGAGCAATAACATTCTAGTTGCTCCACAATACTAACCTAAATGATAGAGTGAAAAGAAGGAAGCCTGTACAGAATAAAAAATTTCCAGAACATGCTTCCTGTTTGCAATAAGCACAACAATAACATTTTAAAAAGTGTGGCAAACAAATTAACTTCATGTTCCAAAAGTTATTTTCGGTCATAATAGACGCTTGCAGCAACATTATATACAAAATAAGTAAAAAAATAAGTTACACAAAACGCCAAAAAACTAACAAAATAGCACAATTGTTTGGTAAAACATGTTCTTCGGCGCCATCTTTCCAACTTGTTGTGTAATCTTTATGTCCAATGGCCGATGAGCACCGATATGTTTTATCTATAATTTCTCTTCATATGGCAAGGATTAAAAAGTATTTGCCAGTAGATTGTCAACTTGATTCATGATGATAGCTAAGACTTTGAAAGTAAGATGTTGACATGATCAGTCCAATCAAAGCTACTGTGCATATAACGTGATTTGACATCATTTTATCTGTGGCCAATGACCTTGAGCCTTCTTGAAGGGCACATGTAATATAACTCTATGGCAAGACCCAAAGGGCTGAAATTTTAGAAGTCTACCTTTACTAAGGATGACGTAGTGTCCCTATGAGTGACAGAACACTTTGCCAATCACGGCGCAATACTCCTCTTATTTGCTGGCTCACCCCACCACCATTGAAAGCACTGAACTGGGCTGAAACACCTGCATTTTGGAGCTATCCTTACTCAAGAAAACCAAAAAGAGACCATGTTTGTATGCGGCTTTATTATCTTTTTTTTCTTCATTTTTTGCAAACTGATGTACATGTACATATCTTTTTATTTTTATTTTTTGCTAAAAATGTGGGGCTCAAAACAGGTGACGCTCTCACATTTCATCAGGACAATAAACTAAAACACAGAACAAAAATATAAATGCAATATGCATCAATTTCACAGGTTTTACTGAGTTACAGTTCATATAAGGAAATCAGTTATTGAAATGAATTCATTAACCCCTAATCTAGGGATTTCACAAGACTGGGAATACAGATATGCATCTGTTGGTCACAGATACCTTAAAAAAAAGGTAGGGACCTGCATCAGAAAACCAGTCAGTATCCAGTGTGAACATCATTTGCCTCATGCAGCACTACACATCTCCTTCACATAGAGTTGATCAGGCTGTTGATTGTGTCCTGTGGAATGTTGTCCCACTACTCTTCAATGGCTGTGCGACGTTGCTGGGTCGTTGGGTCGTCGGCCAGCCTGTCCTTCGGGTTTCATCCTCAATCCAACGTGCCAATCAGGACCTGGAGACGACTCTTCGGTGCCACATCTCGGCCAACCCCACCACTTGGAGCCAGAAACTTGTGTGGGTGGAGTACGCCCGGAACACACTTCCCTGCTTGGCCACTGGGCTCTTGCCCTTTGAGTGCTCCTTGGGTTATCAGCCCCCGCTCTTCCCGGAGCAAGAGGAAGAGGTCGACATACCCTTGGGTCAGATGTTCGTCCGCCGCTGTCGGCGTACCTGGAAGAGAGCTCGGTCCGCTCTTCTCAAGACCACCTCCAGGTATCATCGACAGGCGGACCGCCACCTGACCCTGGCTCCCCGCTATCATCTTGGGCAGAGAGTATAGCTGTCCACTCGGGATCTGCCCCTCCAGGTATAGTCCCGCAAACTTTACCCCCTATTTTATCGGCCCTTTCCCCATCTCCAAGATCCTTAGCCCCTCTGCTGTTTGTCTTATGTTGCCGCCCACCATCTGTATACATCCCATGTTTCATGTATCAAGGATTAAACCTTTGTCTCACAGCCCTCTGTCTCCTCTTTCTGTTTGTCTGTTGCAGTTCGTCTTGTCTCGTCAAGCCTACCAGCGTTTTTTCCCGTACTCCTGTTTCTCGTCAGTTCCTGTTTTCTAGTTCTCCCGGTTTTTGACCATTCTGCCTGCCCTGACCCTGAGCCTGCCTGACGTTCTGTATCTCTTGACCTTGCCTTAGATTACTGACCTCTGCCTGCCCTTGACCTGTCGTTTGCCTGCCCCCTGTTTTGTAAATAAACTTTGGGTTATTTCGAACTGTCTGCATCTGGGTCTTATCCTGAGGTATGATATCAATGGGTGACATGTCTGTTGAGTATGCAGCCATGGAAGAACTGGAACATTTTCAGCTTCCAGGAAACAGATCCTTACGACATGTGGCCGTGCATTATCATGCTGAGGTGATGGCGGTGGATGAATGGCACAACTGTCACATCCAGGCCTGAGTAGACAGGTTGGCATGTTTTGTTTTGGTTTTGGTGTAGGTTTTTTTTGTTCTAGGTTATCTGGTTCTATGTTGGGGTAATGGTTCCCAATTAGAGGCAGCTGAGTGTCGTTACCTCTAATTGGGAACCATATATATGTTTGTAGTTTGCACTAGGAGTTTGTGGGTTATTGTTTGAACATAGCTTGTTTTATGTTTAGTTGTGTTCAGCGGCACGATCTTCGTTATGGTCGTTTTGTTCCAGTTATGTGAATAATAAAACATGTATACTGGATACCTTGCTGCGCCTTGGTCTGTCCCTTCCGGAGGTCGTGACAGAATAACCCACCATGAAAAAAAACCTACACCAAAAACAAAACAAAACACGCCAGCCTGTCTACTCAGGCCTGGACGTGACAACAACAACAGACAAACCGCTCGCCCACACAACGCCATACACGCTGTCTGCCATCTGCCCGCTACAGTTGAAACTGGGCTTTATCCATGAAAAGCACACTTCTCTAGCGTGCCAGTGGCCATCGAAGGTAAGCATTTACCCACTGAAGTCGGTTACGATGCCGAACTGCATTTAGGTCAAGACCCTGATGAGGACGACGAGCACAGAGATTAGCTTCCCTGAGACGGCTTCTGAAAGTTTGTGCAGAAATTCTTTGGTTGTGCAAACCCACAGTTTCTCCAGTCGGATGTGGAGGTCCTGAGCTGTCATGGTTACACGTTATCTGCGATTGTGAGGCCGGTTAGACATACTGCCAAATTCTCTAAAACGACTTATTATTGAATTAACATTCAATTATCTGGCAACAGCTCTGGTGGACATTCCTGGAATCAGCATGCTAATTGCTCCCTCAAAACCTGAGACATCTGTGGCAAATGTGTTGTGTGACAAAACTGCACATTTTAGAGTGGCCTTTTATTGTCCCCAGCACAAGGTGCACCTGTGTAATGATCATGCTGTTTAATCAGCTTCTTGATATGCCACACCCGTCAGGTGGATAGATTATCTTGGCAAAGGAGAAATGCTCACTAACAGGGATGTAAACAAATGAGAGAAATAAGCTTTTTGTGCGCATGGAACATTTCTGGAATATTTTATTTCAGCTCATGAAACATAGGACCAACACTTTATAAACTCAGCAAAAAAAGAAATGCCCCTTTTTCAGGACCCTGTCTTTCAAAGAAAATTCGTAAAAATCCAAATAACTTAATTGTAAAGGGTTTAAACACTGTTTCCCATGCTTGTTCAATAAACCATAAACAATTAAATGCACCTGTGGAAAAAAGAGTTAAGACACTAACAGCTTACAGACGGTAGAGAATTAAGGTCACAGTTAACTTAGGACACTAAAGAGGCCTTTCTACTGACTCTGAAAAACACCAAAAGAAAGATGCCCAGGGTCCCTGCTCATCTGCGTGAACGTGCCTTAGGCGTGCTGCAAGGAGGTGTGAGGACTGCAGATGTGGCCAGGGCAATAAATTGCAATGTCCGTACTGTGAGACGCCTAAGACAGCGCTACAGGGAGACAGGACGGACAGCTGATCGTCCTTGCAGTGGAAGACCACGTGTAACAACACCTGCACAGGATCGGTACATCTGAACATCACACCTGCGGGACAGGTGCAGGATGGCAACAACAACCAGAGTTACACCAGGAACACACAATCCCTCCATCAGTGCTCAGACTGTCCACAATAGGCTGAGAGAGGATGGACTGAGGGCTTGTAGGCCTGTTGTAAGGCAGCTCCTCACCAGACATCACCGGCAACAACGTCGCCTATGGGCACAAACCCACTGTCGCTGGACCAGACAGGATTGGCAAAAAGTGCTCTTCACTGATGAATTGCGTTTTTGTCTCACCAGGGGTGATGGTCAGTTTCGCGTTTATCGTCGAAGGAATGAGTGTTACACCAAGGCCTGTACTCTGAAGTGGAGTGGTGGAGGGTCCGTCATGGTCTGGGGCGGTGTGTCACAGCATCATCGGACTGAGCTTGTTGTTTATTGCAGGCAATCTCAACGCTGTGCGTCACAGAGAAGATGTCATCCTCCCTCATGTGGTACCCTTCCTGCAGGCTCATCCTGACATGACCCTCCAGCATGATAATGCCACCAACCATACTGCTCGTTCTGTGCGCGATGGAATAGAATAGCCTTCATTTCTCAGAACAAGAATAGAACAATGAATTTCAGGAGAAAGTTATTTGTTTCTAACAACTTTGAACCTGTAATCGAACCCACAAATTCAGATCCTTCAGATACTCAACTAGTCTAAAGAAGACCAGTTTTATTGCTTCTTTAATCAGAACAACAGTTTTCAGCTGTGCTAACATAATTGCAAAAGGGTTTTCTAATTATCAATTAGCCTTTTGAAATTATAAACTTGGATTAGATAACACAACGTACCACTGGAACACTGGTTGCTGATAATGGGCCTCTGTACCCCTCTGTAGATATTCCATTAAATCAGCCATTTCCAGCTACAATAGTCATTTACAACATGAACAGTGTCTACACTGTATTTCTGATAAATGTTATGCTATTTTAATGGATAGAAAATTTGCTTTTCTTTCAAAAACAAGGACATTTCTAAGTGACCCCAAACTTTTGAACAGTAGTGTAAATATTTGGACGAGGAATGTCTGAGCGGCATAGACTAAAATACAGTAAAATAGAATAGAATACTGTATATACCTTTGAGATGAGTAATGCAAAAATATGTAAACATTATTAAAGTGACTAGTGTTCCATTATTAAAGTGCCCAGTGATTTCAAGTCTATGTATATAGGGCAGCAGTCTCTAAGGTGCTGGTGATGGCTATTTAACAGTCTGATGGCCTTGAGATAGAAGCTGTTTTCCAGTCTCTTGGTCCCAGCTTTGATGCACCTTGATTTTTGTTCACCGTTTCCACAGGCAAGCAACATGTTATTTGCCGGTCTGTCCAGAGGAAAGAAGGTGGCCGTATCATCATTGGGTGTGTTGACCGCAGGAGGGGCCAGTATTGCTCTGATGCTTCACCAGTCTGTGAAAGCTTCAGATCGGGAGCTTCATCCACCATCTTATCCATGGACTTACAGTGGCATGCTTTCATTTCTTGATCATGCCAGGTTACTACACCTCCTTTATGTTATTATCACATGTGAGAGGATGATAAAAACATGTTGGGTTTACACAATTATTTCTCATGCCTTGCTTTTGTTTTGTTTTACAGTATTTGATGTGGATATCAGGTGTAAAGCAGGTGAGTTCTGCCTGTCATAGTATGGAATGCATGGCCTTCTGAAATCTTCAAGGAGTCTCCCACACAGAGACTGAAGTCAAGGTGCTTGCTGAAGAGGTGAGAGCAACCGACTTGTTAATGACAAATACTACTAATGACAAATACAAATGGACCTTTTTGTAATATATAAAACAAACTCAAACAAAACCCTGACAACAAAAAAAAAAAGGGGAATAGATGAGTTAAAGAAGTCAATGGAATGCAGACCGTGGGGGATAGAAAAAAAAATGCCGGATTGGAGCACATTCAACAAATCTGAAGAAAGTTGTGTTTTATGAGTGTGGGCACTGATTATAATCTGCCTCCGGCTGTCCTTGCAGACATGGAGGAGAAGACTACATGTTCTCCTTATTGACAGGGTACTGTGAGCCCCCTACTGGGGTCACAGTGGGAGAAGGGCTCTCTTACAAGCCTTATTTTCATGGCCAAGCCATTAGCATGGCTCCTCTTATCTACAATGAGGTTCTAGAGTTTGAGGATGGGGAGTTACCTACATTGTGTGTAAATTAGACTCTTCTCCTTGTCATACTAGGATATCACACACCGGTACAAAACTAATAGATGTGCGCATGTTCAATTATTTTTCCTAACGACATCTCTCCACAGGCACCCCAGCCACTATGAGCCAGGTGATGGGCAGCGGAACCTAAGCACGATCAGAGGAAGCAAATGGGATTGAAGGTGTGTGGCTCTCAATTGTTCTCCTCAAGCTGCCTACTTTGTTAGGTATCTAAGTAATAAAACATTTAATCTAATGTCGTTGATACTTCTGATGGATGCCAATGGCGGTAAGTTTGCTATTTCTCTTCTCTACAGCTACTCATGGGGTCTGCAATCTTGGTACCATTGGTCTTTTACATGAATAGCCACAGGTGGTCAGACCAAAATAAGACAACTTCATCCAATGCTTTTGATCCCTCTGGTGGCAACGCTGCACTTTTGATTGACTACCGGTATACTCCTCCCCTGCTTTTACACTATTACAAAAATCTAATTTTATTGGTCACATACACATATTTAGCAGACGTTATTGCAGGTGTAGCAAAAAGCTTACAAGCATTTCACTATTAGATGTCCAATATTTATTTAAAAAAACATTTAAAAATGAATAGTTTCACCATATTAAAGCACGCATTCAGTTCATGCAACAGGGTTGACCCTAAAACCAATACTTACTGAGGGCTAAATAAAGGGAGAGTAATCAAGGTGATAATGAGGTCCAGGTGTGTGTAATGATGGGGGGCAGGTGTGCGTAATGATGGTGCCAAGACCGGTGGTTAGTAGACCGGTGACGTCGAGAGTGTTGGAGAGGAAGTAGATGTGACACTTGGAGACATTTTGGGGTTAAGAGGTGACACAGGGTTGATGGAGCGACATATCAAAATGCTGAATTTTGGCACTTCAAGTCTTTATTCATATTAAAAATGTGATTTATTGAATTCTCCATGTCTATATTAAAGAGCACTTCATATAATATAACAGGCTATAAAAATGCAATATTGGTGCACCATTTCTGCTTAAAATATCAAAGGGACGGAAAAGGAACCCATTTTGTGGAACAACCCACTTAATGTGGAATAAATCCAATGCATTTTCAATGAGTAGATGTGTGTTTTTGGGGGGGAAGGAAGGGTGATGAATTACATTCTTTATAATGTATATGAATGGAAGTTGGGCATAATGGACCCCTGATACATGCAATGGCTTGGGGCATGTGAATGCATGCACAAAACAAGAGCAAGCTAAATGACTGATGAACAGCACTGCATTAACGCAATGTACATATGTATGAGTCAACTGTATTGTATGAAAGGAAGTCATTGTAAGATACTGAACACTACTCTCTCTGCTCATCTTCATTCCAAAGCATGTCTATTTAGCTTTTAGTCATGTTGGCTCAACATACTCACTGTAAAATGTCCTGAACGTCAACTGCACGTTGCAATGAGTAGAGAAAAAGTATTCCAGTAGCTAGGATTTTGAAAGCAAAGCCCATCTATAGTGCAAGCACACACCTGAACTTTGCATATCTTAAAACACTGCCCAAGTGCATTTCCTTTTCACGCAATCTTCAACAATATTTCAACGCTGGGATGAGATTTGTCCTCCATCTATTAGTATTAGGGAAGTATAATTGCTTCATATGTTCAGGTGCATCCAACATGCATTGCATTCAGTGCTAATTTGAAGATACTGTATGTGTATAGCTGTTCCTCTTACTAGCCAAAACACACTGCATTGTCCTGGTTTAAATAAGGGGTTGAGTGTCTCCCATTCAGCGTTTTGAGAACAAAACATCGATGTCATGTCTGTTATAGCGTGAAGTATTTTGTTGGCATGAAGCTGACTAGAGGAAACAGAAGTGTCAATGTAGCGGAAGTGGTACTGCCCTGAACGATTCGAGGAGCGAGACGGAGGACGGAGGCTGCATCGTCCAGAGAAAAAGCAGGAATTAGAGCCGTAAATATTGTGAGTTTGCACACTCGGGGACCCGAGAAAAGTTCATTTATGTCTTATGGTTTGATTTCGTGTGTTCAACATTACACCGTATATCCGTTTCGGTGGAATTATATTCGCTAGCCCTCATGCTAGCTCGCTACCTTCAACCCCACAGCGCTCCTCGGCGAAGTGTGCTGAACAACCACTTGCTTCCTACGTGGCTAGCGGGCGAAATAGCTAGGCCGTGGACGCGAATTCAAAGAACGGTTCGTTAACTTGTCCGCCATAACCGATGAAGCGGGGCAACAGTAACTAAAATCGCGGTAGAAAATAACCATTGACTTATTCCTACTGGAATGGGGAAAAGTGGGTAGCCGGCGAACGTCGTCTTTTCCAGATGGCTAGCTACTCGTAGCCATTTGACGGAGCTGTCCTGGGGTGGCGTGCTGCAGCTAGCTGTCGACGGGCACCTAGCGCTAGGCCTCTGCGGCTCGCCCGCGACGTCCGCCGGGTACTTGTTTTCAGTCGATAAGAACACACATTTGTCCGAGCCAAGGTGGTTTACTACTTGAAATGGGACCGTTTTGACAAGGATAGTGACCAACGTTACCGTTTGCGAGTTAACGTTTCGTTACATCACGCCTCTTTCCGCGACGTTAGCTAGCTAGCAAATGCCCCGCCATTCACCCACCGTTGTTTTAATATCGCGTTAAATTGGCTAACGTTAGCTAGTAATAACCAACACGCTAACGTTTGATGGCAAAACAATATACATGACGTATGCCCCGCTAAAGAGGTTAGGTAGCTAATATATATATCAATCGACATTAACCTTTCTATTTTAATTATTGAAATTACCTACTATATGTATTGATTTCAAACGGGGTAGCTAGCTAGGGGCGGGTGAAGACGCATCGAAAGGTTATTAATGCCGATTGATTGTTCTGTCAGAATTGGATAGCAGTAGTAAAGTTAACTAGCTTCTAGATAACTCAACGATATGTAACGGTAGCTTGCTAAATTGATGAAATTATCGACCCATTAATATACATCCCTGGTTAGCAATTGTATGCATGTAGTCTTACGCCCTACGGCCCCACTACGCATTACTGCCACTACTATCTACTTCTAGTACAAGCTTGCGTGCAAGAACACATTCAGGACATGAACACACCACCATGACTAGTTGTATGGAACTCGTACAATGGCGGCCATGCACCAGTAAAACATTAAGGCTAAGTGTAGTTCTACGTAGCTGCCTGTTTTAGCTAACATTCAATTGCAATCATATTCAAATTCATAGGAAATTGCATAATCATGGTGCAAAGTCACTTATTTAGCTATATTTCAAATGGCCTTAGTCCTGGTAGTATGCAAGTAGGCAATATCAGAGTCCCCTAGACATTAATTTATAAGAATTGCCTAATCTAACCAATCTATCTAAAAACCAAAAGAAGGAACATGAACATTAATCAGTCAGATTAACCTACTGCCCTGTGTCACCTCTCAGCAGTTTGAATAAATTATGTAATTGACTAGTAATATGTAGGGTGCTATAGGTATATCTAATATCAATAGTCCTTTCCTTCATCCACACATATATGAGAAAAGGGCCCACCAGACTATTTCGATACACTCCTAACATTCTGCTCTCTGTTCCTCTCACAGACTGAAAAATGGACAAGAACGACCTGGTACAAAAGGCCAAGCTCGCTGAGCAGGCTGAGCGCTATGACGATATGGCTGGGGCCATGAAGTCTGTGACGGAGCAGGGTGGGGAGCTCTCCAATGAGGAG
The DNA here is from genome assembly GCA_030435695.1 of Brachymystax lenok tsinlingensis. Classification (NCBI taxonomy): domain Eukaryota; kingdom Metazoa; phylum Chordata; class Actinopteri; order Salmoniformes; family Salmonidae; genus Brachymystax; species Brachymystax lenok. Next base: position 42,219,761 of record CM059802.1, on the reverse strand, counting down.
CGCAACCTGCTGTCAGTGGCCTACAAGAACGTTGTGGGGGCACGCCGCTCATCCTGGCGGGTCATCTCCAGCATCGAGCAAAAGACGGAGGGCAATGAGAAGAAGCAAGCCATGGCCAAGGAGTACCGGGAGAAGATTGAAACCGAGCTGCAGGACATCTGCAACGATGTGCTGGTAAGAACTGTTGTGGTCCACCCTCTGAAATATAACTTTTTAAATTTCTATCTAGGTAGGTATGCTGATTTCAATCATTTTTGTCTTCTCTTTCAGGGACTTCTTGACAAGTACCTGATTGCCAATGCAACTGCAGCTGAGAGCAAGGTGTTCTACCTGAAAATGAAAGGCGATTATTATAGATACCTGTCTGAGGTAGCAGCTGGCGACGCAAAAAAGAGTAAGTAGACAAGAAAGAGTTGATTTAGTTATATGAAATGGGACAATACACCAAATCACATCATGACTGCTAATGGATCAGATGTCTGGATAGAGGAATATGTTAAACTATTCCCTAAAGATGTGATGAGATGAAATTCATCCTCTCCCTTCTTGTTGCCTTTAAAGCCACAGTGGATAATTCCCAGCAGGCATACCAGGATGCTTTCGACATCAGCAAGAAGGAGATGCAGCCAACACACCCCATCAGGCTCGGCCTGGCCCTCAACTTCTCTGTCTTTTACTATGAAATCCTCAACAACCCTGAGAAGGCCTGCACCTTGGCCAAGACGGTGAGAGAGCGGCTTCAAGTGCCAAATCATGCCGCCTCAGCTTTCACCCCCAAGACAATCAAAAAGAGCTTCACTCAAAGAATGCATAGCCATTGTGACATGTCTTATCTTGCCAGTTTCTGCATTTGTAAGAAGGAACTTTGGCTCAGTTTGCAAAAATGAAATTGGATCTAAAATTGTGCCCATGCTGCAGTTATTTTAACAAATGACTGGCATGACAATAACTTAATGCATTTGTATAACAAAGGGATACTGGAATAACTGGTGGCGATTTTAGAATTCTATTCTTAGTGTAATTTCCTCTTTACAGGCATTTGATGAAGCCATCGCTGAACTCGACACCTTAAATGAGGATTCCTACAAAGACAGCACCTTGATCATGCAACTACTAAGGGACAACCTGACTGTAAGTCTTTTTTTTCCCCTTTTTTTTGTGTAATTATTAAATGGTTTGACACCAATTCCTCTTATTGTAATTTCTTCAAGTCGATCCATCAATGCTTCCAGTTACATGCATATGTTTTGTTCATTTCTATGGCATGGTGTAGAAGGTACCAAATGCAGTTTGGGGAGTATAATGTAACAAACCTTTATTTTATTTTTTTGCAGCTGTGGACATCGGAAAACCAGGGAGATGAGGGAGAGACCGGAGAAGGGGAAAACTAATGGAATTGCACTGTTAATATACCTACACTCTTAAACACAAACAGCTTATAAACATCCCCCTCCACTCCATCAACCCCTCCCCCTCTGTATGACAAGCAGCCGGAATTGTTCCTGACCAACTAGTTTATCCCTCTCAGGTCACTGAGGCGACGGTAATGTCCAGTTGTTAGCAGGTTGTCATTTTGTTTGTGAAAATGTGGTTGTATTGAGTAGCGAGTCCATGTTGCTGTTATTTTTGGGGGGGTTTGTGTGTGTGCTAAATTGTATGTGTGTGAATGACTGACTGTGTTGGGGGCAGGGGTTGTTAATTCTAATCGTCCTTAATTCCTTTGTCCCACCTAGCTGGTTGTGCATATTTTCATAATTTTTGTTACGGTCATTTTTTTTGTGTGATTTGTCATGGTATTGCAGGTTTAACGTATGGTTATTAAACTGGCAGTTAATTTTCACCAACACTGTGATGCTAAGTGTTATATTTTCTTCCCCACGTCACTATTGCTTGCTTTTGAAATTCAGACACAGTACAATCGTGTATTTAACTAACAGTGCATTCTGCTGTGGGCTCATACAGAAAGGAGGCAGGCTGTATTGTGACACTGGCATCTGGGTGTTTTGCTCTATAATCACTTTCACAGTTTCAAGGTTTGACTAAGGGACCCCTTACTTCGCCATGTTAGATTTCTTCCATTATAAGACATTCCACCAGAATTGTATTAGGCTTTATGAAAGGCAGAACTCTTTTTGAACAAAGTGGATTATTGTCCTAATGGTATAACTCACTGTTCAAGATCAAGCGCTGCTTGAACCACATACAATGAAAATTGTATATGCTTAAATGTTGTTCCATGTATTTTGCAAGATTGACTATCTTTCTGTAAAACCTAAAGTAACTGAACCTTTTTTCGAAAATGTCTTATCACTGTATCAACCCTGCTTGCAAAATATTCCTCTTAAAGCGGTTGTTTTCTCCAATGTTTCTGTGCCTGGTTTTCTCTTAGACACTTCAAATGGAAGACGGTTCATGTCTCTTGTTTGACTGCCAAGAAGTTGAAATGAAGCTTAGACCGTCTTCTATTCTCTCTTAGAATCTAAACATATTGGTTATGTTTGTTCTATGGTTTGTAAGGTATGTCATAATTTGCTCTCATGCCCCTAAACTCCACTGCTTTGAGCATAAGCCTCTGAAGCCATTGCTGTACAATTTATTGTGAAGCAGCAGATTGGAGACCCAACCCATACCACAACCCAAGTAAGAAGCAGTGTCACAAATTCACAATATCAACACCACCATTACATCCCACAGAGTAAGACACCTGTCTGCATATAGCTGCCAGTCTGCTTTCTTAGTCAATTCTCAACTTTATCTGAATAAATAAAATGTGGAACAGGCTATCTTGCTTTGTTTTTACTGACCAGTATTATTTCTGGCCAAAAATGTGCTCTTATAACCAGGTTTCTATCAAACCTTTTTATGTGATTAAAGTACATGGAGAATTGGTTTTAATGACAGGCCTGATGGAAACATGATTTGTCGTTAAACTTTCCAAATGTCGACAAAACAAAATATGCTAGACAAGGAGGGCTCTTTTTGTGTCGGTAAAATGTATTATGCGAGATGTCGATGGAAATGCTTTCATACATATCGACAAGCATTATATGGAAGTAAACTTGCAGTCTCACAATATGTTGTGTGGTACTCCCACTGACTTGGGAAAGACATGATGGTTGAGGCTTGGCTGCCTTTTGACAAATGCAAATCTCATGTAGTATAGGCTATCCTACCTGCACTGTATATGCGAGCTGTTGGCTAGAGCACACATGCCAAGAACACAATATAACGGAAAATGTTTTGTGACGACAATCATCAGTAAAGTTAATAATTCGATGGAAACCCATGTAACTTTAGTCTTCATTTGGTACATGGGAATTTAACAGCAAAGTCGTTTTTATGTGTACCACGTCATCACGCAGGTCAATTTGATGGAAACATCTGGGAAAATGCACATTGTATTTATGCGGTTTTTATAATATTGTCATGAACATCTGTTGCCAATTGGATGGAAACCTAGCTTGAGACAGTCTATTTGCACAGTGTGCACATGGTTGTCAAAAGTTAGAATAGCTAAAAGTAGCTATTAATGAAATTGGGAAAACAGGTTATAGATTAAATGTTTGTCTTCCAAAAACCATCCCAGTTTCACTAAAGTAATAATTTGTAAACTGTCAAAGTCCAAGTGAAATAAGGTTGTGTTTAAGATTTTTTTTAAAGGCAGAATGTCTTCATCTTTATTTTTCAACAGTATTTACAAAGTACATTATTGTACAATCATTGGTTTTTGCCAATTATCAACCTGGTCTCTGAGCATTTCGTATGATTCTGTATGTAAATCTGAGATAACATATTGTAAATAGACTATATTTCATATGGCATGTATTAATTTGTGGATGTCCATTTCCCATTTTGTATGGGGGTTAGAGTTAGCTAAAGGGTTAGAGTTAGATAATATGCTAAGTAGTTGCAAAGTAGCTAGAAAGTAATAAGTATACTGAACAAAAATATAAACGCAACATGCAACAATTTCAAATATTTTACTAAGTAACAGTTCATATAAGGAAATCCATCAATTGAAATAAATAAATTAGGCTCTAATCTATGGATTTCACATGACTGGGAATACAGATACTGTATGAATCTGTTGGTCATAGATACCTTTAAAAAAAAAAAGTAGGGGCATGGATCAGAAAACCAATCAGTATCTGGTGTGACCACCATTTGCCTCATGCAGCGCTACAAATCTCCTTCGCATAGAGTTGAGCAGGCTATTAATTGTGGCCTGTAGAATGTTTTCCCACTCTTCTTAAATGGCTGTGCGAAGTTGCTGGATATTGGCGGGAACTGGAACACACTGTAGTACACATCAACCCAGAGCATCCCAAACATGCTCAATGGGTGGCATGTCTGTTGAGTATGCAGGCTATGGAAGAATTGGGACATTTTCAGCTTGCAGGAATTGTGCACAGGTCCTTGCGACATGGGGCCAGCCACGCATTATCATGCTGAAACATGAGGTGATGGCGTCAGATGAATGGCACGACAATGGGCCTCAGGATCTCGTCACGGTTTCTCTGTGCATTCAAATTGACATTGATAAAATGCAATTATGTTCATTGTCTGTAGCTTATGCCTGCCGATACCATAACCCCACCTCCCAACATGGGACACCAAATTCCTAACGTTGACTTCAGCAAACCGCTTGCCCACACGACGCAATACACGTGGTCTGAGGTTGTGAGGCCAGTTGGACATACTGCTAAGTTCTATAAAATGGCGTTGGAGGTGGCTTATGGTAGAAAAATGAACATTACATTCTCTGGCAACAGCTCTGGTGGACATTCCTGCAGTCAGCATGCCAATTGCACGCTCCCTCAGAACTTGAGACATCTGTGGCATTGTGTTGTGTGACAAAACTGCACATTTTAGAGTGGCCTTTTATTGTCCCCAGCACAAGGTGCACCTGTGTAATGATCTTGCTGTTTAATCCGCTTCTTGATTCGCCACACGTCAACTGGATGGATTATCTTGGCAAAGGAGAAATGCTCACTAACAGGGATGTAAACAAAGATAAATAAGCTTTTTTGTAAATGTCTGGGATCTTTTATTTCAGCTGATGAAACATGGGACCAACACTTTACATATGTTTTTTTATTTATTTTGTTAATCTTTATTTTAACAGGGAAAACAGACTGAGACCTGGATCTCTTTTACGGCTGTGCCCTGTGTAAACATGTTGACATGTACAGTTCTAGGCATACAGACAAGAACATTTCAAAACATACAAAACAAAGACACATTCATCAGAAACAATCACAGACAACATCATATTGATCCTCCATCATATTTTTAAAATGATTTTTGCTAATCAGCTAAAATTATGAGATTCAAACTCGCAACCTTTTATACACTTTTTTTGCCTAAAGTAACCATCTGTCTTATGTAACCATACAGTACCAAACATAACATAACATATTCTAATTTAGTATAACGAATTTACGTTATCTATGCTACGTCTAGTATATGAGACGAGGTCTGCAATTATGTATACACCTGTCAGTCGTTTGTTTTAACAAATGTTTGACTTTTACTAAGTGCATATGATTAACAATGTTCCATTGTACATTTCCTTATCCTTTAACTGTTTGCAAAAACAAGTGTCGGGGACCCAGTTTTCTGTTTTTTCGAATCCCAGAATGTAGCTTTTCAATGTACGTGGACTACTTTTTCACGCAGAAGATTTAGTCGGGCCGCGTCGACATTTATAATATTCATGGCCACGGAGTGACAAGTTAGGTGTTTCAAATATAAAGCCGTTGGGGTCTTTGCGTGTCAAAAAATATACACGTCAAATAACACAATTCTATTATAGAATGTTGTGTGTGCTGAATTTGCCCGTGCTAACCAAGTGCCACTACTAAGTCTGCAAACAATACACGCGAATGACGTGTTTACAATACCGAGTTGGTAATAAGGCATTATTTGTTCGACCGAATGGGAAAACGTATGTGTGAGCATTTGAAATAAGATCAGGATTAAAAAAGGAAATACCTTTGATACAGATGTTATTAGCAAATTCTGGAGTAGCTAGCTAGCTTTAGCTTGGTACCTAGCTAGCGTCAATGCAACCAGCCTGAAACTGCAGTCATTTTCATTATTCTTAGCAATGATTTAGGAATCCTTGTATTACCAAGGTAGCCACTTGTTCACCTATTGAAACGGAACTGAAATTCATGAAAATAACTAGCTAGCCATCTACTTAATCCTGTTGCCCATAGTTAAAATTATAAGCAGCCAGCTAGCTTCGTTCGTGGACGGTGGGTGCTTGTTTGCAGACTTGTTTGTACAGCTTTGGCAGTGCTACTGATAGTAGCGGTGGCGCTTGGCTTGCACAGGCAAGTTCAGCACACACAACATTCTATAATAGGATTGTATTTGAAGTGTCAAATTAAAAGCTTATTTGACGCGTCAAATAGTGTTATTTGACATATATTTTTTGACACGCAAAGACCCAACGGCGTTCCATACTGTATTTCCATGACAGTCATATAAAACATTTTTTATAGGCCAACACTTTGTAAATTAAGTATTCTGACTGAGCTCTGTTTCCACCTTGGGCATTTGAATAAGGTCAGTCATTCTCCAAAATATAGATTTATAAATGCTATTTTCTGGAATTTATTTTGATTTCATTAGTGATGCTGGAATTGATTGGCAATCACGATTTGGCCAACTTGGCTAGTGACCCGTACCTAGCTGACATTAGCTAACTAGCTATCTATGTACGTAGCTAAATAGCTAAGCAAACAAGTTGGATTTAAAACAAATGACCGAACCGTTTGAATACCTGCTAGAAATCTGCAATCTGTTTAAACTACGAACTAGTAAGCAATACTGATTTGGTAGTTAGCTGGCTAACTAAAGCCTTAGCCACAGTAGTTAATTTAACTCGCTGCGTACCAAGCATCGATGATCATGTCACCAGAATAAGACCTTTGATTTTTATTGGAAAGGAGCATCAAGCAGATCACCTTGCACTTTCAGCACCCTGGGAAGTTCATCATCATTTATTAGCCCTTATTAATCTGTAGCCTAATAAACAGCACACTTTCCTGAAGAGTTGTAGTGGGAGGACCACATAACATGCCATAGTGTGACTCCAAAGCCTTGTTTCCATTGGCATTTAAAATTAGTGCCAAGTTTGCGCTGGCTCAAATGGAATTCTGCAACTCGAGCTGGGTTGATGGAAACCTGGACCAGTGCAGCCCAGTTTCGCAACTGGTGCCAAAGGTGACGCTCCCTCTTTTTCCCCTACCCCGCTACAAAGTTTCTCCCTGCAGGCGGTCACTGAGTCCAAGGTGCTAAAGGAGCTCCTTAAACTTGACCCCCATAAAACATTTGGATCAGATGGTTTAGACCCTTTCTTCTTTAAGGTTGCTGCTGTGGGAGATTAACTCACTACAATTATTACAGTTCCAGTATTCTGATTGATCACTTTGAAGTAGTAAGACAGAAAAACATATATAATGAACAAGACCTATCTGATGAGCTCAGGAAAATGGTCAGGCTAAATATTTGAACAATGGACATGAAGAAACAGGATGACAGCAGGAAAGCTGTCTGGAACTGATTAACAGACCTGAGGAAAAACAGGATGCCAGAAGACAATGTAACAATGAACCTATAGAAAAAGGACATAAGGGAAGCTGTAAGCTTTGGGAGGGGTCTGTGTATTTAATGTAAGGATGAAACACTATAAAGGCTGTGCTCTGCTATACAGAGCTAGCTGTTTTCCAGGGGTCAGCTCGACTTTTAATTACTCTGAATTAAAGGTCTTATTGAAATCACAAGTTTCTTGTATGAGTGTCATATTTTGAAGATCATTTTTTCCACGACACTGCCCCTATCATCGCCAAGCCTATCTCTGACCTGTTTAACCTGTCTCCTCTTTGGGGAGATTCCCATTGCTTGGAAGGCAGCCACGGTTCGTCCTTTATTTATTAAAGGGGAAGATCAAGCAGATCCTAACTGTTATAGGCCTATTTCTATTTTGCCCTGTTTATCAGTGTTGGAAAAACTTGTCAATAATCAACTGACTGGCTTTCTTGATGTCTACAGTTTTCTCTCTGGTATGCAATCTGGTTTCCGCTCAGGTTATGGATGTGTTACGGCAACCTTAAAGGTCCTCAATGATGTCACCATTGCCCTTGATTCTAAGCAATGTTGTGCTGCTATTTTTATTGACTTGGCCAAAGCTTTTGATACGGTAGACCATTCCATTCTTGTGGGCTGGCTAAGGAGTATTGGTGTCTCTGAGGGGTCTTTGGCCTGGTTTGCTAACTACCTCTCTCAATGAGCGCAGTGTATAAAGTCAGAACATCTGCTGTCTCAGCGACTGCCTGTCACCAAGGGTGTACCCCAAGACTCAATCCTAGGCCCCACGCTCTTCTCAATTTACATCAACAACATAGCTCAGGCAGTAGGAAGCTCTCATCTATTTATATGCAGATGGTACAGTCTTATACTCAGCTGGCCCCTCTTCAGATTTTGTGTTAAACGCTCTACAACAAAGCTTTCTTAGTGTCCAACAAGCTTTCTCTGCCCTTAACCTTGTTCTGAACACCTCCAAAACAAAGGTAATGTGGTTTGGTAAGAAGAATGCTCCTCTCTCCACAGATGTGTTTACTTCCTCTGAGGGTTTAGAGCTTGAGGTAGTTAGTCACCTCATACAAGTACTTGGGAGTATGGCTAGACGGTACACTGTCCTTCTCTCAGCACATATCAAAGCTGCAGGCTGAAGTTAATCTAGACTTGGTTTCCTCTATCGTAATCGCTCCTCTTTCACCCCAGCTGCCAAACTATCCCTGATTCAGATGACCATCCTACCCATGCTAGATTATGGAGACGTAATTCATAGATCGGCAGGTAAGTGTGCTCTCAAGCGGTTAGATGTGCTTTACCGTTCGGCCATCAGATTTGCCACCAATGCTGTTGCTGCTTTGCGTGATGTATTGTTGTCTCTACCATCTTGCAATTTGTGCTGTTGTCTGCCTGTTACGTTCCCCAGTTTCTGTGTTGTGGGTTTGTTTGTGTGTGTTTCAGGATTTCTTCCTGAAATTCCAAGCAGCTGATTGGTCAGAGAGAGAGCGAGAGACAGAGTCAAAGACATTCTGATGATAGCACATCCTACCGGTAGAGAAAAATGACAAAGGCTTAAAGACAAAGGCGATAATGACATCTATGAACCCAGGGATGGCCCCTACAACCCAAATACAGGCGATGAGCACATAGGTCCTACTCACTGTGCAGATCAGAGGGTGCTGTAAAGGATGACAGATGGCTACAAAGCGTTCAATAGACATGATTGCCAAGTTCAGAGGAGTGTTCTTATGAGTGTTGTTTCCTATTAGAATCAGAATTATACACACGGACACATTTAGGAAAGGGCAGACATAGGACATGACAAGCAAGAGCACAATGAAAGACATCAGGATGCTGTTATTGATGATCAGCCGCATGTACAGGATGTACCTGAGTCGCTGTGGAAGGTCACGTTGGTGAAGGTGTACAACAGGGTCCCATTGATATAGTTGATAACAAACCCAAACAGAACCACTGTGAGGTTCTTGAACAAAGCCTCCTCAAAGAAGTCTCTTTGCCTGCTGGGGGAGGAGAAGTTGCTAGTCATCCCTGTGACCTCTGGTGCAGAATCAAACACCAACTATGAGCCTGTTACCTATCTCTCACTGCTACCTCTCGAAGGTGTGTGAAGAGCAGTCACTATAGTAGCTTTGTCTCCAAAACACAATAAAGGAAGATGCATTAAGTACAGATGTGCCATGAAATGAATCAAGAAAAATATCACATGATAAAAGAGCACATGGCTACTGTTAACCATTGCGGTTCCTTGAAAGTGGATACATACAGTACTGAATCTGTTCTGTTGAGTGGATGAGATGTCTTACCCCTCTTTTAAATGGGCTAGAAGGGTTTCTTATTAGTCACTGGTGTGGAAAACAAGTCACCCACTGGTGATAGAACATAGGATGATGTACTCAAGGGTCCCAATGTACAGTCAAGAACCAAGGTACAGTAAAGGGACCAACATTTGGGTATGAGGTTATGAGTTCATGTTTATTGGTGAAGTCTGCAGGCTATCAACATATCTCTGCTGACTTGGGACCTGTAGAGTTCTACAGATGAACAGCTTATCATGGGGGCTTAGGGGACCCGGTGACATTTCACATTCTCCAGAGTAAAGCCCAAAAGACTCCTAAAAAGGTTATTACCAGAATGCATCACTGTCAAGCAATTCTTATAAGATTGCTGTTGACAAAAGTTAGGAATGATTTGATGCGGGTTTCACAATTGGCATTCATGGGAGTTAGTGCTGTCCTAAGGGATTGAATTGTGAGTTCAAGAAAAGTCGAGACTAAGTTCCAAGCACAAAACCTCTAAATCTATTGACCAGTTCTGTACTGCTAAATGTATTGATTTATCAAATCAGTACCATACCCATGGTGTAACTGTGTGGGAAAACAATTTCTACAGATGCAGGTTTACTTTATATTTAAACAGTATAATTATAAAGCAGGACATGGGGTTGTGTAAACACCAACTCAGAATAAAACCAGGTTATGACAAATACATGTGACTTTGGATTGTTTCATCTGGAATGGAGGGCAAAGTCATGACAAAATGCATCACATTGACCCACCCCGAATCAAGTTGATTACAAAATGTTAATGTAAAGTAGTCTCAAAACAATGAATATCTTAAGAGTTGTAAAAAAGAACTTTGTAGGCATCGTTTTTTTATTTAACACATTAACTGACAAAAACGTACATGGTAAATTAACATTTCTAAAGCACAACTGAATGACTAAATATACAATATAAATTCTGTAATGGGATGACAGCATAGGAAAGACTAATTCGAGTCACAGATTAATTTGGTTGGGCTGTCCCAAAAATGGGTTGTTCTTCTGGGGTCAGTTTCAACAGAAATATACACAGACTTCCCACTGTAAAACAACTCTGTACCCTGCGTGCCCCTCCCCCCACCAAAAGGTAGTCTTTCACAATGCAGGTTGAAACACACAACGTAATTTGCTCAAGTGCAGCTACAGAAATGTGTGGCTACAGAAGAACTCAAGCTTAGCCTATAATAACTGTCAGATTGAACAAGAAAACATTGTGTGATGAAGAGGGTGGACTAGTACAGTCATTTGCTACTGTGTTCAATAAGATCCCAACATATTGGCAAAAATGTACATTCTTGAAGCCAACAGGCATTGTGACATCTGCTCCATGAATGGCAGAATCATCGCCGCACAGGCATCAATAACTGGGTTGCCATTACCGAATCAGGGAAAAGGTTAAGGTAGGTCGGGAAAGGTACGTACGCTGCAGTGACCATTTTACCTACAGAGAGAAAGAAAAAAGAAAATAAACATTCCATCAATACATATGCATCAGTTCTGTATTAAAATGTAGAAACCTGAGAGTTCTAAAGAACACAATCTAGCTACAGATTACGAATCAGCAGCACAAATTCCCTAAACATGGTACTGTCATTTTGGCTAATTACCACCATCCCTAGCCACAAACATAACTGATCTAAATGCAAGGTATATAAATATCAAAGAATGACCATACATAATCCTTTGGTACAAGGATACACACCTGCAAACCACCGCCCATGTAGCGCATCCACTGCAGCCATTGCTGTCGGGATTGTGGGGCATTTTATGTACACGTTGCCCTATAAAGAAAATGAAGAAGTAATAAGGTAAAGGCAACTATCAATCTGCAACAGACTATTTGATGGGTAAAAAAGGTAGAAACATATACATTTCTACATTAAACCATAATAATAGAAAACAAAGAAATGGTAACTGCATTTATAATTTATTGTGCGCGCAATTTGCTGGACCACCACTTCTATAAAGTTGTCATGACGTTACCCTGTTGTGAGGTTTATGACTCCCATAAATACATTTCTCGCTACCCTACAGAAAAGGACTCTTGGAAAGCCCATTATGTTAACATAGAGTATGGTAACTTCAAAAGGTTGGGGAAAGGTACAATATTTCTGTAATCCAACCAGTTGAAAGCGTCCGTTGGTACTTAAAGAATATGATGTCAGATCAGTTGGTGTATGGGACATTATATCTGATGATATGACGACAAATTGTATCTTGGAAAGTCTACACATTCTAGTTATCAGATTCACATGGAATTGTGCAATTTAAATATGAAACTATTTGTGAAAAGATGAAATGTAATTTTAAATTCTAAATGAGAGAATTGTTTTCATAAGTAAACTATGCTCACTCAGTGGCCCCCAAGTAGTTGAGAACTATGAAACATGCCCTTCTCTCCCCCAATACAAAAGCCCGTTGACGGAAGTCAACTTAGGTTCCCAATGACGTGAGGACTGGTGTCCATACGTTTAAAACGGCTAATTTCAACGTGGAGGTGACGATCACCACGCTGGAAGGATGAATTTCTACTAGACCAGCCAGAATTCAGCACGAGCGGATTATGACAAAATGGTATGAACTTTGAACTCTTATTCACTAAAGAAGTGATACATCCTAGAAGTCGAGTTATCAGCCGCAGCTGTAAATGTATATGGCCTAGGAAAGGACAGACAATCTCCTAATAAGAACGACAGGGTACAACGTATCCGCCCTACAACACTTACAACCTGAAATGTTCTTCAAAGGACAAGGGCGATCTCTGCTGGGCAAATTAGTCTTCCATCTATCAAAGCACCGCTCAGTGTAAATATATATATACCTTGCATTTTCCGAATGGGCGGTTATTAGAATGCATAAGATTCTGTATTTACGGCAGCATAGCTTCTCAAGGACCGATAGAGACCCAATCCCTTTGTTCCTCAGTCTTCCCGCTCTTTCAATCAAACCCAACCCCCTTTCTTTGTGTAATCAGCGGTCATATCGGTTTCGTCTGCTATGGGATTTTTTATTTTATGACATGATTAGTAAATCGATGTATGATCCGTCCTGTGTGATTATTTAGGTATTTAGTAAATAAATAAGCCAATTTTTGTATTGCTGATTCAACTTGTTAGCCAGGGTTCAATAACCAAGACTTTTACGACGTTCAGATGAGACTGAATAAGGTGATGATTAATAATTGACTGCTATTGATATAAAAGATCTTCATATCTTTAAAGAGTTTATTTGGAAAGACAGCAGCTCTATAAACACTCTTCCGTGGTGCACAAGGTTATTAACGAGTTAATTGTTGCATGGTTTAATTCAATCACGTAATCAATCAAACGTTAGGTAATCGTTTTGATAAAGTAGCCTGTCATAATGTAATCAGTCAGAGACACGGCAAAGTGCATTTCAAAAGTGGTTTACCTGAGGGGAGTTCTTGTCCACGTATATGTGGACAATTCCACCGTGTTTGTTGCACTCCTCAATGACATCATCTTGAATCTCGACATCCCAGCCAGGTTCATTTTCCCTGGAAAAGAGGCAGGTAATTTCAAGCCATTCATCACAAACTCATCTGACCTAACCCAGCTTCAGGTAATGATCAGTTACATTGAAAGTAAATACTTTTTGGCTCCCGAAACATGCCATATTAGTTTAATCATTCAGTATTTTCCCATTTCTATCCTAATCTTATATTTGGGGATGCATTTATGAATTTAGTTCAGTGAATTAAATTAAAGATCTAAAACAATGCTTCCTTTCATCATGAAATGAAAAGGTTAAAAGTAGTGTCTTACAACTGTGGGTTGAACATGTTGGACAGCTGTAAGCAGTGAGTAGCCAGTGGCTGCGTTGAGAGGTTCATGGCCTGGTTCATGATTGGAGCCAGGTTCAGTGAAGGGGTGGCAGGAGCTGTAAAAGGAGATGACAGTATCATTAACAGAGGTCCTTCTCACCAGAGCTGCTTTCAAGTGCATATTAATTCCTGTCTGTTGAATTGAACATCAGTTCCTGAACTGACTGGAATTTCAATGGCATTAATTGACCCCAATATTCCTTCCAACTGAGAACTAGTTAGGGAGCGGCAGCATTTCTCCGAGTTTTGGACAGTCTGGCGTGCCCAAAGTAAAATACCTGCCACTCAGGCCCAGAAACTAGGATATGCATATAATTAGTACTATTGGATAGAAAACTCAGAAGTTTCTAAAACTGTTAAAATAATGTCTGTGAGTATAACAGAACTGATATGGCAGGCGAAAAGCAGAGCAAAATCCATCCGGGAAAATGTTTTTTTTTTTGACATGCCTTCTTTTACCATGGGCTGGTATAGGGCATGCTGGATTCCACCTATGGCTTCCACTAGATGTCAACCATCTTCAAACAAGGTTTCATGATTTTGTCTTGAAAAACAGCCCAATACAGGAAGTTTATATCAGTGGAGTGACGAAGTGATTTCTGTCTGGGGCGCGAGGGACACGAGAGCACGCACCTCGGTATTTTCTAACAAAAGGAACATTGGATGTCTTGCTTGGACACTTCGGATTACCATCAGCAGAAGATCAAAAGTAAGCAATTAATTTGAACTTTTTTATGTGTTTTGTGACACCTGCGCTGGTTTTATTATGCTAATATGGGAAGTACATGGGGTGCTGTCCTCCGACAATCAAATGTTCTGCTTTCGCCATAAAGCATTTTTGAAATCTGACAACTCTGAGATTGCCAAGAGTCTAAGCTTTTGAAGAGTGTGCAACACTTGGAACTTTTACATTTTGAATTTGGCGCTCTACATTTTCCCGGATGTTGTCAAGGATGGTCCTGCTCCTTAATTATCCCCAAGAGGTTATTAAGCTGACAATCCTTTCCATTCCCTCACCCCTTTTTTCCTGTGTTGTTTCAATGCACATTTGGACACAGAGTAGTTGCACACAAAACCAGAGAAGATGAAAACAGACAGCTTGAGACTCTTATCATTTGGCTTAAACAAAAATAAATGTGTGTATGCATGACAGCAATGATTTCAAACCAATACAAGAAAAACGTACTACACTGCAGTGCACATTAAGCTTAGGTGCTAGAGGGGGACAGCCATAGCATTAGGCAAACAATGTGAGAGAAGAAATGGCTATCTGCAAGCAAGTTCAATATCAGCATTCACATCTAACATGGTATTGTGATATTGTAGTGTGTTACATAAGTTTGAAGAGTCCCTTCACTTAGCAAGACAAACTGCTGGCGTTGGCAAGTCAAAACAACACACAGGTTGACTTGAATGATGTTAACTCATTTCTGGGTTTCCTACCAGTTGCCCATGATATTCAATGTGCTCTTTTCAAGCAGGGCCATAGTGAGTGAAAAAAACTGCTTTCACATAGACATCTCAGAGACTGACTCTTTCATCAGACTGACAACATCATGGCAGGTTGTTGCGTGATTAACATACCTCATAATGAGTGTTGGTGGCAATGCCAGATTGGCCTTTAGTGTTTACATGTGGATCTATTGGATAAATGTTGAAGAGATCGTTAAAAGGAGAAATGATATTGAGAAAAGACAAGTCTTATGGCGGTTCATTTGAGATGATTATATAATGGTGGTCATGGATGCAGATAATGTTAACACATTTCATCTCCAGAGGAGCAAAAAGGTAACTGGAAATCATTCTGCCAAAGCAGGTATGACAGCTTTCCTTTGCTACCTACCTTTAGAATGAGTTTCCTGATTAATAGCCAAACTTAGTGAATTTCACATTTGCATGAGGTATCAATAAGCTAAAACTTCAAATGCCTCTCCTTTGAGGAGTCTGCAGTGTTCTTAGATGAGGCCAGTGAGTAGTTCATTCCACAAAATGCAGTATGATACGTTACAATGGATAATGAGCCTACCTGTACCAGCTGCCATGTTGACAAAGTGGATTGGAGTAGAGTGGATGGAACCACTCATCTGTAGAGCCTGCTGTGCAGCCAGGGGGATCTGAAGACCAGTACCTGAGGGAAACAAACTATTCATTAGCATCAAGTCTGTTCAAAGCGATTCAAAACAACTTGAGCACACATACTGGAGCGATTCTAGAAGTTATTTGGTGAACCAAGGTGTTACCCCAGTTAAGTTTTAGATTTCAGCACAACAAGTAGAGATAAATACTAAGCTCAACTTTCACTTACTGCTGACAAATAAACCTAAATGGCAAATTTGAGCACCAAAAAGACCCAACTACATTCACTCAAAAACAGCAGCTAATATCTCACCCTCTGCCAGCCGGGCCATGAGCTGCAGGCGCCCGGTGGTGCCCAGGTCAATGCCTGTCCTCTCCAGCTCGTCGTTGTCCAGGAAGGAGCTGGCGGAGGAGGGGTCGGTGCGTTCCGTCACGTGACCAACCTTCATGGGCCGTCCGGCCAGCTCAAAGCCATTCAGCTGCTCCAGGGCCTTCTTAGCGCACTCTGCATCTGAAAACTACAATAATACAGTGTGAATCAGCTAACTAAAATGGCACACACCCTAATCTATTGTAAGTCTAAATCAGGAACTTACTGAAATGAAACCATATCCTTTGGATCGTCCCGTTTCACTGTCATTCATCAGTTGTATGCTCTCAATCTGTAAAGGAAAACAGTTAGATACAAGAGAGTAAGTGTAAATGGAGGTTAAAATGTAGTTGATTAGTAATGGTGTTTCCTCCTTACCCTTCCGAAAGGCTCGAAGACACCTCGCAGCATGTCCTCTGTGATGTTGAAGTGCAGAGAGCCCACATACAGCCGCATAGGGCCAGCATTACCCTTCTGAAGGTTGTTGGCCATTGCTGCAGCTCTGTTCTTCTCAGCCTGCACACACACAAAATGTTGAGTCTATGCCATCTGCCAAGTAAGCAGTGAAAGGTGACAAATTTACTAATTCCATCAATGCTAAATATTATAGTGAAATCAACTACCTGAGGGGCCTGTACGATGATGGGCACTCCTAGAAGTCTCTGACCAGTCAAGCCAATAGCCAGCGGGACTGAATTCACTTCCAGAAACTCAATGTAGGCAATGCCCTTTGACCTCCTGGAGTTTCTGTCAGAGATCATCCTCACGTCTCTCACCTACAGGGGATAAAATAGTAATAGTGTGTCAAGAGTGAGCACCTTCCTAATGACCATTAGCTGTCAAAATAAAGTCTGTGATGAATTATTTCATACGTCAGAGATAATGCAATCTACTTTTAAAGTTTGTAAACTGCAAATACTGACTTTCCCCACGGCTGAGAAGAAGTCCTCTAGGTCTCGTGGTTTGATTCTGGCTGCCAGCTGCATACAAAAAACAGTGCGGGCATCCCTCTCTTCTGGGGTCAGGTTGTCAATTGGTTTCCTTAAAAAGAGAGCAAACAGAGTTTAGCGCATATCCTTTTCATGGATGGTGAGCAAAGAGTCCTGTTCACATATCTGAAACCATGATAGAGCTTATAAATCACATCACCGTTTATTGGTCACATACACAGATTTGCAGAAGTTATCGTAGGTGCAGCAAAATGCTTATGTCCAGCTCCAACAATGCAGCAATATCTAGCAATACAACACACAAGTAAAACAATGAGCAGTATCTAAACGATCAATGTCCAGAATATAAATATGTATATAGACAGTATATGAATAGAAAAGATGTGTACAGCAGTAGTGATATAGGATAAGCCATGACTAGAATACAGTAAGTATACATACACACACACGTAGCAGAAAGGTTGCTAGATCGAATCCCTGAGCTGACAAGGTAAAAATCTGTCATTCTGCCCTTGAACAAGGCAGTTAACCCACTGTTCCTAGGCCGTCATTGTAAATAAGATGTTGTTCTTAACTGACTTGCCCTTTTTTATTTTACCTTTATTTAACCAGGTAGGCAAGTTGAGAATAAGTTCTCATTTACAACTGCGACCTGGCCAGGATAAAGCAAAGGAGTTCGAAACATACACAGAGTTACACATGGAGTAAACAAAACAGTCAATAATACAGTAGAAAAACAAATATATATACACACTATGTGTGCAAATGAGGTAAGATAAGGAAGGTAAGGCAATAAATAGACCATGGTGGCGAGGTAATTACAATATAGCAATTAAACACTGGAATGGTAGATGTGCAGTAGATGAATGTGCAAAGTAGAAATACTGGGGTGCAAAGGAACAAGAAATAAATAAATACAGTAGGGCCATGTACAGGTGCAGAGATCTGTGAGCTGCTCTGACAGCTGGTGCAGGAGATAAGTGTCTCCAGTTTCAGTGATTTTTGTAGTTTGTTCCAGTCATTGGCAGCAGAGAACTGGAAGGAAAGGCAGCCAAAGGAGGAATTGGCTTTGGGGGTGACCAGTGACATATACCTGCTGGAGCGCGTACTACAGGTGGGTGCTGTTATAGTGACCAGCGAGCTGAGATAAGGCGGGGCTTTACCTAGCAGGGACTTGTAGATTACCTGGAGCCAGTGGGTTTCGCGACGAGTATGAAGTGAGGGCCAGCCAACGAGAGAGTACAGGACGCAGTGGTGGGTAGAATATGGGGCTTTGGTGACAACGGATGGCACTGTGATAGAGTGAAGGATGCTTTGTTGCAAAATAGGAAGCCAATTCTAGATTTAATTTTGGATTGGAGAGGTTTGATGTGAGTCTGGAAGGAGAGTTTACAGTCTAACCAGACACCTATTTATTTGTAGTTGTCCACGTAATCTAAGTCAGAACCATCCAGAGTAGTGATGCTGGACGGGCGGGCAGGAGCGGGCAGCGATCGGTTGAAGAGCATGCATTTAGTTTTACTTGCATTTAAGAGCAGTTGGAGGCCACAGAAGGAGAGTTGTATGGCATTGAAGCTCGACTGGAGGGTAGTTAACACAGTGTCCAAAGAAGGGCCAGAAGTATACAGAATGGTGTTGTCTGCGTAAAGGTGGATCAGAGACTCAACAGCAGCAAGAGCGACATCATTGATGTATACAGAGAAAAGGACTTTCCAGACTCACATTAAGCATCTCCTTCCTATTTTGCAAAAAAGCCTCCTTCCCTCATGCTGCCAAACATACCCTCGTAAAACTGACTATCCTACCGATCCTTGACCTAGGCAATGTCATTTACAATATAGCCCCCAACACACTACTCAGCAAACTGGATGTAGTCTATCACAGTGCCATCCGTTGTCACCAAAGCCCCATATACTACCCACCACTGCGACCTGTATGCTCTCGCTGGCTGGCCCTCACTACATCTATAAGTCTTTGCTAGGTAAAGCTCTGCCTTAGCTCACTGGCCACCATAGCAACACCCACCCATAGCACGTGCTCCAGTAGGTATATTTCACTGGTCATCCCCAAAGCCAACACTTCCTTTGGCAACCTTTCCTTCCAGTTCTCTGCTGCCAAAGACTGGAACAAATTGCAAACATCACTGAAGCTGGAGTCTTATTTCTCCCTTTCTAACTTTAAGCATCAGCTGTCAGAGCAGCTTACCGATTCACTGTACATAGCACAACCAACTACATCATCCCCATATTATTACTTATCCTCTTGCTCTTTTTCATCCCAGTAACTCTACTTGCACATATATCACTCCAGTGTTAATGCTAAATTGTAATTATTTCACCTCTATGGCCTATTTATTGCCTACCTCCCTACATTTACACACACTGTACATAGATTTTTCAAATGTTTTTCTATTGTGTTATTGACTGTACGTTTGTTTATGTGTAACTCCTATGTTGTTTTTGTCGCACTGCTTTTCTTCATCTTGGCCAGGTCGCAGTTGTAAATGACCTACCAGGTTAAAATAAAAATAATGTATAGTCTTAATTCATTCCTACTTTGATGTGTGTATATGTTGTGTAATTTGTTAGATATTACTGCACTGTCAGAGCTAGAAGCACAAGCATTTTGCAACACCCGCAATAACATATGTGACAAATACAATTAGATAGGCAACAAACTACACCGCTTTTAAAAACAAATTATGTCCAAGGAGGCCATATAGCAGATTATTCCAACCCATTTTTGTCTGTAAACAACAAGACCTAAGGAAGCCCAAAAATTGTGACAGGAAAAAAACGACATTAGCGTTTCCAAAACTCAGTCCTCAGGAACCAAAGAGGTGCCCGTTTTGGTTTTTACCCTAAACAGCTGACTAAAATTATCAAAGCTTGATGATCAGTTGATTATTTGAATCAGCTGTGTAGTGCTTGGGCAAAAAACTCAAATGTGCAGAGTTTGGAAAACCCTGCTATACGTACAAGGGGCTCCGGCGTCCTCTGTAGCGTCCAGCATGTTCCCTGCTATGGGAGCCACTGCGCCGGCGCTCTTTACTGCGGCTCCGTTTCTTCTCCGGACTCCTGATCCTTTTCCGATCCCGGCTCTTCTTCCCATCTTTGCTCTTGCTTCTGCGCTTGTCAGAGCTCGGGCTCCGACTACTCCTACTGTGGCTCTTCTTTTTCCTAGAACACAGGATGACATTATCAGGGTGCAGTCTCAGAATACAATTGTAAACAGATACTTCAGACATCTCTCCATCACTGATGAAGTTTCCAAAGGGTTACATGACTAGTAGCAACTGACAAGATAAATAAAATTTTATTTGTCACATGCGCCAAATACAACAGCTGTAGACCTTACAGTGAAATGCTTACATACAAGCCCCTAACCAACAATGCAGTTAAAATAAAATAAAAATAGTAACAAATAATTAAAGAGCAGCAGTAAAATAACAATAGCGAGGCTATATACATGTGGTACCGGTACGGAGTCAACGGTTAGTCAAGGTAATATGTACATGTAGGTAGAGTTAAAGTGACTATGCATAGATAATAACAGAATGTAGCAGCAGCGTAAAGAGGGCAATGCAAATAGTCTGGGTAGCCATTTGATTAGATGTTCAGGAGTCTTATGGCTTTGGAGTAGAAGCTGTTTAGAAGCCTCTTTGACCTAGACTTAGCGCTCCAGTACCGCTTGCTGTGCGGTAGCAGAGAGAACAGTCTGTGTGGAGATGGTTTAGCAAAGAGTTTAAAAATCAGTACTTACTTCTTCCTACTGCGCTCTTCGTGTCCATTAGCACTAGAGGACTTCATCTCATCCTAAGCAGGGTTGATAGAACATCATGAGGATGTAGAGGAAACATTGCAAGTCGTCAGGGATGGGGGGGACAAGAAAATACAGAACATAACCATTTAGTAAAAATACTGTTAACATTAATATGTTTGGACAAGTAACTCAGGGGGTCCTTCTACAGCCCCTGTAGAGTTCCACTCCCATTACTCCCCCTGCTGTTATAACTACATATTATACAGTACTCAATCCAACCAAAAGTCAAGGTCTATGGGAAAAATATATACTATTTTGTCATGAACAGTAAGCCATGGGAACAGTTTGGTCATCTCAACCCCACCCCTCCTTTGTCGTACCAGTACCACTATCTGTTCCTAAGCCCACTGAGGCCATGTTTGGCCCACAGCCGCTAAAAGAGATCCTGTGGTTGATGTCAGTCCAGTGATCTTCACCCATTTTCCTTCTTGGACTGTAAGAGTTCGATGCCACCTCTGTCACACATCTCGCCCTGAAGCAAACAGGGATTCACACTGCTTAGTAATATGGACTCCCAAGTAAAACTGAAGAAAAAATTAATTATACTAGTTTAGCCTCATGTTAAATGTCCTATAAAAGTTTTTTTGTGCCAGCTGAATGGAGGTGTTTGTATTTGAATGGCTTGTATTTTATGAGGGGAAAAAATACTCATACTGGTGAAATCATTAACTAAATGTATAATAGAAATGAAATCTTGAAATAAAATCGTACAAATAAATTGTAGTAAGAAAATAAACGTTGAATATTACTGGTGTTTTAAGGCATGCAAAGTCAAGATGCTGATTTACAAAATCTGAAACCATCACAATAGACTTGGGCAGGGAGACAATACTCATATTTTAAAATAATCAATAGCTTGTTTTGTTAACCTTGGAAAAATCGTGACTACACATGTAAGCCTTATTTGTTAAAGTATACAATACAGTAGACAAATCTACTAAAGCCAAATGTAAGGGTAAAATAGGTACTAATAGATGTAAGGCCTATTTTAGGTCAGACTTACTGGATTGACACTGATGCATAACTAAAGGTATTGTATATAAATAGAATGTGCCAGAACTACTGGTACCACAGTAATTATATTTCTATGGGTCAATCCAACTGTAACGTTAGGTATACACATGGTGAAAATGCCTTTAGCTACCATGTCAACAGAAATGTGAATAGTGTCTCCTTTGCATGCAGGGTAAAATGGGCTGATTATCATCCATTTGCATTCACCTTGTTGCAACCAAACATGTGATAGGATGTTCTAAGATGAAGCTCTTTTTGTCCTAGGGGATCACAGTACATCAATACATTGCGCATTTACTACCTTACTTTTTCCCCCCACAGTTCACACTCGAATCAAAAGGTGAGAGAAGAGGTGAGATATCGTTAGGCACGTCTACAAAGAGAGATAGATCGGCGTTTATTCAGAATTTTGGATTATGTCAATGCATCACACCTCATTCAAACATTGAGAGGCACAAACAACCATTTAACCATAAATAATAGCAACATATCTCTGAGTAGCAAGATGATACAAGACCAGCAAATAGTGAATGCACAAAAAAAAAAAACACAAACCTGCCAATTCTAGCTACCCACCTTTCTGTATGGAGCCTCTAGCATAGCCTCAACGTCAAAGTCGTCTGCCATGGTCTCCTGAAAGAGAGAACCTGATACAATCAAGCCAGAAAATCAGTAATGAGAGACATATTTCTGCTTTTATCTAGATAGCTAGTTACTACAACCGGCACAGAATATATGGGTTAGCTGACAACGTCACGAAAACGATGTGCACACTTCAAAAGGCAGAAGTCGGTGTGTTGTGATTCTGGATGGCCAGATAGCTAGCAACAATGACAAGAACCTGCCATGTGGGGAATAGTAGGTGGCTCGTTTCAGCTTGTTCTTGATACCATGTGTTGTTTTGACTGGTGTCACGTCTATGTTAATATTGCTAAAATTCGTTAGCTAGCTAACGATGTATGAGAGACAAGTGCTCATTGTGAAAATGTATTTATGTTTTCAATAAACATTGACGATATTTTGTCTCCAATCTAAACCAACCCTGTCTGTTTTGCGCAATAGTTGTGCACGCGTCGGTTTTGTTGCTAAACACCCAACCCATCTATATACCTAGCAAGCTAGCACTAGCTACTTAACGTTAAGCCAAGCCGATAGCTAGCCTAGCTAGTTGGTCTAATTTTAATAATATACTAGACAGAATAGATTCCGACCCTGCTTGCACCGTGTTGGACAGGCTTCCTGTTTAAATTAAGACACCAGGAAGCCGGTGTTGTGCCGAAAATCCCCCCAACCCGTCGCATGAACGCGCACACACTCCATTCTTCATTGCTGCGACTTGCTTGTTAGTTGAGATTTCTGCTTTTACTCCGTTGTCAGTTTAGCTTACATTTCACTGATCTTAGTAGCAGAAATCAGTTTTTATTTGTGTCCTTCAAGGCAGCTGTCAATGATCACGTTAGGCTGTGTTTCATTTTATTATGGCGGTTTGATCGCGGGGGAGTTTTCGGGTTGGCTATTTGTTTCAAGTTTTAGTCTATAAATACATCTCTTTGCCAAAATTCGTTCTCTCTCTCTCAATTGTCTTATTCGACTAGTATATGAGAAACACAAGTGGCACCTTACTCCTCAGTGTAAACTCCCAGTTCTGCATAAATGTCAACAATATGGCCACCTTACTTTGGGCGTAACACGCTGAAATTTGTCATTCTGTAGACGAATTACTACATTAAGTATGATTTACATAAAGTAGTATAAAAAAAAATGTATTCTAATTTTATAAGTTGTTACAAACTCACTTTTGCATAAAGCATTTTGATTTGTTAATGACCACCCTACCTTAAATTGGGCTTAAATTACTGTAATTGTGTATTCCATACTGTCTAATTTGTATAATATAGCATTTTACTTTATTTGAATCATCTGTGTTCTACATCAGCTCTGAAAATGGCAAAACAATATACCCACCCTATCTTGAGATACTGGACAAAACGTGTTGCATTTTTTAACCCAGACAAGTGATTTGGTGCCATTATTGACTAGGGATTAACATTGACCTGTCCGCAACCTTTTTGACCTTTTCTGATAACAAGATCTCAGCAATGGTAAATCCTATTATCATGGAATAAACTGTTCTGTGTTACCATAACATGGAATATAAAGTAGAACACCAGACCCAAAGTTAAATTTTGTCCCCCCAACACCCTAGGAAGCCTGTCCGACCCCAGTGCAGCTGTAAACAAGCATAGGGTCAGAATCTATTCTGGTTAAAATTATACCGAACAGTACCAAAAACAGTACAATATGAAGATAGGCCCAAACTGCCTCTACAATAGAAATCCCCGATCACACTTGTAGGCGAAACCATGGCGAAACTAAGCTCATGCTTAGTAACACGTCACCGGGTATACAAGTCATGTGCAAGCCGTTAACTCTGGCAGTCTTTCGCTATAAAATAGTTTGACCAAAATGAAAACGTGTCAGTATGTCACTTTCACGAGGTTGGAGTAATAACACGTCCAACTACTTAAGACATTGGCTCGAATCTAGGTTGTGCCTTTTCAGATTTCGAGAAGATGAACGACTAAGAAAGAATCTCATTGCCTCTTCAAAGTTCCCGGAAGTCATTAGCCCTTTACAATCTGCTAGCTAGCGCATTACTGTCCCCTTTTAGACCAACACTCCTGCACCTTCCAACTAGCTAGAGCAAGAACCATATGGAACTTAACTAGCTACATGACTTACTACCAATATATGTTTTCTAGTAACGCTAGCTGGACGACGTTAGCCAAAATCTGTGAGGAAGATGTGCCTGTGGCGATTTGTAATGGTAACGTTAGCTAACTTACCGCAAGGATTCGTCCCAACGTCTGCTTCTGTGACCAGAAACAATTAAATTAAACTTATCAAGTCAGCCAGTGAACTAACGTTAGCCAACTACGTCTTCAGGATAAAATTGGCCCAAGTTGACCTCGGATTTCGCCTGCTGCTGTTCTTCCCAACAGCTAGAAAAGAAATGTTCTCGTTCCGCGCTACTGTACAGTAAATTAGCTAGCCAACGAAATTATTAACAGCAGCCCGTAATGAATTCAGCATTATATTATCTAGCTTTAACGTGTATAACTTATTTTTTTCGCGTTTGAAGTTGTTTCACAAAACGACTTCATTAGCTTCTATAAAATGGCGTTCTGTCGTTTTATCAACACGCGACTTGCGATGCGCGTGGTCCTATCTACAACGGATTAGTGCAACCCGGGATCCTTTGGACGTTCCTACCTTATACCATAGAAGAAGTAGTAGGGGTTATTGGCGATAACAATGTAATGTGCATCCCGCCACCTACTATGCGGGATGGAAACTGGATTCCCTCAAAAAACTGAACAAAACATTGGTAAATAAAACAACTTTTTGTTAAAAAAATAAAACATCTGATCCCTACACAGGCTTTTTATATTTTAGCAATGATCAACAACCAACTTGACAGAGCTTGAAGAATTTATTGCACTATATATTCATTCAGCAAACACATGCTCTCAATATAATTAACTCAAGTCATCACAACCTAAACTCAAAGAGCACACCTTTCTCCAGGTGCAAACACTAAGCCTCAAAATTGTTAACACACCAATCAGAATTGCAGGATCAATAAATAGGGCCTAGAGGCATGTCCATGTGCTTTGGAACAATGTATCCTTACAATGCTGAAGTTGCAAGACAATAGAGAGGAGGACGACGAAGAAAAAAAAGAAATAAAAATAACAAGTAATTTTAGATGAAATTCGTGCCACCCTAGTTCATCATGTGCTCATACATGGGAGGACTATGAGAGAAGCTGGACAGCTAGTGCAACCCAACCTAAGATGTTACACGGCGGCATCCATTGTCTGTACTTTCAGAAGGGAAAACATGTAATTTGCTTTGTTGTTACTGTGATACATGTAATGTTGTAGTGCATATAGACTGAATCTCCAATTTGTTCTCTGTGTAATGGATGACCATCGGTCAGTAATGGTCAAATTTCCTTTTTGCAGAACTGAGGCGACCATTATTGGAGGTAGGCGGAGACTTCACAGCTGAGCAGGAGACTGCCCTAGTGAATATGGTGATTGCCAATAATGCCATCCGTTTGAGGGAAATTCAAACCCAAATAGTTTAAGACCAGGTAGTCTTCCAAGGAATTGACAGCATCAGCATTTCCACCATTGACCGGATCGTTCAGAAGAACCACAAGGACAAAGCAGCTGTACCGTGTGCCTTTTGAAAGGAATTCAAACAGAGTTAAGGCGCAATGACTCCAATATGTGCAGGTAATTGCTATAATGCACATCATTTTTACGGTATGTAGAGTATGGTCTATCTCTCCAGCATATCAATATAGTACTGTGTACTGCAGTTACTGTAACACATTACTATACAATCTTTCATTCCAGTACAATACAAGTTTGCAGACGAAACAACAGTGCTAGGCTTGATTACCAACAACGACGAGATGGCCTACAGGGAGGAGGTGAGGGCCCTCGGAGTGTGGTGTCAGGAAAATAACCTCACTCAACATCAACAAAACAAAGGAGATGATCGTGGACTTCAGGAAGCAGCAGAGGGAGCACCCCCCTATCCACATCGACGGGACAGTAGTGGAGAAGGTGGAAAGTTTTAAGTTCCTCGGCGTACACATCACGGACAAACTGAAATGGTCCCATCCACACAGACAGCATGGTGAAGAAGGCGCAACCGCGCCTCTTCAACCTCAGGAGGCTGAAGAAATTCTGCTTGTCAACAAGCATCCTGTCGGGCTTTATCACTGCTTGGTACGGACAGTTGCTCTGCCCACAACCGTAAGGCTCTCCAGAGGGTAGTGCGGTCTGCACAACGCATCACCGGGGTAAACTACCTACACTACCCGATGTCACAGGAAGGCCAAAAAGATCAAGGACAACAACCACCTGAGCCACTGCCTGTTCACCCCGCTATCATCCAGAAGGCGAGGTCAGTACAGGTGCATCAAGGCTGGGACCGAGGGACTGAAACAGCTTCTATCTCAAGGCCATCAGACTGTTAAACAGCCACCACTAACATTGAGTGGCTGCTGCCAACATACTGACTCCAATCTCTAGCCACTTTAAATAATGCTTAATAAGATGTTTTACATATCTGACATTACTCATCTCATATGTATATACTGTACTCTATACCATCTACTGCATCTTGCCTATGCCGATCGGCCGTCGCTCATCCATATTTAAAAGTACATACTCTTATTCATTCCTTTACATTTGTGTGTGTATAAGGTAGTTGTAGTGAAATTGTTAGATACTACTGCATGGTCGGAACTAGAAGCACAAGCATTTTGCTGCACTCGCATTAACATCTGCTAACCATGTGTACGTGACAAATAAAATTTGATTTTGATTTACAGTACTGTATTTGTGGTACTGGCCCCATCCCCTCTGGTGATGTGCCTGTGGAGTCTATACAGGGTTTTCAAAGGCATTTTTTCCCACGCTGTCTGGTAAGAGCAAACGTGTGACGTTGATGGCCTGACCCAGACCTGAGACAAGATGATGAGAACGCTGATGCAGATTCTGAGTAACCTGTACATTTGCTGCATTTGGAAATAAAGATTTGGGAAATTGAGTATTTTACTGTGCATGGACTCTTCCTTGCATGTTTTGTCAATGTGACATTTCATAGGGCAGGTTTTAGACCAAAACAGCATATACAGTAGTATACTCTTATCCACTAATGTAAGTGTTATTACAGTACTGTTTTGAATTTCTCTCTCCAGGGTGTTCCTGAAAGGGTTATCTGGATAGTCAGTGCTGTGATTTTACTAAGTTCCAAATGATTTATCTGAAAACCTATTCTAAACATTTTGATAGCAGTGTTCTGAATTAATCCCTTCAGTGTGTAGCAAACAGTCATGTAGTCTGTGTTTTTGACAGCTTGTGTGTGTTGTCTGAGGGCAAAGTTTGAATTGGGACCCAGAAGTTAGATGTTTGTGCGCGTGTGCATGTGCGTTTTTAAAATTGTGTGTGACGATTTGAGAAAATGGTGAGTTGTTCCAGGAATGGTTTCTAAGCAATTGAGAAACTGTAATCTATTTTAAATTCCGTCTGTAACAACGATGTGCTATAAGTCAAGGGGTATAAATACTTTCTGAAGGCACTGTAGTTTAATTACTCGCTGAATTGCATGTAATGGAACTACTTCTCACAATCAGCATCTTTGTTGCAATTTTACAACCCAAGCTCCAATAAAATTATATAATGAACAGTGTATACACCTGACTTCATGATGATCATTAAACTCCAGAGAAGACGGGTCTCGTTGGATCTCCGTGTGTATGTGTGCGAGAGAATATAGTAGACTGCATGTGTCAGTGATTGATCTATTTTTAGTGTCCTGTGTTTATTCCCTTTTATGGTCATCCTGTCCGGATGTTCTAACGCTATCGAGTGAGCGCTTACAGTTGAAGTCGGAAGTTTACATACATTTAAACTCAGTTTTTCACAATTCTTGACATTTAATCCTAGTAAAAATTCCCTGTCTTAGGTCAGTTAGGATCACCACTTTATTTTAAGAATTTGAAATGTCAGAATAATAGTAGAGAATGATTTCTTCAGCTTTTATTTCCTTCATCACAATCCCAGTGAGTCAGTTTATGTACACTCAAGTAGTATTTGGTAGCATTGCCCTTTAAATTGATAAACATGGGTCAAATGTTTCGGGTAGCCTTCCACAAGCTTCCCACAATAAGTTGGGTGAATTTTGGCGCATTCCTCCTGACAAAGCTGGTGTAACAGAGTAAGGTTGTAGGCCTCCTTGCTCGCACATACTTTTTCAGTTATGCCCACAAATAGTCTATAGGATTGAGGTCAGGCCTGTGTTGGCCACTCCAATACCTTGACTCTGTTGATTGGGGTCATTGTCCAATACAACTTTGGAAGTATGCTTGGGGTCATTGTCCATTTGGAAGACCCATTTGCGACAAAGCTTTAACTTCCTGACTGATGTCTTGAAATGTTGCTTTAATATATCCACATTTTCTTTCCTCATGATGCCATCTATTTTGTGAAGTGCACCAGTCCCTCCTGCAGCAAAGCACCCCCACAACATGATGCTGCCACCCCCATGCTTCATGGTTTGGATGGTGTTCTTCGGCTTGCAAGCCTCCCCCTTTTTCCACCAAACATAATGAGGGTCATTATGGCCAAACAATTCTATTTTTGTTTCATTAGACCAGAGGACATTTCTCCAAAAAGTAAGATCTTTGTCCCCATGTGCAGTTGCAAACCGTAGTCTGGATTTTTTACGGCGGTTTTGGAGCAGTGGCCTCTTCCTTGCTGAGCGGCCTTTCAGGTTATGTCAATATAGGACTCATTTTACTGTGGATATAGATACTTTTGTACCTGTTTCCTCCAGCATCTTCACAAGGTCCTTTGCTGTTGTTCTGGGATTGATTTGCACTTTTCGCACCAAAGTATGTTCATCTCTAGGAGACACAACGCGTCTCCTTCCTGAGCGGCATGACGGCTGCGTGGTTCCATGGTGTTTAGACTTGCATAATATTGTTTGTACAGATGAACGTGGTACCTTCAGGCGTTTGGAAATTGCTCCCAAGGATGAACCAGACTTGTGGAGGTCCCCAATTTTTCTTCAGAGGTCTTGGCTGATTTATTTTGATTTTCCCATGATGTCAAGCAAAGAGGCACTGAGTTTGAAGGTAGGCCTTGAAATACATCCACAGGTACAACTCCAATTGACTCAAATGATGTCAATTAGCCTATCAGAAGCTTCTAAAGCCATGACATCATTTTCTGGAATTTTCCAAGCTGTTTAAAGGCACTGTCAACTTAGTGTATGTAAACTTCTGACCCACTGGAATTGTGATACAGTGAATTATAAGTGTAATAATCTGTCTGTAAACAGTTGTTGGAAAAATTACTTGCATCATGCACAAAGTAGATGTCCTAACCGACTTGCCAAGACTATAGTTTGTTAACAAGAAATTTGTGGAGTGGTTGAAAAACAAGTTTTAATGACTCCAACCTAAGTGTAAACTTCCGACTTCAACTGTATGTAACATGATAGTGCAGCTGTTCCTTTGAAGTAAAGCAAATGTTTGCAGTAAAAAAAATGTATGTGTAGTGACCTTGTTGAATGTGTTTGAACATTTGAAACAGTTGGGAATTTGTCCAATGACAAGTCTAACACAGATAAACCACAGAAAACATTTCTAGGTGTATTGTGATTTACCTTCAATGAATGAAATCGCAGTCTCTCTACCCCCTTGGGGTGTGTGTGAGGCCTGGTTGCATGGGTGTTGTCAGGTTACAAGCTTCGGGGTTATAAGCAGAGAGGGAGAGAGAGAACCCTTCCCAATAGTTTGTGTCGGGGGGCTAGGGTCAGTCCGCTATATCTGGAGTATTTCTCCTGTCTCATCCGGTATCCTGTGTGAATTTAAGTATGCTCCCTCTAATTCTCTCTCTTTTCTCTCTTTCTTTCTCTTTCTCTCTCTCTTCTCTCGTAGGACCTGAGCCCTAGGACCATGCCTCAGAACTACCTGGCCTGATGACTCCTTGCTGTTCACAGTCCATCTGGTCATGCTGCTGCTCCAGTTTCAGCTGTTCTGCCTGCGGCTATGGAACCCTGACCTGTTCACTGGACGTGCTACCTTGTCCTGGACCTGCTGTTTTGGACTCTCTCTCTACCGCACCTGCTGTCTCTAACTCTGAATGATCGGCTATGAAAAGCCAACTGACATTTACTCCTGAGGTGCTGTCCTGTTGCACCCTCTACAACCACTGGTGGTCTGAACATAAATGACCTGCTGGTCATTTATGAACATTTGAACATCTTGGCCTTGTTGTGTTATAATCTCCACCCGGCACAGCCAGAAGAGGACTGGCCACCCCTCAGAGCCTGGTTCCTCTTGAGGTTTCTTCCTAGGTTCTGCCCTTTCTAGGGAGTTTTTCCTAGCCACCGTGCTTCTACATCTGCGTTGCTTGCTGTTTGGGGTTTTAGGCTGGGTTTATGTACAGCACTTTGTGACATTGGGTGATGTAAAAAGGGCTATATAAATACATTTGATTGATTCATTGCCAGTAGTCATGTTAAGTTTTTCAATGTTTTATTGGTGAAGTTTATGGATTTGCATGTGGCTGTGCATTATATGATGCCTGAATAGGAAAGAGGATCTGATCATACCTATTAGTATTCTTGATCCAACAAGACACACATCTGTTTGCACTGCTGGTAGTGTATTAGCATGGTATGAGACAACATAAATAATACAATTTAAGTTAAATAAAAATAAACAGTATTATCCTAAATTGAGACATTAATAAAAAAAAAATATCACATCAACAACAATCTTTCAGAATGTACCTGTATACAGTTTATATTACAACTTTTTGTGTTTTGTCTTAATGTTTGTTCTTTAGTAAATATGAAACTCAACAGTGTGTTAGTCCGAGAAACATTAACTAGATAGTAGTTTTATGTTTGTGAAACCTTGAAATGTACACAATGATTTGTAACATCAGTTTGAATGGGTAATTGTATCAAATATATATAATTGTATGTTTGAATTAGCGCTTATATAAAATATTTTCATCACTGCCTTGTAAACCCATTCTTGTAAGTTGGAGCGACTGTACATGATTGTCTGGGGCTGCTGTACAGATCTGAGCACTTGACAAGACAAGACATTTCTGGGTATGTCTCACTGGTAACATAATAATAAAGATTATGATAATAATAATATTGTTATATTATTCTTTATAATAATACAAATCTGTCAATCAACCAAATGTATTTCTTAAAACCCCTTTTTGCATCAGCAGTTGTCACAAAGTGCTTTTACAGATACCCAGTTTAAAAATCTAAGACCCATCAATGCATGTGCCGAAGCAAAGCATCTAGGAAACACGCCCTAGAAGTCATTAACCTAGGATTAAAATTAGAGGAACCATGCTCCGAGGGCTGTGCTGAGTGGACATTTAAAAGTACATGTGCCCCTTATTGTTATTCAAGATGTTCCAACATCCGTAGATGACCATCAGGGTCAGATAATAACCAGGGTGGCTATAGTGGGCAAAAGTTCAACACTCAGGAGTCAATGTCATGTCACTTGTCTTTTTCATATCCTGAGAGAGAAAGAGCGAGAGAGAGGATATATTACATAAAGTTATCACAGATGCACACTATGTAACACATTATATTAATAATTCCCTACAATTTGGATGTCATTGTCTTTCATACCTGTTGTAAAACATTGAAACGTTCTTAAATATTTGTTACTCAGGTATACATTACTGTTCAAAAGTTTGGGGGCACTTAGAAAAGAAAAACATTTTTTTTTGTCCATTAAAATAACATCAACTTGATCAGAAATACAGTGTAGACATTGTTAAATGTATTGTTTGTTTTTCGTATTAAAAATAAAAAATAGAAATACTTTATTTACTTAAGTATTCAGACCCTTTGCAATGACACTCGAAATTGAGCTCAGGTGCATCCTGTTTCCATTGATCATCCTTGAAGATGGTTCAACAACTTGATTGGAGTCCACCTGTGGTAAATTAAATTGATTGGACACGATTTAGAAAGGCACACACCTGTCTATATAAGGTCCCATAGTTGACATTGCATGTCAGAGCAAAAACCAAGCCATGAGGTCGAAGGAATTGTCTGTAGAGCTCCGAGACAGGATTGTGTCGAGGCACAGATCTGGGGAAAGGTATAAATGTCTGCATCATTGAAGGTCCCTAAGAACACAGTGGCCTCCATCATTCTTAAAAGGAAGAAGTTTAGAACTACCAAGACTCTTCCTAGAGCCTAGCAAACTGAGCAATTGGGGGAGAAGGGCCTTGGTCAGGGAGGTGACCAAGAATCCGATGGTCAGTCTGACAGAGCTCCAGAGTTCCTCTGTGGAGATGGGAGAACCTCTCTGCAGCACTCCATCAATCAGGCCTTTATGGTAGAGTGGCCAGACGGAAGCCATTCCTCAGTAAAAGGCTCATGACAGTCCGCTTGGAGTTCGCCAAAAGGCACCTAAAAGACTCTCAGACCATAAGAAGCAAGATTCTCTGGTCTGACGAAACCAAGATTGAACTCTTTAGCTTGATTGCTAAGCGTCACGTCTGGAGGAAATCTGGCACCATCCCTATGGTGAAGCATAGCTCCAGAGCACTCAGGACCTCAGACTGGGGCGAAGGTTCACCTTCCAACAGGACAACGACCCTAAGAACACAGCCAAGACAACGCATTAGTGGCTTTGGGACAAGTCTCTGAATGTCCTTGATTGGCTCAGCCAGAGCCCGGACTTGAATTCGATTGAACATCTCTGGAGAAACCTGAAAATAGCTGTGCAGCGACGCTCCCCATCCAACCTGACAGAGCTTGAGAAGATCTGCAGAGAAGAATGGGAGAAACTCCCCAAATACAGGTGTGCCAAGCTTGTAGTGTCATACCCTAGAAGACTTGAGGCTGTAATCGCTGCCAAAGGTGCTTCAACAAAGTACTGAGTAAAGGGTCGAAACACTTATGTAAATGTAATATTTCCGTTTTTTTTTTATACATTTGCAAAAAATACTCTGTTTTCATGGGACGTCGTGTGTAGATTGGAGAGGAGAACAAAACTATTTCAACCATTTTAGAATTATGCTGTAACTAACAAAATGTGGAAAAAGTCAATCTACCAAATGTTTCACGATGGTACTGATCTGTGGACTAAAGAGGCCAACAGGCCTTGCGTTCCTAGAGGACTCGGTGGTTGACCTAGCTGAGATCTTGGCGAATAGCCTGGACTATGGAGGGAGGAACATCCAAATAACAGTTCAATGCTTTGTGTGTGATGCTCCAGCAAGAACCATGGTCAAGAACACCAAATGTTACTCTGGGTACTATGGGTGTGAAAGATGTACCCAAAGAGGGGACTGGTTCAACTGAGTGACATTCCAGGAGACAACTAACCTAATCTTGCGCAGAGATGCATCATTCCGCACTCACAAGCAGCCGGAGCACCACCACGGCAACACACCACTGTCTGACCTCCCGGGTGACAAGGTGCTGTGTTTCCCCATCGATTACATGCACCAGGCCTGCCTGGGGGTCACCAAGAAACTCCTGATGACTTGGTGTAGCGGGGAGAAAGGCATGAGAATCTCTGCCGGCCAGGTGCAGCAGGTTCCTACATTTGAGGTCGTCGATCCCCTCCATCTTTCCACGCCTTCCCAGAAGCCTTGATGAGCTTGAGAGATGGTGCGATCTGGGAAGAGTCCCCTAGCTCAAATAGTCAACAGACAGAGTCTGACCAGGCCAATTGAACAGCCAAAAAGCCAAACTACAAAAAAGAGCAAGGAACAGACCAAACCTTTTGGAAGATGAAGAGAGCTGTGAGCTTGTGGAGGTGGTTGGGAAAGAGGGAAAGTGGCTTTGCAAACTGTACCACCAACCAGAACCTCTGTTCTTGGAGCCATGCAGCTCATCCCTGATTGGTATGTACAAATACCACAGGAGAAACACTGTTGTAAAATGAATACCAACCACGGAGATCTGGCAGGGCCATACGAGTGGAGAGAGGACCGAATACAATTTTTATTGCAGTACTACATCTGAAGATGCCTGCTGTGGAGACTAACACACTGACACAAACACAAACAAACATGGTCGCTGACCGAGCTGAGATCTTGATGAATGGAAGGTGTTCCATTGCCACTAGTGGCACAAACATGGGCCTGACAGAGCTGACCTGTGAAGATGCAAGGTTGGAACTCTCTGGAGAGGAGATGATGCTTTTAGACACATAGGAAGACATGCCACTGCCAAGTAACTCTCAGAACTCTCTGAACTCAATCTGAAGATGCCTGCTGTAGAGACTAACACACACTGACACAAACACGCGGGCTGACCTACTGTAGCTGAGATCTTGACGAATGGAAGATGTTCCAGTGCCACTAGTGGCACAAACATTTGGTGAGAACACAAAAACCGCATGTCACAGTGCCATGGTAGTGGTCATTGATCTAAGTTCAAATCAAATAAAATGTTATTGGTTTCATACACATGGTTAGCAGATGTTAATGCGAGTGTAGCGAAATGCTTGTGCTTCTAGTTCCAACAGTGCAGTAATATCTAACAAGTAATCTAACAATTCCCAACAACTACCTAATACACACAAATCTAACAAGTAATCTAACAATTCCCCAACAACTACCTAATACACACACACATCTAAAGGGGTGAATGAGAATATGTACATATAAATATATGGATGAGCGATGGCTGAGCGGCATAGGCAAGGTGCAGTAGGTGGTATTAAATACAGTATACATATATGAGTAATGTAAGATATGTAAACATTCTTAAAGTGTCATTATTTAAAGTGACATTGCTTAAAGTGACTAGTGATTCATATATTAAAGTGTCCAGTGATTGGGTCTCAATGTGGGCAGCAGCCCCTCTGTTTAGCAGTCTGATGGCCTTGAGATAGAAGTTGTTTCTCAATCTCTCGGTCCCAGCTTTGATGCACCTGTACTAACCTCGCCTTCTGGATGATAGCGGTGTGAACAGGCAGTGGCTCGGGTGGTTGTTGTCCTTGATTATCTTTTTGGCCTTCCTGTGACATCGGGTGCTGTATGTGTCGTGGCATGGAGGGCAGGTAGTTTGCCCCCGGTGATGCGTTGTGCAGACCGCACCACCCTCTGGAGAGCCTTGCGGTTGAGGGCGGTGCAGTTGCCATACCAGGCTGTGATACAGCCCGACAGGATGCTCTCGATTGTGCATCTGTAAAGGTTTGTCAGGGTTTTAGGTGTCAAGCCAAATGTCTTCAGCCTCCTGAGTTTGAAGAGGCGCTGTTGCACTTTCTTCACCACACTGTCTGTGGGGGTGGACCATTTCAGTTTGTCTGTGATGTGTACGCCAACTCCACCTTCTCCAATGCTGACCATTTGATGTGGATAGGGGGGTGCTCCCTCTGCTGTTTGCTGAAGTCCACGATCATCTCCTTTGTTTATTTGACGTTGAGTGAGAGGTTGTTTTCCTGACACCACACTCCGAGTGCCCTCACCTCCTCCCTATAGGCTGTCTCGTCATTATTGGGGATCAAGCCCACTACCGTTGTGTCGTCTACAAACTTGATGATTGAGTTGGAGGCGTGCATGGCCACGCAGTCGTGGGTGAACAGGGAGTACAGGAGAGGGCTGAGCACACACCCTTGTGGGGCCCCAGTGTTGAGGGTCAGTGAAGTGGAGATGTTGTTTCCTACCTTCACCACCTGGGGGTGGTCCGTCAAAGTCCAGGACCCAGTTGCACAGGGAGGGGTTGAGACCCATGGCCTCCAGCTTGATGATGAGCTTGGAGGGTACTATGGTGTTGAATTCTGAGCTGTAGTCAATGAACAGCATTCTTAAATGGGCATGATTTTAGTCCTGATGGGATAGGGCAGTGTGCAGTGCAATGGCGATTGCATCATCTGTGGACCAGTTGGGGCGGTATGCAAACTGAAGTGGGTCTAGGGTGGCCGGTAAGGTGGCGGTGATATGATCCTTGACTAGCCTCTCAAAGCACTTCATGATGACAGAAGTGAGTGCTACGGGGCGGAAGTCATTTAGTTCAGTTATCTTTGCCTTCTTGGGTACAGGAACAATGGTAGCCATCTTGAAGCATATGGGAACAACAGACTGGGATAGGGAGCGATTAAACCTTTTTAGACTTATTTACAAAAAATGTGAAGTGGTCTATGGTTGTGGAAGTGAAGTCAGCAGTTGAAAGTGTGGACGAAACACAGCAAAGACAGAGGAAATACAGAGACAGCAGCTGTGATGAGGGTATGACACAGACTCATCTGGAAAACAAAATCTGATCTGGTCTCTTTAACCCTTAACCCTGACTGCCTTTTTGACCATAGTATCTTGTATGCTATTTATATGAGGGCTCTGAACTAAACACACAAGCAAAGGCCCCAATGGAAACCTACTGCCAAAAGACAAAAAAAAAACTAGAGGTATGATTGTAAACATTTCTTCACAAACACATCTTTGGTGTTAATCACAGCTCATGCTTCAGTGGAGACTGTCACAGTTTAAGAAAATAATATACACAAACATATTGCATTTTAAATATCAGATTAAATAAAAGAGGACCCATTGCCTTTAATTCGATGTACACAAACGTATGACCTAACAGCAAAATTGGTAGATCTGGGCTTAAAAATAATCCATGCTTCCCCAATGGTATCAGAACATGATTTTGTGCATACGTGTGTCACGGTTTGGAGTTTAGCTTGCCCAAAGTCTAATGAATTGTAATGCGCTTATGTGAACATATTCTTCATAAACATTGAGACACCTCACCAGTGATAACCTAAAGATCTTCATTTTGAACTAACCCAAAAAGCATTCACCTTGATATTCGATACAATTCTGAAAGTAATCAAATGATCATGAAATAATGGAAATGTACACTTATTTTTTGTCCATGATCAGGCGCAGTGGGTCCTGGAGGCGGAGGAAGGCGGGCACCATCAGCCAGAGACTGACAACACACTCGTCTTGTTCCAGGACAGAGAAAAGAGTGACTAAATGCCACCAATTGAGGAGCTTTCGTATGGAGGTCAATGAGAGATTATTGAATTTGGTCAACAAAAAAATGTAATTGTTTATTTACTACGTGAGATGAGGCTTGTTTGATCGAACAGAAGCTTTGTTGTGTTTAAGTTTTTACAAATGTACTGATACAAGTAGACAAGGTTGGAATTCTGCCATTATCTACCTGTCACAGTGGATAATGACTTGATTTCAAACTTTTAAGTGTGGAACTTCACTGCTTGCATTTTGTCTACTTGTATACTATATGTGCTCACAGACAATGACAAACCCTCAACACCATTCTCAGATGGAGTGTAAGCATTGTCAAACAATCTGCTAGGGAGTTTTAACAGTACATGGATAAGGTTGATAGAATCCGTGTGATCATGCTTGAATGTTATGCATCTTTAAGAGAGCCGGGATTTTGGGAAAATAGTTGGATAAACAGGAAGGAGGAGAACAGTGTGGATGTAGGATTTCATGTGAATAAATCATCCTCAGGTTAATCGAACTCAGTCTCTAAAGTGTTAAAGTGAACTAGAACCACACCATGCACACAGAGGGTAGCCTAATGGGCTTTGATATACAGCAGGTGATGCCTCAGAGAGTGGACCTGAAGTGGATAGAAGGCAACAGTTAGGCTTGGTGTACTAATTTTGCTAGTTCAAAAATGGCCAATCCAATATGGCATAACCAAATACCTGCAATGCTGGGTTGCAAATGAGGAATAGGCAACCTTAAAGCTGTAATATGTAACTTTGTGGGCGATCTGACCAAAATCACATAGAAATGTGAGTCATACTTCTGTCATTCACATTGAAGGCAAGTCTATGAAGCTGTATATCTGTTCTATGTGCGCAATTTCTATGCTTCCCATTCTTAAGTTCCCTTTTGTCTTTAACTTTTGGTTTTGTACACCAGCTTCAAACAGCTGAAAATACAATCTTTTTGATTATAGAAAATATATTTCACAGCAGTTTAGATGGTACAATGATTATCTACTATACACTATGCCAATAGTGTGCAAAGCTGCTACTTCATGCTACTTTGAAGAAAACACATTTTGATTTGTTTAACACTTTTTAAAAATGTTATTTTGATTAGTACATGATTCAATATTTCATTGTTTTGATGTCTTCACTATTATTTTATAATGCAGAAAATAGTAAAAATAAAGAAAACCCTGGAATGAGTATGTGTGTCCAAACTTTTGACTGGTACTGTATTTATACACATTTTATTGGGGGGGATATAAGACTGAGATGTTTTATTTAAGATAATTGGTGTCTAAATTATATTTTTAGAGTAGCTTCCTCAACACTGGTTGTGTAATGCGTCTGTGTGTAGCTGGTGTAGAGGAGTCAGGCGCAGGACAGCAGATATAGGTAAATATAGCAAACTTTACTCAAAATAACAAACGTCAAAAAATATCCAAGCCCACAAATACGGACCACAATAAAACAATCACTCACAAACAAACATGGGGGAACAGAGGGTTAAATAATGAACAGGTAATTGTGGGATTGAAACCAGGTGTGTAAAACAAGACAAAAACAATGGAAAAATGAAAAGTGGATCGGCGATGGCTAGAAGACCGGTGACATCGACCGCCAAACGCCGCCCGAGCAAGGAGAGGGACCGACTTCGGCGGTTGCGCAGGTACGGGTGAATTTCTGGCTGTTGGTTGCATTCGGCCCAGACTGTTTTATTAGGGGCTAAGGAAAATAAAGTGTTACAATCTCACCAAGCAAAGCTCAAAAGATTACGTTACAGTGTAGTCTTATTTTTGTTATGGACAAAGTACACCAGGAGACATTGTTTTTCATTTGGTACTTGCATCGTCAACAGTTAATGGTGGTCATTTCACAAGTGTAATAAGTCCTGTGTGAAGAGGAGTCAGGCGCAGGACAGCAGAATTGAGCAATAAAAGTATATACTCAAATTATTCACAAACAATACAACTCTTAAATAGCGAGCCCACAAACAAAGGACCGTATTACATACAAACATTCCCTCACAAACAAACATGGGGGAACAGAGGGTTAAATAATGAACAAGTAATTGTAGGATTGAAACCAGGTGTGTAAAACAAGACAAAAACAATGGAACATGAAAGTGGATCGGCAATGGCTAGAAAACCGGTGACGTCGACTGCCGCCCAAGCAAGGAGAGGGACCGACTTCGGCGGAAGTCGTGACAACAAGGCTATAATGCAATAATTCTTATTTCTCAAACTGATGGATGGAGGATTCAATCAATAGGCCTACTATTTCTGTAATATTTAAATTTATGTTTGCAATTAACTATTTCACACACTGCCCAAATTTAGCACTATAATAACAGTATTCAAAGCCTATATCATATTTTATATCTGCGTATTGAGAATTTCCTTTAGCTCCAATTAGAGGGTATGTGCCCCCTCAGATTTGTCCTGTTTAAAAAAAAATCTATATATATTTCTGGGTTTCATTTTTTGTTGTTGTTTCTTTGTAATACTACTAGCCAACTAGCAATGTTATGACTGTTGGCTTAAACTAGCCCAGATGTGTTACCAATCTCCTAACCTCACAGCTAGCTACCAAAAAGTAATTTCAGGATACCAATCAAGTTAGTGTAGCTAGCTTGTCTATCGTAGCTGGCATGCCTGCTGGGAAGGTTGGTAGACTTTAGAAAAGCAAGCAATTACTAACTGTACAGAATAAAATTCACAAATTTTGCTTCTTGAAAAAATAACCACTAGTCAGTAGGATACAGACAGCAAAAGAGGTATGCTTAGATATGCAGAAAAATAACATAGAATTTGTCACGTCCTGGCCATAGAGAGCCCTCTGAGTTTCTCTATGGGGGTTAGGCCAGGGCGTGACTAGGGTTGTCTTACAGACTTCATGGTGGTTTTTTGAGTTGGTTCCCAATTAGAGGCAGCTGGTTGTCGTTGCCTCTAATTGGGAATCCTATTTAGGTTGTTCCTTTTCCCACCTGCATTGTGGGTTATTGTTTGTGTATTGTTGCAACGGTCTTGTGTGTTACGGTTGTTGCAACGGTCTTGTGTGTTACGGTTGTTGCAACGGTCTTGTGTGTTACGGTTGTTGCAACGGTCTTGTGTGTTACGGTTGTTGCAACGGTCTTGTGTGTTACGGTTGTTGCAACGGTCTTGTGTGTTACGGTTGTTGCAACGGTCTTGTGTGTTACGGTTGTTGCAACGGTCTTGTGTTTTTGGTGAGTTTCAATAATTAAAACATGTTTAACTCAACCCTGCAGGCCGTGCCTTAGTCCAACTCTGTCGACGATCGTGACAGAATTAAGCATAATGATTACGGCTCTAGATTGCAGGGAAAAGCTGTTTCAGGTGTTTGAAAATGCGAAATGGTCCAACTTCCACCTGCCAGCCAACTTTGTGCCCCCTCAGTGTTTTGGGGTGCATGATGTGTCAAGTGATTGATGATCTATTTTTGTCATGTGTTTATGCCCTTTTATGGTCATCCTGTCCGGATGTTCTCACGCTATCAAGTGAGTGCTTATATAACACGATAGTGCAGCTGATCCTTTGAAGTAAAGCAAATGTTTGCAATAAAATTGTCCTGGTGATTGATGTGTAGTGACCTTGTTGAATGTGTTTGAACATTTGAAACAGTTGAG
The DNA here is from genome assembly GCA_030435695.1 of Brachymystax lenok tsinlingensis. Taxonomy (NCBI): domain Eukaryota; kingdom Metazoa; phylum Chordata; class Actinopteri; order Salmoniformes; family Salmonidae; genus Brachymystax; species Brachymystax lenok. The sequence goes on along the minus strand of CM059802.1, from coordinate 42,178,537 downwards.
AATGTATGTAGTGAATGGGGAGGCCTGAGTTTGAACATTTTGAAACAGTTGGGAATTTTTGTAGTGAACTTACGGAGCTGCTGTTTAGGGAGCTTGTGAAATGAAAAAGTATTTTCCGGGTAGGTCTGCCTGAGTATAAGTAAGTGTTAGGCAGAGTTGCAAAGAAAAAGCCATATCTCAGACTGGGCAATAAAAAGATTAAGATGGGCAAAAGAACAGACACTGGACAGATGAACTCTGCCTAGAAGGCCAGCATCCCAGAGTCGCCTCTTCACTGTTGAAGTTGAGACTGGTGTTTTGCGGGTACTATTTAATGACGCTGCCAGTTGAGGACTTGTGAGGCGTCTATTTCTCAAACTAGACACTCTAATGTACTTGTCCTCTTGCTTAGTTGTGCACCGGGGCCTCCCACTCCTCTTTCTATTCTGGTTAGAGCCAGTTTGCGCTGTTCTGTGAAGGGAGTAGTAGACAGCGTTGTAGGAGATCTTCAGTTTCTTGGCAATTTCTCGCATGGAACAGCCTTCATTTCTCAGAACAAGAATAGACTGATGAGTTTCAGAAGAAAGGTCTTTGTTTCTTTGCCATTTTGAACCTGTAATCGAACCGACAAATTCTGATGCTCCAGATACTCAACTAGTCTTAAGGCCAGTTTTATTGCTGTACCGGTAACCCCGTATACAGGGGTTACCGGTACAAAGTCGTGTGGGGGCACAGGTTAGTTGAGGTAGTTGAGATAATATGTACATGTAGGTAGAGGTAAAGTGACTATGCATGGATAATTAGCAGCAGCGTAAAAATGGGGGGGAGGGGGCAATGCAAATAGTCCGAGAGTCCATTTGATTAGCTGTTCAGGAGTCTTATGTCTTGGGGGTAGAAGCTGTTAAGAAGTCTTTTGGACCTAGTCTTGGCGCTCCGGTACCGCTTGCCGTGCGGTAGCAGAGAGAACAGTCTATGACTAGGGTGGCTGGAGTCTTTGGCAATTTTTAGGGCTTTCCTCTGACACCGCCTGGTATAGAGGTCCTGGATGGCAGGAAGCTTGGCCCCAGGGATGTACTGGGCCGTACGCACTACACTCTGTAGTGCGTTGCTGACGGAAGCCAAGCATTTGCCATACCAGGTGGTGATTTAACCAGTCAGGATGCTCTCGATGGTGTAGCTGTAGAACCTTTTGAGGATCCATGGCAAATCTTTTTTAGTCTCCTGAGGGGGAATAGGCATTGCCGTGCCCTTTTCACGACTGTCTTGGTGTCCACATCACCAACAAACTAACACACCAAGGAACTTTAAGCTCTCAACCTGCTCTCAACTACAGCCTCGTCGATGAGAATGGGGGCATGCTCGGTCCTCCTTTTCCTGTAGTCCACAATCATCTCCTTTGTCTTGATCATGTTGAGGGAGAGGTTGTTATCCTGGCTCTACACGGCCAGACCTCCTCCCTATAGGCTGTCTCATCGTTGTCAGTGATCAGGCCTACCACTTTGTGTCGTCGGCAAACTTAATGATGGTGTTGGAGTCGTGCTTGGCCATGCAGTCATGGGTGAACAGGGAGTACAGGAGGGGACTGAGCATGCACCCCTGAGGAGCCCCTGTGTTGAGGATCAGCGTGGCAGATGTGTTGCTACCTACAATCACCACCCGGGGGGCGGCCCGTCAGGAAGTCCAAAATCCAGTTGCAGAGGGAGGTGTTTAGTCCCAGGATCCTTAGCTTAGTGATGAGCTTTGAGGGTACTATGGTTTTGAACGCTGAGCTGTAGTCAATAAATAGCATTCTCACATAGGTGTTCCTTTTGTCCAGGTTGGAAAGGGCAGTGTGGAGTGCAATAGAGATTGCATCATCTGTAGATCTGTTTGGGGGGTATGCAAATTGGACAAGGTCTAGGGTTTCTGGGATAATGGTGTTGATGTGAGCCATTACCAACCTTTCAAAGCACTTCATGGCTACGGACGTCAGTTCTACGGGTCTGTAGTTGTTAGGCAGGTTGCCTTTGTGTTCTTGGGCACGGGGACTATGGTTGTCTGCTTGAAGCATGTTGGTATTACAGACTCAATCAGGGACATGTTGAAAATGTCAGTGAAGACACCTGCCAGTTGGTCAGCACCTGCCCGGAGCACACGTCCTGGTAATCCGATGTTCTCAGAGCATGCGTTGACCAACTGGAAAGTGTCTTCACTGACATTTTCAACCTGTCCCTGACCGAGTTTGTAATACAAACATGTTTTAAGCAGACCACCATAGTCCCTGTGGACTAAATAGTAAAATGCCTAAGTAGTAAAATGGCCAATTGTGCTATTATGTGTTATTTGTAACTTATTTTGTACATAATGTTTCTGCAACCGTATCTTACGGCAAAAAATAGCTTCTGGATATCAGGACAGCGATCACTCACCTCTGATTAGCTGAAGATTTTTTTCTTCAACAAGGAGGAGACATTCTGCCAAACACCCCACAGGTCCAACATCCACGCTATTTACAAGAGGAAGCGACGCAGGTACAGAGGACAAAGAGCCGGGTGCCTGGTCAGGACCCGGAGAAGGCGATTGGGAAAGCTGCCGCTACCGTCAATACTCCTCGCCAACGTGCAATCAATGGACAATAAATTAGACGAGGTACGATCACGAATATCCTACCAGCCATGGATTACAGGCAACATTCGCACTGAGCTAATAGGTAGAGCTGCCGCTTTCAAGGTGACTCTAACCCGGAAGCTTACAATAAATCCTGCTATGCCCTGCAACGAACCATCAAACAGGCAAAGCGTCAATACAGGGCTAAGATTGAATCATACTACACCGGCTCTGACGCTTGTCTTATGTGGCAGGGCTTGCAAACTATTACAGACTACAAAGGGAAGCACAGCCGAGAGCTGCCCAGTGACACGAGCCTACCAGACGAGCTATATCACTTCTATGCTCGCTTCGAGGCAAGCAACACTGAGGCATGCATGAGAGCATCAGCTGTTCCAGACGACTGTGTGATCACGCTCTCCGTAGCCGACGTGAGTAAGACCTTTAAACAAGTCAACATACACAAGGCTGCGGGGCCTTGTGAATGTTTACCTGTTTAAAGGTATTACTCACATTGGCTACCGAGAGCATGATCACACAGTCGCTCGGAACAGCTTCAGTGTTGTCTCGAAGCGAGCAAGAAAGTCATAGAAGTCTGGTAGGCACGTATCACTGGGCAGCTCGCGGCTGTTCTTCCCTTTGTAGTTTTTAATAGTTTGCAAGTCCTGCCACATCCTACGAGCGTCAGAGCCGGTGTAGCGTCCGGGTTAGAGTCCCGCTCCCTGAAAGTGGCAGCTCTACCCTTTAGCTCATGGCTTCTGGTTGGGCTGTGTACGTACGGTCACTGTGGGGACGAAGTCATCGATGCACTTATTGATGAAGCCAGTGACTGATGTGGTGAACTCCTCAATGCCATCGGAAGAATCCCGGAACATATTCCAGTCTTTGCTAGCAAAACAGTCCTGTAGTGTAGCATCTGCGTCATCTGACCACTTCTGTATTGAGCGAGTCACTGGTACTTCCTGCTTTACATATGCTTATACATAGTGCAGACCTGAGATGACACAAAGTGTGCTTGTTCTCTGTCTGAAGAATAGCCTTGCGCTCATGCAGTAGCAACACTCAGAACGTCTCCCTGTACTGGTAGCACTAGGTATACATGTACAGTGGGGCAAAAAAGTATTTAGTCAGCCACCAATTGTGCAAGTTCTCCAACTTAAAAAGATGAGAGGCCTGTAATTTTCATCATAGGTACACTTCAATTATGACAGACGAAATGAGAAAAAGAAATCCAGAAAATCACATTGTAGGATTTTTTATTTATTTATTTGCAAATTATGGTGGAAAATAAGTATTTGGTCAATAACAAAAGTTTATCTCAATACTTTGTTATATACCCTTTGTTGGCAATGACAGAGGTCAAACGTTTTCTGTAAGTCTTCACAAGGTTTTCACACACTGTTGCTGGTATTTTGGCCCATTCCTCCATGCAGATCTCCTCTAGAGCAGTGATGTTTTGGGGCTGTCGCTGGGCAACACGGACTTTCAACTCCCTCCAAAGATTTTCTATGGGGTTGAGATCTGGAGACTGGCTAGGCCACTCCAGGACCTTGAAATGCTTCTTACGAAGCCACTCCTTCGTTGCCCGGGCGGTGTGTTTGGGATCATTGTCATGCTGAAAGACCCAGCCAAGTTTCATCTTCAATGCCCTTGCTGATGGAAGGAGGTTTTCACTCAAAATCACACGATACATGGCCCCATTCATTCTTTCCTTTACACGGATCAGTCGTCCTGGTCCCTTTGCAGAAAAACAGCCCCAAAGCATGATGTTTCCCACCCCCATGCTTCACAGTAGGTATGGTGTTCTTTGGATGCAACTCAGCATTCTTTGTCCTCCAAACACGACGAGTTGAGTTTTTACCAAAAAGTTCTATTTTGGTTTCATCTGACCATATGACATTCTCCCAATCCTCATCTGGATCATCCAAATGCTCTCTAGCAAATTTCAGACGGGCCTGAACATGTACTGGCTTAAGCAGGGGGACACGTCTGGCACTGCAGGATTTGAGTCCCTGGCGGCGTAGTGTGTTACTGATGGTAGGCTTTGTTACTTTGGTCCCAGCTCTCTGCAGGTCATTCACTAGGTCCCCGTGTGGTTCTGGGATTTTTGCTCACCGTTCTTGTGATCATTTTGACCCACGGGTGAGATCTTGCGTGGAGCCCCAGATCGAGGAAGATTATCAGTGGTCTTGTATGTCTTCCATTTCCTAATAATTGCTCCCACAGTTGATTTCTTCAAACCAAGCTTCTTACCTATTGCAGATTCAGTCTTCCCAACCTGGTGCAGGTCTACAATTTTGTTTCTGGTGTCCTTTGACAGCTCTTTGGTCTTGGCCATAGTGGAGTTTGGAGTGTGACTGTTTGAGGTTGTGGACAGGTGTCTTTTATACTGATAACAAGTTCAAACAGGTACCATTAATACAGGTAACGAGTGGAGGACAGAGGAGCCTCTTAAGAAGTTACAGGTCTGTGAGAGCCAGAAATCTTGCTTGTTTGTATGTGACCAAATACTTATTTTCCACCATAATTTGCAAATAAATTCATTAAAAATCCTACAATGTGATTTTCGGGATTTTCTTTCCTCATTTTGTCTGTCATAGTTGAAGTGTACCTATGATGAAAATTACAGGCCTCTCATCTTTTTAAGTGAGAGAACTTGCACAATTGGTGGCTGACTAAATACTTTTTTGCCCCACTGTATGTCAATGTAAAACATGGAGGACCACAATAATAACCCACAGTAGATAGCTCAAAAGTAACAAATACATTTTTCTCAACACACAAACTGAACATTTGTGTGTGTCACACAAAACATTGGATTAAAATAAACTCATTTTGGGGTTCTTGATGTGGGGGGGTTCAATCCAATGCACTGCTACAATAAAAAACACTCAAAACACCATCACTGTGTAATGAAACCATGCAAAGTAATTTACTTAAGATGAGATATGGTTTTTGTTACTCTTTTGCACACGTGCCAAAACACGTGCAATTTGCTTAAATTTATAAGAAATTCACATCTGGTGTGAACAAGAAACTAATAGTTCAGAGATTTGAACTGATTGTTTTGAAAAAAATAATTATCATTTGAGAATTGAGGCAAAGCGATTGAGAAAAACTAACACAACACACAATCATACAAAAGAATGCCAAAACAGCTCCTACACAATTTTGCATTTCTATTTGAATGTATTAGAGACACTGTTCTTTGTTACCTTTTACATGCACTGAAACCCCAAAAAGTGTTTTAAACACCAATATACAGAATGAAGAACCACATATTTCAGATGATTTGTTTTCAAACAGAATAGAAGTTATGTGTATCAGAACATTTAAATTGGGTTTACAGCCTCCAAACACCAGATATCATTACTTTGCATGGTTTCATTATACAGTGATGGTGTTTTGAGTGTTTAATAGAGGAGGAGGGAGAAGGCAAAGAATAAGAGTCCCTGATGAAATCAGAGCCACAATTGTGGACCATGTCATCAAGCACAAGACATTTGCAACATGGTCATAGCCAACAATTCCATCAGGCTAAGAGAGATCCAAAGTGCAATCATAAATGACAACAATATCTTCGCAAATATCAATTCTGTCAGCATTTCGAAAAAAAATCTAATGACTATGAAACAACTCTACAAGGTGCCACTTGAGAGGAATAGTGACAGAGTGAAGGATCTGCGGTACCAGTATGTCCAGGTAAACCATTGGTGTGCACATGGTATATTGTACAGGGAGTTTTACTGTACTTCAATGATGCCTGTATATACAGTTGAAGTCGGAAGTTTACGTGCACTTAAGTTGGAGTCATTAAAACTTGTTTTTCAACCACTCCTCAAATGTCTTGTTAATAAACTATAGTTTTGGCAAGTCTGTTAGAAAATCTACTTTGTGCATGACACAAGTCAATTTCCAAACAATTGTTTACAGACAGATTATTTCACTTATAATTCACTGTATCCGTGGGTCAGAAGTTTAAATACACTAAGTTTAATGTGCCTTTTAAACAGCTTAGAAAATTCCAGAAAATAATGTCATGGCATTAGAAGCTTCTGATAGGCTAATTGACAATTTTAGTCAATTAGAGGTGTACCTGTGGATGTATTTCAAGGCCTACCTTCAAACTCAGTGTCTGAGTTGCTTTACGTCATGGGGAAATCAAAAGAAATCAGCCAATACCTCAGAAAGATGTTTGTAGACCTCCACAAGTCTGGTTAATCCTTGGGAGCAATTTCCAAACACCTGAAGGTACCACATTCATCTGTACAAACAATAGTACGCAAGTATAAACATCATGGGACCACGCAGCCGTCATACCTCTCAGGAAGGAGACACGTTCTGAGATTAATGTACTTTGGTGCGAAAAGTGCAAATCAATCCAAGAACAGCAGCAAAGGACCTTGTGAAGAATCTGGAGGAAACAGGTACAAAAGTGTCTATATCCACAGTAAAACGAGTCCTATATCGACATAACCTGAAAGGCCGCTCTGCAAGGAAGAAGCCACTGCTCCAAAACCACCATAAAAAAGCCAGACTACGGTTTGCAACTGCACATTGGGACAAAGATCGTACTTTTTGGAGAAATGTCCGCTGGTCTGACGAAACAACAATAGAACTGTTTGGCCATAATGACCATCTTTATGTTTGGGGGAAAAAGGGGGAGGCTTGCAAGCCGAAGAACACCATCCCAACCGTGAAGCACGGGGGTGGCAGCATCATGTTGTGGGGGTGCTTTGCTGCAGGAGGGACTGGTGCACTTCACAAATGATGGCATCATGAGGAAGGAAAATTATGTGGATATATTGAAGCAACATCTCAAGACATCAGTCAGGAAGTTCAAGCTTGGTAGCAAATGGGTCTTCCAAATGGACAATGACCCCAAGCATACTTCCAAAGTTGTGGCAAAATGGCTTAAGGACAACAAAGTCAAGGTATTGGAGTGGCCATCACAAAGCCCTGACCTCAATCTTATAGAAGATTTGTGGGCAGAACAGAAAAAGTGTGTGCGAGCAAGGAGGCCTACAAACCTGACTCAGTTACACCAGCTCTTTCAGGAGGAATGTGCCAAAATTCACCCAACTTATTGTGGGAAGCTTGTGGAAGGCTACCCGAAATGTTTGACCCAAGTTAATTAATTTAAATCAATCAAATTCATTTATAAAGCCCTTCTTACATCAGCTGATGTCACAGAGTGCTGTACAGAAACCCTGCCTAAAACCCCAAACAATGCAGGTGTAAAAGCACGGTGGTTAGGAAAAACTCCCTAGAAAGAATAGAACCTAGGAAGAAACCTAGAGAGGAACCAGGCTGTGAGGGGTGGCAAGTCCTCTTCTGGCTGTGCCGGGTGCAGATTATAACAGAACATGGACAAGATTTTAAAATGTTCATAGAACAGGCAGAACAGTTGAAACTGGAGAAGCAGCATGGCCAGGAGGACTGGGGACATCAAGGAGTCATCAGGCCAGGTAGGCCTTGAGGAATGGTCCTAATGCTCAGGTGGGTGGGGGGAAGAGAGAGAGAGAGAGAGAGAGAGAGAGAGAGAGAGAATTTAAATTCACACAGGACACCGGATAAGTGACCCTAGCCCCCCGACACATAAACTACTGCAGCATAAATACTGGAGGCTGAGACAGGAGGGGTCGGGAGACACTGTGGCCACATCTGACGATACCCCCGGACAGGGCCAAACAGGCAGGATATAACCCCACCCACTCTGCCGAAGCACTGCCCCACACCACTAGAGGGATATCTCCAACCACCAACTTACCATCCTGAGACAAGGCCGAGTATAGCCCACAAAGATCTCCGCCACGGCACAACCCAAGGGGGTGCCAACCTGGACAGGAAGATCACGTCAGTGACTCAACCCACTGAAGCGACGCACCCCCCCCAGTAATGGCATGGAAAAGCACCAGTAAGCCAGTGACTCAGCCCCTGTAATAGGGTTAGAGGCAGAGAATCCCAGTGGAGATGGGAACTGGCCAGGCAGAGACAGAAAGAGTGATTCGTTGCTCCAGTGCCTTTCTGTTCACCTGCACACTCCTGGGCCAGACTACACTCAATCATAGGACCTACTGAAGAGATGTCTTCAATAAAGGCTTAAAGGTTGAGACCGAGTCTGCGTCTCAGGCATGGATAGGCAGACCATTCCATAAAAATGGAGCTGTATAGGAGAAAGCCTCCAGCTGTTTGCTTAGAAATTCTAGGGACAGTAAGGAGGCCTGCGTCTTGTGACCGTAGCGTACGTGTAGGTATGTACGGCAGGACCAAATCGGAAAGATAGGTAGGAGCTAGCCCATGTAATGCTTTGTAGGTTAGCAGTAAAACCTTAAATCAGCCCTTGCCTTAACAGGAAGCCAGTGTAGAGAGGCTAGCACTGGAGTAATATGATCCCATTTTTTGGTTCTAGTCAAGATTCTAGCAGCCGTGTTTAGCACTAACTGAAGTTTATTTAGTGCTTTATCCGGGCAGATGGAAAGTAGAGCATTGCAGTAGTCTAATCTAGAAGAGACCGAAGCATGGATCCATTTTTCTGCATCATGTTTGGACAGAAAGTTTCAGATTTTTGCAATGTTACGTAGATGGAAAAAAAGCTGTCCTTGAAACAGTCTTGATATGTTCGTCAAAAGAGAGATCAGGGTCCAGAGTAACGCAGAGGTCCAGTTATATTTGAGACGACTGTACAACCATCAAGATTAATTGTCAGACTCAACAGAAGATCTCTTTGTTTCTTGGGACCTAGAACAAGCATCTCTGTTTTGTCCGAGTTTAAAAGTAGAACATTTGCCACCCTCCACTTCCTTATGTCTGAAACACAGGCTTCCAGGGAGGGCAATTTTGGGGCTTCACCATGTTTCATCGAAATGTACAGCTGTGTGTGATCTGCATAGCAGTGAAAGTTAACATTATGTTTCCGAATGACATCACCAAGAGGTAAAATATATAGTGAAAACAATAGTGGTCTGAAAACGGAGCCTTGAGGAACACCGAAATGTACAGTTGATTTGTCAGAGGACAAACCATCCACAGAGACGAACTGATATCTTTCCGACAGATAAGATCTAAACCAGGCCAGAACTTGTCCGTGTACACCGATTTGTGTTTCCGATCTCTCCAAAAGAATGTGGTGATTGATGGTATCAAAGCAGCACTAAGGTCTAGGAGCACGAGGACAGATGCAGAGCCTTGGTCTGACGCCATTAAAAGGTAATTTACCACCTTCACAAGTGCAGTCTCAGTGCTATGATGGGGTCTAAAACCAGACTGAAGCATTTCGTATACATTGTTTGTCTTTCGGACGGCAGTGAGTTGCTGCACAACAGCTTTTCAATTTTTTTTGAGAGGAATGGAAGATTCGATATAGGCCCATAATTTTTTATATTTTCTGGGTCAAGGTTTGGCTTTTTCAAGAGAGGCTTTATTACTGCCACTTTTATTGAGTTTGATACACATCCAGAGGATAGAGAGACGTTTATTATGTTCAACATAGGAGGGCCAAGCACAGGAAGCAGCTCTTTCAGTAGTTTAGTTGGAATAGGGTCCAGTATGCAGCTTGAAGGTTTAGAGGCCATGATTATTTTCATCAATGTGTCAAGAGATATAGTATCTCCTTGATCCTAGGTCCTGGCAAAGTTGTGCAGACTCAAGACAACTGAGCTTAGGAGGAATACGCAGATTTTGTAGAAGAGCCCATAATTTGATTTCTAATGATCATGATCTTTTCCTCAAGAAGTTCATGAATTTATCACGGCTGAGGTGAAGGCCATCCTCTCTTGGGGAATGCTGCTTTTTAGTTAGCTTTGCAACAGTATCAAAAAGAAATGTTGAATTCTTCTTATTTTCCTCAATTAAGTTGGAAAAATAGTGAGGGCTCTTCAATTCTGCACAGTACTGTCTTTCCTAGCTAGTCGGAAGACTTCCAGTTTGGTGTAGCGCCATTTCCGTTCCAATTTTCTGGAAGCTTGTGTCAGAGCTCGGGTATTTTCTGTACACCAGGGAGCTAGTTTCTTATGGCAAATGTTTTTTGTTTTTAGGGGTGCGACTGCATCTAGGGTATTGCGCAAGGTTAAATTTTATTCATCAGTTAGGTGGTTAAAAACTTCTTAGGGATCAGTGGTGCGCTAGCGCCCCAATCCCGACACTACCAGGTGAAATGCAAGGCACCAAATTCAAAATCCAAAAGTTGAATTATTAAACATCCACCAATATACAAGTGTTTCATACTCATCAAAAGCTCTGTTTCTTGGCAATATCACAGTGTTGTCAGATTTCAAAAAGGCTTTACAGCGAAAGCAGCACATTTGATTGTTTGAGGGTAGCACCTCACATATTTTTCCCATAGCCATGAATTCATAAACCATCGCGGTTCACACATAACACATTTCACAGCGAAAACAAATCAATTACCTGTTGGAGAACTTCTGCTGAGGTCTTCCTAAGTGTCCAACGAAGACAATCCATGGTTCTTTTGTTAGAAAAAGTAATGTATTTTATCCATAAATCTCCATTTGGGTCGCGCGTTATAATCAGAAACTACAGCCTCCACTACTCCATTGAAACGTGAATAGAACTCGTTCATCTTATACCTATTAACTTGTCCAAGAACAATCAAAAATTTATCCTTAGGATCACTTTTACGTATATTTACTATAATAATTCAACCGGAATATAAACTGAGCGATAAAGACGGAAAAAAACACAGAGCGCGCCTTTTCGGGAGCGCGCGATCTCTCCTGTTGACATTGAAGGGGACACTTCCTGTTTTCCTCTTCTTCTCTGCTCTAATGCATCCAAAACAAAACTGAACACTGTCTCGAGACTGTTGACATCCAGAAGAAGCGATCGGTACTGCATTCATATGCCCTTATAAGGGCATTTTCATAAGGGAGGGGTTCCAAATGAGGCACTCTGTCAAAACCACTTTTTCCAGGACAGAAATTCCTCGGGGTTTCGCCTGCCATATTCATTCTGTTTTACTCACAGACAAATGGTTAACACTTTTAGAAAATTTAGAGTGTTTCCTATCCAATGGTTCCAATGGTAATATGTGCATATCCTATTTTCTGGGCCTGAATGGGAAGCATTTTACTTTAGGCACGCCAGGCTCTCAAACGGTCACCTCATGCGCTGCTCCCTAAGAAGTTAACTGATTTTGCTACCAAATACTAATTGAGTGTATGTAAACTTCTGACCCACTGGGAATGTGATGAAAGAAATAAAAGCTGAAATAAATCATTCTCTCTACTATTATTCTGACATTTCATATTCATAAAATAAAGTGGTGATCCTAACTGACCTAAGACAGGGACTTTTTACTAGGATTAAATGTCAGGAATTGTGAAAAACTGAGTTTAAATGTATTTGGCTAGGGTGTATGTAAACTTCCAACTTCAACTGTACTTCTTGAAGTTGTAGATACCCATAAGAACAGAAAACATTTCTACTCTACTAAACTGTCTGATTCTAGAATAGGCTAAATTAAAACTAACTTTAGATTTTGTTTCCGTGTTACTATATAGAGAACAATGGAGCTGAAAGGACATGAAATGAAATGAAAATGTTTTTGTGGACGAGGCTGGGTTCAATCTGGCCAAAGGCAGGAGACGTGGCCGCAATCTCATTGGACCCCGAGCCACAATTGGCACACCAGGCCAACGTGAGGGCAATATTACAATGTGTGCCTGCCATTTCTGAGAATGGTGTGAGCACACATATTCCACATATTGGGCCCTATAACATCCAACTTCTCCTGGCCTTCCTAAATACACGTTACAGAGACCTAATACCAGAACACGAAAGACGTTTAGTTAGACCAGATTTGCCAAATAATGTAATTGTGGGGGATAATGTCAGCTTCCACCGAACTAATATTGTTAGGGAATGGTTTGCTGCGCATGAAAGGATAACAATGAAGTTCCTTCCAACATACTCCCCCATTCCTGAATCCGATAGAATAGTTTTTTTCAGCATGGAGGTGGAAAGTATATGACTATCGGGCAGAAGATCAGATGTCTCTGTTTAGAATGGCGTGAATGCTGCTTGTGAGGACATCACTGGCGATCATTGCAGGGGATGGTTGCACCACGCAAGGAGATTTTTCCCCCGGTGCATCGCAAGGGATAACATCAGATGTGATGCTGACAGAAATCTCTGGCCAGACCAACAAGAGCGACAGGATGTCCACAAAGAAGATGGGAACTTGTAGTGTTACATAGTGTGAGGAGGTACAACTTATTGTTTTTTACAGAAATACCGCAGGTTTTTTCATTGTTGCAGTTTTTTTTATTTTTTTTTATTTGCAAGGATGTCATTTTGTGACAAATTTTCTATTCAATATATATGACTTTACATGTAAGAAATATGTAAAAAATGGACATTCAAATGTGAATTTACTGTTTACATTGCTATAAAAATAAATGTACTGTATACATACAAATGTGCATATCTTTTTTCTGTGTACTACAGTATTGTACAGTATTGACTTTTCCCAGTAAACTTTGACATTGTTGTTGAAATCGGTATCTAAAAAGCTCATTCAGCTAGACAAAACTGACATTCTGGTATAGTAGTCAGTGTCACGACTTCAGTCGAAGTTGGTCCCTCTCCTTGTTCGGGCGGCTTTCGGCAGTTGTTACTCAGTCCGTCTTTGTGGGCTTGTGTGTTTCCGCTATTATTGCGTATTTTTGAGTAAATTACGTTGATTACTCGATTCTGCTGTCCTGCGCCTGACTCTTTACACAGCTACACACAGGACCATCACAGAATCAATCACCCGAAATGGAGTCAGCAGGAGCGCACCAACCTCCTCCAGTCAAGGAGCGTCTACAGCAGCACGCGATCATGTTACGGAGTCTTGGCACCGCCATGGATCGCGTGCTGAAAAGTATGGAACGATGGGAGAGAGGAGGTTTTTCAGAGCCTCCACCTGCATCCCAACCTCCCACTCCACAACCTACACCCTTCCTTCACCTGGTCCCAGTGGAATTCGGCTCGCGCTCCCGAGGGCGTATGATGGAACGGCTGCCGGGTGCCATGGGTTCCTTCTCCAGCTAGAGCTCTACCTGGTGACCATTCACCCGGCTCCCTCGGGACGCGAGAGCGTGTCCACCGTCACAGGGAAACACCACGATCCTGGTCGTTGTGGATCGGTTTTCTAAGTCCTGCCGCCTCCTTCCGTTGCCCGGTCTCCATAGGGCCCTACAGACTGCGGAGGCCCTGTTCACCCACGTCTTCCGGCACTACGGGCTGCCTGAGGACAGTTTCTGATCGGGGTCCCCAGTTCACGTTTATGGAGGTCTGGGGGTCTCGGTCAGCCTTACCTCAGGTTTTCACCCCGAGAGTAACGGGCAGGTGGAATGAGTCAACCAGGATGTGGATAGGTTTCTGCGGTCCTATTGCCAGGACCGGCCGGGGGAGTGGGCGAGTTTCATCCCCTGGGCAGAGATGGCCCAGAACTCACTCCGCCACTCCTCCACTAACCTCTCCCCCTTCCAGTGCGTACTAGGGTACCAGCCGGTTCTGGCACTGTGGCATCAGAGCCAGATCGAGGCTCCTGCGGTGGATGAAGGGTTTAGGCGCTCGGAGGAGACCTGGGAGGCCACCCATGTGCACCTACAACGAGCCGTGAGGCGGCAGAAGGCGAGCGCCGACCGCCACCGCAGTGAACACCGGGGGACAGGGTCTGGCTCTCGACCCGAAACCGGCCCCTCCGCCTGCCCTGCCGGAAGCTGGGCCTGCGGTTTGTGGGGCCCTTTAAAGTCCTGTGGAGATTGAACGAGGTATGTTATAAGTTACAGCCCCCCAGATTACCGTATTAACTCCTCATTCCATGTGTCTCTCCTCAGGCCGGTGGTAGCTGGTCCACTCCAGGAATCTGAGGTGCAATAGGTCCCCTCCCGGACATCGAGGTGGCCCCAGCGTATGTTGTCCGAGTCATCATGGACTCAAGGCGCCGGGCGAGCGGTCTCCTGTACCTCGAGGAGTGGGAGGGGTACGGCCCAGAGGAGAGATGTTGGGTGCCGGTGGAGGACATCCTGGACCCGTCGTTACTGCTGGAGTTTCACCGTCTCCACCCGGATCGCCCTGCGCCTTGTCCTTCGGGTCGTCCCCGAGGCCGGTGTCGGCGCGCTGCTGGAGCCGTGCGTCAAGGGGGTACTGTCACGACTTCAGCCGAAGTTGGTCCCTCTCCTTGTTCGGGCGGCTTTCGGCGGTCGACGTCACCGGTTTTCTACGTACCGCAATCTACATTTCATTTTCTATGTTTTTGTCTTAATTATACACACCTGGTTTCCAATCACTAATTACATGTTCCTTATTTAAACCTCTGTCCCCCCCATGTCTTTGTGATTGATTGTTTTGTTGTTACTCAGTCCGTCTTTGTGGGCTCATGTGTTTCCGCTATTATTGAGTATTTTTGAGTAAATTACGTTGTCCTGCGCCTGACTCTCTACACAGCTACACACAGGACCATCACAGTCAGTGTCAACAAAAAAAGTAGACCAAAACTGAAATTTGTATATAACAAACATTTCCATGAAAAAATATATACATTTTGACCAGTACCGCTCACACAATGACGAAAGTTTTTCATTTTGGTGGAGTTGGACAATTTACTGACACAATAACTAGGTTTTGAATCATGAATTAAATGTTTTGGGTGAGTTACTACATTTTGCAGACATGCAATAGAGTTGTGATGTCCCATAAAACAGTTGTGACAATTGCACTTACAGTTTAGAGAATGTTAAGACTTTCAAAAAATTTGCCAAAGCGATTGAGGAAAAACTGTAATTATTTATATATATTAACTTATTTATACACTAGGGGGCACTATATGTTAGGGTCATTGGTCACTGTGCTACTACAGTTGCCAGGCCCATTGTGACAGTATGCTGTTACAATCAAAATGTTTAAGGCTATACAAGTTATAGCTGAGCTAACATGTACAAAGTAGTCCTTCATCTATGTTCTTTATGTGTTTCATGTTTATCATCATTGCTTGGTATGCTATTTCTCTGTCTCCCTGCAGAAAACCATACATGCAAGACAAGGATCACAGACAAATGCCAACGGAACTGTCAACTCAATCACGTTATCTAACGCTAATGTACTGTGATTCAATTAGAACAACACAAATGTCCCAACACAAAAATACAAATTTCCCTGACAGATAGACATAATAATGGATGACTAGTAGATAGCATTGAGCCCTGGGCTGAAGTTTTGTAAGGGCTACTGTTTTAGAGAGTAGCACTATATAAGACGACCATACAAGTGTTTTAACATTCCAAGAAGTGCTCCCAGTCTCTGGCAAGGTGTTTCAGAACATGCAGGGTTCTCCCCATTAATTTCTGACAAGGTGGTGCTGATGTAAAAGCATAGGAAGGGGGGAAGCTGGAGTAAATGCCATTTCTTGAAATCTAGAGCCTCAAATTATGTATGCGTTTGTAAATTCACTCTGGCTATCTATTCCGATATCATAGCACTCTCGTCTGTGTGCCAGAGCGCAGAACAATTAATGAATTTACGAACATGCAACAGCATATATTACCTGCCACGAACAAAATTCATGAAATTGTTGACTGCAGCACAGCTGCCCCTGCTAGGGGGAGTAAATGATCAGAGTTACGTGTTCTCTCATTTGTGTCTTGAAGTAACTAGTAAGCTAGCCAACTTTAGCCGTTAGCTTTGGCACTTCACTGCTGTTGTGAGGTCAGAACGCTCAAATCTATCCTACTCCTCTGCGCGTTCTGAACGCTCCGAGACAAAACGCTCTGAATTTACAATGGGACAATCTGACAACGCTCTCAATTTACGAATGGCCAGAGCCCACTCTGAGCGCACAAGCACTCCAGATTACAGACGGTAGGCATTTAAGGTCACAGTTATGAAAACTTAGAACACTAAAGAGGCCTTTCTACTGACTCTGAAAAACACCAAAAGAAAGATGCCCAGGGTCCCGGCTCATCTGCGTGAGTGTGCCTTAGACATGCTGCAAAGTGGCATGAGGACTGCAGATGTGGCCAGGGCAATAAATTGTAAAAAGTGCTCTTCACTGACAAGTCGTGTTTTTTTTTCACCAGGGGTGATGGTCGGATTCGCGTTTATCGTCGAAGGAATGAGCGTTACACCGAGGCCTGTACTCTGGAGCGGGATTGATTTGGAGGTGGAGTGTCCGTCATGGTCTGTGGCGATGTGTCACAGCCTCATCGGACTGAGCCTGTTGTCATTGCAGGCAATTTCAACGCTGTTCGTTACAGGGACATCCTCCTCCCTCATGTGGTACCCTTTCTGCAGGCTCATCCTGACATGACCCTCCAGCATGACAATGCCACCAGCCATACTGCTCGTTCTGTGCGTGATTTCCTGCAAGACAGGAATGTCAGTGTTCTGCCATGGCCAGCGAAGAGCCCGGATCTCAATCCCATTGAGCACGTCTGGGACCTGTTGGATTGGAGGGTGAGGGCTAGGGCCATTCCCCCCAGAAATATCTGTGAACTTGCAGGTGCCTTGATGGAAGAGTGGGGTAACATCTCACAGCAATAACTGGCAAATCTGGTTCAGCCCATAAGGAGGAGATGCACTGCAGTACTTAACGCAGCTGGTGGCCACACCAGATACTGACTGTTAATTTTGACCCCCCCCCCTTTTTTCAGGGACACATTATATCAATTTCTGTTAGTCACATGTCTGTGGAACTTGTTCAGTTTATGTCTCAGTTGTTGAATCTTGTTATGTTCATACAAATATTTACACATGTTAAGAAAATAAACACATTTTACAGTGAGAGGACATTTCTTTTTTTGCTGAGTCAAAAGTTGCCTAATTGACAGTGTTTGATCCTGAAATAACTAGGCTAATTATTGACTCCAAACTGCATGTTGAGATAAAGGAGCGATAGTTTTAAAATTTCACATGGTGGCAAAGCAAAGAGAACATGGTGGCGCAGTGCTGCTATTGGATTCTTTGGGGAGAACACCAGTGGAGGCTCCTCAGAGGAGGAAGGGGAGGCCAATCCTCCTCAGTGAATTTCAGAAAAATTTAAATAGTAAAACAGTCAAAGTTATCCTTTTTAGATAAAACTATACTAAATATATTCACTGATTATTGATTAAAACATACTGTTTTGCAATGAATGTCTACAGTATCCTTAACAGCACTCTGTAGGGAGGCACCATGTCGTAGCCGGAGGACAGCTAGCTTCCATCTTCCTCTGGATACATTGACTTCAATATAAAACCTAAGAGGATCATGGTTCTCACCCCCTTCCATAGACTTACACACTAATTATGACAACTTCTGGAGGACATGGTGGAGGACATCCTCCAACCTATCAGAGCTCTTGCAGCATGAACTGACATGCCTAGTTAAATAAAGGTTAAATATATAAAAACTGACACGTTGTCCACCCAATCAGATATAGTACTGGAAGCATAAGCTACAGCTAGTTAGCACTGCAGTGCATAAGATGTGGTGAGTAATTTATTCAAAGAGAGAGAAAGACAATAGTTGAACAGTTTTGAAAAAATAAATGTATTCGAAAAAATGAAGGAGGAGCAAGAGAGAGGGAAAGAAAGAGCAAGCTATATATGTATATAGATATATATTTTTTTAACTTTCACTTACTTAGGTAGCAAATGCGGCTAGCTAATTTAGCCTACTCAAACAGAGGGATGCTATGTTAGTTAGCTGGCTATGACTATCCAACACTGGAACTCTTCGAAGTCAAGGTAAGCTTTGGTTTTACTAATTTATTGCCACTGGGGTCAGCCGGTGTAAATGCTAAACTGTTTACTGACTGTACACTGTACTGCATGATTGTAGCGGGTTTACTAACGCGTTAGTTCGATTAGCTATGTTGACTATGACTTTACTTTAGCTAAAATGGTGACAAGGATGTAGGATGTGTGTAGCGGTTATGATATGAAGGTTTGGCTTGGAAAGCTTTTTTCGCTGGGTCACAGACAGCTAATGTGTTGTGTATTTGAAGTCCACAAGCAAAGGAGAAACGTAAGAGGAGGAGTGCATAGATGCGAGAAGCAATACATCAAGCTGTTTGTATGTGGCTATGAAAGTGAACTGTTTGTGTGTGATCAAGGGTATATTCATTCCGCCGATTATGTTGAAAAACTTTTCTTAATTGGAAGCAAACGGAACGAAACGGGGATAAACATACCTGAATTTGTCCAATAGAAACTCAAAAGCCGTGCAATAAATTCTCACGCTCCACCAAACTGGAAGTCTTCCGACTAGCTTGGAAAGAGAGTACCGTGCAATATCGAAGAGCCCTCACTGCTGCTCGATCAGCCTACTTTTCCAACCTGATTGAGGAGAATAAAAACAATCCAACATTTATTTTTGATACTGTCAGAAAGCTAACTAAAATGCAGCATTCCCCAAGAGAGGATGGCCTTCACTTCAGCAGTGATGAATTAATTAATTTCTTGGACAAAAATATAATGATCATTAGAAAGCAAATTATGGACTCCTTTTTGAAACTGTGTATTTCTCCAAAACTCAGTTGTCCTGAATCTGCACAGAAATGCTAGGACCTAAGATCAATGGAGACACTCAAGTTTTTTATTCCTGTATCTCTCAAAACATTCCCAAAAATAGTCAGGGCTTATCTGTTGAAAATATATCAGTTCGAATTTGTGGATGGTTTGTCCTCTGACAAATCAATTGTATGCTTCGGTGATCGCCAAGGTTCCATTTTAGGAGCACTATTGTTTTCCCTAAATACAATGCATTTGGAAAGTATTCAAAACCCTTGATTTTTCCCAATTTTGTTACGTTACAGCTACACACAATAACACATAATGACTAAGCCAAAACTGTTTACAGATTCTTGCTAATTTATTGAAAATAAAACAGAAACACATTATTTACATAAGTATTCAGACCCTTTGCAGTGAGACTCGAAATTGATCTCAGGTGCATCCTGTTTCCATTGATCATTCTTGAGATGTTTCTACAACTTGATTGGAGTCCACCTGTGGTAAAATCAATTGATTGGACATGATTTGGAAAGGCACACACCCGTCTATATAAGGTCCCAGAGTTGACAGTGCATGTCAGAGCAAAAACCAAGACATGAGGTCAAAGGAATTCTCTGTAGAGCTCTGAGACAGGATTGTATTTTTGTATTTGTATTTATTATGGATCCCCATTAGCTGCTGCCAAAGCAGCAGCTACTCTTCCTGGGGTCTAGCAAAATTAAGGCAGTTTGTAATTTTTTTTTTTTAATTCAATACATTTACAGATTTCACAACACATTGTGTGCCCTCAGGCCACTACTCCACCACTACCACATATCTACAGTACTAAATCCATGTGTATGTATAGTGCGTATGTTATTGTGTGTGTGTGTGTGTATGCATGTGTCTATACCAATGTTTGTGTTGCTTCACAGTCCCCACTGTTCCATAAGGTGTTTTTTTATCTGTTTTTTAAATCTAATTTTACTGCTTGCGTCAGTTACTCGATGTGGAATCGAGTTCCATTTAGTCGTGGCTCTATGTAGTACTGTGTGCCTCCCAAAGTCTGTTCAAATCAAATAAAATGTTATTTGTCACATACACATGGTTAGCAGATGTTAATGCGAGTGTAGCGAAATGCCTGTGCTTCTAGTTCCGACCATGCAGTAGTATCTAACAAGTAATCTAACAAATTCACAACAACTACCTTATACACACACAAGAGTAAATGAATGAATACGAGTATGTACATATAAATATATGGATGAGCGATGGCTGACCGGCTTAGGCAAGATGCAGTAGATGGTATAGAGTACAGTATATACATATGAGATGAGTAATGTAGGATATGTAAACATTATATAAATGGCATCGTTTAAAGTGACTAGTGATACATTTATTTCATCCAATTTTTTATTATTAAAGTGGCTAGAGATTTGAGTCGATGGCCGAACGGCATAGGCAAGATTCAGTAGATGGTAAAGTGTATACATTTGATATGAGTAATGTCGGATATGTAAACATTGCATACAAAATTGTTTAAATTGGCTAGTGATGTGTTGTTAACTTGTTAGGGAGTGGCAGCTGAGGGGTCGGTTTTGGAGAGCCTGGCGTGCCCAAAGTAAAATGCCTCCCATTCAGGCCCAGAAAATAGGATATGCACATATTTAGTACCATTGGATAGGAAACACTGAATTTTCCAAAAGTGTTAACCATTTGTCTGTGAGTGAAACAGAACGGATATGGCAGGCGAAACCCCGAGGAATTTGGGAACATTGGGAACCCCTCCCTCATGAAAATGACCATATAGGGGCATATGAATGCAGTACCCATCGCTTTCTTTAGATGTCAACAGTCTTGAGACAGTGTAAATTTTCATTTTGGATGAATTAGACCAGAGAAGAAGAGCAAACCAGGAAGTGACCTTTTTATGTAAACAGTACCCAGTGCGCGTTCCCGACAAGGCGCGCAGTGTCTTTTTTACCGTCTTTATCGATCAGTTTATATTCCGGTTGATTTATAATAGTAAATATACGTAAAAGTGTTCCTAAGGATACATTTAAAACTATGTTTGATTGTTTTTGGACAAGTTTATAGGTATAAGATGAACGAGTTTGCGTCACGTTTCAATGGAGGAGTGGAAGCTGTCGTTTCTGATTATAACGCGCAAACCAAATGGAGATTTATGGATAAAATACATTACTTTTTCTAACAAAAGAACCATGAACCGTCTTCGTTGGACACTTAGGATGACCTCAGCAGAAGTTCTTCAACAGGTAATTGATTTGTTTTCGCTGTGAAATGTGTTATGTGTGTGCCATGATGGCTAATGGATTCATGGCTATGGGAAAAATATGTGAGGTGCTACCCTCAAACAATCAAATGTGCTGCTTTCGCCGTAAAGCCTATTTGAAATCTGACAACGCTGTGATATTGCCAAGAAACAGAGCTTTTGATGAGTATGGAACACTTGTATATTGGTGGATGTTTAATAATTCAACTTTTGGATTTTGAATTTGGCGCCTTACATTTCACCTGGTAGTGTCGGGATTGGGGCTGCTACACACAGCCTGCATAGTTGTCACCATATTAGCTAAAGTAACGTTATAGTCAACATAGCTAATAGAACTAACGAGTTAGTAAACCTGCTACAAACATGCAGTACAGTGTACAGTCAGTAAGCACACAAGCCTAAGATCATCATGTGCAATGCCAAGCGTCGCCTGGAATGGTGTAAAGCTCGCCAACATTGGACTTTGGAGCAGTGGAAACACATTCTCTGGAGTGATGAATCACGCTTCACCATCTGACAGTCCGACGGACAAATATGGATTTGGTGGATACCAGGAGAGCGCTACCTGCCCCAATGCATAGCGCCAACTGCAAAGTTTGGTGGAGGAGGAATAATGGTCTTGGGCTATTTTTCATGGTTCGGGCTAGGTCCCTTAGTTCCAGTGAAAGGAAATCTTAATGCTACAGCATACAATGACATCGTAGACAATTCTGTGCTTCCAACTTTATGGCAACAGCTTGGGGAAGGCCCTTTCTTGTTTCAGCATGACAATGCCCCGTGCACAAAACGAGGTCCATACAGAAATGGTTTGTTGAGATTGGTGTGGAGGAACTTGACTGGCCTACACAGGGCCCTGACCTTAACCCCATCGAACACCTTTGGGATGAATTGCTCCAGAAGGAGGCTATAGCAGCAAAGGGGGTACCAACTCCATATTAACCCTGACCTTAACCCCAAAACCTAACCTTAACCCTAACCCAAACATTTTACGTAATTCTAACCCTAACCGATTCTAACCCTAAACCACCTAGAAATAGCATTTGGCCGTGTGGGGACTAACAAAATGTCCCCAGTTTGTTTACTATGTTTACACACACAAACACACACACACTGTCGATTAAGGCAGCCCCCCGCACCTCTCTGATTCAGAGGGGTTGGGTTAAATGCGGAAGAAACATTTCGGTTGAAGGCATTCGGTTGTACAACTGACTAATAATGGTGACTTTGACTTTTGACTTTGACTTTGACACACACGCATGTATGTGTGTATATATTAATCTGTTCCTGTTGTGTTCCTTAATTGGTGCTGCAAAACCTATCCATGGTTAGTTCTAAATGACACCAATGCTCACCTGACTACCTTTAATCCTTAGACAAGTCAATGAATACAAATACTGTTTAGATCACTTCATAAGTTGTGTTGCAGTGAATAACTTTTCAGGCATGAAAACACTCTAAATCACAAAACACTCTAAATTTGAGACTGATATGGTAAGTGTTGACATTTTTTACCAGATGGCAGTGATTGGAGGGGGTACTGTAAAATATACGAGTCAAAACGCATACAATCTCAAATCATACAAGCAAAATAATACGCAGATTGCATTCGGAAGGAATTAGTGTTTAACTCAAAACCACAGTGGTAGAGTATGTGAATCATGATGAGTCAGAACAAATTCTTAATTACAATGATGGCCTACCAAAAGGCGAAAGGCCTCCTGCAGGGACGGGGATTAAAAATAAATAAATAAAATATAAATATAGGACAAAACACACAGCACGACAAAAGAGACAACACAACACTACATAAAGAGAGACCTAAGACAACATAGCACGACAGCAACACATGACAACACAGCATGGTAGCAACACAACATGACAACAGCATGGTAGCAACACAACATGGTAGCAGCACAGAACATGGTACAAACATTATTGGGCACAGACAACAGCACAAAGGGCAAGAAGGTAGAGACCATAATACATCATGCAAAGCAGCCACAACTGTCAGTAAGAGTGTCCATTATCGAGTCTTTGAATGAAGAGATTGAGATAAAGAGATAACTGTCCAGTTAGAGTCTTTTTTGCAGCTTGTTCCAGTCACTAGCTGCAGCGAACTGAAAAGAGGAGCGACCCAGGGATATTTGTGCTTTTGGGACCTTTAACAGAATGTTACTGGCAGAATGGGTGTTGTATGTGGAGGATGAGGTCTGCAGTAGATATCTCAGATAGGGGGTGAAAATGGAGCGATTACAATAGAGGAAACCAAGCCTAGATTTAACTTTAGCCTGCAGCTTTGATACAGTTGAAGTCGGAGGTTTACATACACTTAGGTTGGAGTCATTAAAAATCGTTTCTCAACCACTCCATAAATGTCCTGTTAACAAACTATAGTTTTGGCAAGTTGGTTAGGACATCTACTTTGTGCATGACACAAGTCATTTTTCCAACAATTGTTTACAGACAGATTATTTCACTTATAATTCAGTGTATCACAATTCCAGTGGGTCAGAAGTTAACATACAATAAGTTGACTGTGCCTTTAAACAGCTTGGAAAATTCCAGAAAATTATGTCATGGCTTTAGAAGCTTCTGGTAGGCTAATTGACATCATTTGAGTCAATTGAAGGTGTACCTGTGGGTGTATTTCAAGGTCTACCTTCAAACTCAGTGCCTCTTTGCTTGACATCATGGGGAAATCATAAGAAATTTGCCAAGACCTCAGATAAAAATTGTAGACCTCCACTAGTCTGGTTTATCCTTGGGAGCAATTTCCAAATGCCTGAAGGTACCACGTTCATCTGTACAAACAATAGTGCGCAAGTATAAACACCATGGGACCATGCAGCCGTCATACCGCTCAGGAAGGAGAACAGTTCTGTCTCCTAGAGATGAACGTACTTTGGTGCGACAAGTTCAAATTAATCCCAGAACAACAGCAAAGGACCTTATGAAGATGCAGGAGGAAACAGGGACAAAAGTATCTATATCCACAGTAAAACGAGTCCTATGTCGACATAACCTGAAAGATACTACTGCATGGTCAGAACTAGAAGCACAAGCATTTCTCTACACTCGCATTAACATCTGCTAACCATGTGTATGTGACATAAAATTTGATTTGATTTGACCGCTTTGCAAGGAAGAAGCCACTGCTCCAAAACCGCCATTAAAAAAGCCAGACTACGGTTTGCAACTGCACATGGGGACAAAGATCTTACTTTTTGGAGAAATGTCCTCTGGTCTGATGAAACAAAAATAGAACTGTTTGGCCATAATGACCATCGTTATGTTTGGAGGAAAAAGGGGGAGGCTTGCAAGCTGAAGAACACCATCCCAACCGTGCACGAGGGTGGCAGCATCATGTTGTGGGGGTGCTTTGCTGCAGGAGCGACTGGTGCACTTCACAAAATAGATGGCATCATGAGGTAGGAAAATTATGTGGATATATTGAAGCAACATCTCAAGACATCAGTCAGGAAGTTAAAGCTTGGTCACAAGTGGGTCTTCCAAATGGACAATGACCCCAAGCATACTTCCAAAGTAGTGGCGAAATGGATTAAGGACAAAGTCAAGGTATTGGAGTGGCCATCACAAAGCCCACAAAATTTGTGGGCAGAACTGAAAAAACGTCTGCGAGCAAGGAGGCCTACAAACCTGACTCAGTTACACCAGCTCTGTCAGGAGGAATTGGCCAAAATACACCCACCTTATTGTGGGAAGCTTGTGGAAGGCTACCCAAAACGTTTGACCCAAGTTAAACTATTTAAAGGCAATGCTACCAAATACTAATTGAGTGTATGTAAACTTCTGACCCACTGGGAATGTGATGGAAAAAATAAAAGCTGAAATAAATCTCTACTATTATTGTGACATTTCACATTCTTAAAATAAAGTGGTGATCCTAACTGACCATAAACAGGGACTTTTTACTATGATTAAATGTCAGGAATTGTGAAACACTGAATTTAAATGTGTTTGGCTAAGGTGTATGTAAACTTCCGACATCAACTATACATATGCTTATACATAGTACAGACCTGAGATGACACAAAGATTAAAAAAAAATTCTTAAGTGCTTCTTCTCTGTCTGAAGAATAGCAATGCGCGCATGCAGTAGAACTCAGAACGCCCCCCTCTACTGGTAGCATATTTGTCTTTTAGTGTTTAATATAGCTAGTGTTGTTGTATATTGTGTAGTTTTAAAGCTGTGGTTAACACTTAGT
Organism: Brachymystax lenok tsinlingensis; assembly: GCA_030435695.1. Classification (NCBI taxonomy): domain Eukaryota; kingdom Metazoa; phylum Chordata; class Actinopteri; order Salmoniformes; family Salmonidae; genus Brachymystax; species Brachymystax lenok. The sequence continues at coordinate 42,152,975 of CM059802.1, read as the reverse complement.
TTTAACAAATTGTGCAATTAACAAATGTCTATAGTTTTACAAATGGGTCGTTTTAACAAATTGTGTATTTGTTAGAGTAATTTAATTGCGAAAGTTAAAGTTAGATAACAAATTGCGTTGGCTAGGGGTTGTGAAGTTGAAGTTAAGTTTACATTAGCTAGCTTACAAATTGTGCAACTAAATGTTACTGTTAGTCTAGAGTAGTTAGCTAGCTAACGTTAGCTGGTTAGCAACACCAGCTAGGCCGAGTCACCGGCATAATTTCTGTATAAAGAAACAGGTCTCCCTGTTAACGCTAACCCCAACCGTACGCAAACGTCTACTAGATAGCTCCTAGCTAGCTAACGTATGCTGCTAGTTTACACTCAACAGAAAATATAAGGTCTCCAAATTACTAGTTTCAGAGCTTGCTAACATTAGCTACACATTTTATATTTAGCGCGGGAAAGAGTCAATGAACTTCTGACCTTTTCAGACTGCTGGTAAAGTGTTTGTCGCTGGTGTTGTTGGCAGAATTCCATAAGCATGTTGTCATTGCTCGTTGTCCATTCATGTCACGTTCAAAACACCTCGCAAATCTCCATCTTCCGTGCGTTCAAGACAACTAAGAAATCGGGGAAAAAACTAGCTTGAACTGGGAAAAATGTGGAATTTTTTAAAATGTAACCTTTATTTAACCAGGAAAAGCCCATTAAGACCTATAGTCTCTTTTTCAAGGGAGACCTGGCCAAGAAGGCAGCAACAATCAATACATTACATAATTAAAACATACAACAATACAACAACATGATCCAGTCTAAAAAAATCATTTACACTCTGTAACAGCCTCCCATCAATATTTTAAATAAATTCAGTGGCACGAACATATCTAGATGAATCATGGATTGTAGATTATTCCATGCGTCTGCTGCACAAGAAGAGAAGACAGTCTTGCCTAATACTGTGAATGTCCTGGGGACTTTAAGTAGCAACCACCTAGCAGACCGGGTATGGTAACTGCTGGTGGTGAAGGAGACCAGACTACAGAGGTAAAGAGTTTACCTTAAAGGGCTTTGTAGATGAACACATACAAATGTATCTTTCTGCGCATATAAAGTGAG